>CM031240.1:569282289-570482289 GCA_018340775.1 Taxus wallichiana var. yunnanensis
ATAAATCAATTTCATTTTCAACCAAGACAATAACATTTAATTTCACATACCACATCCCATTTAATTTAATTAAATTTTAACTATATGACTCTCACATTATACTATCACATTTAAATAATTAAAATAAAGAGCACATTACAAATAGAATACATACAACATTAAATAAAAAGGGAACACATAATTAAAACACACACATATGCCCCCATGGTCACAATAATGGAAATCCCCCTATGGGAAATCCTAACAAAACACAACATACAACTCAAACACAATTACCATGGCGACCTCATTGATTTCACACTGAATTCCAATATGGTTAGTATCTAGTCCCTTGACATTGTTGTGATTTTAACCTACAAAATGCAAAATACCTCCTTCGGCCTCGTGGCCATATCAGAACATCCAAATGATATAAGCAACATACAATTATTAAATCCAAAATACAGAATTATCAAGAATTTAACATTTATCATTTAAATTCAATTTTACAACTATATCATCATCCAATAGATTTCTATACTAGAGCTATTCATAATATCAATGTCACATGTCTAAAATCAACATCAATAACTTGTCCATGTCAACTAGTATATCATCATCCACATAATAATAATAATGTCTCAATGATCCTCAAGCATAATAGCTGAATCCAGATCAATATTAATCCGTAGTCTAACATCTAACCATCACACTAATCAAAACATAATAATGTCCATAATAATACCTGATACATCATACTACATCAAAATATAATCAATAGTATCATAATCGATTAAACTAAGTTGAACCGCCTAAGCGATGCTAGATCGGGAAGTGTGATACTTCCTATATGGCTGTCAGTCCACTATTTTAAACAATTTAATGTTGTAAACAAAGTAAATCCTATTGTAATTTATAATGATTTAGGTATCTCACTTAAAACACAATAAGAAATATATCTAATCTAACAGGCTAAGCTAGAATAGAATCCAAAGGTCAAATTATTCATAATCAAGGTTTGCAGTTTGACAGAGGTCTCAGGTATATCACAGGTGGATGAGGGTGAGATGAAATTTTGTGGGTAGGTCTTTGTTTTGGGCTGTATGGGAAAATACAGAGACCAATGTCAGTTAAGGGTAGCGACAAAAATCGGAGGTATAACGGTGCCGATTCATCGTGGAAATCTTGAAATGCCACAGAACAAGCTTTGGGTCCCCTTTGTGATTGCATAAAGGATTTTGGTTGGTTGGGATGAGGTATTGGGTGACTGGGGTAGGATTTGGTGAGGTTTTAATGGGTATATGGAGGTGGAAATGTTGGAGAAGGTCAATAGGTGGCTAGGTAAACAATAGATGATAAAATGATGATGAAATGAAATAAACCGAGAAAAGTATGATGTTATACTTACTTGGATTCCGGTCTTGGATGCCTATGTGTGAAGGATGGAGGTGCTGATGAGAGGCTTGAAGGATGCAAGTGATCACCAACTCAAGGAAATCTTGAGCATGGGCTGCATGTGCACTTTTCTTTGTTTGGTTAGATCACATCATGGCTGGGATGGGATGTTTGATCTCTTTCCTTACATGTGGATTCTCTCTTGAATTCACTCTCTCAAGATGTGTTATCTCTCCGAGATGTGTTAATGCTTGCCAACCTTGTTGCTTTCGAATTCCAACTTCCAACTTCCAACCTTGAGAATAAGGTTATTTTAGGGTTAAAAGGGTAACCAACGGTGGTTCTCCGCTTAAGCGGCAATGGTTATGGGTAACCGGCATCGGTCAAGGTGGGATTTCCTAGGATTACTAAACTAAGAATATCCTCTTGATTTCCTTGGATATTTTTTCATTAACCCATGGATTAGAATGGGAACTTCTTTTGATCATGCGGGAATATGGTTAGAGGGAATGTAGGCATTGATTTTTAGGGTTTGGGTAAGTCTTAGTTAGTTATGACAACTTACTAAGAATAGGTCTTAGGTTGAGTTGGCTTCATGAGGTGTCTAAGTGAAGTGTATGTGTGGATATTATTTAAAATAAGATATTTAAATAATAAATATAGTGAGGATAATGCATTAATTTAATTAAATTAATTAAATTAATATTAGTGGGGTGAAGGGGGCCATGGCTAGGTGAATGTGATGAAGGCTATTTATTCGTCGAGGGGCTAAAGGGGAGTGTGACCTAATTTTAGTGTCTAAATTTTTCCCCTTTTTGTTACATAGCGTGTATTTGTAAGTGATGGTAACAAAAATAAGGTGTGGTTTCCCATGTGTAGGTGATGTTGATCCCCCTCATACTAGGAACCGATGAGGCGGAAGGGAGAATCGGTGAGTGGTTTGATAAAAGGTAAATGGGAGGAAAAGGTAGGTGGGCACGGGGAGAAAGGGTTAAAGATCTACTTGGAAAATATAGGTAATGGGTCGGGGTCAAAGGTGGAAATAGTCAAATAATACGCACAAGAATAAAATGCAAGACACTACTAGGTTGAAGAGCAAGAAAACTCTACATCGTCTAAGGTTGATAACTTTATCCAAACAAGGTTGAAGTGAATCTAATATCCAAGGTATAGGATATGGTCGGGAAACACAACTTAGGTTAGGTGCGGGAACATTTAGGTATGTTCAGGTACACCAAAGGTAGGGTCACGATAAATGGTCATGGAAATAGACTAGGTAAGGTCATTAGGTCAATCAACACGGGTAATAGTACTATAAGGTATAGCAAAAATATGAGGTCAAAGGTCACTAGCGATGGTCCAGGTCTAAATATATAGGTTATGGCATGGGTAAGGCCAAGGTAGGGGTAAAATAATGAGTCACCAAAGGAGGAAAAATGGAGGTAGTAAGTGAGGAGGTTAGGAAAGGTAAGGTAAATGGGTTGGGTAAAGGTGTGGTTAGGGAAAGGATCAGGGTGAAGGGTGGGGTAAAGGATCAAGGTAAAGGGTGAGGTGAAAGGACAAAATTGAGGGAAATGTGCATGTGAGGATGACCAATTTTGGTCATGGATAACCAACGATGGTGAGGTAGGGCACGCGACCAATGTCGGTCAAGGGTAATCGACGATATGCCGATATGCAATCACCGATTTTTATGTATATTAGTTATTTTTTATATATATGCAGCTGCGTGTCGACATTTTTGAGATGACGGACATGATGAGATGGGAATGTATATTGGGATACACATTTATTGATTTATATGATGAGATACATGGTATTTTGTGATGTGTTGAAGTGTTTATGAGATATTAGATGTATGGCTTGTGTTCGATGAGATATGGGTTTGTTGTTTTGATATGGATGGAAATTAGGTGAGTTAGGCATGATGGAGTCAGGTCGGTTTAGGCATGGATCAAGTTAGGTTATAGGCATGGATGAGTCAAGTTATAGGAATGGATGAGTTAGGTTGTTAGGCATGGTTGAGTTAGGTTTTGTTAGGCATGGTTGAGTCATGTTGATTAAGCATGGTTGAGTCGGTTGGTTAGGCATGGTTGAGTCAAAGTTAATTAGGCATGGATATATTGAAAGTAGGTGAAGTTGTGATTCATTATTTTTTTTGCAATAAATAATACTATGGGTCATATGTGAGATGTCGTATAATCTATGCATATTTATGATAGAGAAATGGTAGGTGTATTAAAATATGGTGTGATAATTTTTAAAATATGAAACAACTTGTTATGTATGTGGCTTAATTTCAAATTTTGTATACAAAAGGGAGACTAAGTGAGATATTGTGTAAACAAGTGGGGAACATGGAAGACGAATTATTTAGGGTAAAGGATGGATGAGCTAACTCTCTAAGGACCGCATGCCCTCGGAGTGATACCTACATAGTCCTGATGAAAATGGACCTTAGGCTGATGTAGTTTTCCCATAAGCTAGGGAAGAAAATGACGAGGTGTGAAAATGAGTTGGTAGGTGTTTGGGCATGTTTTTGGGTTTAGGTTTGTTATGTGTGGGTAGATTGTAGGTAAAATGATGTAGGTGAAAGAGATTATGGCGAAGAGGAGGATTACCCTAAAGGTAAGCATCAAGGACCAAGCCCTTTATTAGGTAATCAAAATGTAAACAAAGATGGTTAAAAGATAAGAGGGGGCAATAAAGCCACATGATTGGGTAGGATCATACCAAGTAGATCATACCTTGGAGGAGATGATGAACATAAGACCCTAAAGACATTACACGATGGACTGTTTCTACGGTGGAAAGTAGTCACATGATCACCAAATGTATAAGTTTCAAGAAGTCCCTTGAGGTAGTAGGAAATGAGAGTGGGCATGGTTCACAGGGTGAAGAGTAGGTGATTTTTATATGGTATGAGGTAGCAAGCCCTTCGGGTAAGAGGTCCTAGGTCACAACGGGAAATTCCATGACTAAATTTTCTTTTGTTTTGATAGACTGATCGATGTAGGAAGTTTATATGAGATAAATAATATGGAACTCCTTGAAGTATTCATGAAGCTAATCGATGCGGGAAGCTTCGGTTGCTCTCATTTTTTATTTTTATTTTTTTAATTTGTTTTAGAGCTTTACATAGTTTTCCTTCATGGGAGTAGTCTATTTATAGCAACAATTGGTCAAGAGGAAGATGTCCTTTTGAGGGAGTCATATTTTTATTTGAAGTTTGAGTCAAGGATTTTTGTCCGTTGTGAGGTCTTTGCAGTCATGAACAAGACTAAGGTGAAAGATACGACTCTTGTTTAAAGGGCAACGTGAAATGACCATGGGATCTCATCTAAAGGTAGATGAAAAATATCCATGAGAATCATGTTATATGCAAAAGTGCCATGGTACACCTATTTAAGAGAAGATAACGAGGGATGAGTATTCACATGATTCTCTGGTTTAATCATTAGGAGGTGTATGGAGTGGGTAACACTCAAGGGATGAACCGGAGAGAGACAAAGGGTGAGGTAGGACAACGAGTCAATAATAGAATGGTCAAAGATGCAAGGCATTTAGCGGCTTAGGCTTGGGTTTACCATCGAGAGAAGATAAACGATAAGCACCTGATCCATAGGGATGAGTCACGATGTATAGTCCAAGCCAATTAGGAGAAAATTTTCCCTATTTACTTTTTTCTTCTTTGGTTACATGTTGATTTTATTTTAGGACAAGGTCACCGACTTGGAAGGTTCATTTATGAACAAATTTATCATAGGCACATTTGATACGTTGTTGGTAAACTTGAAGGTGATCCAGAGCATTAAGATAAAATTCGTCTAATAACTCTAGTTGTGCTAAATGGTCCTGACGAAATTCATCATTAGTGAGCATGTCGTGGAGAGAAATACGAAGTGAGGGGATCTGGACTTCAAGAAGCAGAACAACCTTTGTATAGTAGACCGGAGAAAAGGGTGTAGCCAAAGTGCAAGTGCGAATACTAGTGCAAGATGCCCACAGGAAAAAGTAATGTGCGTATGCCAATCCTTTCCAAAGATAATCATCCACTTTCATGAGATTTTTTTTGAGGGTTTTGTTAGTGGATTCAACTTAGATGTTGGTGTGTGGGTAGTAGGGTGATGAGAAACTAAGCTAAATGCCAAAGGTGTCATAAAGTTTTTGCAATGTTTTGTTTTTGAATTGTTTTCCATTATCGGTGATGAGGCAATGAGGAACACCAAAATGACAAATGATGTGGTGGTTAATGAACTCACATATTTTCTCAACTTTCGTGGAGATGAGTTGTATGGCTTCTACCCATTTTTTGTAGTATTCAGAGAAAGCAGTTGATGATCCATTGATGGCATTGGGAAGAATGAGGATTGATTTCTCCGACAAGATCCAAACCCCATTAAGAGAAGGGGCCAAAGGTCGCAAGCGACCTACAAGGCATGACTGGGTGTATGATGAAGGTTGGAACGTTGTTGATATTTTACACAACATTTGACATAGTCACAACAATCATGGTTAAGGGTCAGCCAGTAATAGCCTAGGCAAAGAATACACTTAGCAATAGCAAGGCCACTAAAGTGACCTCCACATATGCCATCATGAACCTCCTTAATGGTATAAGGAATTTTAGAACTTGTGAGGCATCGTAAGAGAATACCATCAAATCCGTGCTTATAGAGGTGTCCTCCCTAGATGACGTAACAAGAGACATTTTTAAGGAAGGCACGTTGTCTATTATGGGTGAGATCAAGAGGTAATATGGAGAAAGAAAGGTAGTCGGAGTATTTTTTATACCAAAGGTCACTCAAGTCAAGGGTATTGGTTCCAATCGAGTAAACATCGTGAGGTAAATAATAAGGTGAATGGAGGCATTGTATGGTGACAAAGATTTTGGAATCGGCGGGTGAAGCGGGTATTTGGGAAGCTAAGAAGTGCATGGTATCTACAAATTTTTTGGTGGAACGTGGGATGGTTTGAAGGGTGTAACAATCAAAGGTGGTCAAAAGTATGTCTACATGATGTTTATACTTTTGAAGTATCTCATCACGAAATTGGTACATACCATTGAACTGGCTTATGACCAATGGATAATCACCAAAGATGTTGATTGATTTAACATCTAGGGCATAAGATTCTTGGAGACCTAGTAGGAGCGCTTCGTATTCAGAAATATTGTTGGTACATTCAAAATCTAGTTTGAAATAAAAAGACATGGGTTCTCCATCAAGAAGAATGAGGATAATACCAGCCCCGCCCCATGCCGACACTTGGAACTATTAAAGAAGAGTGTCATTTGGTAAGGGGCTTCATCTAGGAAAGGGTAGCAATTAGAAAGAATGTATCCTCCTTTTGTAAAATTTGTAGATCCATGACCCATGATATCGAGGACTATAGATTGATTGGCTAGATCCACGATATCATTGATATTGGGGTCGACAGTGAGTGTGGCTGATAATTCTAAAGGGAAGAATGAGCATCGGGATAGGGATTATAATAAAACACGCTATGGGAATGACGGAAGGTTTGAAGGGGTTCATGAAAGGGGTCGGGGATAATGAGGTGGCTATGGAGGATGAGGATGAGGTGGAGGAAGGAGTGAATTTCATTGAGGAAATTTCTATACATGCGGTTCACCTGACCATTATAGGTGCGAATGCCTACAAAGTACTTCCTGTTCATTTTGTGGAAAGGGGCATAGTTATGAAGAGTGTTTGGACTTATATGAGCATCTCAGTAAGCAGCACAAGTAGGAAAGCAAGAGCACGGGGATGGTTAGAATCCAACGCGTGATAGAGAATTAGTGGATTCCCAAGTTAACACTAGAACCTGAGGTAGTAACAGTCAAGATAACCACACGAGGTGAGGCGAAACGTGCAAGAGAGGTATTACAATGAAACTGACAATCACTAGGGAGGAGGTTTTGCATGTTAGATATCGAGATCCATTTCATCGTAAAGAATTATATCAGAAACAATGGAGGCCCTTAGGATAATTCAAGGTGAGATACAAGGTTTGAAAGAGAAGTATCAGAAATTGGAGCACAAGGATATAGAATGTGCTCCATCAGATATTGATGACATTAGAGAGGTATGTAGAACATTGCACCAGGAGAATATTATTCATTTATTAGGAAATTGGTTGAAAGGGAATACTCCATGCGTAGGAACTTAGACTAAGAGACAAATACTTCATGCAATTTTTCCCCCCGATAACATTGATTACAACGAGGAAATCACATTGAATGCTGTTGTGGATGAGTGGCTATTGAGAAATATTTTGATTTATACTGATGTGGAAGTAAATGTACTTACATTGGATGCGTGGGAACAAATGGGAGACCCCCATTACAACCATCATCTAATGTATTATTTATGGCACAAAAAAATGAAAGCTACTCCCATAGGAGTTTTCAAGGATGCATCTATTACTATACAAGGGGAAAAGTTCACAAGAGACTTGAAGTTCTAGTCTTGCGAAGTAGATAACTTCCAGCCTTTTCTTGGGTGCCCTTGGTGTTATGCGAATAATGCTTATTTGAGGTTTAACAAGGGGTATATCAGCTTCGAGAACAAGGAGGAAATGGTTATAATACCATTGTCTAATGGGAAATCCATGCCATATGTGGAACCTTTAAGTGAAGAGGACTTGAACAAAATTTATATAAGTGTTATTCGGGACCCAAAGGTCTAGGATCCATCTAAGGAAGGAATCCTTCATTGGGAAGATTCTTACTAAATCAACAATACTACCAGTGTTGCTTGTGATAATTGGGCTCGTGGCACTTATGAATTGGTGGGGAATGAATTTAAGTGTGTTGTTTCTTGTAGCAAGGGTTTTTGTTCTATTCGATGTATAGGTCGCTTCAAGACTTCACTGTGTACTAGATCGAAGATTTGGCTGGGTTCTTACAGGCCATGGAAGAAAATTGGGCTGACCAGCTTAAATGACATGCTATGTTGTCATATACTTTGGGTAGGACAGCTGCGCGTTGGTGGGTGGTCCACAGGGATGATCTCTTAGAATGGGGAATGATTGGGACCGCCTTATCAACCAGGTTTTCAAGAAGTAATGCCCCTACAAATATTTTCACTTATCATGGTGATCAACCTACTCAAAGATCATATCTAGTGGTGTGAGAGACTCTAGATAGTAGGAAAAGAAGCATTTCCATGCTCACTTTGTGGGTGCATTGGTTTTATTCTACTCTACAAGGTTGCACATGTGCTTAGTATGTATACGCTGAATTACATCACAACATCGCGATTGGCAAACTTTGACTACAAGGATGATCCAAAATTTTGACTTTTTTCATTTACACCTCCGGTGAACACACCTTTAAGCTTTATCAAGCGCTTAACCATGGGAGACAAAGTGGGAAAGGTAATAACTTATTCAAGAATTATTTGGCGAGACAAAGACAAGTAGGTTTTAAGGATGAAGAAGATGATGTCATACTACTTGAGTGCTCTTCCTGGAAAAAGATAAGGGAAGATGGTTTACATAATTGATGAGTAGGAAGTTGAGAACTTAGATGTGGATCATTCACATGGAACACGTGAAGTGTTAGCCAATGTGGATGTAGATGCACACACATATCATGAACCTATGAACACAACAAAAGTAAATATAGGAAAAGAAGATGAACCTAAGGAGGTGATAATTGGGGATTATGGTCGAATTATAAGTAGTAAATATCACAGAGTTACTTCATGAATATGAGGACTTATTCCCAAGAGGATACCATGAACTTAAACGCGTGCATATATCACTCAGAGAAATGAAGATAAAGCTTAAGGAAGGTGCGCGCCTGTTAGGAAGCGACCATATCGGATGAATCCCAATTTGCGTGAGAAGGTAAAAGAGGATATTGAAAAGATGTTGAAATATGGGATCATTCAACCATTGGATGAATCAGAATGGGTCAATCCTATGGTAATAAGCATAAAAAAGGATGGTAGGATTCAGATTTGTGTTGATTATAGAGAGTTGAATGTAGCATGTGTTACAAATCCCTTTCCTATGCCATTCACGGAGGAAATATTAGGAGTGGTTGGGCGTGATATATTTTCATTTACGATGGGTTTTTGTGGTATCATTAGGTTAGGATTTCCTTGGAAGATCAAGAGAAGAGCACCTTTACTATTGAATGGGGAAGCTTTGCATATACTATGATGCCCTTTGGATTGATGAATGCACCTACTGTATTCTTAAGGATAGTGGTATAAGCCTTCAAGGGTTTTATTCATAACTTTCTACAGTCTATCTTGATGATTGGACCTTTTATGGGATAATTAAGAACCATTGTGACAATCTACGCTCAATGTTTGAAAGATATCGATGGTTGAGTATCTCATTGAACATCAAGAATTACATCTTTGATACTCCCTTTGGCACACTTTTAGGACACATTATCTGTAAGGAAGGGTTACTAGTTGACCTAGCTAAATTTGCGGTCATCATAGGCTTGAAATTTCCAGCCAAACACAGCGAGGTGCATGGATTTTTGGGTCATACAGGGTATTATAGAAAGTTTATAAAAGGGTATGCAAAATTTTACATGCCCTTGGAGGAATTACTCAAGGGAAAAGGTACATTCTACTAGGAGTCACAGCAACGCACATTTGAGAGATATTGAAGGAGAAACTTACTATCGCGCCTATCTTCGCTTTCCTTCATGGGATAAACCTTTTCATGTTCATGTGGACGCCTATAGCACAACCATTGGTCCATCTTAGCTCAACTAGAGAAGGTATTGTGGTTCATCCCATTTGCTTTGCTAGTAGGAAGTTAACCCCTACGGGACATAATTATACCACTACAGAGTGCGAGACATTGTCCATGATCTATGCCTTGCACAAATTTCATTAGTATTTATTGGCTACACCATTTGTGTTTTATACATGATCACATGGAATTAAAGTATTTGGTGAACAAGTACATCTTACGAGGCACATATGCCAATGGATGCTCTTATTTTAAGAGTTTGACTTTACAGCTTGTGGTAAAACTAGGTAAAAGCAATTCGGACCGGATCACTTGTCTAGAATTCAATTAGGGGAAGAGGCTCAAACAATAGAAGAGACCATGCCTCGATGCATAGTTGTCAGATAGGTTAAAATGTGCGCATCCCATTTCACAACCTAACCTCATTACCTAAACCTTACACAATTATTTATTAATTACCTCATAATTGATAAATCCACATCGCCTTACCCACCACCTCACTTGGCCACCTCACCATGACCTAGCCCTAACCCTAAACTAACCTAATTAGGACCCATGACTTGGTCTAGACTCACATCCATAACTAATGCCTCCTTACTCGCACCCAAAGCCGACCTTCTAGCCACTTGACCAAGCCCGCAACTGATCCCTCGGGAGAAAAATAGGGAAGGTGGGCTATTTTACTAAAAATAGCCTACTTTTTCCTAACCGATGCCGGTTCCTACTCGACCGCCGTCGGTTACGCAACCGCCATCGGTTCCCTGTAAATGGGCTCCCCAAACCAAAACAACGGATCGGAATTTCATTTTTGGAGATCAGTCGAAGGATTTCTGGATCAACAGAGAGCATTGCGAGCGAGGAACAGAGTCCAGATCTTCACTTGACCAAGCAGAGACGAGTGAAAATACTAGACGTGTTTACAGCAAAGGAGATCAACTTGCACCTTCGTAAAAACCAGTAAGTTACATCTTGCATGTCCTCCATTATAACATTTCTTATGCTTTTGGAATTACAGTCCTCCCAAACCGCTTTAAATCCATTATCCAACGTACTCATTGCCTCTAACCTGTCATTCTTTTGCTTCTAACCATCCCATTTCCTAATACTATCCAAAACCAGCCATTACAAACACCACAACCAGCCCGTAAGATCCTAAAACCCACCAGATTTGTTATCGTGAATCGCATCGGTTATAGGTAACCGCATCGGTTCCTTTGATCAAAACCAGAAAACAGCCTTTTCCCTACCAGCTTCAAAGCCAAGCAATTTAATTGATATTTTACGCTTCTTTTGTGTTAATTCACGTTAGCAGGAAACCCACCACCTTCAAAGGAAGTCTTACATTTCCGGGCCCAAGGCAGCTTCTCATTTATTGTTTAATCAAATCTTGTGGTCTTGTGTTCTTATTTTGCAGTAGTCCTTCCTGCATAAAAAGGAGTTCTCCGCAAATAACCCGATCTTTCTCTACGGTACGCGCACATCATCTCGACATTCTACTGTGTATTCCTCCTAACCCTAACCTTATCTGTTTCTAAAAGGAACGAAGCATTTCCGAGTGAAACATTTTGGCACGCCCGGTGGGACCCATTTTGGGTTTATCTTTATTTCTTGCTTGCTTTCATATAGGGAGCATACTTGCTGTTTTCTTCTTCTAGAGATATTCACAAGGTATTTTATTATTCTGGTAAAAGAACTTGCTTTGTTTTTGCATCTTGCATTAGTAAAAGTCATCTCTTTTGCTTCATCGAATATCACTTTCGATTTGGGTTTTAAAACACATGCATTGCATTCCTGCCTGTTGTTTTTCAATTCTAGTGAACATAGATTAAGTAACAGGTCGTACACGTGGGGGTGATATCCACGGTATTGACAGGAAATTAATCTTACATTCACTGCACAACACATACCGAATCACTTCACAATTAACACAACAGCTCAAACATCCCCCCTTTTTCCGCGGTATTCCTCCGCCCGATTGAGGTAACCTTATAAGCCAAAACAACTTGACATTTCCCCTAAGTCTCTTGTTTAGGATTCTGACATCATTCTACGTCTAAAGGCATAAGCCCACAATAATTAAAATTAACCCTAAGGTTAATCTCTGGATTTGCGTGTGCATCTTCGCTTGTTTGCTGCTCGCTTTTCTCGTCATACTGCTTTTTGTGATCAATAAGTTGATAAATATACTCAACGTTGCTAAAAATCAAATTAGCAGCCCTTTGTATCTTCTTATCCTAGATTTTTGACACCGCATCGGTTAAGGGACCGACGTCGTTTCCCTGTGACCGACAGCGGTTAGTAAACCGATATCGGTTACTGTCTCCATCAGCCCCTGACAAACCAGCAACTTGCCAAATTCATCATTCTGGGGTTGTTTTTGTTCTTGATAGATTGAAACTTTACCGTGAACTGCTGTCCATGGTTGTTATCACTCGAAAACAAGCCGCCGCCATGGTTTCACACGCTTGCTCTGTTTCTTTGCCTGAATCACCCCCTTCACCTTCTATGGGGAATCCTACTGATACCAGTGAGGTTCCAAAAATTCCTGTGGGAGATAAGGACTTTGCCAAGTTTCTGGATGCTAATTCCAGCGCTGTACAATACTATTTGTCTCATACCCCTGACCGTACACCTGATGGTCAGCTCCTTGTAGGTATGCCTATCAGTATAGCTGCTCATTTAGCTCCCACTCCTCCTGATAATACCGCCTTGCTTCCTGCATCTCTAGCCCCGTCTCCCAATCCGACAGCTGCAGAGGTTCATACGACCCCGATTAGCTTTCCTTTTGTTAATCTTGGACCCCACGTTTCGTTACCACCAACTGCCCCTACCTCATCTCTTTTGCAGACTGCTCCATTCATGACTTGCTCTCTGCCACCTATCCACACGAGCTTTCCTTCTCAAGCTCCGCCTACCTTTTCATTCCCATACACGTATCCAAAGAACCTCAACACCTTATATGGGACATCCCTATTCGTGCACCATCATCTCATCCAACCACCGATTTCATCAAACAAATGATGGACAAAATGCAAAATTTTGAGGCTTTGTTTGGGAAGTCGTAGCGCCTGACATACGAACAAGTTTGTCGGGAGCCCATTCACCCTTCTGTCCCCCTTCATTCATATCCTCCTCAATGGGAGTTGCCGAAATTTACTCGTTTTAATAGTAAAGAGGATCCTCAACAACACTTGCGATCATTTAGACATGCTTGTTATTTGATTGCCCATAATGACGCCTCATATTCGCACCTTCCCTATGTCCTTATCAGACCCGCCCGGAGTGGTACAAAGGTTTTTAACCCAAAGACTCGATCTTCTCTTTTAACCAACTAGCCCAATCTTTCTTGGATCATTTCTCCATTAACATTGCTAAGAAAGTATCTATCACCGACCTTTATGCCATCCGACAATTTGAGGACGAATCTATCGCAGATTTCGTTGGACGATGGCGGGGCCTTATCAACCAACTTACGTATGCCTTGCCTCAAACCGAACTTATCGAACTCTTTACGCGGGCCTGCGCTAAGCACATCTCCCCTACCCTCCAAATCCAAACTTTCCGTACATTCGACGAGGTTTTACTATGGCTCGAAAATTAGAAATTCGAGCCTTAGAGGAAGAGAAATTGCGGTTGCGCAACAAGAACTCCACTTTCCGAACTCCTGATTCTACCAATAAACCAAATACCACCACTCCTCACGCGTCCACCTCTTCTAAATCAAAAGGAGCTGTCCACGCGGTGATGGTCAAATCCCAACCACCGTCCAATACTCCACCAAAAACCACCTATAAATACAAAGCCGAACCCATCAACTACACTCCCTTGGGAGAAACCTATGGTGTCATCTTGGAAAAATTGCTAAAAGCAGGAGCCATTACCTTACCTCCTGTTAAACCTCATTCTGGGTTTGATTCCACTCGCGCCATACCCTCCTGGTACAAAGAAAATGACTTTTGTAACTTCCACCGCGTGAAGGGACACAGTCATGAAAACTGCAAGATGTTGAAAAACATAGTGCAGGAAATGGTTGATGCGGGGGATATAGCCCTCGATAATCCTAACGCCCCTGCTAACCGAAATTTGAAAATTTTCAACAAGCCATTCCCGAATCACTCGTCCAACAGTAACGTCAACCAGGATATCTTAGCCGAGGAGAGTGTTCATGAGATCCATGCAGTATTCGATACCCAGCCAAAAGCCTCTATCGAGAAAATTTTGAATCAAGCCTCTTCACTAACACAGGAGCCCGAACCTCCTTTACCACCATCAAGCCAAAGCGAAATCGTTCCTTTACCCATAGAAGAGTTAACTGCCCAGGCTTCCCTTCCCATCAATGAGTCTTCTTACACCACATCCCTACAAGATTGCGAGCGGATGTTGTCTAATTTATCTATTTCCCAGACGTCTCCTTCTACCACTCTTGCCGCACAAGAGGAAGGTACGCCACTCCCTTTGACATCCTTAGACGAGAAATCTCTTGCACCGACATCACTAAATTCTTTAGCCGTGACAGACCCTCTCCAACATGCCCTTCTGCCTATTAGTCCCTCATCACCTAAATCTTTTCAACGACCAGTCGACCTCTTAACATCTATTGATACAGTGCCTCATCTACCCCCTGTATCACTCCCACAGTGGACTGGAATTACAACCCACCTTTCTTCCGTACCAAAATTACAAATCACACTGAGACCTGCCATTCCACGTAAGATGACAGCCCTATGGGAACGCTTTGAGTACCCCTTTTCTACTCAAATGCAAATGACTCGATCCCGATGTCTCCACCATCTACCCGAAGTGCTTACAGAAGCTTAAAATGCCCCTGTTCTCGCCTTCACCCCCCTCACCTCTACCAAATGCCCCGTCCACTTCTATCAACTTAACCAGATCTTCCCCTACGCTTGGGACCTCACCAATGCCCAGTCTAACACACCCGCCTAAGCGACTCGATCTATCCAAAATAAACCGCTCCGCCACCTAGAGACGAACGCAATCCGGGTCTCTATCACAATTAAAACCCTCATCGTCACACCCACCTTCCATATTGGGACCTCATCCCTCCACATTACACCAATATATCATACCTCCTTTGTTTTCTGCAAAACGACCTACGCCTTCTACACCTATACAGAGATCAAAGGGTATCACAACATCGTTACCCCGCGTATCCGGTCCACCTATCAACCCTAAACCAATCCCATCATCAAAGGATTTATTTTCTGTCACTCCCCTTTCTCCGTGGTTGTTTCCCGCTACCACGCTATCTGTAGCCTCATCATCTAACCAGCTGAACGTAACTTCTGTGTCCAAGAAACCACGTTTAGTGAAAAACATGTGTCAGCACCCCTCGGCTAAACCACCACCTGTACGAACCAACCACGCCCAAACATTACCAAAACCCGCACAACCAATACCTTCATCCGATTTTGACCCCCTCAAAGGATCTTACGCCAAAATCCTTGCTATGTTGGTGGAGAATGCGACCATTTCCCTACCTCCACTTAGACCTTATGACCCGTCTAAACCCCGACCTATGGGTTACGATGAGTCTAAAATCTGCGCTTATCACCGCACACCAGGACATGATGTGGAGGGATGCAAAGCTCTAAAAACCATCCTTCGTCGGGTCACCTCCCTGATAGAAAGATTAAGAAAGACAACTTACGAAGGGAAAGACCTCTAGCGCCAATTCCTCTACTATATCATCTATCCCCGCCTCACCAAGATCTATCATTATTACAACCCCACCTCTCAAGACCATGAATTATCCCAACCATCTTCCTCATCTCGATCTACGAGATTAATATGATTAGTGTCGCTACTCGAGGATAGTAAAAACAATGGGAAAGCGAAAGAAAACACACTGCATGCATCTCTTTCTCCTTCAACCATCCCGATTACACCACCACCTAAAGTGGTTATTCGCGGACCCGCCTATCCCATCTCTAATGGAGTTGCCCACCGAACCATGATCAAACAGCCTTCATCAATCGCCCGTAAAATGACACTATATGATCTCATTCGACTTCAATCTCATCGACAAGCTCTCGTTGAGATCCTTCAAGGGATAGAGGTTTTACCCAACGAAACCCTGCCCGTGGCCTCCATTCTAACACCCAATCACGTTTCCTCTCTCACCAAACAATCCATCTCCCCCACCACTTCTGTCTCAAAACAACAAGCCGCTGCAGCTTAGTTTCTGAAGATGAAATTATCGACTTTGGTGCGTAAGACCCCGACTCGCCTCTTTTCATTTCCGCTTACGTCCGAGACATTCGAGTACATCGGGTTATGATTGACGGGGCGCTAGCCTAAACATCATCTCTTCAAAAGCCTTCCAACAAATGAACATCCCTTCTAGTTGCATGTGTGCAACCCCATCATGTTGCGATCATTCAATGACGCTTATTACTTCTACCTTAGGCACCGTGATCCTCAACATTCGCGTAGGCCCACGTACTTTACCCGAACTCTTCTATGTCCTCAAGGAGAGTTCCAATATAATATATTGCTGGTCGCCCTCGATCCGAGCCATGGGATGCGCTCCTCAACATTACATCGATGCATAAAATTTGAGTACGAGGGGAAGTCCTACACTGTAAAAGCTGATCCTCCCCCCTTCAAAACTTGCAATATGTTATACCGCCCAAACGATGTGCTTATACCAATTAAGACACCCATACATTCAACCCAACCATCCTCTTCAAATGTACCTCAACCATCCACCTCAACTGCACCTACGCCTTCAACTGATGAAACCACCGTCGCACAAACCACTTCTCTTCCCGCAGCTAACATCCCAACCTCCGACCCCTTAGTAGATGTTTTTCATCGCCTCACGCTGGGGGAGTACCGCCTATATAACGTTAGTTCTTTCCCTACCCCGCAGGAGTACGGACAATTACATGCGCATCCCACCTACGACCGTCGCGTGGGGGAGGTAATCTCTTACTTACGACCACCCCATTGCCGCACTAACCTAACGATGGGGGTGTTGACGCATCCTCCATTACCCCCGAACCTCCTCTTGGGGTGGTTCCCTTCCAATCCGATTTTCAATACTGACAAATCGCCGTTTCGCCTCACCTTCTTGACTCGCCGCGGCGTGGAAAGGCTTTGGTTTTGGCCTTTACGAACAAGGCCGACATACACTCATTCCCGTGACCACACGCAAACATAATGATCGAAGTGGTCTCGGTTTTTCCGAAACACCTACACAGGAAACACCTCCTGGAAGAGGAAGGCGCGCTCCTACCGAACCATCATCACCCACTTTGCCATCATCTCCCACAGAATCGATGGACCCTGAATCTATCCCTCCTAACTTTTTTTTTTCATAAATGCTATCTTCATAGGTCCTCTCACTTATCAACGCGATAATGAGGACCCATCTTCTCTTCCCCTTCTGTATCCAGACATGATCGAAGAGGATTCGCCTTTGATTAATGTTGTTGAATGCCAGGATGACGACTCCATCCTCACTTACCTGGGCGCGGATGATTCTTATATTCAACGCGCCTTACCATCTGAAACCCAAACTATGCTGAACGAATCTACTATAGAAATTAACATCCACACGGAGGAAGATCCTCACATAGTGAAGATTGGACAATCCCTTAACACATCAGAACAAGCCGCCTTTACTACCTTTCTCCGTGCTCGCAACCAAGCTTTCGCATGGTCTTACGCTGACATGCCAGGAATTGATCCTACCATTGCCGTCCATAACATCACCCTAAACCCCGATTCCAAACCACCAAACAGTAAATTGAGAAAATGCATCCACGCATTGCTTCTTGGTCAAAGAGGAGCTCCAACGACTCCTTTCTCGCTTCCTTCATTCTCGCCTATTGACTATCCTCAATGGATTTCTAACATCGCACTGCCACTAAAGCGACGGGGACTTGATATGCACGGATTTCCGGGATCTTAACCTCGCTTGCCCTAAGGATGACTTCCTCCCAAGTATTGATCAACTTGTTGATCTCATCGCGGGCCATGAAATGCTTTTTCTCATGGATGGCTTTTCAGATACAACCAAATTTTGGTCGCCTCGCCGATCAACACAAAAACCGCCTTCATAACTCCTCGGGAACCTTCGTTATCGTGTCATGCCATTTGGCCTTAAGAATGTTGGTGCTACCTATCATCGGCGGCTATGACCTACATTTTTCATGACATTATGCACACTATCCTCAAGACTATGTCGACGATCTTCTCGGCAAGTCTAAACATCGTAGTGAACATCTCGATGTTTTAACCATTATTTTTGATCACTGTTACAATATTCTCGTCCGCCTTCAACCGAAGAAATGTGTCTTTCGTGTTCTTTCGGGAAAACTTTGGCTTTATCGTCTCTTTGCGTGGCATGAGGTCGATCCATCTAAAGTAAAAGCTATCCTAGAAATGCCCCCACCCAAAACCTCAAACAATTCGCGTAGCTGGCAGGTAAACTTCAATCCATCCGGTGTTTCATCTCCAACTCTGATCGATGTCACCCTTTTCATCACCTTCTAAAAAGGACGTTGCCTTTCAATGGAGTGAGGAGTGTCACCAAGCCTTCAAGCTCTCAAAACGTATCTCTGCAGCCACCCGTGCTTATCCCACCCTGTGACGACCGCCCTTTCTACCTTTATCTTTCCGCCACCGACCATGCTATAGGAGCTATGCTCGCACATCGAGACTCGGCACGCCGAGAGCAAAGCCGTTTATTATATAAGTCGTCGACTCGTGGATTACGAGACTAGGTATACACATGTAGAAAAATTGTGCCTCGGCCCTATCATTCGCCGCCACCAAACTCCGACATTACCTCCCGAATCACAAAACTTTCGTCATCACCAACACAGCACTCCCATTCATTATATGTACGCCAAACCACACCTAAACCAACGCATCGCTCGATGGCTCATGCTCCTCGCCGACCTTGACCTTGAGTTTATACAAATGTAAATCAATCAAAGGACAAACTCTTGCACCAACTTCATGGAGGCCCTCTACCCGGGGAACAATTTACCAATTTTACCTTCCCGACGAACTCATCGCCACTCTTTCGCCTGAGAAGAGTCGATCAAATGACCTCTTCTTCGATGGATCTAAGTGCCGCGTGGCGGAGGAGCCGGCGTTGTTCTCATCCCTCTTGACGCTGAACCTATGCCTCTTTCATTCCGGCTTGATTTCCCCTGCACTAATAATACAGCGGAATACGAGGCCCTTGTTCTGGGTCTCCAAGTTGCGATACACTTAGGCATTAAATCTATCAATATCTTTGGTGACTCTCAATTGGTAGTCAATCAAGTTATGGGCATCTACCAATGTAAAAACGAGGAACTTCAGAAGTACAAACACCACGTGGAATCACTTCTAACCTTATTTAATCACTATTCTATCCAAACCATTCCCCGCTCCACTAACAAATTTGCAGATACTATGGCTTGCTTAGCCTCGCAGATTCCCGCCGCACCAACTGACTCTGAATTATTCGTTGTGGTCCAGCAACTTTTTGCACCATCCTATTCAACCCCGGTAGTTTGCATGATAAATACTGTGTCTACTAATTCGCAGGATACTTGGTACCACCAATTTCACGACTACCTTACAATCTCGGTTCTCCCACCTGACCTTACTAGTAACGGAAAACGTGCTTTTCTTAAAAGTGTTTCACGTTATGTTGTCATGGGAGGACTCCTCTATAAACGTGGCTTTGATGGCATCCTCCTTCGCTGTCTAACCGGCGCAGAGGTCACCTATACCATCCAACAAGTACACGATGGGATTTGTGGTGGACATTTTAGTGGCCTTGCCGTGGCTAAACGAATCCTTCGCCTAGGTTATTATTGGCCTACTCTCAATAACGACTGCTACGAATATGTTAAGCGCTGTGTCATGTGTCAACAACATGCCAATCTTCAACATACTCCTAGCCACCCGCTACAAGTCGCTCGTGATCTTTGGCCTTTCTCACAATGGGGTTTAGACCTTATTGGTGAGATTCACCCGACCTCTTCACAACGTCACCGTTGGATAATCACAGCGACCGAATATTACACAAAATGGGTGGAGGCCATCCCACTCATTTCAATCAAAAAAGAAAAAATTGTCGAATTCATTAACCATCACATTATCTGTCGTTTTGGTATTCCTCATCGCCTAATAACAGATAATGGTAAATCTTTCAAAAACAAGTTGTTACAAAACCTTTGTGACAACTTTGGTATCAAACTTAGTTTCTCATCGCCTTACTATCCGCAGGCCAATGGTCAGGCTGAATCTTCTAATAAAACTCTAACCAAAATCCTCATGAAAGTTGTCAATGAATCTGGAAGAAATTGGCACGATCACATCCCCTTTGCCCTTTGGGCTTATCGTACTAGCATTCGTACCTCTACTAATGCCACACCTTTTTCTTTGGTATATGGTACCGAGGCTGTTTTGCCTCTCGAAATACAAATACCCTCCCTTAGAATATCTCTTCAGGATATTCTCACCAACGATGATTTCCGCCAAGAGCGGTTAGCCCAATTGGAGCTTCTTGACGAACGACGTCTTACAGCTCTCGATCACCTTCAAATCTATCAAAAACGCATCAAGCGTGCTTATGATAAGCGACTTCATGAGCGTACCTTTAAGGTTGGTGATCTTGTCCTCAAAGAGAATCAACATGTCACCAAACTAGAAAAGAGCAAACGTGGAAAATTTGCTCCCAATTGGATTGGGCCTTATATAATCACTCACACCTATGGATCAGGCACTTATCGTTTAGCTTCGCTTAATGGTAAACCTGAGCCGGAAACCCTTAATGCCTTACATCTTCGCCCATTCTACTGTTGAATCTAGTGTTATATCACTTCTTATCTACCTACTGCTCGTCCCTTGAGCTCATTTACCACTACATACACTTTGTTTTCTATATCTCTAAATAAAATCGAAATCACTTCGCACCTCCCCTTGATAATGCCTTCCCCTTTTTTAGTCTAGTCCATGACTTCAAAGTATTAAAATAAGCCGTATTCTTATGGGATTTTCTTGAGTCAAACTTCCTACTAAACTAGATGCTTCACGCCAAAAGAACATCTAGTCATCTAAAATTAAATATAGACTGCTCCCTCGAAGGACAGCTATATGCCAAACTATTGCTGCATTATAAATAGATCGCTCCTCAAGGACAAATTATGCACTAAAATCATCTCTCGCTACTATAAATAGATCGCTCTCCCCAAGGACATTTATATACACTGGGCCAGCCTTTATCGAAGCTTTCGCATTGATCAGCCTTCGTGAAGACCTCAAGAATAAAACAATCAATATCCTGTAGACTTCCCGCATCGATCGCCTACATTCAATAAAATAAAAGCCTCATACAAAAGAACTTTTTTGGGTCATGGACTTGTCTATTTAGGGTAGGTTTCTCTTTCGTTGTAACAAGTTCTTTGTACTCAGCTATATCACCCACATCACCTCACCATTTGTTTCAACTCAAGGGACGTAACGTACACCCGATATATTGTGATCATACAACTCTTTTCAACTATGGACTTCTCGCCTATACACGGCACTTAGGCTTCGTGCTCGTTTCTACGTTGTGTGGTTTGTTTAGCTCTTTTCACCTACGGAGCACTCTTTCCGCTTTGCCTCGCATCTAGAATTGTGTGTTGATCTTAATCAGGACACTATTCCCTACTACTTGGGTATGCTAACCTTTGCTTTACCTATACCTACACCAACAACATTATCCTACCAGCACCAACAACATTACCCTACCAACATCAAATTTTTTTACCAAACGACAAATTGCCTAAACCATACCAAATTGCCTAAAATTCACCCCTCCCTGATCCTAAGGGAGAACTACATCGGTCTGAGGCCCTTCCTTGCTTTGTGCAATGGGCTATGTAGGCAGCACTTCGGAGACATGGGGTCTCCCAAGGTTAGCTCGACCATCCCCTACCATAACCTATCATGTGTGGTAAATATAAATATTTTGGTGTATTTCTATTTAATCACATTCCTCTTTGATCCGTTTTCAAAACACCGAAAGTCAAAACGACAACATTCTTATTATTATAACGCAAATCAACATACATATCTCGTTTTATTTAGATGATTAACAAATACATCTTCTATATCATCGACACGCAGGTCGGTACTCTTATTTATCCTCATACCTTGCTAACATTTATTTAGACCCTCACGCCTCATCCCGACCTAGGTCATGATCGTGATCGTCGACCCTTTCGCCGGGCCCTCTCTGCCCTCAAAGGTACCACGGCTATTGGTACGCCCACCGATCCGCCAATCTCTCCGTAACATATGAATACGCCCCGCCGCATGGAGGACTTCAGCCTCTAGTCTCCCGCCCGTGACTCGCAACCACTAACAATCCCTTGTCTCATTCACTCGCGCTTGAGCTGCCGAACCAAACGCCGCAGACGATCCCTCTCGCTATAATCACCTCTATGTCGTGGCGCCACGCACACCTCGCCAGCTCGCTACCCACCATAATCTATAGGCCTCTGTCATTCCCGCATCCATTACCCCCGCGATCGGCCGCTACCTCTTCGAGTGCCCTTCGGAGGTGTTGGCCGGGAGGTGAGAATGCCGCTCAGCATCGATCCTCATATATGGTCTATAAGCCATGGGTATATCCCGCACAAATCCAAATTGTCGCCGCACGTGATCTATAGGAATCCTCTCATATTCACTCGGCCTCGTGCCCCGCGATCCACCTCAATCGCTCTACACCTCTCAACTCCTCGCCTATGTTCTCTGTTACATATAGTTCCCGTAGGGCCTCCAATGTATATCCGCAACCATCAACCTCTCCCATACCCGCCTCGTAATACTCAATGTCACCCCGGCACGGCCTCGAGATCTTGCTCTTGTTGTTCTGCTCTGGACCCATCGCTTCGGAATCCCAACCTCTCGACTCCGGCCTCTCCCGCTCGATGGATCGGGCCTATTGGTCGCACACAAACAATGTGCTCATAGGCCCAAC
Organism: Taxus wallichiana var. yunnanensis; assembly: GCA_018340775.1. Lineage (NCBI taxonomy): Eukaryota > Viridiplantae > Streptophyta > Pinopsida > Cupressales > Taxaceae > Taxus > Taxus wallichiana. The sequence continues at coordinate 569,305,385 of CM031240.1, forward strand.
AAAGGTAATAAGTATGAGCAATCCAACGTTGTCCTGTGATTTCGCCTACAAGCCCATAAACCCCTGTATAGCTCCGCCAAATATGCAGGTGCCCATGCAAACGTAACGTTCCTTTCTACCATCTCCCAGATAACACACATCAATGCCTTTGGAAATCTTCCCCCTTCCGCCCTCGGTAATGCATAATACCCTACTGCTATCATTAATATCACTGCTAACCTTGTCTCCTCAGGGTGTGCTGCATACATTACCCCATATGTAAACGATAAACCTCGCTGTGTCAAATCTCGTGCGTATGGACCAAATACTGCTGTTATCGCTCCCCGTGCCGCGCTAGGTAGTGCCTGATATACTGGTTCTCCTGTAATAGGGAGTCTCAAAATCCGAAACACATCTTCCAATGTTACTGTCATTTCACCTGTTGGCAGATAGAAGGTATTTGTCTCGGGATTCCATCTTTCAATCAACGCCTGTAACATACCATGGTTACGTGCGATTCGTGAATAATAACGGATTCCACTTAACCCCAAACGATTTATCAATGTCCATTCCGCTGGTGTTACATCCGCTCGGATTCGCGACAACAGCGCTGGCACACTATCATTCATCCTCAACCCTGTCTCTGCCTGCATACACCAAAACAACAAACAACCATTCAATCCATTAGGGTCTTTTTCAAACATTCTGGAAATTTCTCCAGTAACCGGTACCGGTTATGCATAACCGATATCGGTTGAATAACCGATACCGGTTCTCCCTAACCGCTACCGGTCACTGTCAATTTTATACACCTTCCCTAAAAACAACCACCTACGACAATAATTTGCTCGTTTATTCATTTTTATACATACAAACATACCTGGAACCCCTGATTGCCTACCCTGTAACACTTACCTCACCTGCAACCCTTGTTATCATGTTTTCTTTCTCATATCTACCCACCTACTCTCCCCCATCTTATTCACGAAACATGCCGTAGTCAAATCACAAACAAAACAATACCTCTTGGGTTGCAGCAGCTTGAGGTGGCCCTTGTCTTCCCTCATGTCCTTGCCTGCTGGATGCTTCTCCTCGTTCTGCCATGATCACCACCCTTTTCAACTTTGTCTTTCTGCCTTCTGAACCTCGGATCACATTTACTTTCCTTGTCTCTTTTCTCCTTCTCACCCAAATCTCTCATGCAAATACCTGCCTCGCCATGTCAAAAAGCGCGCGCTCACAGTATTTAACCTCTCGCATGGCTCTAAAATTAAAACTTAAGTTGCCACCCTAGCTTTTCTATTTTTAGAAAAGCTCATACCTAAATAACCAGTATCGGTTACTTAACCGATATCGTCTTATTAGATACCGATATCGGTTCCTTAAACGATATCGGTTACACACCTATCTTTTCTTAACAACGTTCTTTTCTTCATTTCTCACCTAAATTTTTGTCGCGCCCGCCTCTTTTCCCGCATAAACCACACAATTTACCACATTTGTTTCATCCACCACATATAACATTACATTTTCATTAAATATCATTTATTTTACACAAATACACAAACCATCAACTACGGATATCAAGAAACTATCAATCTATACATCATTTGGATCCAACTCATCGATTACATATATCACAATGTCACAAAACCACCAATTCATCACATAACCCGACATTCATATATACGTACAAACAAACAAAAACATCAAAGATCATCCATCTATCAACATGTCAATTAAACTCATCACACATTCTATCTATTACCACCATTAACCACATATTTCAACACATTTTGAACATTACATGTGGATCAAAACATCGTCTCTATATATATACAAATTTTCAAAATACAATGTGCCCTACATCGGGGCCTCTCGTGATCTCATACAATACCAAAGCCGCACGCAGCCGCAATACCTACAAAAATCTCGACTCGGCTCGCAGCGGTCTCTCATATCAAAATATACTCGGCTCGCAGCCGCAGTATCAAATATACAACCCGCACTCGACTCGCAGACGGTATATAATAAATAAATGAATCAAACCAATGAATAAGTGTAGGCACGCAGGCCTCTATCAATACAACCGGTTCGCAGACCGGTGCCCATGTCCCTATACAAAACCATGTCGGGGATCTATCAGCCTCTCCCCACCGCCCTCGGCACTCTCCCCGCTGGTCCTCGTGGTGCCTCTCGCCTCCCGCCTCGTCACGGACACGCCGGGCCTGTGGCTGCTCCTCCCGAGATCTCTCGGGCCGTGCGAGGTCTCGCTCTATGAGCCGCATATGCCTCGATACTCGACTCCGTACTATCAAGAATATCCCGATAATATCGGGCCTCTCGCGCTCACCTCGATATAGTGATCTCGCGCCATCAAGGAATCGGGGCTGGTCCCTCGGCACCTAACACCAATACCCCCGAGCTCGTACTCGCACCCGTGGCCGTGGTGCCGGTGGTGGTGCCGCCGTGCTCGTACTCGCACTCGTGGCCGTGGTGGTATCGGGCCGTGGTCGGCCATTGCGCTGTACGGCCGCTCGTACTGCATTTCGCACTCGTGGCCGTGGCCGCTAGTGGTGGTGCCGCCTATACTGTACTCGAGCCTCGGGCTAGCCGCCTCGTAAGACCCTATTCGTGCTCTCGCAGCAGCCCAACCTGTCCTCGTAATAGCCTGCACTCGCCCCGAGCTGATCTCTCTCTCGCCGAATCGCAGCCTAAGTCTAGCTGCGCAAAGTGTACTATCTCGCCGCTCTCTACCTGCCCCCACCATACCCTGTATGCTCCCGTACACCCGGCATCATCCACACCATCACCTGCTGGTCTCTCCGCTACCTGGGCCTGGGATCCCAAGGCTGTGGCGCTGGCAGTGGGGCCTCTACATCATCCCTCCTGTACTGAGGGAAGGGAGGTGGCTCTGCCTGCCGCAGCCCCATCTCGCTCGCGCACTCTCTCTCTAGGGGTATCCGCTCATTTCCCCGGCCTCCGTCCCGCTATCCGTAATATATACTGGATCGGGCAGCGCACTGCACGCGGCTCCTCTCGCCAGCCGGTGACCTCTCGTAGGGTTTCCATACAATGTCTATCGCTGTAAGGCCCTCTAAAGCAAGTGTCTATAATAGACCACATCCCGACTCGCAACAACTGCTCGTGGCTGGCCCACGACCCCCAACCACCTCTCGAAAGCCATATCGGTATACGACCGTGGCCCCTGGCCGCTGGGTAGCCCTATCGCCCGATGCATACGATGTGCTCGTATGCCCAACAGTGCAACAAAAATGTAGAACAAATACCAAATCGCCTCCTCCGGCGATAGCCCCATAACTCCCTGTATAATTGCACCAGATACACTGGTGCCCATGCAAAACAGGTGTGCTCCTCCACCATCTCCAGCAGCACCCCCATCAATGCCCATGGGAAGCGGCCTCCCTCTGAATCCGGGAGGGCGAAGCAGGTGATCCCTATCATCATCAACACGGCAAGCCGTGTCTCATGTCTGTGTGCGCGGTACATATCACCATATCCAATGCTCGCACTATGATACGTAAGAAGCGCGGCTGCATCCCCAAAAACCTGCAGTATACTATCCATGGCAGTCTCTGAATCTACCTGGAAAACGGCCTCTCCCTCGATCGGTAGCCGCAGGATGCGATACACATCCTCTAATGTGACGGTCATCTCCCCGGTCGGCAGATGGAACACATTGGCCGCCGGATCCCATCTCTCGATGAGGGCGACCATCAGACTGTGATCTCTCTCTATCGCTCTATACCTCTGGACCCCGCCGAGTCCCACCTCGCGCATGATGGCCCAATGCGCCGCAGATATGTGTGGCCTCATCCGACTCAATAGTGGAGGCATCCTATCACGCATCGTCAACTGCTGACGTGCCTGCAAAACCAACCCACATTCTTAGACCCACTCTTTATTATAACATCTACTTTACCATCTAAACCCCCTTTTGTAACACCCAAAATCTAACCCCACACCTCACCCTTCTCCACCCCAACCAACTCAACCCAACCTACCCACTCAACCACCCAACCCACAAAAACCTAGACCCTAAACCCTAAACCCTACACAACCAACTCAACCCACCCCAACCAACTCAACCCAACCCACCCAACTCAACCCACCCCAACCAACTCAACCCTTGCCCACCCAACTCAACCCAACCCAACCCAACCCGAACCCCCAACTCACCCAACCCAACCCACACACTAAACCAACCCAACCCAACCCTACACAACCCACTCAACCACCCAACCCACAAAAACCTAGACCCTAAACCCTAAACCCTACACAACCAACTCAACCCACCCCAACCAACTCAACCCAACCCACCCAACTCAACCCACCCCAACCAACTCAACCCAACCCACCCAACTCAACCCAACCCAACCCAACCCGAACCCCCAACTCACCCAACCCAACCCACACACTAAACCAACCCAACCCTACACAACCCACTCAACCACCTAACCCACAAAAACCTAGACCCTAAACCCTAAACCCCAACCAACTCAACCCAACCCACCCAACTCAACCCAACCCAACCCAACCCGAACCCCCAACTCACCCAACCCAACCCAACCCACACCCTAAACCAACCCAACCCAACCCACCCACTCAACCACCCAACTCACAACAATCCCCCACCCAACTCAACCCAACCCACCCACTCAACCACCCAACCCACAAAAACCTAGCCCCTAAACCCAACCCAACCCACACCCTAAACCAACCCAACCCAACCCATCCACTCAACCACCCAACCCAACAACTTGGCCCGACCCAAGGCCGTATCACTTCCATACCATACCCACAATCAACGCGTTTTATTTTATCCATCCATCATGTACCTTGTGTTCAATCGAGCTCACCTGTTCGTGTTTTAGCACGATTAGGGTCCTTGACTTGATCTGTCGACCAACTTTGCCTAGACCTAGACCGTGACGTTTATCTCAACCAAACCAACCATTCGCATCGCCAAACATGCCTAAACATTCTCGTACCTTACCTGTTATATACCCTGGAGCTACTTCCTATGCCTTGGATACCAGGATTATATCACCCTTGTTTGGATAAACTATCGACCTTTGCCTATACATCGCTGGTTTGCTCGTCAAATCATATACCCTAGTCGTACTGTTGCATTTCAACATGCGTCTGCTTCCTTGGACCTTCCCTACCACCTTACCATCCTCTCTACAACATGTACCCTTTATCAACCCTATCCCTGATTTCCCGTTCACTCCATCGGTGATAGATTTGAGGGGGATTACCTATATCCTTAACATGAGAAACCACTTCATATTATTGTTCGCGCAGCTTTAACAAAACAAGCTACACGACAATAAGGGGCTAATGTAGACACCAAATTCGTGTCTTACGACCCCTTGTGACCCGCATCCCATTTCACAACCTAACCTCATTACCTAAACCTTACACAATTATTTATTAATTACCTCATAATTGATAAATCCACATCACCTTACCCACCACCTCACTTTGCCACCTCATCATGACCTAGCCCTAACCCTAAACTAACCTAATTAAGACCCATGACTTGGTCTAGACTCACATCCATAACTAATGCCTCCTTACTCGCACCCAAAGCCGACCTTCTAGCCACTTGACCAAGCCCGCAACTGATCTCTCGGGAGAAAAGCAGGGAAGGTGGGCTATTTTACTAAAAATAGCCTACTTTTTCCTTACCGATGCCGGTTCCTACTCGACCGCCGTCGGTTACGCAACCGCCATCGGTTCCCTGTAAATGGGCTCCCCAAACCAAAACAACGGATCGGAATTTCATTTTGGAGATCAGTCGAAGGATTTCTGGATCAACAGAGAGCATTGCGAGCGAGGAACAGAGTCCAGATCTTCACTTGACCAAGCAGAGACGAGTGAAAATACTAGACGTGTTTACAGCAAAGGAGATCAACTTGCACCTTCGTAAAAACCAGTAAGTTACATCTTGCATGTCCTCCATTATAACATTTCTTATGCTTTTGGAATTACAGTCCTCCCAAATCCGTTTCTAAATCCATTATCCAACGTACCATTGCCTCTAACTGTCATTCTTTTGCTTCTAACCATCCCATTTCCTAATACTATCCAAAAACCAGTCATTACAAACACCACAACCAGCCCAGAAGATCCTAAAACCCACCGGTATCGGTTATCAGTAACCGGCATCGGTTATAGGTAACCGGCATCGGTTCCTTTGATCAAAACCAGGAAAAACAGCCTTTCCCTACCTGGGTTCAGCCAAGCAATTCAATTGATATTTTACAGTCTTTTGTGTTAATTCACGTTAGCAGGGAAACTGACCACCTTCGAAAGGAAGTCTTACATTTCCTGGGCCCAAGGCAGTTTCCTCATTTATTGTTTAATCAAATCTTGTGGTCTTGTGTTCTTATTTCGCAGTAGTCCTCCCCATAAAAAGGAGTTCTCCGCAGATCAACCCGATCTTCTCTACGGTACGCGCACATCATCTCGACATTCTAGGTATTCCTCCTAACCCTAACCTTATCTGCTTCTAAAAGGAACGAAGCATTTCCGAGTGAAACAAAGATTGTAAGGCCTATGACCATTATCACAACACCTTGGTTGACCAGACAAATGGATGAGATGCCTCTACACCCAATTACAAGTGCAAAACCCTTTGAGAAATGGGCAATTGAGTTTTCTAGGCCTAATTCAGCAGTCGCATGCAGGACTGGATCATGCTATATCATCACTTGTACAGATTATCTTACCCGATGGGTAGAAGCATCATGCACAAAGGACTGTACAATGGCTACAGCAGCAAGGTTCTTATGGGAGAATGTTCTTACAAGGTATGGCTTTCCTTTAAGTTTAACAAGTGATAGGGGCACACATTTTTTAAATGAGACAATACGAATTCTTCTAGACGAGTTTATGGTTGCCCACCATAAAATTACACCCTATCACCCTCAAGAAAATGGGATTGCTGAGGCTTTGAACAAGATTTTGAGCCACACATTGACCAATATTTGTGATGTTAGAAGGAAATATTGGGATGATAAAGTATCTACTTTTCTTTGGGCTTATAGAACAACATACAAAAGATTGAACAAAGCCACACATTTTAAATTGGTGTTTGGCATGGAAGATGTTATTCCTATAGAATTTAAGTTACCTTCTTTACCTATTACACATGATGGAGGTATCATTGATGAGAAATCCTTGGAAGAATGGATCGAGAAGATGGTTCAGCTAGATTAGCACCGAGCCATTGCATGATGGAGTCAAAAATAGGAGAAAGTGTACCAAAAGGCATGGCATGATCACCACATCAGAGATAAGAAACTTGTGGTGGGAAAAATGGTACTTCTGTATGACTCCAAGTTTTTGTGCCATCTAGGAAAGCTCAAGGTACATTGGTTGGGGCCATATGTTATCACTCATATACTTGAGTCAGGTGCTTGCCAGTTAGAAACAATTGATGGCACCAGGTTTCCGATTACTTTAATGGAAGTAGGTTGAATCCCTACTATAAATAAGTCTTCTTGGTGTTTGTAATAAGGCAGTATTGCCAGATAACTTAGGTTTCCTTTATTCATTTCCTTAATGTGTTTCTTTCATCGTTGCTATGCTTTGTCAATTTTAGCTCTTCTTTGTATAATAAGTGAGCTTGTGTGTATGAAGCTAACTATAATATGTAGCATGTTGATGCGCAGAGGACTGCATAGCCTTTTCATGTGGGGTGGATTGTTGGTGACTCTCAAGTATATCTTTGTGAAGATGTCATGTTGTGGGTGTTGAGAAAGAAGGTTGATAAGGGTAATCGACAAAAGATTGCCTCTCAAGATAAGAAGGGATGAGGATGGATGAGGGAAAGTATAATGTGAGGTAAGCGGTGGCCATGGTAATTAGTAGGAGATGGTGCAGTGATGAGGTACTTAGGTACTAGAGCGCGCGTCGAAGAGAAGTATGTGACGAGAGGGAAAAAGGTGTGCTAGAAGGTTATAGCTTTGGCGCGAAGATATATCATGCGGAAATGATAAGAACAAGGAATAAATGAGGATAATTTGGTAGGTGGAGGAGCAATTAATGGTGAAAAGTGGAAATCTATATTAGGAGGGGATGTGATTTCAATTTTACCCTTGCAACTATGAGAATTCAACAAAGAACTACACGTGAAGAGATAAGTAAAGATATTTAAGGTACGAAGTAAGTAAACCAGATGCGAAAGAGAGATTTGTTTATTAGAAGGGCTTGAATCCCCTAGGAAAAGGGTTTGACGAAGCAAAGTAACAAAACAAAGCTAGGGTGTGCAAGTTCATGATTGTAAATTAGGGCATGGTTGGATCAAGTAGGGTTTGAAGAAAACCATGAAAAACTTACAGCATAAAAATCTAGAAAACAAAACCCTGAAAGAAGAATGGCACCAAAGAAGAAAGCAACACCGATAAAGGAAAAGAAGAAGGTGGTGGTGGAAGAAGAGGAGGAGATGGCCCCGGAGAGAAATTTTTCTGAAATGTAGTACCCTGAGGAAGTTATTATGGGGTAGGAATGGAATACCCACATAAGACAGAGTAAGATAAGTGAATATAATCACCGGACCAATGAAAACTAGAAGAAATTAGATGACCTACTCACTTCTCGAATGAACAGGCGCACTGAGGATGGCATGCCGATATATGATGATGCCAGGGAAAAGATACTAAAAGGAAATGGTGTCTACCAGCTTTATGAGCTTCCATACTTTGGAAAGTATGCACCCTTGTATAGATGGCTGATGAGCCGAGTCCATGAGGACTTCTTCTACTTTGCAGGATGGAGGGTAAGATTGACACCCATCCTTATTACCATAGTTACTAGATTACGGCAACAGGAGAAGATATTAAGACTGACTTAGCTGACAAAAGTGCCATCTTGGAGACATAGAAGGCATTGGGCTATCAAAAAGGACCACACGGAATGGACATTGACAAGCTAAAAATTTGCCCAAAGAATACAGCAAGAACACACTTGGTCACAAAATTGAATGACCAAGAACGTTGGTCCCAAGTTAATTCTATGTGGTTGCATGTGGCCAAACACATGTCAGAAGGAACCACTTATAACATTTCTAGATTCATTACAGATTGGATACTAGAGGAAGCGCGTGAAGGGAATAAGATAAGTTTTGGCCGCATCCTACTAAGTTTTGTCTTCATGGAGATTGGGGTACCAGATGGCCCAAAAGAGAATATATGGGAATACCCTATAAATAACAAGTCTCTAGCTGAGTGATTCAGCAAGTATCTTTACAAGGGGTCAATGAAAGAGAAGGTGAAGGAGTGGGCAGAGATGTGGTATGATAGGCTCTACACGACATTTGGAGAATAATGGTGTATACCCAAGGACTTGCCTTTGGTCATAGGGAAATAGGTACTGAGTTTATAGTCTACAGCAGTTCTATATTGCACACTTTCCTATGATATATGGGTTATGGATCCCCTAGTGCAAACTACCATATGCATTTCCCATGCAATGCTTCCAGGATTCAATTCATCGGTTCACCAACACACGGAGGTTTGTGTTTAATGCAGACAAGGTGGACTATGAATATCACACCCTACGGAAGACATATGGATATCTAGGGAGGAATGCATACAACACGAATAACATCTCAGAGATCTTGAGCATTAAGCCAGAAACACTGGCCATTGTGGATATCGGGGCCGCGCTAATATATCTCCACTGAAGCCCAAAATGGAGAATAACAAGTATGTGGAGAATGAATTCATGCTTCCAAGGCCACTGAAGGGAAAGCATACTATGGAGAACATTCCGGCACCTAGGCCCTCTGCACCCAAGCAAGATGATGAGGAAGAGGATGAAGAACATGAAGATAGTGGTGGCTTGGTGTGAAGGAGGAAGCAACCATCTAGCCAGGAGGAGGAGCATGCGACAACTCCCCAGGGAGAAGGAGTTATGGGGGAGGAGCAGGGCGCACAAATATTTAAGAAGGTGTTTAAGCACATAAGGGTGCAAGGAGGAACCCCACAGGTGAAGGATCCAGAGGAGAAGAAATGAAGAAAACTCAGGTTGAGTGAAGAGACATAAGAATCTGAGGAGAAGGTGCCTTCATCTCTAGCTGAAGAAGAGCCCCAACACAAGGTGGGGAGAATGGAAGGAGACGAAGGGGATCAATCGGAGGCTACACGGGATAAGGATGGGGATACAACTAGTATTCATAACCTTGATGCAACTATTCCAAGAGGGCCCAGATCCCGTAGAATAGGGGAGGATGCCAAAGCACATAACATGGGGTACATTGAAGACCCAAAACTCGATTATTCGTGCTTGATTCCAGAGAACCATCGAGTAGAAGGATTTATTTGGTTGGGCGCTCATGGACGAGGACAAGGCAACTCTGTGCACAAGGAAGCAACTTTCATGGTCAATGTACACCCATATGGACGAGCCCGATTTTGATATCGATGAAGAATTGTGCACGCCAAGACAGGTTGAAGAAAGGCCTGAAATGCACCACATGGAAATTAATCCAACAATGATGATAGACAAGTAGGTGAGAAATTATCTGGTAAAGGTATCCTTCAAAGTAGCAAGAAGAAACATAGATAAATCTGCTACCATCAAGGCGCTACTGGAGAAATTGAAAGCCGTGGATGTAGAGGTAGTGCACCTATAGGAAAATGATTTGATTAAGACGAAATACGACACTTTTGTTTATATGGTAGAGGAAATGGGGATGATGTCCTCAAAGTATTCCCACATTTGGAATCCCAAGTGTCAAAATAATTTCCTTATACAATGCATTATGTAAAGACAATAATAACATTAGTGTTGGAAGATGAAAAGGTACGTGTATCCTCATAGCCCAAGGACTTTGGGGAAGAGGTAGAAAAATCACAAAGCTATGGTAGCTAGAAATATTGCTACTTATGAACGCCTACTACAAGCCACCCATGATGAACTAAAGAAAGTTGATCATGCGCTAACAATATGCACAACCCCAAATGTGCTGATCGTGGTGAAAACATTGGAGGAAAATGAGGTCCACAAGGCTATGAAGGATACTACCATTGGCCGTGCTAAATGATTGGTTCAGTAAAGGAAAATCACAAGGCACTAGGTACAACATAGGCACCACATAAGGAAATGTTAGAGGATCTTGGAAATCTCATTACTCGAGAAGATGGATGTGCTTTGGAAGGGGTGTAAACCTCTATGTCAAGCATAACGCTTGTGATACAAAATGAGCAAGGGAAACTCACTATGGAAGAGCTACAGTCTATTATTACAGATGTGCCTGAGGTGGCATGAGTGGAATTGACAGTGTGGGAGAACCTGGAAGCCGATATTAAAGAATAATATCTAGAGTTGATGCTTCAGGATGGAATGGCAGGGCTTGAGCCTTGAATAGTTTTGTTAGCTGTGTATACCTTATTCAAAATTTATCCATTCTTCATTCATTCAACCATTATTTATTTATCCATTCTTTGTGTAAGTTTTGGACATCTCCATTTTCATGGTGACAATGAGATTAGTGTGGGGTAATGTTGATCAAAGAAAACACTTAGCTGAACTTACACACAGAGTTCACGTGGAAGAACAACAAAGGAGAAAAGGCACGAAGGTATAGGAAGGGGTCACGTGCAGAGGTGTACAGTCAAACTTTCAGAACTTAGCTGATTTGGGAGATCAGTTCTATTCTTAGAGATTGGCATGCAAAGCACACAAAGCAATGCCGAGACTTGTGCACCACTCTTCGTGGAGATTTTTGAAGAGGATGTCAACTCACTCTTGCATGGGCATGAGCTAAGAATAGATCCACAAATTTAGTTAATCTGTCGGTGACCTATAGATAACATACTTGCATGTATGGATATAGTTGTAAAAGGCATGTGGCTATTATTAACATGCAACCTATTTCTGGTAGAGTTAAGTGGTGAAGGGCTAGTTCCCCACCCTATATATATGTAATGAATTACTTAGTAAAGATATATACATGAGTATATGAGACTAGATAATTATAGCAGATCGATGCACGCATGTCTAGTATTGTATTAAGATTTTTATTGTGATGAATATATAAATATTATTGGCCTAATAACAGTTTATGATGTATTTTTTCAATGTATATTGTTGTTATCATGATGATTTACAATTAAGCGCTTATAAATCTAGTTCAGTATAATGATGAATAGATGGATTAGATACTAAAAATATATGTGTATTGCTTTATCATGCCACCATTCTACTACAACAACTCTTAAGAGGGACTCGGTACCTTTGCGTGCTTTAGGTGAGTTCTCATCCTAGGCTGAGTGATGTGCCAGTGCAACTAGGTGTTAACTAAGAATTCTAGGCTGCATCAGCAATTGACTCATCTGGAAAGTCAAAATTAGAGGGTTCATCCCCATAAATAGGTGCATTGGCCAATTGGTTGGTGATAGCTTTGCCCTTGATGGAATTTTAATGAATGAATTTGAGGTCAAGATCAGCTAAAAGCATAAGCCATCATGCAGCATGTTGATTTTGATAAGGTTTGGCGTACATGAAGTGTAATAGGTTGGTGTTGGTCACAACATAGGTTTTGTGGTTGAGTAGGTAATGGCAGAGTTTGTTGGTAACAAAAACTAAGGCTAAACAAATTTTTTTGGATGGTTGTATCAGGTTTCATAGTCCAAAAGAGTACGACTTATGTAATAAATTATGTGCTCCCTATGTTGTTCATCACGATGAGCGAGCATGGCTCCTAAGGAGTGATCGGTAATGGATATGTATAGATAAAAAGGTTGATCATCTTTAGGTGGGATGAGTACGGGTGGTTGGAGAAGGTATTGTTTTAAGGCCTCAAAAGTTTTTTGACAAGTAATCATCCCATTTAAAGGATACATCCTTCTTGACAGATGATGAAATGGTTGACACCGATCAGATAATTATGAAATGAAATGGCAAATGGACTACAATTTACCTTGTAGGCTACAGAGTTGTCAAATATTAGTAGGTGGAGGTATTTAGAGAATGGCCTTGAATTTAGTAGGGTCAACTTCTATACCACAGAGGGAAACGATAAATACCAAGAGCTTTCCTGAGAGAACCGCGAAGATGCACTTCTTAGGATGAAGGCATAATATTTAATGAGGTGGTCAAAGATGGTTGTAAGGATGGCAAGGTGATTGCAATGTAATTAAGATTTGGCCAAGAGATCATCCATGTAATCTTCCAATATGCGATGCATGATATCATGGAAGATGTAAGTCATAGCCCACTGATATGTGGCACCAACATTTTTAAGGCGGAAGACATGAATTAATAGCATAAGGTTCCCTAAGGGGTGATGAATGAGGTTTTTTGTTGATCTTTTGGGGCAAGAAAAATTTGGTTATAACTCGAGAAGCCATCCATGAGTGATAACATCTCGTGACCAGTGGTGAGGTCAACCATTTGATCAATACTAGGTAAGGGAAAGTCATCTTTGGGCATGCTAGGTTGAGGTCACTAAGTCCATGTAAATGTGAAGTCCCCTATCGCTTTAGTGACAGGGGAAAATGTTATAAATCCAATGAGGATAATCAATGGGTAAAATGAAGGAAACGAAAGAAGGCACCGGAGTTCTTCTTTAACAAGAAGAGCAATGTGAGGTGCATTTTCCTTAGCTTTTATTTGATGGGTTTAGCATCGTGAGAGCGATTCACGATATTGTGGAGCACTATGGTGGGGTCAATATCGGGCATGTCTGTGTAAGACCAAGCAAAAGTGTGGTTATGATCTATGAGAAAAGAAGCGATGGCTTCTTATTCAGTAGCATCTACATATTGTCTGATCTTTAGGATGTGCGGGTCATCCTGAGTATGAATGTTGATCTTGATAGTTGATTCATTAAACATGGTTTGCATCTCAGAGGGTAATGACTGATGAATATATGAGTCTTCTGTACCAAGGTAGGTGAGTATGGATTCATCATCCTAACATTGAGTGACGTTGATTGAAGGTGTGTCATCATCGATCATCTCAAGATATAGGAAGGGAAGAGTGGAAGGGTCCTCCCGATCACGTTGATAAGTCGAGGCTCTAAGGAAATGGTGTTTATGAAAAAATTTTTAGGAGGGATAGATTAAGGATCCATCGACTCCGTTGGTGAAGGTGGTGATGAAGGTGGAGTGGGTGAAGAAGGTGGAGAAGGGCTAGTGTCCTTAATGAGTTCAATACGGGCCTACTTGCTAGGTGGTTCGGGAAGCTAATACCACTACGGTCATTATGTTCATGGGTGGTACATGGAATAATGGTATGGTGGCCTTGCTCAGTAAAATCCAAAACCAAAACCCTTTCATGCACATTGGTGTAGGAAGGTGTGGAAAAAACGGTGATTGGTAAGTGATTGGAAGTCAACGAGAAAATGGGTGGGTTTGTGATGGTGGTTTAGGTGTGTAAGTAGTAGTATCAAGTCACCCATAGGTGAGACTAGTATGAAGATGAGGAAGACCATAAAGGAGGCATTCTCCTATGTGGTTATCGTAATGAGGGTGTTGGTGAAGATGTCCATACTCTTACAGAGTAAGGAATGTGTTGACACTATATAGGAGGTACTCCCCTGAGTGAGGTGTTGAGAAACACCTTCCAAGGGATCGTGAGTTGGTATGTAGGTAACCGGTATGGATAATCTATCGAGGTTGATGCAGAGGTGGAGTTAACGGATAAGGAAGTTGACAGTCAGCCATGGAGGTTATGGAAGCGGTAGGAATGGAGGAGGTATGTGCGGTAGAAGCAGTGGCTGTACTAGTAGGTGGAGGTGTAGGTGAAGTGGAAGTGGTCGCAGAGGTAGATGGCTTGATAGGTATGATCACATCATTGGTTTGGTAAAACATGTTGCATGTTTTGAAAGGTGATGGGTCATTTGGAATGGTATAGGTGTGTCCTTCATGTTCAAACTTTACGCAATGATGCAAAGTGGAAGGAACGTAACCCATGACATGGATCCATGGTCTTCCAAGCAATAGGTTATATTGGAATTCCCCATCCAAAATGTAAAATAATTCTAAAACAGGACGGGGCCCACGCGAACGTGGAGGATGATGGTGCCTAGTGTAGAGGTGATAACATCATTGAATAAGCGCAACATGATGGGATGTTCATGCATGTAATTTTCAGCTATGCATATTTGATCAAACGCATGGGATGAAATGATATTAATGCTAGCCCCCCCATTAATCATCACATGGTGTACCCGTATGTCATCGATGTGGACAGAGATGAAGAGGGCTAGGTTTGGGTCATCATTTTGGTGTGGCGTGATCTATTCCTCTAAGAAGCTAAGGGAGGCCACTTGGTGAATGAATAAGGTGGGGTGAAGATGAAGGTGGTAATTTGGTAAGAGAGGCTATATGATGGGGGTGTGATAATGTAGGCTACGGGTGTAGGGTCATTAGGTAAAGCCTCAATAGATTGAAGAACCTCCATGAGAGCTTGACGATGGGATTCTAAGGTTTGAATGAGGTCATATAGGGACATTTTTAGGGGAGATTTGTGTAATTTTTAAGCATGGTGTGATGTGTGACACCTTTAGAAATGGGGTACATGGGGCCGCAGATAGTTGTTTTAGGTATGGGTGTAGATGGTATGTTGGGTATAGGATTGGCTAGTGGGTCAGTTGCCTTTTCTTTTCCTTTATCCTTATGAGAATGTGTAGTGACATGTATCATGTTGATCTGAGTAGAGTTGGCAAATGGAGAAGGTGTAGGATGAGTGGTATAATGACATGAAGGGAAAAAACCTACCAGAGGAGAAAAGCCTTATGAGGTGAGCTGGGTGCAATGACATTTGGGTGGTGGTGTGGCAAGTTATCTGATGCAAACCATGTTAATTTTGAATTTTGGGGATGGATCTAGGAGCTGTGAGGGTGGAGGTTGTGGTCATTGAGTGGGTAGTGTGGGAATGCGTGTTGGTGTAGTAGGATCCTTGTCGAGAAGGTCGTCATCAAATTTGGTTTCCGGTGGACATAATTGGATAAGGATTGTTTTCAAGGCCTTACAGTTCTCCACATCGTGTCCTGGCACACGATGGTATGTGTAAATTTTAGTAGCGTCAAACCATTTTGGCTTGGGTTTGAGGGGGTCATAAGGTTTGAGTGGCGGTAATGTTATGATAGAGGTCTCAAGGAGGTTGGTTAAATTTTTGGCATAAGACCCTGCTAGTGGATCACAATGGGAAGTGAATGTGGGTTTTAGTGTAGGTGTAGGTGATTGTTGAGGCACAATATTTAGAAGATAAGGGGGTCGAGCTATGGGTTTAGGTGCTGGTGTGATTTTAGGTGTCGGCCGTGTTTGTTTAGGTATGGATATAGTAGGTAGACAAGTAGGAGGATGTGTGGTCATTTTGACTACCTTATTGTGGGATAGTGGAGTTATTTTTGGGTTGAACCTTCTTGGGTAAAGGTGATGTGGGTGTATGAGGTTTAGAAGGAAAAGTCGATGGAGGAAGAGGGTGAGTTACCCACGGGATAACTGGGGTGTCTTTGTGAAGGTAGATGATGTAGTTCATGCTTGAGGTGTGAGAGACAACGACTAAAGTGTAGTAGGTAGTGAAGCAATAGTTGAGGGTATTGGAGGTATGGGTGGTAGTGATGCCGCAGCGCAGTGTAAGTCGAGTTGGGCATCCGGGTAGGTTAGAGGTTTGTGAGGAAGGAATGGGTTGTTGTATTTTTGGTTTATTGTTGGGTAGCTGAGGTCTTAAGAAAGATGGGATAAGCGTAGGTGTGATATGAGGTTGATGGGTTTGGTTCTTCTATTTGGGTGTTGGAGTAGGTGTAGTGTTGACTTTGGAGGATGTAGCTAACTCCAATTTGATAGGTGGATGAGTAAGGTCTGCTGGTTGAGGTGACCCCTAAAGTGGTAATGGGTTTAGTCGAGACAAATGTTATAGGTATGGGTTTGGGTTTACATGTAGGTTGAGTTATGGGTAAGAGTATGGTGTGAGCTATAACAGGTTTCGTGGAAGGGGTTGTGATAGAGGTGATTGTGTTTAGTTCAATTGGTCAAAATGTTTATGGGTAGATAGTGGAGGTATCAAAGAAGGGATCTCTGCATCCGTGTTGAGACAGGAAGTAAATGGCACCCCCATAGTAGAGCCCTATCCACATAATCTAAGTGATCAGCCAAACGTGAGAACGGAATGTCTGTAGGTGGAGTTGATGAGGACCTAATGGAAATTCCCATAAAATGTGTCTTAGAGATGGGGAATTGACTAGCTTCAGCTATTGTGGGTAAGAGATCTGAAAGTAGGTCTATAGGATTTTGCGTGGATGAAGGAGAATGCTCGCCAAGAGGCAAAGGTATCTCAACCGGGTCTATGATGGGTGGAGGAGATGACGTTAGATCCTCTATAAGTAGAGGAACAGATAGGTGATCCTCTGTGGGTGGAGGAGGTAATGGGTGCTCCTCTATGGGTAGAGGAGGTAATGGGTGCTCCTTTATGGGTGGAGGAGGTACTGTGGGTAAAGGTTGTCTAAGTGGTGAAGCCAGAGGTGAGATGGTCTCAATGTTAGTAGAAGACTCCTCTGTAGGTGATGAAGGAGATGAAAGGTGTTCCTCTGTTGGTGAAGGAATAAGGGAGGTTGGTTTTGACACGGAAGGAGGATTTCAGAATAGGATCTCCTCCATGGAAGGAATGTGGGGTAATTGGGAGGTGATAGGTACATCATTAAAGATAGTGTGGACTTCACAGGTATGGGTATCATTAGTTGAGCTCTCACCGGTTTGATTAGATGAAGGGGCATGGTTGGGAAATGGTTTCTTGAAGATGTGTAGGTTTTGGTTGGTAGGTGCATTAGGATTATCCATAGTTAACTCACCTTTCTCGAGCATTTCTTGGACAATATTTTTGAAAGTGATGCAGTTGCCGTCACTATGACCCTTTACTCGATGATAGTTATAGAAATCATGTTCTTTATACCATGGGCATGGGGTGAGCAGGGTCAAAACCAATGTGTGGTTTTATAGGTGGAAGGGTGATGACTCCAACTTTGATAAGATTTTCTAAGACAAAAGAGTAAGGTTCCCAATAAAGGTATATTTCGCCGCTCTCATCCGAATTGAAAAATCTAGACAGTGAGAGATTAGATAAGGGGGTAGCATGATTTGACTGATGAGTTGGGCTGGCCTTGAGTACCAATGCATTAGTGGTACCCTTAGCTTTTGAATAATTGGTTTGTGGTTTGGAAGAATAAGGGGTATCATTTGACTTGAATATCAAATTATTATTACATAATTAGATTTTCTTCTCTTTGATGGCTCGAATCTCTAACTTTCGTGCCATAGTGAATGATTCGTCGAATGTTTAGAAGGTTTGACTTGCAAGGTCAATGAGATATGCCTAGTACAAGCCCGTGTGAAGAGCTTGATGAGTTCTATTTGTGGAAGTTGGAAGGTAAGTTGGTTGATCATGCTATGCCGATTGACAAAATCTATGATAAATTTGTCCTCATACTAAATTATGGAGTATATATTGGTCATGGTAACCTTCTCGATGATATTGATAGAGAAATGATCCAAGAATGCTTGGGCTACTTGATTGAATGACAATATAGAGTTTTTAAGTAACCCACTATACCAATCTAATGCAGTCTAATGAGGGGCATGGGAAAGGTTCTCAAGAGTAAGGCATCATCATGAGTGATCGATAACACCCATGTTTGAACGATCAGTAAATGCCGCTACGGGTATTCTTTGTTATTGAAATGATTAAATTTAGGCATTTCCTAATGCATGGGGTATGAGCGGATAGGAATGGATGGGTGGATGGGCTCGTTGTAAATCTCATCATAGGTAAGAGTGTTGCGGGAGCTGGAAACCGATGCCTCCAATGTATGCATCTTGTCCAACATAAATTTAATTAGGTTGTTAATGGGTTGTGATGATTAGATGCCTCCTGTAGCATGAGAAGGTTGGTTTTGGGCATATAATAGGGGTGACACTCTAGTGTATGGGGCTACCATGTAGGTTGGTGGAGAAGAAGGTAGTGAAATAGGGGTACATACCTGGAATGTATAATGGATGAAACGAGAGGTTGTTGATAGTATGTATATGGGGGTGGAAGGGTCATGGTAACCCTAGTGGTAATAGGGGCTAATGATTGTGGAATGGAAAGGACCACGTTTTGAAATGGGGTAGGGGTCACCAACATTAGAGGTGGTAATGTAGCTATGGGTATGTGTGAGACATTAGGGGCGGATGAGATTGTGTTTGGGGTAGTTGTTGAGGGTACAAGATAGATGTAATGGGTGCCACAGAGGTAACAAATGTGGTAGTAATAAGTAATGGGTATAAGACCTAATGTGAAACAATGGGGGTAAGGTAGATGCGAAAGTACAGAGCCGATGGGGCCGATGTGGGAGTGGGTACGAAAGTCGGGGAGATAGATACAGACATGTCGTATATCAACTGACCTGAGGCATCTCGAGTGGATGAGTGGGAAAGGTAAAAATGTAAGGTGGCAGGGTTTTGGTCAAGGAGTCGTGTGAACTCCTCATCTCCGGTAGTGATAGCAATAGGATAGATGGGCTCCATGGCTGGTGATAAAATGGAAGGTGGTGAAGGACTAGGTGGGAGTGGTTGAAAACTAGCATGAAATATGAGTGCACTTACTTGTCTTCGGGTCAAAGACCATGTGAAACAAGATCGATCGTGTAGGGATGTTTCTTTGTAAATGACATAGACTAGCAGAACAGTGAATCTGGTGGCAAAAAGTGGATTAGGTACCAAATAGTGGTTGGAATGTGAAATAGGCTAACTAATGTCGGTTATGGAAAACCAATGCCGCTGTGGTAACCACCGCTATCACTATAGAAAATGGACTGTGAGTGAAAAAATAGGTAGAAGATAAAATCGGCTGTATGCCAAATCTGATGATGTTTACAATGTCAATGGATATGATGGTAGTGATAGGACTGTGAAAGGTGGAATAAAATGAATAAAATGTCCATTTGAGTAGGTTAACAAAATGACCGGAACCAATGTTAGCTGGGTATAACCGATGGCGGTCAAAGGTAACCAACGATAGCATCTTGTGAAATTGAAATAGTGATGAAAGAAAATTGGTTGTGAATTAAAATATGGTGTGGAATCAAACCTAGAATTCGAGAGTGATGGTGATATGGCCCAAGCACACTCGGGTGAAGCCGTAATACACTAGCTGTGATGAGGAGCATGTGAGGATGAACAAAAAGTGAAGAACATGATCTCTCACCTCAAAACGCAAGCTGCGTAAAACACTAAGAAAAATGTGATCCTAGGAGTTCCCTTTTCTATTATGTTTGTTTAGATTATGCTATTTAGGACCGACACATGAATTGTGAAATAGAGTATTTTTGGTGAGGATGGCTTCCTACCAATAAGGAGATCTAAAAGGTGAGGTTTGGTATGTTATGGTGGGGGTGGGCTTCACTCTTAAGTATGACTGACAAAGCAACGAGTTGGGTGCCCACTATGTCATGATCATGTGATCACCTAAAACTTTTCGAGGTAGGATGTTTTTAAGAATGTGTTTATTTTGAAATTTTGTGAGATTTGGTAAGACTCAGAGAAAGATAAAAGGAAAGAAGTGCATTTCTACAATTCATTTTTCAACCATCAGGCATGAGTTCTAGCATATAGGTTGCTTCTAAATTAATGTGAGATAATGCAATAAATTAGAATGTAATGAACTTATTTTTAAGCCCAAATCGAGATGTGAAATTGGATGACACAATAAGATGAAGAGGAAGAGGGATGCTCTTTCACTACAATGTAGAAAACACGAAGAAATGGTTCTTTTTAATTACACCAAAAGAAAAGTTTCCTTTAGAGAAAATAGAAAGAAGAGGTGGGTTACCAAAGAAGAAAATTAGTGTGTATGCTTTTCAGAAGGGAAACAAACACACAATTTTTCCTAGGAATGAATGAAATGCAAGGAACCTCGGATGGGTCCCACCGGGCATGCCAAAATGTTTCACCTATTTCTTAGATTGTTTCTTTGAAGTGTTGACGAAACAAATAGGGTAACGGGTGTAGGAGGAATACTTGTTCAAATTTTGGTTGATGGGTTGTTGTGCGTGTATGACTTCTGAATCCATAGCTGATTGTGAGAGCTTCCTTTTGGCTAGGAGGAACTACCTGTAATGAAAAGCAAGACCACCAGAAGGAATTAAACAATATGGGCAAAGTGAACCGCATGGTGTATGCTAAATCCAAGAAGTGTGATACTTCCTAGATGGATGTCACCACTATTTTAAACAATTTAATGTGTCAACAAAGAAAATCCTATTGTAATTTATAATGATTTAGGTATCTCACTTAAAACACAATAAGAAATAGATCTAATCTAATAGGCTAAGCTAGAATAGAATCTAAAGGTCAAATGATTGGTTCTGGGTTCTGTAGGTTTGACAGAGGTCTCATGTAGATCACAGGTGGATGAGGGTGAGATGAAATTTGGTGGGTAGGTCTCTATTCTGGGATGTATGGGCAATTACAAAGACCAAATTTGGGTAAGGGTAACCGACTTACTGTTAGATATAGCTGGGTGTCAGTTGCACATCGTTGAAAATGGAAATGCCACGAGAATAAGTTTTGGGTCCCCTTTTGATGCCTGCACAAAGGATTTTGGTTGGTTTGGATGAGGTATTGGGTGAGTGGGGTAGGATTTAGTGAGGTTGTAATGGGTATATGGAGGTGGAAATGTTGGAGAAGGTCAATAGGTGGCTAGGTAAACAATATATTATAAATTGATGATGAAATAAAATAAACCGAGTAAAAGTATGATGTTATACTTACTTGGATTCCAGATCGATGCCTATGTGTGAAGGATGGAGGTACTGATGAGAGGCTTGAAGGCTGTAAGTGATCTCCAACTGAAGGAAATATTCTACATGGGCTGCATGTGCACTCCTCTTTTCTTGGTTAGATCATATCATGGCTGGGATGGTTGTGTAGGAAAAGATGTTTGATATCCTTCCTTACATGCAGATTCTCACTAGAATTCACTCTCTTAAGATGTGTTATCTCTCTGATATGTGTTAATTCTCGCCAACCTTCTTGCTTTCAAATTCCAACTTCCAACTTCTAACCTTGAGAATAATGTTTTTTTGGGGTTAAAAGGGTAATCGGCAAAGTGATTTCGGATTAATGGTGACAGTTAGGGGTAACCAACGTCGGTCAAGGTGGGATTTCCTAGGTTCACTAAACTAGGAATATCCTCTTGATTTCCTTGGATCTCATGTCGTTAACCCATGGATTAGAATGGGAAATTCTTGTGATCATGCGAGAATGTGGTTAGAGGGAATGTAGGAATTGATTTTTAGGGTTTGGGTAAGTCTTAATTAGTTATGGAAACTTACTAAGAATAGTTCTTAGGTTGAGTTGGCTTGGTAAGGTGTCTAAGTGAATCTGTATGTGTGGATATTATTTAAAATAAGATATTTAAATAATAAATATAGTGAGGATAATGAATTAATTTAATTAAATTAATTAAATTAATATTAGTAGGGTGAAGGGGGCCATGGCTAGGTGAATGTGATAAAGGGTGTTTATTTGTCGAGGGACCAAAGGGGAGTGTGACCTAATTTTAGTGTCTATAAACATATTTTATACAACAAACATGATTACCTAGTTCATAAGAGTACCATGTCTTAAAACAAGAATCATATATCAACATTTGTAACTTCAAGTAAAGAATTCATCATAGATATCAATTATGTTAGAGGCATTACAATAAGCATGAGGAATGGATAAGGTGACAGTCCAGGATCCTTAGAGGTAAAGAAAATAATAATCTAGGTAGGGAATATTCCCGTGGGAGATCATTACGCTTAATGGAGTCCTTTGCAATCTGAAAAAACACTCGAATATGAAGGACCACACTTCCACTTGGAATGTAATTTTATCATGAGATAAGCTATGACAGTATATCCAAGTTCTATATAAAGAAGTGCTTGGGTCCAAGATGAGAAGGAGAAAAAGAGGCAACGAAGTGATGTAAGAATGCTTGGTGATGTCAGGGTTTGTAGTTCTTAGTGCTAGGAAATATGGGAAAGAATGTTAGGCATATATGTATGTACTGGGCCTATAACAAGGGTTGTAATGGGGAAAGCATAGCTAGGATCTCTATTCATAGTAGTTTTAAATGGCTAGATCTATATTCCTCGATGTATATGGTCCGAGATGAACCTTTTTGTGATGTAAGGTAAATACCATGGATGTTTATAAATCAATATATGAAGCTTTGTTATGGATATATTTGTTTATGGGTATAACCCTTATGTTATTCATGTTATTATGGATCAGATCTAGTTCCTTTATGCTATTTACAATGCTTATTTCCATTTATGATGCACCTATGCTTGGATCCGGTGTATGTACTTTATGTTTTTGAGTAAATGAATGCATTTTTGATTCTACAACCCATCCTCCATTAATGGTAGATCATTCTCATGAAGCTCACATAAAGGAGGGGTTCAACATACATTCATACCTCCAAAGTGAGTGCCCAACACACACTAGGTGATAGGCTAGCGCGCTTGGGGTAGAAAGAAGGTATATGAAGAAATGACTACATTCTTCACTCTCCCTTGTTTCGACAATGAGCTTGATGATAGTATACTCAAAGTTGTGGATGTGCCCCTTGGTTCCCACATCTCCAAGAGGATATTAAGTCATTTCATAATATGTTATCCACATTTTAGCTTCATATTTATCTACTCTAGGCCGGAAAACTCAAGGAATTAAGACCATGAGGCATCTATTGTGATCTAAGAATTCATCTTGGCTTTTCGTGGATTAGGAGTGAGCTTCTAGATTTCAAGAGAGAGCTTGACTATTAGACCCTTCACATTGTACATGATAAATTTATGATCATTAATGAAGTCTTGAAACCATGACAACACATGACTGGGTAATGAGTATGCCCCTATGTTACCTACAAGGGATACTAAAATCATTGTTTGACTTTGTACAAGAGGAAATATCTTATTTCGACCACACGATTTTATGTTAGAAGCATGATGGATCTATGGTATGAGTGAATAGAAAATTATAGATACTTATACTTACTTCTTGTAGGACAAACATCACTCTCAAGTTTGAGGGCACTTGATTCAGTTATCTTTAGTGATAAATTCCTACGAGAGGGCTCATGAAAATACTTTGGAGGTACTCATGGAAGAACTTGCATATCTTGAGAATTTTTCTCATTCCTTAGACATATTTCTTCCCTTACATATACCTTGCTTCCTAATTTCTTTATCTACATGTAATATGATGAAGGATTACAACTCAACTCATGAACCCTCTTAAGAAATCGTAGTTTTGACTTTTGGAGGATTATGCCAATGCATGTCAAGATGTTATTGGATTCAACCGCTGACCCATCCATGAGAGGGATAGGATAGAAAAGGATGACCTACAAGTATTTAGGATCAACATTATCACTACCATCATCTTAAATCTCCACAATGACCTACTCATTTCAAATGTCTCTCATCTACTTCAATGTCAACCTTGATAACTCTCTTTATGGACTTCAATTTCATCGCACAATATTCCCATTAGTCTTCCAACTTAGGCTAATGAAATAGGCATAGATACTTATGCTCCACCCATGTATTTTCTCTATCAAATGACCTACTAGATAAATAGGAGTAAAAACTAAAGGCTCCAAGTAAAGCTTAAAATTTACTCAAATTTGTAAAGTTTTGAAAAAGTACATTTCTAACTAAATTGGTAATGTCACTCCTTTCTTCTTCCTTTCACAATATTTAATTTATACCCTTGGAAGTTACCTACATAGATAGATTAGTAATAAATTATTACCTAGATATCTTAGGAGTCTCATTAGAGCTTCATCAAGACCTCCAACACATATGTGAGTGAAGGTATTGAATTATGAAAAATGGCTCTCATATTTGATTATAAATATGCAAGATTTTGTTAAGAATTCATGATTGGTGTCTCCTTCCATTTTATTAATTATTTACATTATTAAAAACCATTTACTCTAATATAGTGCATTTTATACTCCCTCAATGTGAACTAAGGGTATACTTGATACAGGTGTACCTTTAGGAATATTTCTCTCTAGAGTTAGACCACACCGCTTCGCAGTTGCTTCAATGGTATATACCAAAAATGAGTACATGGTGAATTTATTCATTCTATTGAGATTGATCAAATGAGAATGTAAATTATCGGTGATAAAGTGACTCCATTCTATTCTCTGTAATCTCTCGTGGCTATCAAAATTATTTTTGAAATCCATGGATGAAAATCTTTAGTTTATCGTTCTCTCAAGAGTTGGATGAGGAGAAAAATGCAATAAAAGAACTCTTCAATGAAATAAAATCTACAAATATACTTTGACAAGTGAGAAATCTTGTGTGAATTATTCATCCAATTTCTAATAGTAATTCCTTGTAAACATGATTATTTAATTTCCCACTCAAGCAAAGTGCATCCTCCTTTCTTAGGATGGCAATGCTATTAGGTCTCAAAATGTAGAGGTATTTCATGATCCATTTAGGGGGATATCATAATAATGATAGATTTGTTATCAACAGTGATGGATTGGATTTCAACATCATAATTTTTGACACTTGTGAGAATAAATTCAGAGTCTTGAGTGGCAAAGGGGAATCCAATGACTCAATAAATTCCACTATGGAAGAAATGTGTCAAAAGAGAGAGATTGAGTTCCTTCCTCCATTCTCTCGCCTCGGATCGTCGAATTCCATATGATCCATGTTATTATCTCCAATGTTTGGGTACTAAGACACTATAACTGAAACACAATCGTATTAAGATCAATGGAATTAGTTGTGCTTTTTAACACCAACATTATAATATTGTGGGAATGCAATGGTGTAAGTGAAATTAGATTCTAAATTATTTTATGAAAAACTAAAAATTTGAATGGATTTTAATGCTACAAACATATGAACTCATATTTTGGGATAAACAAAAAAATATAAATTAGATGCAACTTGATTTGTTAGAAATATCTTCCCAAGATGAGGATTTTGGCTGAGGGAAAAGATAGAAAAATGACAAGAAGAGAGAAGGGGAAAATTTTCAAATATTTTTTCTAGGATAAATTATTTTTCGAATGTAGTGGTTTTGATTCATTAAAAATATATCGGGAGGAAAAATGATGCTATAAATTTTATGGAATTATCTCATAGGATTTGAGAGAAAAATTTGAATCAATTTTCTTTGTGTATGGGGCTTTTGAGTGGTTTTTAAGGTGAAATTGGTTTACCAAAAATTGATAAATTATTCATCTTATCACATGATCAATGGATCAAAATGGAGGTCTCAAAGTGTAGGAAACTTATTGGAAAATTTTGGGAACCTTCCTATGTGTGGATTTTGTGCAATCTTCAATTAAAATTTAAGTGGTTTGGGCAAAATAGGCTTGCAATAGCTGAATATTTCAAGTGTTTACAAAAACTAAAATGTTGATCTAAATTTAATAACACTAGGATCAATAGAAATCCAACCCTAATAGGATTCAATGGTTAGCATTTGGAGGGATATGGACCATGGAATCACTATTTATGGGGAAAATAACATTTTGGAGACCTAAGGCACAAAATTTGGTTTGAAATAATGTATGTGGTAAGAACCATATTGGAAGGTGGTATAATGTATTAAATTTATGTTTTCAATTGATTTTTAATTTTAGATAAAGTGGAAGTTTAAACATCAAGTGCACATGTTGGTGGAGAATGCACTTTACAAATGCAAAGTGTATTTTCCACCTCTTTTACAAGATGCATGGGAAAAGGTGCCTCCACCAGCAGGTGAAACAATTTTTGGGTGTAATTGTATCTATTAAGTGTTCCTACGTGAAAGAGGATTCCCAATGCGTGCCTAAGTGGAGAATGGGGGCCACACTTGCATAAATAAACTTTCTTTTAGTTTTTCCTTATGTTTACTTATTGGGTTTGAATCGATAAATCATAGGAGAGAAATTTTACAAGTGGGAATACAAATTGAAAATTTAAAGGTGTAAACACACCTCAAAAGGCTGCCACCCTTCCATATTACACTTGGTGCACATGATGACATCATCCACATAATGCAATATAAGAACACGAACCGCCCTTTTTGCCTCGGTGGTCCATATTAAACCAATTTGGGCCATATTATATATGATTTTGCATGGAAATGAGACAAAAATAAAATTAGAACACTTAAGAAGTATCAAAATGAGTTATTCATGAATTTTTTCTCATACATCCATTTTTTCCTAGGAGTGTACACCTTTGATTTGAGTTGTTAGGAAAGTTTTCAACAAAAATGAACCAAAACTTCACCTAGGTCATGAAGGGGGTCAAATTTTATTCTATTTTACATTTTTTAATATCCAAACCCCACTCAAGGTGCCTAAAACCTTTATTGAAAATTCCTTGTCTAAAAAGACATTACGCTTGTGTTAGAAAGGTTTAATCTTATTATTCTCCCAAAAATTTGACTTGCCCATTCCAAGATGAATTAGACTTCATATAATTTCCAATTACTGAGATTTGACATCCCAAAAACACTCGGAGCTCCTGAAAAATTCACCAAATTTTGACATTTCAATAATGCACACACATGCATTTTTCCCCAAAAAGTGATTGAAGAAAAAGATTTCCCAAGGGCACTCTAAATCTCACAGAATCACTTGTAAATCATACTTTTCTAGAAAAATAAAAGATATATTTCTATTAAATGTAATATTGGATATTGAAAAGCTCCAAGGCTCTTGAAATATTCCCAGAAGTTGACTTTTGAAAATGGTCAATTTTGAAATTTTGACCAATTTTGACAAAATGATAGAAAAAGGGGTAAAAATTTCAATAGGGTTATCTAGTAAAATGCAGGGAAATTTTATAGGAGAAAAAATTGATCATACTTGGTACTTTTTGTGGGATGTATATTAAGACAATTGAGGAAAGTAAGAATAATGGAATACCATGAACCTAAGCTGAACATACTATCATGATAAAGTCTCTCATGACATACTGAAAGAAGATAATCTAATTTTTTAAAACTCCTTTCTTGAATACCCACATATGATGGGAAAGAAACACATAAGAAAGGAAAACCACACAAAACACATGAGAGGAATGGGAAACACACAAAAACAAAAATAAACTAAATCACTTATGGTATATGTGGGAGACAACCCACTTTCACTATTTGTACAACTTCAAATATTTCTCATTGCAAGGAAATTCTAAGGGTGTACCATCTAGGTATGATATATAAAATGAAATATCTCAAAAAACATATGTGATCTAGAATTATCCTAGCCAAAATGAGTCAAAATCCTTGTAGCTTGCTTTTGGTTCTCTTTGTTTGTCCCATAGTAAGACTACATCTATTTCCTATCATTCTCTTAGATGAGCCTTTTTTTCGAAGATTTTTTTCACCTTTAACTTATGTTCTTTGATCTAAATTGACATTAAAACTTTTTCTTCACAAAGTTTTTCAATGTACCAAATTCTCTTATCTAGGGTATCTTGAGATTGACTATCTTCAACTACTCTTACACACTACAAGGTAGGTAGTTCAATCAATATGGGTACCCCTACATGGAAGCCATATAATAATTGAAATGGAGACATACCTATGGATTTATTCCGAGTAATCCACTCAAGCCATAACACATCATATATCTTTTTGTGGTAGTTTATCTAACTTTAGTCAACTAGCATACAAATGGTGGTTATGATATTTTTATTACTAGATTCAACTTCACCATTTCCTTGGGGGTATAAATCAAACACATGAGATAAAGCAATTCCATATCTATATCAAAACTTAGTTATCTCCATAAAAGAGAATTAGGTGGAATTATCAACAAACATCTTTTGTTGTACACTAAAATGAACTATGATATGATCCTTGAGGAAGTTACAAACCATTTATGGTTGGTATCTTAGCCAAAATAGCTACCACCAACTTGGAAAAATAATTTATTGCCGTGAGAACATAGGAGTGAACTGCACTAGAATGAGGGTTAAGAAATACTACAAATTTTAGAACCCACTATTGGAATGGTCCTTTAATCACCACAGGACAAATAAAAAGTGCAACAAGGTAAGGCCTTCCTACAAATTATTGACATGGCTCATATTTGGCTACAATCTTAGAATAAGGTAGGGAAATAGTATCTCCCTATTAAAATCTTATGATCCACTACCATAGCTAAAAATTAATATTTCAAGCTTGATAATAGTTAGTTTTTCATATTATTTCATATTTTTCTTTATCTACACACTCCTAGAAACAACCATCCAATCCACTTTTTAAAAGCACATGATTTCAAATTACATACCTCACTACTAGAAGTTTGAGAGTTCTTCACTTCTTTTCATTGAGGTGGGGTGGGAAATAACTAGAGTTCAAGAAATGAATGATATATGAATAACACTTTAAAGTAGTACTAACTACGATTAGTGTAGGTAATTCATGATATATCACACCATTTAAGGATATAATCTAGTGTCTTCTTTAAATTTGGTGTTGTTTTCAACTATCATTTGGCATAAGCATATCCCTTATACCAAATTTGTGGGCCGTATCTCAAGATATTATTCTTGAACCTTTGAAATCAAAGTCCCCCACTTGGAAAAAAATTATTGTTGAGTAAGAATATTATTCACCACAAAGTCAAGAATGAACACGATTATATGGGATTTTAAGATGTAAAACCAATTTTTTTCACTTTTTTGACAACAGAGAAAGCATGTTTCTCCATGGTTTAATATCTCGTCTCATTCTTCTTTAATGGGAAACTCATGAAAGCAACAAGAGTTTCAAATTATTTTTCATTTTTCTATACCAAAATAGTTGAGATTGTGTGTTCAAAAGCATAATTGTATATGATGAAATATTTTTTAAAATTAGGGCATACCAGTGTAGGGGATTTAGCAATTACTTTCTTGATATCCTAAAATGAATCCTTACCTTCCTTACTCCACTTGAATCTTTCTTATCACTTCATCATGTCTATGATGTGTGTAGTCAATTCTGCAAAATTGGGGACAAAAAAATGAAGGAAATGGACCTTCCCAAATAAATAATGAACCCTATGATTGCTTATGGGCAATGAGAGTTTTTGAATTACATATAGTCATTCATGATCAATCTTGGTTCCTTGTTCACAATGTGTCTAAGAAATTTTCCTTCTCTTACTCCAAAAATTGACTTCATGGGGTTGAGTGATATACATGTACTCTACACAAGATCAAGACTTATTCAAGGTGCTATAAATGATTACTTCACTTATTAGAGTAAAATTTGAGATCATCAAGGTATATCACAATGCATTTGTTCTTCAAGTCTTTAAATGTTAAGTCAACAAATCTTTGAAAAGAAACCCATGCATTGATAAGACCAAATGGCATATGTTTTCATGAAAAGGTTATCCAAGGAGTAGTGAATGCAGATTGTGATGATATTCTTGTGCATATTCAATTTGATTGTATATAGAGAAACCATCTAGCATAGAAATAATCTCTAAGCCATTGTCTTCTTAGAGAATATGATCCATGATGGGTGTGAGTAATTTTCCTTCAACAAAGATGGATTCAAATTTCTTAAGTCAACCAAAATCCTTAAATTTTTCTAGTCTTCTTACATAGTGGAACTATATTTTCCACCTAGATGGAATGGTGCATGGGAAAAATGATCCTAACATTCAACATCTTAAACACTTCTTCCCAAATTGTTCTACCTATTTTAACATTATATTGTTTTTACTTTTATATGAAAGACTTCAACTCTAGTTTAAAAGATATAAAAAATTTCATCTTCTTGGGTTTAAATGAATTCAATTCCTCATGTGAATATGCAAAAAAATTAGCAGGGCTGAGGAGGATCCTAAACAGGTGGAGGAAGTGGAGATTTTAGATTCGGGGGAAAACAATGATGGGAATCCCGGACTTGTCGGGTTCCGTTTTGAAAAGGCCACTTACGGGTGGGGATAATAGCAATGGGGAGAGAAAGAAAGCACTTGGTTTTTGCTGATGATAAACTATCCAAGAATTTGGAGGATACAATTAAGAGATTGCACACTCGAAGACTTCCCAGTCTAAATTGTTCACTGCTCAAGACTCGGTTGTCAAGACCCATTCTTTCATGTGGGATTTCAAGCATTGTAGGCTTGATACCAACATTAACAGACACATGATTAGTATGGTCTCCATGGATTTGAAAGATTTAACTGATAAAGTGGAAAATATTTCCTTGTTGGTCCTTAGTGAACAACTCAAGAACGCCAACGAGAGAAGCCTAGAAATGGCCAAGGACATGCTGAAAATGAAAGAAGTTGTGTTCCAGATTCGTGACATCCATCTTCTCAATGTTAAGAGTACCATCCACCATCTCAATATTTTAGTTGAGATGATCCACTCCATGGATCTTGCTAAGGAAAGGGAAAAAGAGGGTAAAGGCCCCAAAGTGGAGGTCCCTGAGCCAAACTACAAGGTTTGGAAAGCTACCATTGAATCCCTCATCAAAGAATGGAATGGATGCATGAATTCAATGGGGGACCTAATAAAAGAGTAACTACTTATATGGGATGTTTTCTGGTTTCTATTAGTTGCAAGTTACATTTTTTTTAATCTCTTGGTTATGCTACTGCTAGATAGTTTATTTTTTGTTTGGTTTCTTCCTTTTATGTTTGTATTTCCTTGTTGCTGGTCTTGTACTATTTTGGTTTTGTGGTAGGGATTCAATGGTTTATCCCTTGGCCTTTTGTAAGGAACTGGTAACATTATGTATGGGGTAGGGTCCCCTCAACCCTTTTTTACCTCTAATAAAAACAAATATATGCAAAAACATAATATTTCTTCAAAGACGAGATGAAAATCCTCTTCTCTGGAGAGTATCATTTACCTAATTTTACTAGCCTTGGTTGTTATTTTTTTCTTATACTCACCTTCTCAAAATAAGAAGATTTTCATGGAGAGTCTTTAGATTTATCTCATTACAAAATTATCATGATTATAAAAGAGTTATTCAATATAAACAAGCCCTTTTAAAATATTTTCAGCCTTTAACTAGATCCTACCTTTTGAATCAACCACTTAAATTTCAGATTTGTCTTCATCCACACTAGATTCCTGGTATGGATAATTACATCCTTCATAGAAAAAGGTTACTGAAATTATATTTTTGTTCTAAGAAAGATACAATATGGTCATCATCATTAAAAACCTACCAATTATTAGCATTATTAGGTACACTAGGCCTAAAAATCATCTTAACATAGAAGTCTTACATATGACATTAAGAATGAGGAGTCATTAGGGAATCCAAGACAATGAGGTATTATTCCTTTTCATTATGTTATCAAGGAACAACTTGAATGGAGAAAGCTTCAAATTCTTCCATATGGTCCCAAACATTATTCCTATAGTGCTTGATCCTCAAATTCTTAGCTTGATACTTATTTCTTACTTGTTTTATAATTACCTTAGCATCTCCT
The DNA here is from genome assembly GCA_018340775.1 of Taxus wallichiana var. yunnanensis. Classification (NCBI taxonomy): domain Eukaryota; kingdom Viridiplantae; phylum Streptophyta; class Pinopsida; order Cupressales; family Taxaceae; genus Taxus; species Taxus wallichiana. The sequence goes on from CM031240.1 coordinate 569,337,851, forward strand.
TGATATTTCAATTGCTTGATTCCCATGGATTCATCATTACTCATTCTAAGTATAATAGATTAATATTCGGTAGTGTTGTTTGTGTTTTTAAACTATAATTTTTATGTAAAAGGAATACTTTTACCTGAGGAGAAATCAACACAACACTTGCACTGATTCTGAATGAGAGTGGCTTCCATCAAATTTCGAATTCAAAATTCATTTACATATTACTCTGTTCAATAAGGAGTTCTTCATCTTTATCGGATGTCATTACTTGATTCAATGTCCATTATCTTGGTATAGATATAGTCTTTTTATTACCCAATGTAGCTATGCACATTGGCACTTCATCTAGTCAAGTATGGAATCTCACTCTAAGTGCGCATAGCCACCAGGTCCCTCCTTTGTTTTGTTTGAAATATGGTAACATGCTTGTTTATTAACCATTAAATCAAGAGAACACATCATCCATGACAAATAAACATCACATATAATAAGGAAATTACTCATATATAATGAATATTAAGATTTTAATACCCATCAAGCCATTTTCAGACATAGAGATCTTTACAATCCTTACACAATTATCCATGATAACTAAAATTCATTACACAATAGATAAGATGATTACATAACCATCTATATTACTAGGTGTTGTATCATGCATGCATACAAACTACCATCACGGGTGTACCATATACATATTATTACATGTACACACTCCCTATAATTATAACACACACTTATCATACTAGATAAAATAAGGATACATCACCTATATTTATACTCGGTGGGGACTTTCACTTTATCTCATACATGCACCTTTTTAGATATAGACGCCCTCACAAATAGATTACATACTTTTATAACTTTTACTTTACAACAATTTAAGCTATAAATAACTTGTTTTAAATCCTACTACTAGCCCAATCCACACATTGTCATTTACCTTGCTCTACATTTTATTTCTTATCCTTTTCTTGGGCTGCTAAGTGTAAGTTTTGGATCAGACTTACACAGGAAAAAGCATAGAACTATTATATTATTTCTCCGTATACATCCCAAAATTACAAAGGCTATAATATAGCCATACAATAGAAAAATTGACTTCCTATAAAATAGGAAACTACAACACACCCAAATATATATATTTATATATTTGTTATAACAATATCTATAAAACTAACCATACAATTATTTACCACAATGTAAATACTAATTCCTAACATTCCCCCCCTTAGTGTTTACATGGTAGAAAAAATCCACACTCTCAACTGAAGTATGCTCACCCCTTTGCATGTCTAACTCTATTACTCATGACCTTGATCCAAAAGAAAATCTCTCTCCTTCCATGGTTTTAAACAAGCTTACCACAAACCTTGACATGAATAGGTCCCATCAACTATCCACCTCGTGTGGTTTTCTGGATCCTCCCACAAACCCTTTCAAGATCCATGAACTGACTTACTCTGGTGCTACTGTTCGCCACTATGCTTATACATCAAGGAATAATGTAAGAAACACAACTTGCATATTACAAAACCACACAATAGAAGATATACTAAAAATATTTCACATTACTTCCTATAAGAATCGTAATGTTCTTAATCATAGTCTCTGTCATTGATTGCTGCCACTCGATCTCGAACAACATAGAAAAATGCCACTACCACTGGAAGCTTTCCTTGACTAAGTTGTTTTGGGTACAGAATGGGAATGGAACATTGGTATGTATTCCCCCCCACAATGTGAAATTCCAAATAAGAAATCAGAAAGGGAAAAATGTATTGTGTTATATCATACTAACTGGATCTTGTTGCACATGGTCACCAATGCGGGTGAACATATTCACCAGCTGACCATCTTCCAACGAAGTATGAAAGTAAGAGGATCTCGTAGTAAGAGGATCTCCATAGTTTTTGCTCTCTTATACAGTTATTTTCTAGTATTAACAATAAAGAACACCACTCAAAGCAATAGGAACACGCATATTTGAAACACACTAATAAAATGGAAACCATATTCGAAAATCATATACTCACACCATACATATGCTACCATAGCTTTTGCATGGCCCCGTCGTTGGTCGACGAGAGGTCGTTGTTTGACCTCCTTCCTCCATTGCCTCCTTCCTCCATCATCATGTTTCTAGTTCAGCCGGATGTGATCATGAAGTGCGGTGGAAGCGTGGTGGGCCCATAACCATAAATAATTGTATGGCTAGTTAGTTTTATATATATTGTTATAAAAAATATATAATAATATATATTTGGGTGTGTTGTAGTTTCCTATTTTATAGGAAGTCGGTTTTTCTATTGCATGGATATATTATAGCCTTTGTAATTGCAGGATGTATACGGAGAAATAATATAAGAGTTACGTGATTTTTCTTGTGCAAGTCGATCCGAACATACATTTGGTTTGAGCGACTATGGATCCATGATATATTATATAGGGAAAATATTTTTCTATTCACGTTTTCCTGGTTAATGAGAGTGATTTTGTGAAGCGTCTTTATATTTTTAAAAAGTTTTGTGATATTCTATGTTCTTTCTAAAGGGATTTGTTATTTTATACGTGGAGCAATGGTGGGACTACATCATTACATCAGATATGGGATTTTTCGTATTAAAGCTGATATCTCTATATTGTATTGACATCGGTGATCAACATTGCTCATATAATTAGATACTCATTCTTCCCTGGCACACCCACTCGCTCGATGCATGTATCGCATAGAATCTAAATTCATTCCTTATCTATGATATTCACTTTTACATGTTTGCAATGCAATTTGTAAATTTTCTATACTAGTCACCGATCTCTTTGTGACTCTTGTACATGCATGTTTAGATATTTTTTGTGTCTGCCATTCATCTCAGAAGACCGTACTATTGCAATTATCTATTCCTTTCAATTCAATGGCCATTCTACATTGGATCTACGTTTGAGTAGTAGTGTTGACCAGGACCCAATTCCATTGACTCACTCGATCTCCTTGTTGCGTCGAGGTATTAGCAACATGTTTTTCTGATGCGTCAAGTTGTAGCAATATAGAAGAAGAGATGAATAATTGCATATTTATTCAGATCTATATCCGTGTAGATGTTTTCTATCTTCTAGAATTCTATCTTACACTAAGTTATCTTGATTTTTTCTATTTTTGGATCTTTTCTTGAGCGACACTCCAACCCTACTTTTTCTATTTTTATCCACATATGGAAAATTGGCTAAGTCATTGATCCTCTGCATACATGCGTGCAACCTTATGTGCTGATATTTCCTTTTGTTAGGTGTGAACCTCTACAAAATCTTTTATTCCTACTTTTTCTTCTTATGAGCATGCTTCATTGTTCCATTCCAACTTCCATGTGTGGCTAGTACTTAGCAATTTTGAAGACCAACATTACCACACACTAGTGATATTGTCCATCTTGAGTAATATTGTAACATAGAATGCTCTCAAAGAATTAAAAAATAATGAATTGAAAGAAAAAAATATGGTGGGGTAAATTCCCAATGAATCAAAGAATGATAACTGTCAAGGTGTGTAACTAATTAGTCTTGTGGTGGCTGGAGTAGTTTTGGAAAATTTGTATTCAAGATATTATTCAGTTATTTCCACCCTTTAATCTCCTTGGTAGTTGCATATGACACCAATCAGGTGATGTATGACACTTTCTCAAGGGTCATATCTTTACCCTTCTACTTTATCTTCCTAATTATCCCACCAAGACCCAATGTCATTCTTTTAAGAACATTTTTCTTATGTGCAACCTATGATCCTAGTTCTTTGAGTCTTGTCTCAAAGGTATATCTCACGGTCTTTAATAAATCTCTCTTCCTCACCAATTCTACCATGACCTCCTTATGTCCAAACCTATTATCTTTATTGGTTTCCTACACTTGCTTTAATTTATCTTTTTCTTGAGTGGTGTGTGCCTTAAGAATGGGGTCTAGATCTTGATAATTGTCAAATACACACCTTACTTTCTTCATGGCTTCTTTAATTTCTACAGTCAATGTATGGTATTCTACTATCTAATGCACAACTAATTTCTTATTTTCTTCCTTTTTCTCAGTCAACTATTCTTCACAAAACCCCTTCACATGTAGTTTCTCATGTAATAACATGTATACCAAGTATTCTAAATAGTGAAAATCTAAAGGATATTCATCTTTGGAATTTTTACTAGTTTGGGGCACGTAATTATGATAGCATTTATTATATATTTGGCCTTATGATAGGCATAATTTTGCATGATTCTTGTCTTATTCTAGTTATTCGGTGAATTGTTAGACATCCTGTTCCTTATCCCTATTTTATTCCAGAAAAACACTTATTGCGGGCCCTTTGTCCACATTATAGTAAACAACTTTGACTACCATTTTCTTTATCACATTGTTGGCCTTCTCATCTTTCAACTTTATGGGGATGATTTTTGTGAGGACTGTACCTAGAACCTTCTTCATTTTCCTCATCTTATATAAATCATCATTGATCTCAAACTTGGGATCCTCCAGAGGTGTCTACATGTTCCACGATGCCATATTCTTCATGCACATATTTACACCCTCCAAATCAATTATCTCCTAGAAAAATAGCTCCTTTCTTGATATTGTGTTTTGGAACCTTTCCCATAACACCTTCAACTGATTGTCAATATAGTTCATTTTTGGTAGTTGTAAGATATCCTCTTTTTCTTCTTTTCTTCCACCGATGTGCCTTCCCTAAGGTACCTCTGTCTTAACATTTAGTTGTGTGCTACTTCCAAATCCACTTGAAACTCCTAGGTATTATATAATAGGATTATCCTCAAAATTCCCTTTTTCTTTTTCTTAATCTCCTTTGGAGCCTTCTTCATGTGTGGTATACATCTCTTCATCATGTTTCACATTCTCATAATTAGGATCTTCATCATAATGTGTTATCTCCTCTTTGTGTGCAACCTATTTTACAGACTTCCCTTCCTCACTATCTATAATATTAATCATTTTCACCTCTTTTTATTTTTATTCTCTTGGCTGGGTTTGGTTAGAGTGAAGTTACTCCTAGAATTCCATGCATCCTATGCTTGCATTGTGTGCTGCCTATACAATTTTCTTTTGTGACTATGGTCTAGTGCAACATTTTATTCTTCTTCCTCCTTTTCCTTATTTTCCTTTTCTTCTTCTTCTTGAGGAGGAATTTCCTCATGCGTTCTTTTGTGTACCCATAGTTTGTTTTCCTTTAGGTGGCTCAAGGAGATGAAGCTTCCTTTTATGAATATACTTCCCATTCTTCACCTTTGGCTTCAAATAGATGTAGAATCTCATTGCTTCCTTTCCCACTATAAGGGTTATAAGAGTAACATCCGTATTCTATGATTCCATTACTTTTTATATAGGATGACTTGGAGGGGTATACATGCTTGGTGCGTAATGTGTGGCAATTAACATATACCTTATCTGCATCAAAAATCAACTTCCACACATCCTTAATTCTATTCACTAATGCTTATAAGTACTTGGCATTGAAGGAAAAGGGAAATTTAAACCATGGGCCCTTCTCTCCATTTCTAAAAAAAAACATTCACAAACAAAAGTGTTGATTTATTACAAATTATGCCTTACTATCCAAAAGATCAAATGAAGCTCCTCAAAGATGCACCTCTCATTCTCAAATGATTTGTGCATTTATTTGTACAAATTTTCCACTTGAATCTTATATGTATTTTTCATAGCTATATTACAGGTATATTCTACAAAAATTTACATGGGGAATTTATTTTACGCAGGTATACCCACATTTTATCCTTAGGTCCATTTGGAAAACCTATCTCCCAAAATATAATCAAGATTAGTATGGAACCCTAATTTATTATTTGACCTTTACGCACTTAGATGGATGCCTCCTCCATTATGCCCTCAACAATAAATATGAAAATATTGTACATGGAATTTTGTGTCATGTTTTGTGTTATACGTAACCTTTTTGTTCACTTGGGACCACTTATCTGATACACCTAACCTATAGCTCAATAGAAACATTGAAACGTATGTGGTTGGTTATTTAATGGCTATAACATCTATTACATGATTCCCATTTGATAATTGAATTGCTTAGTTGTGGATTCTACCCCATCATCATCATCCAAGTCTTACTCAATTTTAATTCCTAAGATGCGTAAACCTTTTATTCATCCAGTCATGTGTGAGGTGATGTGCATTCTTCTACCTGTAAAGTAGAAAAAATCCATGGGGATGCATGACATGAGCCACTGGTACAGTCACTTGGGTTTTCCAAAGAAAGGTAATTTATATAGCTGAAGGACTCCAATGCCATCCAAATCCTTCTTCACTTTATCATCATATACTATATTCCCTTATGTAGTTCCCTAGTTTATATTTCTCATCACATCCTTGTTTATTTCACCTTCATGCACCTTTGAGCGATGGTTATAATCGCTTATATTGTAATTATTTAAGTCTAAATCCCATGGCTATCCTACAATTACTTCACCAAGGTATTACATCTCTGAAAACCACTCTTCTAGCACATATTATATTTTAGTCTCCTAGTTTTCTCCCTTACCCTTAGGTGATACAAAGTAGGAACTTTATTTGGTGCCATTGTTAACTTCACAATTTCTTCAAAATTTATTTTTTTAAGAAATATGTGGCCTATGTGTCGAATAATTTACTCAATATATTGTGTCTTCATGCCGATGTTCAATTCATCAAACGTCCTTCACACTTTCTCTAATCCTTTCTCCAAACTAGTTGATTTCATGGCCTAACTTTTATTTTAATGACATCGTGCCCTAATTCAAACTTTGTATAATTACACTTCCGCAAACCCTAGCTCGATCCCCAATTTATAAATATCCTTATTTAACACCTTTTCCATACGTGTCTACATCCACCAATGAAGTTATCTACACCCAAACTATTATTTTTTTGTCTAAATTCTCTACCTTGATTGCATATCCTCACACTTAGACACAAATTCAAACTTTTTCTCTCGTCAATAGTTTGAAATATTCATAAGGTAGGGTAAGAATGAACTCACCCATGCTCCTTTTATAGATTTCCAAAATTTTATTACATTAATTGCTCCACACCTATAAAATCTCCGAGCATTAATGCATTTTTTATTTTTCTATGCTTTTTATTGCTTTCTTCTATGCGGGAAAATTGTAACCTTATGACATGCCACTAATTTCCAAGATGTAGTCATTCTTACACACACTTCCCTGTGCCACAACCCATCTTCCTCTATACCACACACCAAGTAGTCTATCCTATTGTTGCCTCCCTCATGCTACACTGTGTAACCCTCTACATGGTATTCATCACTTGAGAAACTCATTTCGAGCACTAGCACCTATAATAATTTCCTTTTCTTTCATGCATTCCCAATTCATATCCACCAAGTGCCTTTCTTTCATAGTATTACATACCCCTATACTAACTCTAATAGACATAATATCATCACATAGTCTCTTTTGTGTGTACTGGACCCATTTTAACCCACACTAAAAGTATGTGCTGTCCTCTACAAATCAAATTATCAGATAGTAATCAGCTCTTATGCGTGAACACACCTATTAGAACAAAACAAACTGTTATCCACAATAACTCCCTAGTTATTTTGATAACTTATATTTCCATTTTGGCTCTGAGGTTCTATATTGCGGGTTACACACACTTCAATTGTTCTTATGGCACATTCCATTAGATCCTATTCTTGGAAACCCTTTTCTCACTCTCCATTTGCTTCGTGTTTTCCATATTTTCCTTCTCCTTTCTTATATTATGTTCCATGTTCCCTCGCATCAAATCTCTGCAAATTCACCTTCTTCCCATTAGTTCGTACACCCTTCCTGTGCACCTTAGAATTAATTCCAAAAATTAGCTAAGTCCATGGCATCCTCGCACACACATAAATTTGTACCGATTGTGCCTCTTCCATATGTTCCCTGGTAGGTGTTCCTTGTTTTCCTCATGCACATTACATTACTTTTACACACCTCTTATTTTCTTCTTCTACACTTCCTTCACCCACTATCATTCCTTCTTATGTGCATCCTCCTTTTTATTTACACTCAAAGTTGATCATTTTCATCCCCTTTCTTTATGGTGTTATCACCTCCCTTAGTTTTAGTTTTCCCTTTTTGCAAATCCTTCTATCCCTAAACCCTCTCGCACGTTTAGCTTATGATTTCCATTTTAGCATTAGGATTAGTAGTAGTAGTAGTAGGTAGAGAAACTAGACTTCTTGAGTTTTGTCTTAAGCATGCAAGGTCCCATAACTTGGAGATAGTCCCATTGTGGACTCAATGACTCAGTTCTTTCAAATACGAGACACTTGGTGTAAGTTTGAGATCCAACTGTTTTTGGTATGCCCGGTGGGAGTAACATTAAAAGAGTAAATTTCATCATTACTAAGTTTTGGTGTGTGAGTTAGGGATGTACAACCTTTGGAGGCTTGTTTTAACACATCCTAGTGATTCCCAACTTCCGGATCTACTTTTTCAACATCCTTGAGAAAATTTCATGAGAAGAGTGAATACGAGACAAAACGTAGCTGTCTGAAGAATATTTAGAGTACCTCCAACTATCTTTGAGGAAAATATGTAGGATAACACCCACGTACACATCGTCATCTTCAGTAGCGTCACACACATTCTACTCATCCTCATAAAAGACCTACATGCCCTACCATGTAACTACAACCAACCCCTCCCAAGGACCTTTTCTAGCTTCACCATTGGCTAAATTCCTCTTGTTCTAAATGTGTAGCATGATATGCGAATAGCTACGCTTAAGAGTATTCCATATTTTACTTGTGAGAATAAAGTCACCCCTTTTGAGAACATAAAAGATGTAGAAAACACGTTATCTGTCTATCTAATCACACGTGATGATATAGTAGTCAAGTTGTTTGTGGCCTCATTCAAAGGGAAAGCGATGCAACCATACCGTGTCCTGAGACCTACATCTATTGCTACCTAGGATGAGTTGGAAACAACCCTATGTAATTAATTTGAAGACAAGTCAAACCACTTATCACTAGTGGAGAAACAGATTACAACAAAGATGGTGCCCAACGAACAAATGACTGATTTCAATATCAGGTTTCATAATACTTGGGATAGGATCCCTCAAGTTTTAGGGCCTATAGCCCAACATGATTTCTTATACTATCTAAAGGTCTTAAATAGTGACATTTCAGTCATGATTCAGCCCATGGGAGGTATAAACTTACCTACTTCTTACAATATTGCAATCTTTGGAAAAAATAGTCTCATTCAGAAGGGAATTTAGCTCCTATGCCTCCCTGCACCCTAATTCCTAGAGATGTGTCATGCACCCCAACCTTATATTTCTCCCATTCTTGAGTAGAGTGCTCAACACACCGCATCCACATTGTATTCTCCCATGTAATGAAAGAAGATGAAGAAATGAAATCCATGATTATAAACCTATCAAATAAATTTATATCTTTAGAGAAGTAGCAGGTACAAGCCTTTAGGAACATTTCTAATCGGGGAATAACCAAAATAATCAGCCACTGGTGGAATGAACATGCAAACATGAGATATGGATAGAACCAACAAAATGATAGATGACATGCCAATGCACATTTTCCCTTGCAAGTTATTCCTCATGCACAACCTCTTCCAGAACAAGACTAATCCAAGCACTTGTTCCAGTTTAGAACAATATGGCACAAGAGTCATAATGGTGATTTCCTTCTAAAATGCATCATAATCAGTATCATTATGCTAATGTTATGTGCACGCATGCCTATATGATTCAAACTACTTATAGTGTGAACCTTCAACAAGTGCAAATGAACCCAAGAATCGGGAAAAGCTGGGAAGCCCCTTCAGAGAGGCCAACCTTATGTTCTTTGGCACCAAATACTTCTATGTAATTAATCAAGCTATAAATGACACAAATAGACCACATGCCTAGGTTGTTGACAACATAAGGTAGAGGAAGAGAATGCTAATGTTTGACATGAAAGTCTTAATTAATACAACATAGGCCAATCCTCAAAAGAAAAAAAGGAAATAAGACATCTAACGGGAAAAGTGTGTAAGTTCCTTTGCATGAAAATCCATGCAAAAATCCTCCTAAAGTAGTGCGGGCCCCTCCTTTGGAAGGTCAAGCCTCTACGAAAGCTAAGGCCCCTTCCTTTGCACCTAAAAAAATAAGGAAAGATGTTGTTGTGCCCCAAATGCACAAGTCAATGGGCCTTCCATTCAACATTGTGGACCAGATGAAGAAGATAAATGTAAATGTCATAATGTGGGATGCCCTGGACATTCCATCTCAATGTGAATTATTACATGAAGATCTGATGTAACTTCCACGTACTAATCCATCTATCCAAATAACACATGCTGATATCAATATCTATCAAGTAGAGGAGAAGAAAGTAAGGTTGTCAAAACCCCACCCTTCTATATGTCCTTGATCATAGGAAAACACCTTTTGTATAATTGTATGATTAACTCAAGCATTAATACTTATCTCATGCATAAGAAAATTTATGATGCCCTAGGTCTTAAATACAACCCGTTGTCCAAAGGATTCCTACAACTTGATGGCTTAATTGTTACCACTCTAGGAGTCATCAAGGATATTTAGCTAACCCTCTATGCATGTCCAAGCCTCACAATAACTCAAGATGTGTTAATATTTTACCTACCTCCTTTGTTTGCCTTATATTCGAGAAAGGGATTTTCTTGCTAAAGTGGGTGGTTACTTATCTTTTGATTGGTCCCTTATATTACTTAAGAAAAGGTATGGTACCGGTTTACCATATAGGTGAGCCAATATTTTCCTATCACGTTGATTCATATGATCCATATCATCTCCAAGGTAATTACCTAATCCATGAGGAACAAGTATTAGTTTATGAAGAACAACATGTTTCCCTCATATACCTAACTTAGTGCTAGACCAATGGGTAGAAAGGCACCAAAATTTTTATCCATATGCTGAAGAGCTTGAAGATTTTGAGAATCAATTTGTAACCTACTACATCCTTGAAGAATAAGTTATGCTACCACGTGCACTCAAGAAAAATGAAGAATATTCTGGTTTGTGGAAGTTATACTTTGATTGTTCTAGAATAAGAAATGGCGTAGGCACAAGATTTTTCTCATTTCTCCAAAGGATGAGAATTTATTGTTCACGCATAGGTTATAGTTCACATGCTCCAATAATGTGACAGCATATGAATCATTGGTGCATCATATTCTTATTGTTGAGAAGAGAAGAATTAAGGCCTTATAAATCTTCAGGGGACACATAATTGATTATCTACCAGTGAGAAACAAGTGCGCAACAAAAAAATAAGTTTCTCAAAACTTATAAACATAGATTTTGGGACCTCTTTGAAAGCTTTGATGATCTAAATATGCAAGTGGTGCCAATAAGAATGAAAAAATAAGATGATCAGATGGTCGTGCTTGGGTCACAGTTTTCTCCTCTAGAGGATTTTGTTAAAGAAAACACATGACATGTCAAAATGGATATCAAACAATTCATCCTAGATAATAACTCAAGATGTGAAGTTATTGTTAATGACATACAAATCATCCAGTTCATTCAAAATGAAAAAAAGTTCTCTTCAAGTATGTAAGATGACTTTCATGATAGCTATGGTGACCAAGTGATCCAACTAAAGACAATTTTTTTTCCTAAAGGGATGATTACCTTAGAGAAAATATTCAGCCATGATGATGAGTTCAAGGTTGAAGAGAAGTATATGTGTGCATCACAAGAAGAATTCTTTGGATTCACTATTAATCATGACAAATATTTTTTCTTTGAGTGAAGATTACGCGCATGATGAAAACAAGTCCTTTATCTCTCACTATCAAAAATATAGTGAAATTTTCTGATGGGAATATGAATACCTCAAAGGATTTGATCTGAGTGTTGCTCAACACTCCATTGACCTTGATCCTAGTATCAAGCCCATCACAAAAATCAAAGGCCAATCAATCCAAGGATAGAGCCCCTCATGAGGAAATATTATCTAAACTCATTGAGGAAAAGATAATATTTCTAATAAAGTATTCTACTTGGGTCACAAATCTTGTTCTAGTGTGTAAGAAGAATGGTGAAATCAGACTCTATGTTGATTTTAGAGATCTAAAAATGCATATTTAAAGGATCATTATCCTTTTCCTTCCATGGAGAAAATTATGCAAACATTCGTTGATGTATAGAGATTCTCTATGTTGGATGGGTATTTTGACTTTAATAAGATCTTAGCCAAGGAAGAGGATTAATTCAAAAAAATGTTTACAATAAAGTGGGGGATATATGCATATCGAATATGCCCTTTGGTCTCATCAAACATAGGTGCACCCTTTTAGTTTTCCATGGATATTACCTTTAAAGGATATATCAATGAGTTCATATTGGTTTACTTAGATGACATAACTTTCTTCTCAAAGTAGACCATGAATCACATGATGCACCTAGAGAAAGAATTTGAGAGATGAAAAAAGTTTGGGTTATCTCGTAACCCCAAGAAGTATAATTTTGTAATGGCCTGGGAAATATTTTAGGCCTTGTGGTTTCAAAGGATGACATCGTAATTGATCTTGAGCATGTTTCAGCCATCTTGGATATTTCCCTGTTTGCGCATAAGAAATTTTTCCAGTCCTTCCTCAGAAAAATGAACTTTGTTAAGAGATTCATCCCTAACTTTTTAGAACTAATAAGTTCCATCACTCTCATTCTCAAGAAAGACATATATTTTAATTGGACAACAACAGGAAAGGAAAGCTACATGAAGATCAAGTAAGAAATTTCTTGCGCGCCAACACTCATCAACCCAAATTATGATAAGGATTTCATCCTCTATGCTTATGGAATGGATGCAAGCATTATTTTTGTTCGATATAGAATAATGAACAAAGGATAGAGTAGCCATTGGATTTGTTCATTAAAAAAATGAAGGATTATGAGTTGAAATATAGTCACACGGAGAAACACGTCTATGCCATCATGCACGTGCTCAAGAATTTTAAGATCATGCTCACCAAAAAACAAATCAAGGTATTAGTTTCACACTCAAGTGTTAGAGACTTCATCATGGGATAAGAAATAAGTGAGAAGAGAGTGTCTTTGAGTGACCAAAAGAATGGAGTATGATGTGACTATCAAAGCCACAAATCTGGTTAGAGGTAGTGTTCTCTACAAATAACTTGCTTTGAGGATGCACAAAATGAGCTTGAGACTTCATTATTTATTGATGAATATATCCTACGTGTAGAGCCTAAACAAGATGTAAATCTTAGTGCATGTAGCTAGATGAAAGACATGATAACATTCATTTTTGAGGGCATATACCTTCCTTGTTTGAAAAAATCAAAGAGGAGTCATCTCAAGCTACATTCAATACCATATGTTCTAATCCATGGCCTTCTCTTCAAAATAAATATTGATGGCATGTTGTTAAGGTGTATTGATAGTATGCGATTAAAAAATTGTTAGCAAAATTTCATGATGGATTCTCCGGTAGACACTTCTTTGCAAAGATTATGACAATGAATATCATCATGGAAAGATTCTTTTGCATACCCCTGTTCATGGATGTGCATAAGTGGGTAATGAAGTTCAAAGAGTAAGATTTATTTGTAGTAAAGAATAAATTGGAAGCGCTTCCCCTCTAAAAATCCAAATGGATAAGTCTTTTATGCAATGGGGTCTTGAATTCATAGGCATGATCAATCCTCCTTCAAGCATTGGAAAAAATGGGTGCTTGACACCTATGGATTAAAATGGATAAAAGTTTTACACTGAAGGAATAAACCAATTCGGTCATTCTATACTTTCTCAAAGGTATTATGACAAGGTTTGGCATCCCTTAGAAAATTATTTTAGATAATGAAAAATCCTTCCTTAGTACTAAAATCAGTGATTGTACTCTTAGTCTTGGTATATACTTAAGGAAAGCCTCCAATTATTATCCTCAAGGAAATGACTTGGAAGATTCAACAAACAAGAACCGATTAGGATTATGAAGTGATCAATGAATATTAACCAAAGAAAGTGGCATACAAAGGTATCATGTGCGCTTTGGGAAAACAAAATCACTTTGAATGAGGCAATAAGAACTTCACCTTATAAGCTTGTCTATGGCAAGGAGGATAAATTTCCTTTAATACTTGAGTTGAATTCATTATCACTTTCCTAATGGCTAGAATTTGAAGGAGCAGACCAAAGATAAATTAGAATGGCAGAGATGATTGGAATTTAAGATTCAAGGAATTATACCATGATCAAGCTAGAAAAACATCAAAAATCAACAAAGAAATGGTTTGATAGAAAGGATAGACCTCAAGATTTAAAATTTTGGGACTTGGTATAAAAATGGGATGCTAAAAGAGCTAAACCAGAGTGCCATTCAAAGCTTGATGCACTTTGGAGTGGCCCGTATATTATCAGTTCTTGTAAAAAGACTAACTCTTTCGAGTTATATCATCTTGATGGAGGTGCACTATACATCCCACTCAATGGGATCTATCTCAAACCCTTTCATTAAGCTTATTGCATCATTTTGTATTTATTATATTAGTTTACATTCCTCAAAGCATGCTCCATGCAAATTGTCTATTTATACACAACTCTTTATTTCGTGGGCTTCTTGTGCATGCTCTTCTTTTAATTCTAGGATGTCATTCATATTCTAACTTATAATAATCTGCAAGTAAGATTCATGACAGAATTTAGAATATGTTTCAAGTGACTCTGGGGAATTTATCCAAAGTTCTGAATCAAAGGTTCATGTATACATTGAATCCATGCCCAATGGATCCACAATAACTCCCAATTGATCCCTTGAAATAACAAAGTACCTAAGGCATGGATGGTTGTGGTGTGAAGAAGCGTTACGTGAAGGCATGTGTGGAGGTAAATTTTGGGAATGTGTGAAGGATCGCACCTGTGGGACGGGTTCAGGACTTAGTCACTTTTTGGACTATGGATAAAGTCATGTTAAAGGAACACATGGAAAGGTGACTAGATTCAATTATGGATAAAGTTAAGCTATGAATACTTACAGCTCAAGGAAATCATATTCCTGGGTATCATTATGGTTATCATGAAAGGATTAGGAGCTATAAAAGTGGAGTTAGTTATGGTTGGCTAGCATCTACATGCTGAGGATACTTGAGTAGGGAAAGACATGATGACATTTGACATGTTCTTGGGAAATGATGGAGTGGTTAGAGGAGATTCCTTTGAGTCCCTTCTTATGTATTTATTTTCACATCAAGAGGAGAAAGGGGAAGCAGATGGATAGAGTGGGAATTAGGGAAATTATGTGGGAAGTATCTATTGTAACTTGTGTGATGAAACCATTGTAGGAAGCACTAAAACTCTGTGAATGTATCTTACCCATGTATGGATTTATTGATGTATCTTGATATCGTAACCAATTGTGAAGCAATAGATAATGGGGTGTTCTGAATATGTATGTCTAAGGGTTTAAAATCTTGTATAATTTACACTGATAATGGTTTAGATATAATTCTCTTATGTTATTGTGATGTTTTCTTTCATGTTATGGTGCATCGGTGTATGGTTCTAGCTCTATTACCTTTATTCTTGTGATGGATGCATATTTCTGTAAACATTCCTCAATTAATGAAAATTATTCTTACAAATTTCACATAAAAGAGGGGCTTCACACCTATGCATGCCTCGGGCTAGTCTAGGTGAGTGATAGGCTGACATGCTTGGGGTTTGAAGAGGAGTTAGAGGTAAACAATGACTACATTTTGGTTCCATTGTCGGGACCTATTTTGAAGTTATTGTAAGAATGGTGTGTGATGAAAAAACACTTGACCTTGGACAACATTGAGACTTGGCTTAAAATCACAAAGGATGAGTTTTCTCAGTGATTTAACACTGGACCTAAGTTTGATGCACGTAAATGGGTAGAGGAGCACCTGTATCATGAGCTCTATGAGACATTATTTTGTTGTTTTCCAGTAGATTTGTATGAATGGATATCAACATATGCATCAAGGAAGAGCTGGTATTATAGACCTCATGTTTGGACCCAAGAAGAGTATCAGAGGCTGCATGATGTTGATCTAACCTAGACTCATGTTGTTGATCACTAGTGGAGAGGTGTGTTGACTAGCTATACCTTAGAATATGTGATTTATATGTATTATTGCTAGGAGATTATTGATTTTGAGTTCTTACAGGATCCAAGAGGATCATTAGTGCATGTTATGCCATTCACCACTAATATCCCGATAATCTCTCTAAGTATGGAGGCATTCCCCATGGTTGGCTAACTTCCCACTAGGTGTAGGGTGTAGATGCTAGTGTGGTGAGAGATGGCAGATCCTACGGTAGAAGAAGAGAGAGAATAGTGGTGGCTTAAGTACAATTAAGCATGAGAAATGGAGCTAGCGAGACAATGTGAAGTTATTGGAGTGATGGATTTATGGAGGCAGACGTTGCGGGAAGGATTTGAGGTTTGCACAGAGGGCATGGGACTTGAGCAGTCTATGCTACCCCATCTTGGCAAGCACAAGAGAGAAACCCCTTGGCTTCTAGTAATATCTTGTCATATGGAGAAAGGAGGAGATTTGTTGGTTTGTATATTATCCGACCTAGTGACCAAAACCGGCACTTAGTTTTCCAAAGAACCAAGATAAGTATTTCTAGTCTAGTTGGTGTTAGTGAGCAAGTAGCATCAGGTAGATATCATTACACCCATTTATGACCACGAGACATTACTGGTGCTTGGAGGTATTTTTTTGGCACATCGTTTGGGAAAAGTGTGGGTACACAAATCTTGGATATTACATCTAGGAGTGGATCAATATCACAAACTATTCGTGTGCATTCTAGAATGACGGTGGGTATACTGAGAACATTTCTACGTCGGGAACCTTACCTATGATGGGAAGAGGAGTTGGTGGATCCAGTGGACCTTGTGGCAGAGGAAACACCGAAGGGAATCAAGGTAATCGTTAGTGCAAAATCACAAAGACCCCCGGATATTGATCAGTTTTCCAGTTGATCATATTAATATCCAGTGTGATAGCATAACATTGAATCCTTTCTCCAAGTGTGGGACTTGAAGAGTGAGAAAGGAATCTCCAGAGAAAGGCTGGTTCCTATTCCTCTGTTCAGGTGCACACAAAATATGCAGAGGGTTTTCTCAAAATCTAATCTAATCTGCCAAGGAGACAAGGTAAGAAGATGCATAAAATAAATCTAAGCTAATAGAGGTGATGCACCAAGGAATGAAGAACATATGCTTTGCCACATTAAACACAGACCATGTAGATATAACACAACACCATGCACAGATAGCAAAAATGCAATGAAAGATCAAGAATGACAGTAATAAATATGTAAGAGGGTTTAGAAGCAACCACAGACACATATATATTGCTCAAGGATCGATTCAATACATTGCAATAGCCAGAAGGCAAAAAACGGTGTTACAGTCTATATGGGAGGTTTGAAAACTCCACAAATCTTCTTATGAACAGGAGAGAAGGGAGGGTGCAAAGCAGAAATGTCCAACTCCAGAAAGAAACCCCTCCTTACAATATATAGGAAGAATGGGAGAGAAAAGAGAGAGGAATTCGAACTGCCCCAACCACCTCTAGGTTGCATTTAATTCGTCCATCATGGCAGAAGCGGCGGGTTCTGGCAAAGCGGCGGTTTGCCTAACAGAAGCGGCGAGTTGTCTGCTGCATTAAAGTTGTTAGTTGAGCATCACTTCTGCTTATTATTTCGTGCCAGAGGCGTCTTCTGATTTTCTTTCTTCAAACTAAACCAAAATGCAAGATTGACCCTGGAAACGTGTAGAGAATCTCACAAGCTTTCCGTTGATATCAAGAACATGTAAATCCGAGCTCTGGATCGAAAGATATGTCAATCTGAAGATTTAGGACACGGAACAGGCGAAAACAGATTTTTGAATTTCTTCCCGCGCTCTGCCACTTGGATGACACGTGGCGCGCTCTGATTCGCTGAATAATTCTCTCTCCTCTGCTTTTCGGCGGGCTTTCCTTTGAATTTTCCTCGTGGGTTCTTAAATGGGACACGTGGCATGATCCTATTTGTTCGGCTCGGTGCTCGAAAATTCACCCTTTGACTTTTCTGACCTTTACTCCTATGAGGACACGTGGCAATTTCTCAATGGTTCTCGGGCCTGCGCTTGCGTCTTCCGTCCGGATGACCCAGCGCCCATCCGTCCGGATGTCCCTTTTGATTTTGGACCTCTTGGGACAATTCGGCCCGATCGGCCGGTTTGTATTTCCCGGTTGGAATTATTTCGGCCCGCTTGTCCCAATTGCTTTTGGGCTCCTTGTGCTGATTTCGCGCGAACCGGCCGGTTCGGGCCCTTCTGTCCCAAACGTCCCGACTGCTCCCTCTAGAAGGACTTAGCCAATTTTTTCACTTTTTCCTGGATCAATCCTATTTGCCTTTCTGCAACTTTTCACACTTTCTCAAAGCTTGCTCCTTCCTTCTTCGGCCTGGGGAGTTTAGAAAGATTCCTGAAGGGACCCTAGAAACCTGATTTTGCTCTGAATCAGTCATTTTTCTTGGAATTTGGACATCCTGATGCATGTTATCAAATTTACCCTGGGGGGTGAATTTTGGATAACAATTTGGCGACTCAGCGGGATCATCTGCCTGCTAGATGAAAAGGCCAGTAGCCTGAAGCAATCCATTGGGCATGGAGTTAAGCATTAACCTGAAACAAGCCTGATACTGCAACTTCCCCTCCAGCAACACTCTGAACTGTAGAAAACAACCTGAGAGCAGCAAAACCTGTGCCAAAGCACTTAGGGAAAACAAAACTAATCTACAGCAAAACAATGTGCACAAGCACTTGGAGGAAAGAAAATCTAAACTAGTATTTACAGATGTAGTGAACCTCCCTCTAGAAGCAACGCTTGAGATAGATTCCATTTCTGGAATCAGAGTTCTTCACCCTCCAATGAGGCCAATTGGAAAGCATTGTTGTTCTTGCACTTTGTGACCATGTATGGGCCACTCCAAATGGCATCAAATTTTGAATGCCTTCCTGGTTTTGCTCTGTCCACATCCCATTTCAATACTAGATCTCCTATTTGAAAAGATCTATCTTTGGCCTTCTTATCAAAGGTCTTCTTGATCAAAGCCTGATCCTTTTCCATTGCTTGGAATGCACGATCTCGATTTCTTGCAGCTCCATCAATTCTGCATATCTCACCTCCATGGGCCCAAACTCTAGCAACTCCAGCTGTTTCATAAGTTCCAACGTTGGCAACTCAAGTGACATGGGCAAGATTGCCTCTCTTCCGTAGACAAGCCTAAATGGAGAGTTACCTGTGGATCTTTTGGGAGTTATCCTATCTGCCCATAAGGCTGATTTCAGTTTGGTATGCCAAGCCTTCTGATTCTCATCAAGAGTCCTCCTAATGATCCTCAGCAAGTTTTTGTTTGTAGACTCGGCCTGGCCATTACCTTGAGGGTAATAGTTTGATGAAGTGCTCAGGTAGATTTCGTTCTTGATGACCCACTCAAGAACTTTAGATCCAATAAATGCCAATGCATTATCAGAGACTATTGTAGCAGGTACACCAAATCTGGTAGTTATTCCCTCGTAAAAGTCCAAGATGCTAGACTCATTCGCCTCTTTGACTGCTACTGCTTCTGTCCATCTGGTGAAGTAGTCTGTGGCTGTCAAAATCCATTTGTGCCCTTGGCTCGAATTGGGATTGATGACTCCAATGAAGTCCAGACCCCATTGCATGAATGGCTGGTCAACTGAGATTGGATGTAATGGGAGGGCTGCAAGTTTCTCTTTTCCTGTGAAAAATGCACAATTCTTACACCTCTTGATCCATGCATAGCAATCACTGAATATTTTAGGCCAATAATAACCAGCCTTCATGATTTTCAGAGCTGTCACTCTTGGTGCAAAATGGCCACCGGCTGGTCCATCATGAAACTCTTTTAATACCCTCTGGATCTGACCTGTGTTAATGCATCTCAGCAGCACTCCATTCAGGTCCTTTTTGAACAAAACTCCATCAATGATGGTATATGGAATTGCCTGCAACCTGAAGTGTCTTCTTTTTGCTTTGCTCATTTCTAGAGGGCACATACCCGTTTGTAGGAAATGTATCATATTCTGAGTCCAACAGGGAGTGGACACATCATCATTTTCCTGTTTTTGATCTTCTTGTAATAGCAGGACAGCGTCTTCTTCATCTTTTGGGCTGTCTGGTTGTTTGGAAGCGAGCTGCTCACACAGACCTTTGCCTCTTACCAGCTTGGTGATCCTTATCTCAATGTCATACTCCATGACACGGGTGATCCATCCTACCCTTTTCTCATTCAAATCTTTGTTGAGGAGGAAGTCCTTAACCCCAGCATGTGAGACTAATAACTGGACCTTGTTATTTGAGACCAAATGCTTGAATTTCTTCAAGCTTCTGATTACTGCAAGCACATGCTTTTCAATAAAAGAGTACCTTAATTCGCAGTCATTTAGGCTCTGGCTGAAGAAAGCAATCGGCTGCTCCTCATTATATTTGTTCTGTTGTACCAGAATAGCAGAAATAGTGTCATCACCTCCAAACGCATAGAGGATGAAATCCTTAGAAAAGTCAGGGTTGATGAGAGTAGGTGCCTGGGAGATGGCTTCTTTGATTGCTTCAAAACTCTCCTTGCCTTCTGCCGTCCATTTGAAAACCATGCTTTTCCTTAACATTTTGGTGATGGGCTTGACAAGGGCTGCAAAGTTTGGGACAAACCTTCGAACAAAGTTTATCCTTCCCAGGAAACTCTGAAGGGCTTTCTTGTGACTTGGCAATGGTAGAGCTCTTATGGCTTCAACCCTCTCTGGATCAATTGCTAATCCTTCCTTGGAGACAATGTGGCCAAGGAGTTTCCCTTCATGTGCAAGAAAGATGCATTTCTTAGGATTCAAAGACACTCCAAACTTTCTACACCTCTGAAAAACTTGCCTGAGGTGAAAGAGATGGTCTGCAGCATTTTTTGAGAAGACAGTAATGTCATCTAAGTATATCAGTACTGCCTTGTTGATCAAGCCTTTGAATGCCATATCCATAGCTCGCTGGAATGTTGCTCCGGCGTTCGACAGTCCAAATGGCATCTTCTTGTAAGCATACGTGCCCCATTTGGTTGTGAAGGCTGTCTTGAATTGGTCTTCCTCCTTCACCATAATTTGATTGAAGCCTGAGTAACCATCAAGTAGCGAAAACCTTTCTGATCCAGCTACGACCTGCAATATTTGCTCCATGGAAGGGAGTGGATAATGGTCCTTGAGAGATGCCCTATTGAGGTCTCGGAAGTCAACACATAGCCTGATCTCTCCACTTTTCTTTCTGACCGGAACCAAGTTCGCAACCCAGCTTGAGTGCTTGATAGGGAATATAATTGCTGACTCAATCAGCTTGTCCAGCTCCTTTCTCATGAGAGGCTCCATGTGTGGATTGACTGGTCTCTGTTTCTGCCTGACAGGCTTAGTATTTGGATCCAACTCGATGGTATGCTGAGCTAAGTTGGGATTGAAGCCCTTCAAGTCTTCATAGCTCCAAGCAAACACGTCAGGGAATTCTTGACAAAGCTGTATGAACTCATATCTCTCTTGCTCAGTTGTCATTTTTCCAATTTGCAATGGCTTGTTCTCTTTTACCAAGATGGATACCGAATCTTCCCTCTTGACCTGAATATTTGCTTTCTCCTTTCTAAACTGATCATTGGGGTTAAAAATGGACTCCAAGGTGACAAGTCCCTTGGGCAGCTTGTCAGTTCTCAGCTGTATCACCTGGTCACCATATTGCTGTTCCAACTTCTCTTGATTCTTAGCTGAGAACTCAGCTTCTTCTTGCAAGAAGTGGATGATTTGCGGTCATTCTCAAATACTTGCCAATTGACATTGTTATCCGGCACTGAAGGCCTCACAATCACGTGGATGTTTGGCTGTACCTTATCTTGTTGAATGTTTTCTACAATGTCAAAGGCTGCCCCTACTGCTGCAAGCCTGTCAGCAGCTTGATTCTCTTTTCTGGGAATGGCCTTGATGCCGAAACCTTCAAAATCCTCCATGAGGTCCCACACCCTGTTCTTGTAGCATCTGAGTAGATCATTTTTGGTAGCATGCTGTCCCTTGACCTGATTTACAATCAGCTCACTGTCCCCAAAAACTTGCAAGTTATTTATTTTTCTTTTTATTGCCCAATGCATCCCCTGCACCAAGGCTTCATATTCAGCAGTGTTATTGGAGCATGCAAATTGAAATCTAAAAGCTGAATAATACTTTACTCCTTGCGGTGAAATAAGCATGGCTCCTCCTCCTGCGCCTTGTCTACTCCTTGATCCATCAAAAAACAGTTGCCATACCTCGTTCTCATCCTTGTGGTTTGGCTTGGTGATGCTAGGAATAGGTTGACTTTCTTCGTGTATACAATAGACTCCTAGTTCAGATTCTTCTACCTCTTGATAAGGATCAAAAGCATGCACCTTGCTTGCCCATTCATCAAGAGTCAAATCTGGGATACTTCCAACCTTAGTGTCGGCTTCATCAGTGCCGAGGTGATCTTCTTGATCAAATCTTTGAGCAATTGGTATTAATATGACTTAGAGTATAGGATTCAATGTGCAAGTCTGCAATAGGTTCGACCTAATTGTAGCTTTAGTTCCATACCTCGCTCAACGAAAGCATGTGTGACCAATCAGCAGAAAAATATCCCCCAATCTGGCGGCAAAAGTCCCTTGACAAGCATAGGGCAAAGAGTGGTGGAAGGTCTATGACCGAGACGTCTTGCAAAACAACCACGTTGGGACATGCATGTAAGGTAAGACTCAAGTTTTTATAATTCCAACTGGTACTACTACTATCCCATCTAATTGCACTACTCCCTTAGTTGTTATTTTCATCTTTGGAGCCCTAGTGATCAGCTATCTATTTAGGCATTACTTGAACTACTTTCCCGAGTCAATCATGTAATTATGTACCAACTTGTCTCCTATGATCAATGAAACATAAAATGGAGGGGGCTTGACATTTTACCTTGTTGTGCTCCATGATTTCCTTGATCAGGCAGCATTTATAAGCACTTTGTCTTGCCTCCGAACTCCGCTGATTCGAAATTGGCTTGATCCTTCATAGCGACTTCCAGCCAGATCTCTTTGGCCTGGGATGGATAGGGATTCCCACATAGATATATTGACGTTTGTTTTCTTCATCTGATCAATGATACTGAATGGTGATGAAGGATCTCTCTGCTGTCCCTTGATTTGCACATTTGCTCCTTGAATATGGGCAGCAACAGCTGGCATTTGATTTGGCCAAGGGGCTGTTCTTGGCTGCCCTCGTGCATTTGAAACTGGGTTTTGCTTGCCAATCATTTGTGGAGCTGTGGAAGGTTGTGGATTGGCTGGGGCTAACGGCTGTTCCTCACCCAAATTTCTCCTTTTTGACCTTGTGTTGGCTGCAACACCTTGAGAGACTGCCTGATTCATACCACAGAAATCCTCTGCCTGCCAATTTACCAATGTGGTGTCATTTGGGGCAGGTTGCTGTTGGAATGTTTCTTGTTGTTGGCTGTTTTCTTGACTACTTTCACCCTCCACACCAGCACTTGTTACCATTAAAGCTTGGGTTAAAGCACCATTATAGCACATGGATTGATTATGGGGTTCATTACATGGAAAACACCATTCATACTCCTGGGCAATATTGTTTTGTGCTGGTACTAATGCCTTAGAGGCAGATATGGCATTTGGATTATAGGGCTGGAATGGTCTATTGACAGGAGGCCTTGTTTGATTCATATTTGCAGCTGGATTAGGTGGCCTTTGAGGCTGATATGGCTGCCTATTAGGTTGAGCTTGAGGCTGATACGAAGGTCTAAAACCTTGAGTTTGCTGTCTCTTGAGTGTGACCAGCTCATTACCTAAATTTTGCAGTTGCTTCATGACTTCTTGAAGCTCATTTGGGGCACTTAGAGATGAAGTGGAAGCTTCATTTGAACTCTGATTTCTTGGAGTGGGAGAAGGAGCTAAGACAGGTGCCTGACTAGTACTTGGGCTCTCTAAACTTGGATATAATGGCATTGGAGGCCTAGGAGCTAGCTTGCCAGCTTGAATCAGACAATTTTCAGCTCTAATGGCAATACTATAAGCAGCAGGGATAGTTGTGCCTCCCATGGATTGAATCAACATAGAAATATCAAAATTTAAAGCTTTAAGGTAGTATAGAAAAGCACCTTCTGCTGTTGGTCTGACTGCTACTGGAATTCTATCCCAAGATCTTTGAAATCTGAAGTTGAAGTCAGTTAGCTGCTCATTGGAAGCTCTCTTGATGGTTGTCAGCTGCTCCAAAAGAGACAAGTTGTCTCCCTTCTCTCCAAATTGATTATGAAGTGCAATACACAGCTGATTCCAGTTCGTGATAGAAGCAGCTTCAAGGCTCCTAAACCATTGCAATGCTTTTCCCTTGAATGAAGACGCCAGCAATTTGACAGCTACTTGCATCTCATTAATCTCATGGATTGCACAAATGTTAGCAATGTCCTTGACATGATCACCAGGAGTGGTCTGGTTTTCTCCAGTAAAATATGGAATGTTCTTCAATGCTGCAACTGGGATTGGATTTTGTGCATTGAGAGCAAGTGGGCTGCTGCCTGTGAAGTTGACATAGGGGTTTACTGGTTGCGCCATTCTGAGTGGTCTTAAAACCCTTGTATATTGAAAGAAAGGCCTGTCAGGTGGAGGAGTTGAGAGAGTTCTGTTTGGTGGAGATGGAGACCTTTGAATCCTTCTTCCTCTTTGCCTTCTTCTTGGAGATAGTTGCAGGTATTCAAACGGCACTTCCTCTTCTCCAGCTCTTGACCTTGTGATTCTTCTCATAAGCTTTTAGGCCTGACTGCTGAAACTTAGTTGATTCTTCCCTCTGGAGTCACCAGATATGCAAATAATAGCTCTCTTTTTAAGCAAGAAAATTGCAGCAGATGCACATCAACCTTGCTGCAATAAAAAATGAGACCTCTTGTCCCACCGGGCATGCCAAAACTGTTAGTGCAAAATCACAGCACCCCTGGATATTGATCAGTTTTCCAGGTTGATCATATTAATATCCAGTGTGATAGCATAACATTGAATCCTTTCTCCAAGTGTGGTACTTGAAGAGTGAGAAAGGAATCTCCAGAGAAGGCTGGTTCCTATTCCTCTGTTCAGGTGCACACAAAATATGCAGAGGGTTTTCTCAAAATCTAATCTAATCTGCCAAGGAGACAAGGTAAGAAGATGCATAAAATAAATCTAAGCTAATAGAGGTGATGCACCGAGGAATGAAGAACATATGCTTTGCCACATTAAACACAGACCATGTAGATATAACACAACACCATGCACAGATAGCAAAAATGCAATGAAAGATCAAGAATGACAGTAATAAATATGTAAGAGGGTTTAGAAGCAACCACAGACACATATATATTGCTCAAGGATCGATTCAATACATTGCAATAGCCAGAAGGAAAAAACGGTGTTACAGTCTATATGGGAGGTTTGAAAACTCCAAAATCTTCTTATGAACGGGAGAGAAGGGAGGGTGCAAAGCGTAAATGTCCAACTCGAGAAAGAAACCTTCTCCTTACAATATATAGGAAGAATGGGAGAGAAAAGAGAGAGGAATTCGAACTGCCCCAACCACCTCTAGGTTGCATTTAATTCGTCCATCATGGCAGAAGCGGCGGGTTCTGGAAAAGCGGCGGTTTGCCTAACAGAAGCGGTGGGTTGTCTGCTGCATTAAAGTTGTTAGTTGAGCATCACTTCTGCTTATTATTTCGTGCCAGAGGCGTCTTCTGATTTTCTTTCTTCAAACTGAACCAAAATGCAAGATTGACCCTGGAAACGTGTAGAGAATCTCACAAGCTTTCCGTTGATATCAAGAACGTGTAAATCCGAGCTCTGGATCGAAAGATATGTCAATCTGAAGATTTAGGACACGGAATAGGCGAAAACGGATTTTTGAATTTCTTCCCGTGCTCTACCACTTGGATGACACGTGGCGTGCTCTGATTCACTGAATAATTCTCTCTCCTCTGCTTTTCAACGGGCTTTCCTTTGAATTTTCCTCGTGGGTTCTTAAATGGGACACGTGGCATGATCCTATTTGTTCGGCTCGGTGCTCGAAAATTCGCCCTTTGACTTTTCTGACCTTTACTCCTATGAGGACACGTGGCAATTTCTCAATGGTTCTCGGGCCTGCCGGGTCTTCCGCGTACTTCGCGTCCATCCGTCCCGGACGTCCCTTTTGATTTTGGACCTCTTGGGACAATTTGATTGCCTGATTCGGCCGCCTGTATTTCTCGGCCCGCTTGTCCCAATTGCTTTTGGGCTCCTTGTCCCGATTTCGCGCGACGGCCGGCTCGGGTTCGGGCCCTTTCGTCCCAAACGTCCCCGTCCCATTGCTCCTCTAGAAGGACTTAGCCAATTTTTTCACTTTTTCTGGATCAATCCTATTTTCCTTTCTCGTAACTTTTCACACTTTCTCAAAGCTTGCTCCTTCCTTCTTTGGCACGGGGAGTTTAGAAAGATTCCTGAAGGGACCCTAGAAACCTGATTTTGCTCTGAATCAGTCATTTTTATTGGAATTTGGACATCCTGATGCATGTTATCAAATTTACCCTGGGGGGGTGAATTTTGGATAACAGGTACTAGATGTGGCAGACAAGGACCACAACACCATCAAGAAGTGTTTTATGATATTTCTTTGCATTTTCTTATTAGAAGGGTGTTGAAGATGTCATAGAGCATGTACAAAAGTGATAATTTCTATGACACACTAAGGGGATCACTTCCTTGGAGTGGAAAGCAAGTCATTTTCTAACTACATTATAAGGGTGCGCGCATATGTGGTATCGAATTATGACTTCCATCGATGGTGGTTGATTATACTATGTTGTATGATGAATTCTTGGAAAAATTCCACATTCCTAATTTTGAGAAAAAGAGCATCAGCATGTTGAAGGAAATTCAACAAGATATGGTGGAGAGTGTGTAGGAGTATGATGTTCACTTTAAAAATATTCTTTCAAATTTGTCTTATGATATCCATCCCTCTCAATGGTGCTTTGAGGGATTGATCACACCTTTTAGACAAGATATTTCCCACAATACTTTCATTGATACGTGCAAAAATTAGAGTCTTACTTATGCATTGAGGCCATCGAAGCACTAATATTGTAGTAAGCCCATTTTTAGAAGCACAGTCATTGCCATGGTGAAGCATCTTGAGAATTGTTTTGTGAACTCGGATCATGAGACTCGTAATCAAATATGGTGCATGGATTTTGTGGTAGAAGAACACACAAAATATATTTTCCCATGAAATATGGTGTGCATGATACAATTGGATTGTGAGATCTGTCACAGAGATCATGATCCAATTAGATGTTTGTTGTTGCAGCGTGCGCTCTACAAGAATGTGTCTTCTTATTGTAATATTTTCTCATCTATGACACACAATACAAAGGACTTCTAATTGATAGACCAAATCGATGATGCCATAGATCTTTTGGTGTATGTCATACCAGCATTGGGAAAAATTCTAAGAATGAATTTTTTTACTTTGAAGGGTGCACGAGATGGAGGCAATCGAGGAAGAGTTTTTCATAGAAGATTCAAATTTCATGGTAGTTAAGGAGGTAGGAGTGAATTCCCCATGGAACTTGTTACAATTGTGGATCTACTGAACACTACAAACGTGAGTGTTCATATTTTTTACAATGCTCATGGTATAAGAATAAGCATAAGTATGAGGAGTTCCTTGAGTGTATGAGCACATGAGCCAAAACTAGAAGAAAGACTAGAGCATGGGAATGGTTAGTGTGAAGAAAGTTAATCCGTTATGGATTCCTAGGGTAACGATGACTTAGAATTGGAACCTATCTTAGCAAATACATGGGTGGAGGCCATGCACACAAGGGAGGAAGTGAAGAAAAGACCTCTCATTACCAGAGAAGAAGTATTACATGGGAAATATCATGATACAACTCATCAAAATGAGGTTTACTAAGAGACAATGGATGTAATTAGAAACTTGCAAGGGAGATTGAATTTCTAAAGAATAAATCCAGAATTTGTAGCACAAGAAGAGCACCGAGGTCCCCGGAAGGATATGGATGAGGTCAAAGAAGTGTGTAAGAATTTTTTCT
The DNA here is from genome assembly GCA_018340775.1 of Taxus wallichiana var. yunnanensis. NCBI lineage: Eukaryota > Viridiplantae > Streptophyta > Pinopsida > Cupressales > Taxaceae > Taxus > Taxus wallichiana. Next base: position 569,366,068 of record CM031240.1, read on the forward strand.
AGGAGAATATTATCCCTTTGTTAGGAGATTGGCTAAGATAAAAATTACCGTGCACTAGAGGCATGTATTACATGCTAATATGCCCCCTCATAGTATTGATTATGACAAGGAAATCACATTGAATGCAGTTGTGAATGGATGGATATTGAGAAACATTCTAATTGACATGGGCACTAAGGTCAATGTTCTCACTTTAGATGCATGGAATCATATGGGAATACCCTCATTACATCCATATTCAAATGTGTTTTATATGGAAAATACGACGAAGGCTATTCCCATTAGAGTATCGAGGGAAACTTTGAAGTATTAGAACTTGCTAAAGAAGATAAATTTTTGGCCCTACTTGGACGCCCTTGGTGCTATAAGAAATTTTTTGACTTGTGCTTTAACAAAGGCTACAAAAGTTTCGAGAACAAAGAGGAGTGTTTGGTTATTCCAGTGATAGATGGGAATTTTATGCCCTATGTGGAACCCTTAGGAGAAGAGGACATGGATAAAATATATGTGCACACCATTAGAGACCCCGAGGTTGTTCATCCATCAAGATAAGGAGAAATTCAATGAGAAGATGTTTAGTCCAAGAGTGATACAACTAGTGTTGCATGCGAAAATTGGATACAAAGGACCTATGAATTGATTGGGAGATAATTGAATGACACCATGACTTGCATCACTAGGGCGTGCTTGGTAAGGAGCACGGGAGGAAATTAGTTACCCAAATACACTATAGAGGGTAATTGTTATGTCAAAATTATAGCACCCCTGATTGCTTGTCATTTTGTGTATGAGGTAATCAATGCAACTTGCATAACATGGGATTATCCTGCAGTGTGGGACCTTGTAAGTAAGATAATCCTCTAGAGAAATTTAAATTCTTCTTCTAACCTAGTGCCAACTTCTCAAAATAGTGGAGAATGGAAAACTAAAATAATCCTATTCTAATGCTTTCCAAGGATACATAGATAGAAAAATGCATGAAATAAAACTACTCTAAGTGAAGGTCATGCAATAAGAAAGGGTGATACAATATGAGTGAGTGAAAGATGGGGAGAAAGTGGGAAGGAGAGGGCTATTAGAATGCCACAATTCAAGACAATATTCAATTCCCTACATTTGTAAATCACAACAAACTATAGACCTTGTACAGAGATATATACATGAACAATATACTTATAAATATAATGGAAGGAAAAATATGCAATTCATACAAGTTAGGGTGAAAATGGCCAAAAACATGAATTTTATTGCTCAAAAACATGCACAATCCATCATATCATAAGCACAAGACAAAATATTTCACAATAAGCACAAATTCAAGGCCTTTAGCTCACAATAAATCTAGAACAAATTTAATGAGTTCTTTTGCTTTTTGGAAATCCTCCGCTCAAAATGAGGCAAATTTTACAATATCTAGACAATTTGGGTCACCAAATGGTAGGATGCATTAAAGAGGTATGGGAAAACATCCATTTTGGTGCCTTTACTACACAGATGGTCATGGGTTCCACGCCTCATTAATTTTAGTTGTTGGGATGTCATTTATTCACCTACCCTTGTCTAGATTGTTACTCATCCATCCTCTTGTCATCTAACCGTGTTTCAACCAACCTTGTGACTCATCCAACCATGTCATACAATTATAATCCAACAAACCTCGAGGGGGTGGATGATGTCTATGTTTACCAACCAACCTCTCTGTAAGCCATCTATCTGACCAATCATAACCTCGCTAAACCGATCCACCACAAAAGCCAACCGACAAACCCATCGACCAACTGTCAACTGACCAACCATGCCAACCAACCATTATCTCGACACACCTATTCAACCCACCATCAACCAACCAACCATGCCAACCAACCATCATCCGGCACACCTATCGACCAACCATGCGGACCAACCATCAATCGACATACACCGCCGGACCAACCATCAACCGACGAACCATGCCAACCAACCATCAGTGACACACCTACTCAATTAACCGTCAACTGACCAACCATCAGCCAATAATTCTCTAACAATCTTGATTTCCAACTCTAATATTCTTTGTGGCTCCCTAGCTCGCAGCAAGTTAAAACCAACCCGACCAATCCAACACATAAGATACCCTACATACTACAAAATCATTTCCCTTTTTCCATCAATTGCCAATGTTTTGACTTGCTAAGTTTTCCATTTCGCAGGGGGTGTAAAAATGGATAATAATTGGTGACTTACGGGATGATCTTCCTGCTTGATCTAGAAGACCAGTGACCTTAGGAGATCCATTTGGCATGGAGTCATATGATTGCTGGAACTATCCCATCACTTGGAAATTTATCTTCTAACCTCTGGATAACTACTGGATATTTTCATTTCAAGAGAAAACCCTGGTTGAGGACTAGTTGTTTCTTCACCAAAATTTTCCTGAAACTGGAAAGTGCAAGAGCAACAAGGGAACAACTATGTACAAACAGAAAAGGTCATACACATTCCAAGTAGAATATGCAGAGAGTGCACAAGAACTTATTACAAAATAAACCTAAAATAAAACAAAATAATGTGCTACAATCACTTGGAGGAATCACAACTCCTAAAATAATATGTACAAGAAGGATCTTTCACTCAATAAAAATTCTTGAGATAGATTCCATTGACTCGAATTTATAGTCCTTATCCATCTAACCTTGACAATTGGAAAGCATTTTTTTCGTTGCACCTTGAAATCATATAAGGGCCACTCCATATTGCACCAAACTTGGAGTGCCTTTCTAGTTTGGATCTGTCTGCATTTCATTTTAGAACCAGGTCTCCTTGTTGAAATTTTTTTTCTTTGGCCTTTCTATCAAAACTCATCTTGATTTGGGCTTGGTCCTCCATTATTTTCATTTCTTGATTTCTTAGGTCTTCCATCTCTATGAGCTTTGCATACCTGAATTCTATAGATAGAAACTCAAACAACTCCAGTTGTTTGATAAAATCCAAGGATGGTAATTCAAGGGATATTGACAACCTTTCTTTCCTTCCATAAATGAGGGGAATAACTGGTTGACTTCTTAGGAGTGATTCTATCAGCCCACAAGGCTTATTTCAATTTAGTATTCCAAGTCCTATGATTCTCATCTAGGGTTCTTCTTATGATTCTCAACAATTTCTTGTTCGTGGAATCTTCTTTCCCCTTACCCGGGGTATTATTTGGAATAAGTTCTCAAGTATATTCCATTTCTAATAGCCTAATTAGATATATTTGCTCAAATAAAATCTAAGGCATTATCTGATATTATAGTGGAAGGAACACCAAACCTTGTTGCAATACCTTCATAGAAATATAGAATGCTAGCTTCATTTTCTTCCTTAAGTGAAATTGCTTTTGTCCACTTAGTGAAGTAGTCCATGGCTATAAGAATCCATTTGTGACCTAGGCTAGAATTTGGATTGATCATCCCAATAAAATATATCTCCCATTGTATGAAATGTTGTTTAACCGAGATATGATGAAGTGGGAGGGATGATAGCTTCTCGTTACTTATGAAGAAGGCACACTTCTTTAATTTCTTGATCCATAAGTAGCAATTATTGAAAATATTAGGCCAGTAATAACTAGCCCTCATGATTCTAATAATTGTTGTTTTTGGGAAAAAATGACCACTGTCTTTCCATCATGAAACTCATGCAATACTCTCTCTATCTGGTCTATCTTGATGCACCTTAGGAGGACACCATTCACATCCATTTTGAATTTTTTTATCTACAAGTATATATAGTATATGCAATGAAGTTTGAAATACCTACTTTTGGACTTACCCGGTCCTTGAGGACTTTGACCTATTTAGAGAAAATATACAATATCCCGAGTCCAACAAGGAAAGGGTATACCACCCGCATCTTGTTGTTGATTATCTTGCAACACCATACTAACTTCTTCCTCCTCTCTCAACTCATCATGTTGGTTAGAAGATAGCTGCTCACACAACCCTTTCCCTCTAACTAATTTGGTCACATTTATATCAATATCATACTCCATGACCTTGGTTATCCAACCATATCTCTTTTCATTATGGTCCTTGTTCAAAATAAAATCATTTACACCAGCATGTGAAACTAATAGGTTAACTCTATTGTTTTACACTAGATGTATGAATTTCTTTAAAATTCTAATCACAAGTAAGGACATGCTTCTCAATGAATGAATATCTCACCTCATAATCCTAAAGGATTTGGCTGAAGAATGTGATAGGATGCTCTAGTCCTTCTTGATTTGGTTGTAATAGTATGGCATATATTGCATTCATGCTTCCAAAAGAATATAAAATGAAGTCCTTCGTGAAATATGGATTTATGAGGGTTAGAGCCTATGTAATGGCTTGCTTTATGGCTTCAAATCTTTCTTTTCCTTCAGAAATCAATATAAAACCATGTTATTTTTCAACATCATCGTTAGTGGCTTGAAAAGATGGGAAAATTTAGGAAAAAACTCCTAAAAAAATAAATTTTCCCCAAAAATATTTGGAGAGCCTTCTTGTGACTTAGAAATGACAATTATTGAATGGCTTCTACCCTTTCTGGATCAATTTTCAACCCTTCCTTAAATATTATGTGGCCTAAGATCTTGTCTTCATGAGCTAAGAATATTTAATTTTTTGAATTTAGGGACACTCCAAACCTCCTACTCCTTTGGAAGACATGTCTGAGATGGAAGAGGTGGCTTTCTACATTTATAGAAAATATAGTGATGTCGTCAAGGTATACAAGCACTATTTTATTTAACAACCCCTTAAATGCCATATCCATTACTCATTTAAATGTCTTTCCAACATTTTATAGCATAAATAACATCTTCATGTATGCATAGGTGCCCCATTTTGTGGTGAAGGTTGTTTTGAACTGATCTTCCTCTTTCACCATAATCTTATTATAGCCCAAATATCCATCTAAGAGGGAGAATCTTTCTGAACTAGCCACTACCTACAAAATCTACTCCATGGAGGGTAGCAGATAGTGATCCTTGAGGGAGGCCCTATTTAAATCTTGAAAATCCATGCACATCCTAATTTCCCCATTCCTTTTCCTAACAGAAAAGATTTGCCACCCAACTTGAGTGCTTGATTGGAAAAATGATACTTGTGTCAATGAGCTTATTCAACTCCTTCTTCATGAGAGGCTCTATTTGAGGGTTGACCAACCTTGTATTTTACCCGATGGGATTAGCCCCGATTCAACTCAATAGTGTGTTATGCCAATTTTTGTTTAAAACCCTTCAAATCCTAATAGCTCCATGTAAAAACATTTGGGAATTCCTAGAAAAGTTTCACAAGGTCATACTTTTCTTGTTCGCTTCTCATCTTGCCTATTTGGAGCGTCTTACCTTCTCCAACAAAAATGGGTTCAGAAGCCTCATTTTTGACTTGAATGTTGGTGTTATCTTTCCAAAATTGATCATTTGGGTTTAATATTGGCTCTAAAGTCACTAAACCCTAAAAAAAAAAAAAAATTGTAGCTGCACTACTTGATCCCCATATTACTGCTCAAATTTATCTTGATTTTTAGCTAAGAACTCACCCTCCTCTTATAAAAAATTAATGACCTATTGATTATTCTAAAAAACATGCTAGCTTATGTTTTTATCTGGAACAACCTCTCTTACAACCACTTTGATATGATGTTGAGATTTCCCACTTTTGATACTTTCCACAACATCAAACACTTACCCAATTGCTTCAAGTCTATCCACCACTTCATTCTCCTTTCTTTGGAATGAAATTGATGTTAAAAGCTTCAGAATATACAATGAGATCCCATACCCAAATTTTGTAGTTCTTCAATAGATCATTCTTAGCAACATTTTTTCCTCTGACTTGGTTCATGATTAGCTCACTATATCCAAATACTTGCAAGTTTTAAATTCCTCTCTTTCTTTCCCAATGTAATCTTTGGATCAAGGATTCACACTTAGCTATGTTTTTTGAGCAAGAAAAATGAAAATGGAAAGCTGAGTAATATTTGTACCTTATGGTGAAAAAGGCATATCTCTTCCTCTAACACCTTGCCTACTCCTTGATACATAAACTAATATTTTCCATACCTCATTATCATCTTTAGCATCTAGCTTGGTGATACTAGGAAGCAGTGAATTTTATTCATGTAAAAATAGACCCCTAATTAACTTCTTCCATTTCCTTGTAAGGGTTGAATGCATGTCTCTTATTGGCACAATCATCGACGGTTAAGTTTGGACTACTTCTAACTTTGGTATCTATTTCATAAGTGCTTGGAAAATCTTCCGATTGAGAGATGAGGAATTTTCATTGATTAGAATCAATGTATGATGCTCAATATGAAATTTTTGAATAGGCTCATATCTGATCATAACCTTAGCTCCATACCTTGTTTTGAATAACATGTGTGACCAATTAGTAGACAGATAGCCTCCAATTTTAGCGGTGAAGTCCCTTGACAAACAAAATGCAAAGAGTGGTGGAAATTCTATGACCAATACATCTTGTAAGACAGTCACATTGAGATATGAATGTAATTTAAGGTTCAATCCTTTGATTAATCCAACTGTTTTTACCATTTTCCTATCCAATTGCACCAAATCTCTAGAAATGACTTCATATTCAAGACCTAGCTGATCGGCTATGTACTTTCTCCGAATCAATCATGTAATTATGCACCAACTTATCCTCGATGATCAATGAGATATAGAATGGTGGGGGCTTCAAATTTTTACCTTATTATCCTCCTTGATTTCTTCCTTGTTGAGCTGCATTGGTGAGTACCTTCTCTTTCTCTTTGGATGATTGATTCAATGTTGACCAATTCCCCATAGTAGCTTGCAATAGGTATCTTTTCCCTGCGATAGCTAATGACTCCCACATTGAGATGTTTACATTCATTTTCCTCATCTTCTCAATAATGTTAAATGGATATGAAATATCTCTCTTCCGCCCCCTCACTTTGCATATTTTTTCTTACACATGGGCTATTACAACCAAAACTTGATCTGGTCTAGAAGGTGTCTTGGGTGACCTTACACATTGGGAGATGAATTTTAGTTATTGATACCTTGTTAGGTGATAGAGGTATGTGGATCATTTGAATTGGATTATTTTCCCTCTCCAATATTTCTCTTCTTGACCGTGTATTAGATTCTACAATTTAAGAAGGGGCTTGCTTTATACCATAGAAATCTTCAACTTGCCAATTGATAAGTGTGGTGTCATTTATAGGTGCTTCATGAATTGCTTCCTACTACTAATTTCCTTCTTGGCCCGTCTCTTGTTCCACACCAATTTTTTTCACCATAAGAGCTTGACTCAAAGCACCATTGAAACACATTGATTGATTATGAGGTTAATTACATGGGAAGCACCATTCATATTATTGAGCCATGTTATTTTGCACTGGAATTAAGGTTCTAGATGTGGATGCGCAAGAGGATTATAAGGCTGAAATTGTCTACTTACAGGAGGATTTTTTTGGTTTTGATTTGTAGCTAAAGCAAGTTGTCTATTAGGTTGATACATAGGCCTATTGGGTTGGGCTTTAGGCTGATATGACCTAAAGTTTTGACCTTGTTTCCTCTTATTTTTCACCAACTCATTTCCTAAGTTTTCAAAATTTTCATGTTTTATTAGAGCTCATTTGAATGGATAGAAGAAGAATTAGAAGCTTCATTTGAACTCGATTTCTTGGAGCAGGGATGGGGGCTATTTTAGGTCTTTGATTAGGATTAGGATTAATCGTATCTAGATAGAGAGGCATAGGTGGCCTAGGTGAAAGTTTACTGGCTTGAATTAGGAAATTCTTAGCTCTAATGGCTATGGCATAGGCATCGGTAAGGTTATTCCCCCATACATTATATCATAACAAATATATTAGTATTTAGAGATTTAAATAAAGAAATAAACCTTCAGCTATTGGTATGACCGCAATTGTGATCTTTTCCCATGAGCTTTGGAATTGGGAATTGAAGTCTATCATTTGTTTAGCTGGTGCCCTTTTGATTGTAGTCATATGCTCCAAAAGGGATAAATTGTCAGCCCTCTCCCCAAACTGGACAGAGAGAGCTATGCATAATTGATCTCAATTTTGAATTGATCATGATCCCAAGCCTTTGCATAACTACAACGCTTTTCCTTTGAAATAAAAAGCCAACAACTATAATGCAACATCCATCTCAACAATCTCATGTATGACACAAACATTTGCAATGTCTTAAATGTGGTTGATGGGAGTTGTGTGATTTTCTCTAGTGAAGTATGGGATATTCTTTAATGTTGCTATCGGGACCAGATTTTGTGCATTAAGGGCAAGTGGACTGTTGCCGTGAAATTTTCATAGGGGTTTGGAGGTGGCTGATTTGGTGGTTATTAATGAGCCATCCTAAGTGTCCTGAGAACCCTAGTCAATTGAAGAAAGGGTCTACTAGGTGGAGGTGTGGATAATGTTATTTTTGGTGGAGATGGAGACCTTTGTACTCTTTTTCCTCTCCTTCCTCTGCCTAGAGATAACTATAAGTATTCAAAGATAGCTTCCTCTCTTTCTTTAGACCGGGTTTGCACTCTTCTCATGAACTTGATAAACTTGGGTGGCTGAAACCATTGGATTTGAATGATGTAGTCACTAGATATGTTACTAAAAATACTATAAAGGATGGAAATTCACTAAGACACACACCCAATCTTGATAAAAGGTAAAATATTGACTTCTGTTCCACCAGGCATGCCAAAATAGTTATGTGAAAATTACAACACCACCTGATTGTTTGGATAATGTTATTTTTGGTGGAGATGGAGACCTTTGTACTATTTGTCCTCTACTTCCTCTACCGGAGATAACTATAAGTATTCAAAGATAGCTTCCTCTCTTTTTAGACCGGGTTTGCACTCTTCTCATGAACTTGATAAACTTGGGTGGTTGAAAACATTGGATTTGAATGACGGAGTCACTAGATATGTTACTAAAAATATTATAAAAGATGGAAATTCTCTAAGACACACACCTAATCTTGATAAAAGGTAAAATATTGAATTTTTTTCCACTGTGCATGCCAAAATAGTTATGTGAAAATTACAACACCCCTAATTGTTTGTGATTTTGTGTAAGATGAAATCGATGCAACCTACATAACATGGGATTATCCTGCATTATGGGACCTTACAATTAGGATAATCCTCCCAGAGAAAGATGGAGTCTTCTTCTAATCTAGTGCCAAATTCTCCAAAGAGAATAAAATGAAAAGCTCAACTAATCTTATTCTAATGCTTTCCAAGGAGACATGGATAAAAAATGCATGAAATAAAACTACTCTAAGTGAAGGTGATGCACCAAGAAAGAGTGAGACAATCTGAGTGAGTGAAAGATAGGGATAAACCACGAAGGAGAGGGCTAGTAGAAAGCCACATTCCAAGACAATATTCAATTCCCTATATTCATAAAGCACAAAAACTATAGACCCTGCAAAGAGATAGATACATGCACAATATACTTATAAATATAATGGAAGGAAAAAGATGCAATTCATACAAGTTAGGGAAAAAATGGCCACAAACATGAATTTTATTGCTTAGAAACATGCACAATCCATCATACCATAAGCACAAGACAAAATATTTTACAATAAGCCCAAATTCAAGGCCTTTAGCTCATAATATCTTTGGAACAAATTTGATAGAGTTCCTTTTCTTTCTAGAAAATATCCCCTTAAAATTAGGTGAATTTTACAATATATAGACAATTTGGGTTACCAACTTGTAGGATGCATTAAAGAGGTATGGTCAACCACCCATTTTGGTACCTTTCCTACAAAGGTAGTCATGGGTGCCATGCCACATTAATTCTAGTTGTTGGGATTCCATTCATTCACCTACCCTTGTCTGGCTTATAACTCGTCCATCCTATTGTCATCAACCGCGTGATGACTAAACTTGTGACTCATCCAATCATGATGTATAACTATAAACCTGACCATACGTGTTGGATGTCAAACCCTAAGGGGTGGATGACGTCTATGTTTTTGACCAACCTCTTTATCACGCGTACATCGAAAAATCATATCCTCTCCAACCCGAATCGCCACCAAATCTAGGTGACACACCCATCCGACCAACCGTCAACTAACCAACCATGCCGACTAACCATCAACCAACACACTGTCTCACCAACCATATAGACTAACAATCGGTTGACACACCTATCGACCAACCATGCAAACCAACCACTATCGACAAACCATCAAGCGACCAACCATTAGGTGACAACTCTCCAATAAGCTTGATTTTCAAATCCAAGATTCATCGTGGCTCACCAGCTCACCACAAGTTAAAACCAACTCGACCGAGCCAACACACGAGCTAATTTTCATACTACAAAAGAATTTCCATTTTTCCATCAACTTCCGGTGTTACGATGTGCTAAGTTGTCCATTTTGCAGGGGTGTAAAAAATTGATAAACAGTAACCTGGCATTTTTTACGTGTGATGGAGGCACAATTAACCTGTTAGATAGAAAGGAGGAATATGTTAACTTATACCTTACGTGGAATGGTAGCGTGTTAGTAGGAGACCGATTAGGATGACCTTATAGAGTGGCATAAAGTAAGAATTAAAATTTTTGTTAGGTTTTTGATGATCAATGCACCCTCTCCAATACATGACTATCATTGGAAGGATTCCACCTCATTCCATATACAAGAGTGTGAGAGAACATGGATGATTGGCACGAAGCCTTACCTCCTTCACTATGGGTGCATAAGTTCTATTCCACCTTGTAGGGCTATGTGTACACATGGTATATTCATTCAAAGATGCATCATGAGATGAGAAATTGGCAAGAACTGATGGTGGATATTATTCAAACTTTTGAGTATCAAAGTTTGAAGCCATCGGTGAATGAGGCGTTGCAGATAGTCAAGTGCCTTACCTTGGGAGATAGTGTCATGGCTGAGGACCAAATCCTAAACTTGTTTGGAAAACCTTAGTTGGGCATGTGCTTTATATAAGAATAACTATAGGAAGGAGAGATGGAAGAGGTGAAACTGAGCACACCTTCCTAGAAAAAGAAAAAGGAAATTTAGTCTATTTGATAGATGATGAGGAGGTGGAAAACTTGGATGTTGAACATATAGAAGGTATGCACAAAGTATTAGATAAATAATATGAGGAAGTGTGTGCATACCATGAACCCTTAAAAACAAATAAAGTTAATAATTATATAGAAATAAAGCGAAGGAAGATATCATTGGAGATTACTAGATATACCGGGAGGTTTAAAAAATAGTTGAGTTGATGCATGAATTCCAAGACTTATTCCCACGTGGTTAACATGAGCTTAAAGGATTTCATAACTCACAAGGGGAAATGAGGATTAAGTTAAAAGAGGTGCACACCCAGTTCATAAGATACCTTATAGGATGAATAAATCTATGCATCAAGGTTAAGGAGGAAATTGATAAGATGATAGAATCTGCTATCATTGAGGCAATTGAGGAATCTAAGTGGGTGAGCTGATGGTAATTAGTATTAAAAAGGATGGAAGAATAAGGATTTGTGTTTACTATAGGGACTTGAATGTTGTGTGTGTCATAGATCCTTTTCCAACCCCATTTACTGAGGAGATCTTGGAAGGAGTAGCAGGGTGGGAGATCTATTATTTTATAGATGGATTTTTAGGTTATCACTAGGTGAGAATTGCGAAGGAAGACTAGAGAAAACCACTTTCATGATGGATTTGATAAGTTTTTCTTATACGGTCATGTCTTTTGGGTTGAAGAATGTGCATGATGTGTTTTCGTGCATTGTAGTACATGCCTTCCAAGACTTCATCCATAAGTTTCTAAAATTTTACTTGGATGATTAGATGGTGTATAGGTTAGTAAGAGAGCATTTTGACAATCTAAGGTTGATGATTGAGATATGGAGGTAGTTGAGTATCTTTCTTAACATTAAGAAGTGTGTATTTTATACCCCATTTGGTACTTTACTTAGTCACATCATATGCAAGGAAGGCTTATTGGTAGACCCTACAAAAGTGGGTGTTATCTTGGGTTTGAAGGAGCCTACCAGTCAAAGCATGGTGTGTGGATTCTTAGGGCACATGGGATATTACAAGAAATTTATTAAAGGCTATGCCAAGATTTCTGCTCCATTGGAGGAGTTATTGAAACATAAAGGTAAATTCCATTAGGGTGAGGCGTAGTAGGTGGAATTTGACACATTGAAGGAGAATCTTACCACCGCACCCATTTTGCACTTTCCCTCTTAGGATAAGTTGTTTCATGTGTATGTTGATGAATTTGGTATGGTGATCGAGTGGTGTTAGCATAACCTGGAGAGGGTATTGTTGACCATCCCTTGTGTTTTTCTAGTAGGAAGTTAACTCCAACATAACAGAATTATACTACCATGAAGTGCAAGGCATTGTTGATGATCTATGCGCTGCACAAATTTTGACAATATTTTCTAGCAACACCTTTTATTTTCTACATGGACCACATGGCATTTAAGTACTTGGTGAAAAATCCCGTATTGTAAGGGCACATATGTCGGTGGGTCTTATTGTTTCAGGAGTTTGAGTTTACATTTTTGGTGAAACCAGGGAAGAGCAATTTTGGACCTGACCATCTATCACAGATTGACTCAGGAGAGGATGTGTAGAGCATTGAGGACTCAATGCTAGATACACAATTGTTTAAATTACAATGTGCACCTTCTGACTTGGAGGATATTTTTGTTTTCTTGAGAATGGGTTTGGCACTAGAAGTAATGAAGGCCTTAGAGGAAAAGTAGTTGGCTATATGTGTCGCACCCTATAAGTTTCTTGGTGGATACTTATACAACATAGGCCGAGATGAGATTTTATGTTGTTTTGTGTGGAATATGAGCATATTGTAATTATGGAGAAAGCCCATATTGTCATTATAGGAGGTCACTATGTAGGAAATGCTCTGCGCGCAAGATCCCGATGGCGAGTCTTTGGTGGGAAATGATTTATAAGGATTGTATTGAATATTGCAAGGCCTATGATAATTTCAGGGCTTGGTAAACTAGAACAAAGAGATGAAATGAAACTAAGACCTATTGCTAGTGCAAATCCATTTGAAAAGTGTTCGATTAAATTTGTAGGCCCTATTTCCTCATCCACACGTAGAATAGATTCACACTATATTATCATTTACATAAATTATCTTACAAGGTGGACAAAAGTGATGCCTATAAAGGATTGCATGGTGGCTACAACATCTATGTTCTCTAAAGGATTACATGATGGCTACAACATCTATGTTCTTATGGGAGAACATAATCAGCAGGTATGGATGTTTGTTGAGCTTAACAAGTGATAGGGTTACACATTTCTTAAATGATATTGTTCAAATCTTGTTGGAAGATTTCATGGTGGCACATCAAAAATTATGCTCTATCACCCTCAGGTTAATGGAACTACTGAGGCATTTAACAATATAATAGGCCACATGTTAACAAATATTTACAATGTCAGAAGAAGATATTGGGATGATAAAGTCTATGCAATGTCTCTGTGGGCATATAAAATAACTTATAAGTGATTGAATAAGGCCAAACCATTTCAATTGGTGTTTGACGTGGAGTTATTTCTACATGAAGAATGCATGTTTCCATCTCTATGTATTGCTTACATAAGAGGATTGGATGAAAAACAAGCATTAGAGGAGCACATTGATAAACTTATGGAGTTGGATGAGAGGCATGCCATTTCCAGATGGATTCAGAAGATAGATAAAGCATGAGAAGGCATGACATGATCATCACATTAAAAACAAGAAGTTTGAGGTTGGGAAGATGGTTCTACTTTATGATTCTAAGTTTCTATGCCACCTAGGGAAGCTTAAGGTGCATTGGTTGGGACCATACACTATCACTTGCATACTTGATTTAGGCACTTGCGAAGCATTGGATGGCACACGGATTTGCCATTTTTTTAACGAGATTTGGTTAAAGCCCTACTATAAATAAGTTTTCTTAGTGTTTGTAAATAAGGCAGTGTTTCCAATTAGCTTAGGATTTCCCTTAATGTATTTTCCTTTATATGTGTTTCCTTTCTTCATCACTTTGCTTTGTCCTTTTTGTTTTGTGTTTTTGCACGTTGGCCCGCTAGTAGCTAAATAAATTTGAAGTGATTTCATTAGTAGAGGAATGTGCATAATTTTAGTGTGGGGTGGATTGGCATCTAAATTCAAAAAATTATTGGCACATTTCTAAGGAAGATGGACTGTTAGAGAACTCATTCTGGGATGAATAGTGAAAGGAAGAAGAAAAATTTGTGCAAAGGAGGTGTTCAAATACATTCTTGTGCAGTGAAAAAGGTGTTCGAATTTGTGTTGTAATAAAGGTGTCTTGGAGAAAAAGACGAGTTAAGTATAGACCACACGAGAGGATAAATAATCGCGCGAGTGTAACATGAGTTAGGAAAGAACATGGGGAACTAATTGGTGGATAGCACAAAGGTTATGTACTTTAGCATCTTTGAGGCGCATGAAGGAGGTTTATGGTAGTGAAGTAGTGTTGGCAAGCCATAATATTATGACTATGATGAGTGAAGGGAAGTTGTGGAAGTTGAATTAAGTAAAAAAAAGTGCTTTATTAAAAATTGAAGTTATGACATGTGTTCGAGAGGGACATTATGATGTTGAAAAAGTATAAAAAGAAGATAAAGGTAGTCATTTTAACTAGTTTACCCTAACATTTTTTTGTGCTCCCAAACTTGAAGTGCGACGAGGGTTTTGATAAGGATGCGAGATACATGTCATGAACTAGTAGAGTTTTTCAAAATGTGGCATGATCTTGTGGTATAGCAAGAAGGAAATAAAATAGTAGAGAAATAAGGGGTTGCGGGAAAGAGAAGTATTTGAATTTGTTAAGTTTGGGCATACAGGGAAAAATCAAAAACACCTAGAGCATGGAAGAATGAGAAAGGAGATGACACCAAAGAAGAGTAAGAATAAGAGACTAGTGATGAGAAAAGGAAGAACTCATGCCCACATGGGTTATTGAGATAGAGAAGTGGATTTCAAAGTTATACAAATGAAAAATCAGTGAGTTCAACCACAAAACCACTGACCATGACAAATTGATGCAGAAGGATTTGTACAAGGATATCCCAAGGTTAGATAAACAAGGAAACCCTAGGGTAGATGATTCGGTGAAGAAGCTCTAGAAAGGCGTGGTTTTGCAGCTTTGGCAGCTTCCATTTTTACTACACTGCACCACTTTTTATATGGTTGATGTCGTGAGTGCATGAAGAATTATTCTACTTTTCAGGGAGGAGGATGATACTCATGGGAAATTTAATCCATATGGTAACATGCTTATGAAATGTTGGGAGGATATGGCCCTCGATTAAGGTGCCACTACAAAAGTAGAAGAGTTAGCCAAACAATTAAACTATGAGAAGGGGGAAGGGATCAAGTTATTATGGATCTACTAGACCAAGAATTGAGAGTCTCTTCTGGCTCATTAGTTACAAGTTGGGCGCATCTAAGAGATCAACGAACATTAAAAAAACATTTTTGTACATTACCTACGAGTCTCAAGCGGGAACAATACAACTTTGCAAAAATTATTGTGGATAGTATCATTGAGGAGGCATGAGTTTAGAATGAATTAGGAGAAAAAATAACTTGGGGGTCCATAGAATTGTTAATTTATTTCTTGAAAGTTGGTGTCCCAAGTGTTTTGCATAGAATGTTTCCATTCTTAGAATAGAGTTGCTTCTATCTTTTCATTCTCTTGAAAAGCAGAGATAAGGGTTAGGGCTAGGAGAAATACATTTAGTGTGTTGCGAGGGTGTGCGCATCTTTGTAGAGAGAGATCAGATTGATTGAGAAGAACTCCTTTTTGTGCAGGAAGGACTACTGTGAATAAGAATGCAAGACCACCAGATTATAGTTAGACAATAAATGAGAGGCGCCTTGGGCCCAGGAAATATTAGACTTCCTTTCGAAGGTGGTCAGTTCCCCTTTTAATATGAATTAACACAAATGATAACAAAGAAGTTATTGTGATATTACGATTTAGTTACCTCGTTAAAAAGCAATAGAGGAAAGGATGGTTTTGGTTTGAGTCACGGTGATCGATGTCGGTCACTTTGTATAACCAATGCGGTTATAACACCGATGCGATTCTTTGATAACCGATATCGGTAGGCGATGATTTAGGGGCTTTCAATGGAGGTTGGCTGGAAGGTGGTTATGGTGTTTATAAGGTTGGTAAATGACCGGGGGTAGGTAATAGGGTGATGGAGAAGACTCAGAGATTGTGGGAGCTGTTCTTGGGGAAATGCAAGGGTAGAGGAATGAAAGTTAGATGTAGGGTACTATCGGGTAATAGATCTAGGAGTGAGCTTATAATTACTATGAATCAGAAGTTCAATAAATGGTATTTAAAAACGTACAAGACACTACTTACTAGTTCCTGATGAAGGTATAGATCCAAGGACTGTGATGACGAAGACAAGTCTCAGGTGGGATGATCTAACAATAAAAAGTGAGCTTATCTTCTCTCCCAATGCTTGGATGAGTGTCGATGTGCTCTGGTTACTTAGTTGCAGTCTTGGGCTCGATGTCCTTCTCTGCAAACTCTTCTCTTTCCTTCACTTGTCTTTGTCCTGTAAAGTGAATTCCAGATCTTTCAAATAAATTTCGATCCCTTGTTTTTGGTTGTGGAAGGTCATTTATAGGGAACCGATGGCAGTTATGTAACCAACGGTGGTTGAGTAGGAACCGATGTCGGTTAAGTCAAAGTGGGCTATTTTTAGTAAAATAGCCAAATTTCCCTCCTTTTCTCTCGAGGGATTAGTTATGGGCTTGGTCAAGTCATTATTAGGTTCGTTTTGGTGTGGGTGAGGAGTAATTAGTCATGGGTGTGGATGTAGACCAAGTTATAAGTCTTAATTAGGTTAGTTTAGGGTTAGGGCTAGGTCATGATGAGGTGGCGAAATGAGGTGGTAGGTTTGGAGATGTGGATTTATTAATTATAAGGTAATTAATAAATAGTTGTGCAAGGTTTAGGTGGCGAGCTTAGGTTACAAATATGAGATGCGGGGCACAGGGTGTCATAAGACACAAATTTGGTGTCTACATTAGCCCCTTGTTGTCATGTAGCTTGTCTTGTAAAGCTGCACTAACAATAATAAGAAGTGGTTACTCCCGTTAAGGGTATAGGTAATCCCCCTCAAATCTATCACAGATTGAGGCGACGTGAAATCAGGGATAGGGTTGATAAAGGGTGAATGGTGTTGAGATGATGGTAAGATGGTGGGGTAAGTTCAAGGAAGTAGACACACGTTGAAATGCAGTAGTGTGACCAGGGTACATGATTTGAAGAGCAAACAAGCAATTCATAGGCAAAGGTCGATAGTTTATCCAAACAAGGGTGATATAATCCTGGTATCCAAGGCATAGGAAGTAGCTCCAGGGGATATAACGGGTAAGGTACAGGAATGTTTAGGCATGTTTGGTAGTACCAAATGGTTGGTTTGGTTGAGATAAACGTCATGGTCTTGGTCTAGGCAAAGTTGGTTGGTTGATCAATTCAAGTATCCTAATCATGCTAAAAACATGAACAGGTGAGCGCGATTGAACAAAAAGCTACATGATGGGTGGATAAAATTGTAATTTACGGGTCTTGGTCGAGGTACTTAATTGGTGCGGCCTTGGGTCAGGTTGATTGATTGGTGAGGGCCTTGGGTCGGGCCTAATTGGTTGGGTGCGGCCTTGGGTCGGGCCGATTGATTAGTTGTGGCCGTTAGGTAAGCTGATATCGGTTATGCTAAAAGCGAGTTTTTCTAAAAATAGAAAAGCTTGGGAGACAACTTGAGTTCATATTTTTAGAGTCGTGTAACAAGTTAAATACGAGAATGCGATGTTGTTGATGACTTATACAGGTAATTGCATGGGATAATTGAGTGATAAGGAGGAAAGAGATAGGTAAAGTGATTGTGGGCTGAGATTAAGAAGGCAAAAAGGCAAGTTATATTGAAGAGGGTGGTGAACATGGCTAAACAAGGAGAAGCATCCGGTAGGTAGATACAAGAGGGAAGACGAGTTCCACCTCAAGTTCTTTGCATCCCAAGAGGTAAAATTTTTGGTTGGAATTCAACTCTTACATGTTTTATGACTAGGATGAGAGAAGGTAAGTGGGTAGAGATGAAAAAGAAAAGGTGATAGGCAAGGGTTTGGGATGGGGTGAGTGTTATGGGGTAGGTAGCGGGGGTTTCGGGTATGTTTGTAGAGTACGAGAGAGAGGTGTAAACAAGCAAATAATTCTTTTGTAGGTGATGTTCTTGTATGAAATTACAGAATGTGATAAAAAACACTTGGGGATTTGATTTATTGAATTGTTGTTTGTTGATTTGATGTATGCAAGCAGAGGCAGGGTTGAGGATGAATGATAGGGTGTCAACTTTGTTGTCATGAGTCCGAGCGGATGTAACACCACATGAGTGGGCATTGATAAACCATGTGGGGTTAAGTGGAATCCACTATTATTCATGAATCACACGCAATCATGCTATGTTGTAGGTGTTGATTGAGAGATGGAATCCAGAAAAGAATACCTTCTATCTGGCTAAAGGGGAGATGACAGTGACGTTGGAAGATGTGTTTCAAATTTTGAGGCTCCCAATTATAGGAAGACCAGTGTATCAGGTAGGGCCTAACATGGTGCGGGGAGCGATAACAGTAGTATTTGGTCTAGCTGCACGAGAATTGACAGCAAGGTTTGACATTCACTTATGGTATAATGTTTGCAACACACCCTAAGGCAACAAGGTTGGCAGTGGTATTAATGATAGCGGTGGGGTATTATGCATTACCGAGGGTGGATGGGGGAAGATTTCCAAAAGCATTGATGTGTATTATTTGGGAAATGATAGAAAGGAGCGTGACTTTTACATGGGCACCCACATATCTGGCGGAGCTATACAGGGGTTTATGGGCCTGCAGGAGAAATCACAGGACTACACTGGATTGTGCATACTTATTACATTATTGGGCCTATGAGCACATTGTTTGTGTGTGATTAATAGGTTGACCCATCTAGTCGGGAGAGACAGGAGTACAGAGGTTGGGATTCAGGTGATGGGTCCAAACAGAGTAAGAGGTGAGATTCGAGGCCGTGACATATGATGTCGAGTATTATAGGTAGATGTGAGAGATGGTGACGATTGTGGATATCCATTGGAGGCCTTATGGGAACTATATGGTGACGAGAGAACATAGCTGAGGATTTGAGGGGTGTAGAGTGATTAAGGTGGATCACGGGACACAGGCCAGGTGAGTATAAGAGGATTCCTCTAGATCGCGTGCGGCGACAATTTGGATTTGTTCAGGATATACCCATGGCTTATAGACCATACATGAGGATTGATGCCAAGGCATCATTCTCACCTCCCGGCCGACACCTCCAGAAGGACTAGAAGAGACAGATAGCCGATCACAGGGTAATGGATGCAGGAGTGACAGAGGCTTATAGATTATGGTGGGTAGTAGAGCTGCGAGGTTCACGTGAGAGGGCCGATCATCCTGACATAGCTGTGATTACAACGGAAAGAGATCACCTGCAGGGTTTAGTTCACCAGCTTCAAACGTAGGTGAATGAGACAACAGGATTGTTAGCGGTTACGCAGTCACGAGTGGAGAGACTAGAGGCGAGATTCCTCCATGCGAGAGGGCGTATTCATATGTTACAGGAGAGATTGGCGGATCAGTGGGAGGAACCAATAGCAGTGGCACCTTTGAGGATGGAGAGGCTAGGTGAGCGGCATTGACGATCACGATCATCACCTGGTTCGGGATGAGGCGCAAGGGTCTAAGTGAATTTCATAGGGGTAGAAGAATAAATAAGGATGCCGACCTGCGTGTCGATGATATAGAAAATGTATTTGTTTAACATCTAAATAAAATTGAATATGTATGTTGATTTGAGTTATGATAATAATAAGAATGTTTGTGTTTTGAATATTTGTTTTGAAAAAGGATAAAGATGAGTGTTATCAAATAGAAATAACCAAAAATATTTATATTTACAACACATGATAGGTTATGGTAGGGGATGGTCGAGCTAACCTTCGAGAGACCCCATGTCTCCTAAGTTACGCCTACATAGCCCATTGCACAAAGCAAGGAGGGGCCTCAAACCAATGTAGTTCTCCCTTAGGACCAGGGAGAGGTGAATTCGAGCAATTTGGTTGTGGTTAAGCAATTTTTGGTTGGTAAAAATATTGATATTGGTAGGGTAATGTTTTGGTGTTGGTAAGGTCTTGGCGGTATTGGTGTAGGTATAGGTGAAGAGAAGATTAGCTTACCCAAGCATAGAAACCATGTCTGATTAAGGTCAGCACATAATCCTAGATTCGGGTAAAAGAGGTAAAAGTGTCCCATAGTTGGAAAGAGCTAAACAAACCACGTATTATCATAGGATGAGCTTGAATCCCTAGGTACCTTGCATAGGCGAGAAGTCGATAGGTGAAAAGAGTTGTATAATCACAACATATCGGATATACGTCACGTCCCTTGAGTTTTGTTGTTTTGAAGAATGGTGAGATGAGGTGGATGGTATAGCTAGGGTGCAGAGAACTTGTTACAAGGTGATTATGCTAACGAAAGAGAACCAAACCTGAATAGACAAGTCCATGACTCAAAAGTGCTTTTGAATACTACTTTTATTTTTTTCTGAATATAGACTGATCGATGTGGGAATTCTATATGGGATATGCATTTTGTTGTTCTTGAGCTCTTCACGAAGCTGATCAATGCGAGAAGCTTTTGATAGAGGCTGACTTTGTATAGCTGTCCTTCAAGGGATCAGTCTATTTATAGTAGCAGATGTGGATTTGCACATAGCTATCCTTCGAGGAGCGATCTATGTATAAATTTGAGAGGTCTAGATGTCCTGTTTTAGCATGAAGCATCTAGTTTTGTAGGAAGTTTGATTCAAGAATATCCCATAATTGTATAATTGAGAACGTGTTATTTTGATACTTTTAATTCATGGACCAGACTAAAAAGGGGAAGGCATATTTAAGAGGAGATGATGACCAAACCATGTGAGCGTGATTCTATTTTGAGATGTATGAAACAAGGTGTATGAGGTGGTAAATGAGCTCAAGGGACGAGCGCAAGGTAGATAAGAAGTGATATAATACTAAATTCAATAGTAGAATGGTCGAAGATGTAAGGCATTAAGGGGTTCAGGCTCAGGTTTACCATTGAGCAAAGCTAAATGGTAAGTGCCTGATCCGTAAGTGTGAGTGATAATGTAAGGCCCAATCCAATTTGGAGCAAATTTTCCACGCTTGCTCTTTTCTAGTTTGGTTACATGTTGATTCTCTTTGAGGACAAGATCACCAATCTTAAAGGTACACTCATGAATTCACTTATCATAAGCATGCTTGATGCGCTTTTGATAGATTTGAAGGTGGTCAAGAGCTGTAAGACGATGCTCGTCAAGAAGCTCTAATTGGGCTAACCGCTCTTGGCGGAAATCATCATTGGTGAGAATATCCTGGAGAGATATTCTTAGGGAGGGGATTTGTATTTTGAGAGGCAAGACAACCTTGGTACCATATACCAAAGAGAATGGTGTGGCATTAGTGGAGAGTACGAATCTTTGGTATGATAAGCCCAAAGGGGAAAGGGGATGTGATCGAGGCCAATTTTTCCCAGAATTGTTAACGACTTTCATGAGACTTTTGGTGGGTTTTGTTAGAAGATTCGGCTTGACCATTTGCTTGTGGATAGTAAGGTTATGAGAAGCTAAGTTTGATACCAAAGTTGTCACAAAGGTCTTTTAACAACTTATTTTTGAAATATTTTCCATTATCATTATCAAGCGATGAGGAACACGAGCGGCGAGATAATGTGATGGTTAATGAATTCTACAATTTTTTATTTTTGGTTGAAATGAGTGGAATGGCCTCCACCCATTTAGTGTAATATTCGATTCTTTGTGATTATCCAATGGTGACGTTGTGAAGAGGGTGGGTGAATCTCACCAATAAGGTCTAAACCCCACTATGAGAAAGGCCAAAGATCTCGTACGACCTGTAGTGGATGGCTAGGAGTATGTTGAAGGTTGGCATGTTGTTGACACATAACACAATGCTTAACATATTCATAGAAGTCGTTATTAAGAGTAGGCCAATAATAGCCTAGGTGAAGGATCCGTTTGGCCACAACAAGGCCACTAAAATGTCCACCAAAAATTCCGTCATGGACTTGTTGGATGGTATAGGTGACCTCCACGCCGGTTAGACATCGAAGGAGGATGCCATCAAAGCCATGTTTATAGAGGAGTCCCCCCATGACGACATAACGAGAAACACTTTTAAGAAAAGCATGTTTTCCATTACTAGTAAGGTCAGGTGGGAGAACAGAGGTTGTAAGGTAGTCATGAAATTGGTGATACCAGGTATCCTACAAATTAGCAGATACATTATTTACCATACAAACATCCGGAATTTGAGTAAGATGGGGAAAAGAGTTGTTGGACCAAGACAAATATGTCGAGTCAGTTGGTGAGGCAGGAATTTCCGAGGCCAAGCAAGCCATAGTATCCACAAATTTATTAGTTGAGCGGGGAATGGTTTGGATAGAGTAATGAGTAAATAAGGAAAAAAGTGAGTCCACGTAATGTTTGTACTTTTGAAGTTCCTCATTTTTACATTGGTAGATGCCCATAACTTGATTGACTACGGTTGAGAGTCACCAAAAATGTTAATAGACTTTACACCTAAGTGTAACACAACCTAGAGACCCAAAACAACGGCCTCGTATTTTCATTGTATTATTAGTGTAGAGGAAATCAAGCTGGAATGAAAGAGGCATAGGTTCAGCGTCAAGAGGAATGAGAACAACACCGACCCCTCCGCCATGCTGGCATTTGGATCCATAAAAGAAGAGGGTCATTGGATACGAATCCTCACTAAGTGAAAGAGTGAAGATGAGTTCGTCAGGGAAAGTAAAATTGGTAAATTTTTCCCCGAGGGTAAAGGGCTTTCACAAGTTGGTCTACGATAGTTTGTCCTTTGGTGATTTACGGTGTACAAACTCAAGGTTGAGGTCAGCAAGGAGCATAAGCCATCGGGCAATGCATTGGTTTAGATGAGGTTTGGCGTACATATAATGGATGGGGTCCACATTGGTGATGACAAAAGTTTTGTGATTCAGGAGGTAATGTCGGAGTTTGGTTGCCATGAATGATAGGGCTAGGCACAACTTTTCTACATGTGTATACCTAGTCTCGTAATCCACAAGAGTACGACTTATGTAATAAATGGCTTGTTCTCGATGCTCGGAGTCACGATGTGCGAGCATGGCTCCTACTGACATGGTCGGTGGAAGAAAGGTAAAGGTAGAAAGGGCGATTGTCTTGAGGTGGGATAAACATGGGTGGGCTGCAAGAGATAGGCTTTAAGAGCCTCAAAGGCTTGGTGGCACTCTTCGCTCCATTGAAAGACATTGTCCTTTTAAGGAGATTATGAAAAGGTTAACATCGATCCGAGAGTTGTGAAATGAAATTCAGATAGATTGGAGTTTACCCTGCAAACTACGTAATTGTTTGAGGTTAGTGGATGGAGGCATTTCTAGGATAGCTTTGACTTTAGCTAGATCGACCTCGATGACCATGCAAAGAGATGATAAAACCAAGGATTTTTCTGAAAGGACACCAAAGACACATTTCTTTGGTTGAAGAGCGAACTGATATTATAACGGTGATCGAAAATAATGGTTAAAACATCGAGATGTTCGCTGCGATGTTTAGATTTTCCAAGAAGATCATCGACATAATCCTCAAGGATAGTGTGCATAATGTCATGATAAATGTAAGTCATAGCCCACGGATAGGTTACACCAGCATTCTTAAGGCAAAATGGCATGACACGATAGCGAGAAGGTTCCCGAGGAATTATGAAGGTGGTTTTATGTTGATCGGTAGGGCTACCAAAATTTGATATATCGAGAAGCCATCCATGAGAGAAAGCATCTCATGGCCACAGTGAGATCAACAAGTTGATCAATACTAGGTAGGGGGAAGTCATCCTTTGGGCAAGCGAGGTTAAGGTCCCAAAAATTTGTACATATCCGAAGTCCCCCCATTGCTTTAGTGACATGTACGATGTTAGAAATCCATTGAGGATAGTCAATAGGTAAGATGAAGGAAACAGAAAGGAGTCATTGAAGCTCTTCTTTGACCAAGAGGGCAATGCGTGGATGCATTTTTCTCAGTTTCTATTTAACTGGTTTGGAGTCGGGTTTCAGAGTAATGTTATGGATAGCGATGTCAGGATCAATTCCTAGCATGTCAGCGTAGGACCAAGCGAAAGCTTGGTTGCGGGCATGGAGGAAGGTAGTGAAGGCAGTTTGTTCTGATGCGTTAAGAGATTGTCTGATCTTCACAATGTGAGGATCGTACTCTATGTGGATGTTGATTTCTATAGTCATTTCATTCAACATGGTTTGAGTTTTAGATGGTAAGGCACGTTGAATATAAGAGTCATCCGCACCAAGATAGGTGAGGATGGAGTCATCATCTAGCACTCAACAACATTAATTGAAGGCAAGTCTTCTTCGATCATGTATGCGGATACGAAGGAAGGAAAAGAAGATGGGTCTTCATTATCATGTTGATAAGTGAGAGGACCCAGGAAGATAGCGTTTACGAAAAAAAAGTAAAAAATTTAGGAGGGATAGATTCCGGGTCTATCGACTCTGTGGGTGACGATGGCAAAATGGGTGATGATGGTTTAGAAAGGGTGACTTCTTCGTCTTCCTGGATACAATGGATATGTGGTTTCTTCGGTGTAGGTGGTTCAGAGAATCAAAGACCACGATGATCTTTGTGTTTGCGTGTAGTCATGGGAATGATCGTATGTCGGCCTTGTTCATAAAGACCGAAACCGAAGCCCTTCCAAGCATAGCGCGTCAGGAAGGTGAGGGCGAAAAAATGATTAGTTAGATATTGAAAATCAGATTGGAAGGGAACCACACCAAGGGGAGGTTCAAGGGTGACAGAGGATGCGTCGACACCCCCATACGTTAGGTTGGTGCGGCAATTAGGTGGTCCGTAGGTGATACATTAGGTTGGTGCGCATGTAACCGTCCATACTCTGTGGGGTATGGAAAGTGTTAACGTTATATAGGTGATACTCCCCCAAGCATAAGGCATTGAAAAACATCTACCAAGGGATCTGAGGTTGGGATGTTATCCGCTGGGAAGGAAGTGGTATTTTCGGTGGCGGTTTCATTGGTTGAAGGTGTAAGTGTGGCTAAGGTGGATGGTTGAGGTGTGGTCGAAGTAGATGGTTGGGTTGGATGAATGGGTGTCTTGACTGGTACAAGTACATCATTAGGGCGATATAACATATTGCAGGTTTTGAAGGGGGAGCGTCAACTTTTACGGTGTAGGACTTCCCCTCATACTCGAATTTTATGCATCTATGCCCCTCATACTCGAATTTTATGCATCTATGTAAGGTGGAGGGAATGCATCCCATAGCCCGGATCCAAGGGAGTCCTAACAACATGTTGTATTGGAATTCTCCCTCAAGGACATAGAAGAGTTTGGGTAAGGTACATGGCCCTACACAAATGTTAAGGATCACGATGCCTAAAGTAGAAGTAATAGCATCATTAAATGAAAGCAACATGGTGGGGTTGGCATACATGCAGCTAGAACGGATATTCATTTGTTGGAAGGATTTGGAAGAGATGATGTTTAGGCTAGCACCCCCGTCAATCATAACATGACGTATTCGGATGTCCCGGATGTAAGCCGAGATGAAAAGAGCGAGGTCAGGATCTTCTGCACCAAATTCGACAATTTCGTCTTGGGCCTTGAGCAAGTAATGTCTTCTTGTACAAGGATAGAAGTGGTTGGGGAGGTAGGTTGTTTGGTGAGAGAAGCAACGTGATTATGTGTAAAAATGGAGGCAATGGGAAAATTTTCGTTAGGTAGGACCTCTATCCCTTGAAGGATCTCAATGAGAGCTTGTCGATGAGATTGAGAGGTTTGAATGAGATCATACAGTGTCATTTTACGGGCGATTGGTGAGGCTTTTTGATCATGAGTACGATGGATAAATCCATCGAGAGATGGGGTAGGCAGGTCCACAAATAACTACTTTAGGTGGTGGTACGATTGGGATGGCGAGACGGAGAAAGGGATGCGCAGTGTGCTTTCTTTGGCTGTCCCCTTGTTTTTTCGACCTTGAGTAGCAATGCTAATCATGTTGATCTCATGAACACGAGAGGAGGAAGATGGTAAGGACAAGTCATTGTCTTCGAGAGGTGGGGTTGTAATAATGATAGATCTTGGTGAGGTGGGGACAGGTGGTATAGGAGAGGGGATTGAAGCTAAAGGTTTCTCCCTTCGTAAGTTGTCTTTCTTAACCTTTCTATCAGAGAGAGGTGGTGACGAAGGATGGCTTTCAAAGCTTTGCATCCCTCTACATCATGTCCTAGTGTGGTGGTAAGCACATATTTTAGACTCATCATAACCTATAGGTTGAGGTTTAGATGGATCATAGGGTCTAAGTGGGGGTAGGTAAATGGTCACATTCTCCACCAACATATCAAGGATCTTGGCGTAAGATCCTTTGAGTGGGTAAAAGTCAGAGGAAGATGAGGCTATTGATTAGGTGGGTTTTGGTAATGGTTGGGTATGGTTGCTTCATACGGGTGGTGGTTTAAACAAGGGGTTTTGATAATTAGATATAACTAAACGTGGATTCTTGATGCAGAAGTCATGTTTAGCTGGTTAGATGAGGAGGCCATAGATGACGTGGTGGCAGGAAACAACCACGGAGAAAGAGGAGTGACAGCAAACAAATCCTTTGATGATGGAGTTTGTTTAGGGTTGATAGGTGGATAGGATACTTGGGGTGATGGTGTTGATACACCCATGGATCTCTGTATGGGTGTAGAAGTTGTAGGTCGTTTTAAAGAAAACGTAGGAGGTATGATGTATTGAGGTAAGGTGGAGGGGTGAGGTCACAATATAGAAGGTAGGTATGACGGTGAGGGTTTTAGTTGTGTGAGGCATAGATTGAACTTGAGGGGATTGGGTTTGTCTCTAGGTGGATGGACGGATTTATTTTTGGATAAATCTAACCGTTGAGGTGGGTGTGTTAGGCTAGGTATTGGTGAATTCCCAAGCATAGGGGAAGGTTTGGTTAGGTTAATAGAGGTGGATGAGGTATTCGGTAGAGATGAGAGTTGTGAAGATGAGGACATAGGCATTTTGAGCTTTTGTAAACACCTCGGGTATATGGTAGAGGTGTCTGGATCGGTCATCTACATTTGAGTAGAGCATGGTGTACTCAAACGCTCGATAGGACTCGCTTTATCTTACGAGGGATGACAATATTCACATGTGAAGAAGAAATTTTGTATGGAAGATAGGTGGTTTGTGATTCCGGTCCCTTTGTTGGTGTGATCAAGAGGTAAATGAGGCCTTTGTATCAATTGGTGTTAAGAGGTCAATCGGTTGCTTTAAAAAGATTTAGGTAATGAAAAACTAATAGGTAGGAGAGCATGTTTGAGGGGATCCGTCATGATTAAGGAGTTTGGTGATGTCGGTTCAAGAGGTTTCTCTTCTAACAATGACAGAAATAGTGGCAAGCCTTCTTCTTTTATAGCAAGAGTGACGGAAGGAGATGTTTGGGAAATAGATAAGTTAGATAACATCCGCTCACAATCTTGCAGGGATGTGGTGTAAGAAGACTCATTCATGAGAAGAGAACTCTGGGAGGTTAATTCCTTTATGGGTAAAGGAATGGTAAGGTTATCATCTTGTCTTGATGGTGGTAAAGTGGGTACAGATCCCTACGTTAGTGATGAGGCTTGATTCAGAATTTCCTCGATAGAAGCTTTTGGTTGGGAGTCGAAAAATGCATGGATTTCATGAAAACTCTCATCGGCTAAGATATCTTGGTTTATGTTACTGTTAGATGAGTGGTTTGGGAATGGTTTGTTGAAGATTTTCAAATTTGAGTTAGCGGGGCCATTAGGATTATCGAGGTTATATCCCCGCATCAACCATTTCTGCACTATGTTTTTCAACATCTTGCAATTTTTGTATTTGTGTCCCTTCACGCGGTGGAAGTTCTGAGAATTCATTTTCTTTGTACCAAGAAGGTATAGCACGGGTGGAATCAAACACTGGAGTGAGGTTTAACGGGAGGCAAGGTGATAGCTCTGCTTTGAGCAATTTTCCAAGATCACACCATAAGTTTCTCCCGGGGAGTGTAATTGATGGGCTCGGCTTTATACTTATAGGTGGTTTTTGGCGGGGTACTAGACGGTGCTTGGGATTTGACCATCACCATGTGTACAACTCCTTTTGATTTCGAAGCAGTCGATGCATGAGAATTGGTGGTGTTGGGTTTGTTGGTGGAGTCTTGGGTTCAAAAATTAGGGTTTTTGTTACGCAACCTCAATTTTTCCTCCTATAAGGCTCGAATCTCTAGTTTCCGAGCCATAGTAAAGGCCTCATCAAAGGTGTAGAAAGTTTGAATTTGGAGGGTGGGAGAAATGTGCTTAGCACAGGCCCGCATAAAGAGTTTGATGAGTTCGGCCTGAGGTAAGGCATAAGTGAGTTGGTTGATGAGGCCGCCTTCATCCAACAAAATCTGCGATAGATTCGTCTTCAAATTGTTGGATGGCATAGAGGTCGGTGATGGATACTTTCTTGGAAATATTAATGGAGAAATGATCCAAGAAAGATTGGGATAATTGGTTAAAAGAGAAGATTGAGTCTTGGGTTAAAGCCTTTGTACACCCCAAGGAAGGACTGATAAGGACATGGGAAAGGTGCGGAGTAGTAAGGCATCTTCATGAGAAATCGAGATAGCGGGAATGTCTAAATGATTGCAAGTGTTGTTGAGGATCCTCCTTACTATTAAAACGACTAAATTTTGGTAATTCCCATTGAGGAGGATATGAATGAAGGGGGATAGAAGGATAAATAGGATCTCGACAAAGTTGCTCGTATGTCAGGGTGCTACGGCTTCCTGAAACAGAAGCCTCCAAATTTTGCATCTTGTCCATCATTTGTTTGATTAAATCAGTGGTTGGGTAAGATGATGGTGCGGTTGTTGTAAACGGTGGAGGATTAGGCCAAGAGCCACTACTAGACAATGGTGGGGTTAAATGTTGATAAGGTATTGATGATGAATATGTTGAGGCGACCGAATAGGGATGTCCTATATAAGATGTTGAAGCCCATTGGATAAGTTTGTGGAAATGAAAAGGTGGGCGGAGCTTGAGAAGGAAAGCTCGTGTGGATAGGTGGCAGAGAGAAAGTTATGAAAGGGGCAGTCTACGAGAGAGACGAGGTAGGAGCAATCGGTGGTAATGATATGTGGGGCCCCAGATTAACCAAAGGAAAGCCAATATGTGTCGTATGAACCCCGAAGCCACTGAGTTGGGAGACAGATCTAAGGATGAAGATGGTAAGGTGGAGTTATTAGGTGGGGAAGGAGCTAAGTGACCAGCTATACTAATGGGCATACCAATGAGAAGCTGACTGTCGGGTGTACGGTCAGGGGTATGAGACAAATAATACTGTACGGCACTAGGATTAGCATCCAAAAATTTGGCAAATTCCTTATCTCCTATAGGGATCTTGGGAACATCACTGGTGTCCGTAGGATTCCCCATAGGATGTGAAGGGGGTGATTCAGGAAAAGGCACGAGAATAGGCATGTGAAACCATGGCTGCAGCTTGTTTCCGAGTGATAACAACCATGGACAAGAGTACACAGCAAGGATTCAATCTATCAGGAACAGAAACAACAACAAAATGTTGGAATTGGTAGGTTGCTGGTTTGTCGGGAACTGTGAAAGATAGTAACCGATATCGGTCTGATAACCGATGTCGGTCAGACTGTAGCCGGTGTCGGTCAGTTAACCGATGTCGGTAGAATAGGACCGGTGTCGGTCACTGTGAAAGAAAAGAGAAGATGTAAGAAGCTGCTGATTTGGGGTTAACAATGCTTAGTATACCCACCAAACTGTTCTGAAGTGATCACTGATATAGGGTATGACAGAGAAACAGAACTAAAAACAAGCAAGATGCACAAGCAAATTAAGAGACTAACCCTAGGATTAGTTTTAATTATTGTGGGCTTATGCCTTAGACGCAAGATGATGTCAATCCTAAACAAAAGACCTAAGGGAGATGCCAAGTTTGTTTTGGCTTATAAGGTTGCCTCAATCGGGCGGAGGAATACTGTGGAAAAAAGGGGGGATGTTTGAGCTGTTGTGTTGATTATGATGTGATTTGGTATGTGTTGTCCGGTGAAAGTAAGATTAATTTCTTGTCAATCTTGTGGATATCACCCCACGTGTACACACTGTTACTTAATCTACGTTCACTAGAATTAAAAACAACAAGCAAGAATGTGATGCACATGTTTTAAACCCAAATTGAAAATGATATTCGATGAAGCAAAGAAGATGACTTTCACTAATGCAAAGATGAGGAAGAAAGACAAATTCTTTTACCAAAATGACAAAATATCTTGTGAATATTTAGAAGAAGAAAATAGCAAGTATGCTCCTTATATGAAAGCAAGCAAGAATGAAAGAAACCCAAGAAAGGGTCCCACCGGGCGTGCCAAAATGTTTCACGTAGAATGTTTCCATTCTTAGAATAGAGTTGCTTCTATCTTTTCATTCTCTTGAGAAACATATAAGGGTTAGGGCTAGGAGGAATACCTATTGAGTGTTGGGAGGGTGTGCGCGTACCGTAGAGAGAGATCAGATCGATTGCAAAGAACTCCTTTTTGTCTGGGAAGGACTACCTATGAATAAGAATGCAAGACCACCAGATTATAGTTAGACAATAAATGAGGGAACTGCCTTGGGCCCAGGAAATATTAGACTTCCTTTCGAAGGTGGTCTGTACCCCTTTTAATATGAATTAACACAAATGATAACAAAGAAGTTATTGCAAAATTACGATTTAGTTACCTCGTTAAAAAGCAATAGAGGAAAGGCTGGTTTTGGTTTGAGTCACAGTGACCGATGCCGGTCACTATATAACCGACTGCGGTTGTAACATCGGTACTGGTTGTTGATAACCAATATCGATAAAGCGTGATTTAGGGCTTTGATGGAGGTTGGCTATAAGGCGTTATGGTGTTTATAAGGTTGGTAAATGACTAGGGGTAGGCAATAAGATGATGGAGAAGACTCAAAGAGTGTGGGAGTTTTTCTTGGGGCAATGCAAGGGTAGAGGAATGAAAGTTAGATGTAGGGTGCTATCGGGTAGTAGATCTAGGAGTGAGCTTATAATTACTATGAATTAGAAGTTCAAGAAATGGTATTTAAAAATGTACAATACACTACTTACTAGTTCCTGATGAAGGTACAGCTCCAAGGACTGTGATGACGAAGACAAGGCTCGGGTGGGATGATCTGACAATAAAAAGTGAGCTTATCTTCTCTCCCAATGCTTGGATGCGTGTCACTGTGCTCTGGTTACTCAGTTGCAGTCTTGGGCTCAATGTCTTTCTTTGCAAACTCTTCTCTTTCCTTCACTTGTCTCTGTCCTGCAAAGTGAATTCTGGATCTTTCAAATGAATTTTGATCCCATTTTTTTGGTTGGGGAAGGTCATTTATGAGGAACCGATGGTGGTTACATAACCGAAAGCGGTCGAGTAGGAACCGATGTCGGTTAAGTCAAAGTGGGCTATTTTTAGTAAAATAGCCAACTTTCCCTCCTTTTCTCCTAAGGGATTAGTTTTGGGCTTGGTCAAGTCATTATTAGGTTGGTTTTGGTGCGGGTGAGGAGTAATTAGTCATGGGTGTGGATGTAGACCAAGTTATAGGTCTTAATTAGGTTAGTTTAGGGTTAGGGCTAGGTCATGATGAGGTGGAGAAATGAGGTGGAAGGTTTGGAGATGTGGATTTATTAATTATAAGTTAATTAATAAATAATTGTGTAAGATTTAGGTGGTGAGGTTAGGTTGCAAATATGAGATGCGGGGAACGAGGGTTTCGTAAGACACAAATTTGGTGTCTACACTCGAGATGGACTAGAAGGGAACATGTGATTTTACCCACCGGTGCACACGTCTCCTATTGTATAGATTAAGAAGTTCACTTATAATGGGAACATATCCAATGCATATAAGGCATGAATGAACAAGTCACATGAGAGGCTTGCGTGTAACATTCTGATTTTAATGCTTTAGAAACAAGGAATTTTTTTATTTTTTTTGCATGATTAATGTTCTTTGTTCTAAATACATAATTTAGAACACACATCTCAAACAATCATTCTTATAATAGATAACCATATGCAACTATAATGACTTGGTGTACCACCGATCTATTCATTCCATGACTCGGTGAACTAACGATCTATTCATGTATAATATTGAGCATGGATTTTCTACTGAATACTTCATAATCATGGCTCTCCTTCCCTATTTTAGGTTCTGAGTAATCTGCCCAAGGAACCTATCTGAATAATTGTTACCACTATTCATTGGCATCACGATCCTTAGATTAGTGATGTAGGACAATGTGATCAGTAGCTTGCGATACTTTGGCCAAAGATTTATAACATACTGTTTGTATTAATTATTCCTTGACCACATACTTGTCAATCCGGAATACGTCCTTCACCCCACTCTATTGTTATATAGAATGTCTTATATTTACTGTCAGTCCCCTTGACCCAAGGTTTCACTCTAGATCGGATTAACATCATAGTTCACATTATGAAGAGGCTCTTAAAGATGAAGGATAAATTGGCATACAGGGTCAACTGAAGTTAACTCTGTGTGCCAAAGTACCTTGAATCTCAAAGGGCTTTCTCATAACTTGATTATGGTCCTAACCGATCTGGAGAGAAATCTTGATCAAATTCTAGGTGTGTAAATCTTAATGATCAATGTAGAAGGGTGTTGCCACATGTCATCTGCATTGTTGTATCCTTGAGAAGATCCTAATCTTCATGAAGGTACAACCTTGCAGTTGATGTGTGTCAACATCCTATGGAATAGCCTCGGAAAGATGTACATACCTCCAGAAAATTACTTACGTTAAGTTATATTTGGGTTACAGGACTACATATTTAGCGGCCTTCCCTAACCCCGAGTCCAATACTCATTAAGTTACCTTTTTGTAATTAGGGTTCAGTTTTACAAAAAGGGTCTTTGATTAACTTAATATTGTTTCTGGTTTTGATTGAGACCTAACAACCTTTATCCACAAAAATAGGACGACAACAATTTAAGTTCCGTTATTTAGAAATAACTTATCCAACGAGGGAAATGTATCAACCTAATAGGCTGAGATATATCAGACTTAATACTGTTAAGTCTTAGTGATTTATAAACATTTATTCCTTTTATAATTAGTGCATTACAAGAGGGGAAGGTCCTCCTCTTCTTATAGGTACATTTTAGGGCTTAACCCACTCTCAATGTTCCCTATAAATGTAGTGATCTTATTTCTGATTTTAATCACAATCATAAGTTATAATGAATCACTAATTAAGAATGTAGTAATCAGCCACATAATTAGCTATGGCTTACTTAAGAAGATCATCTATAATCCATTGTTTAAAACAATAAGAATGCACACTCATTCATATAGCCAATAAGAAGATCATCCCAACAAGATAAGATACACATTCTACATAGGTAATTTTCTCACTATTTCATTCGTTTCCAAAACCATACAATTACAACTTATGCACTTCTGGCATACTTTAAGACAATAGCCTTCAACAAAAGAGATAACTTTTCTTTTCACAATACAGTTTAGAAATCAAATCAGAATTCTTCATAAGAACCAATTTAGAACAATCAATGCATCATATCAGATTTTGTCTTCCTTTACCACTTACGAAGACCATCTACAAAAATTGCTAGCACGGGTCAGTTCAATGAACTGAGCATGATAAGCACTAATCCTTAAAACAATTGCATTCCTCTAATTGTTTCAATTAAACAACCCTATTAAAATGACTTCACTTAATTCATACTTTATATCCTAAAGTGAAGTCAATATAAAGAGAGTCTTAGTACACTATTAAAACCAAAAGGACAGAAAGAATATTCCATTCTGCTTGTCCTAAATTTAAAGTATAATTGAATCCAACAATTACCTTCACTATTCAAAATCATAATACACCATGAGATTTCTTCCTACCTATTATAATACAACTTCATATTATAACTTGAATGACAGAAGTAATTTCAACTTAATCTATTTCGGATGATTCATCTCATTTCTTGCAAGAAAGTAAGAAGGAACATTTTGTTTATTATGCACCTAATCATCCAAAAAAGCTGAAACAATGTATATCATGATTTGATCACCTTTATTTAACACTAAACCATTTGAAGTATTCATTCCAACAGGTTCATACAAAAGTAATTTAAACAGAAGGAATGGATTACCGCCACTTGCAAGTTCACCTGCCAATCTGTCCTTCATCTTATTATACTTAATTTTCAATCCATGACAAGTATGCAAGGCAATAAAAATGAATTACTTTACAAATGAAAATAACAAATAGTAAGTTTATAACAAGATCTTAACCTCTTTGTAAAATGAAAGGAGTCTTCCAGATTAGGATCCCTAATCCTAATGTTTCTTTCATCTTAATGTAATAATCTGCCATCCCATAACTTTACTGATTGAGTTCCTCAAATAATTTCAAGAAAAAGTATATTAACATACAAGAAGAGATCAATATAACTTTCTTTCTTTTACAGCCCCTTTCCAACCTTCCTTTTCAACTCAAGATAAAATAGAGATGACCAAACACTGTTGTAACCAAGTTTTTAGAACTAAATCCAATTTCAAGAAATAATAACCATTTAATAAACCTAATCAAGGAATAAGAATCTATTTCTAGCACTTAAGTACATTCAACAGTGTGGTTCAGGTAGAGCCACCATATAGAATTACCCTTAGATCCCTACAGGATCTACCACTATACATCCAATGAAACCAAAATCAACTTTTAACATAAACGCATTACAACCTATCAAACTTGATACAGACCTGATTCAAAGAAATAGGCTACTTTCCTTCATATGCTCAAACCATTCGAGATGAGAATCAAGTTAGGTTAACTTAACATTTTCCCTTGATTACATGGTAATCCAATACTAATCTAACTGGACCGAATCATCATCCGGTGCCATTTCTTTATAAACACTAATCAAGATTGAATATTCATTAAAAAAAAAAAACGTATTCAAATCCTATTTTGAAAACACCTAAGGTCGAAATATTCTTACCATTATAAAGAATATACAATAGCAGTCAAAGTAAAACAAATCTTCCATAAGCTTCAACCCATTTCACTTCTAATGTCAATTTCTAAGTATGTTTTAAAAACCAAAATTGATGAACACAATTTCTTGTTACAACTCTTCCAAGATCAACCAAGAATTCACAAGAAGAACACGAAATCCATTCAACGACTAATCTTTCAGTATAACTTGTATTTCCAACAATCAGGTTTACCAATTAAACAACTAACCATAAACTATAATTCTCACAGAACTTACGAAAATAAAAAGAAAACAAACCCCTGTACAAGAGGTGATGCATTTTCAATCATTCAATAATTCAAAAACACACAACTTATAATCAAGTTTGTTACAGAGTATACCAACAATCCGTCCATGAAATTATTTACCAGCTTCCTTGAACATGAAATAATTACAGTCAGAGTTTCATGGCGGAGCAAAAATCTAACAATCCATTCACAGCCGAAGCAAAAGAGATTAACATAGCATTAAAATATGTAATCCTTTAAAAATGTTTCCTTTCATGGAACAAGCTTTTAATCTAGAAATTCAGCCAGACAAGAGCTTACAGTAGTCATTAGCTATTTACCCAAATGGGTATGAAAACACAATAGTTCACAAAAACCCAGATCAACAAATACAACCGAATCGTTAACATCAACAAGGATCTTTAAGAAATCAAACGCATTTATCAATTCATCACCCAGAAAACCCTACAAAATCTGGTACAGGTTTCTAGTTACAAATACACAGCGAAGAATAGCAATGCGATAGTTCTAACCGGATAAAGAACTCCAAGCTTAAACCACAACAAGGGAACAAGAAAACAACAAAAAAAGTTTCCTTTTGAACTAACATTTCCAAGTTCAATCCAGAACCCAAGCTTACATAAAACCCACAAATCATTTTTTACCAGCCAAGTCAAAAATGCATGAATATCATCATAACAAAGTTGTTTTAATGAAAACATTTAAAGGAAAGCAAGATTTTAATAGTTAGGGCCTATCATGCCTGATAGTGTCACTAAAAAGTCAAAGAAGACATCTAGTTGAGCTCGCCCTTTCTCTTCCTTTCCATGAAAGATTAAAAAAAAAAATTCTTCCTCCATGCTTTATATATTTCGCATGACACGAAGTAAATTTGCAACTTTGAAATTTCCATGCAACGAAGAGTAATTTTCTGGTTCGTAAAACCAATGCTCATATAGAGTGAAAAATGGAAGGCATAACAAAAGAAACAACCAAAAAAAATTCCTTTTGCATGTCTCTCAAGGCAGCCCGAGCTCAAGAATCCATGCAACTTAATTGCATTAAATTTCTTTCTCCCGCCCATTTTCCATTGCCACCATCCGCCAAAGTTGGCGAGTTCCACATTGCAAATAACAAAAGTTTCCATTTTAGAGATGCTGCCACATAAGCTTCCCTCTTACCAAATTAACCTCCACTAACTTTGGCAGTACTCCCTGTCCCTTCATCCTTATCCCTTTCCTTAAATGCCATTGAAATCACCCCCAAAACTTGCGACCCCTTAGGTTCCTTTCCATAGCATTAGTTTAGGATAGGTTAGTGACTTAGGTTAGATCATAGGTAAGTTTAATATTAACACCTTAGGTTATAACATAAGTCACCCACCTTAGTATTAGGTTTAGATAACCCTTTGGAATATCAAGTACATAGTTTTAGGACTAGGTTAGATCAACTAACCCTAGCAGCAATAGGTTATAGTTTAGGTATACTTAAATAGACTGAAATCATCATTCCGAATTCAATCAAAATAAAATGTTCCCAAATCATATTCTAGATTTTCATCAAGTAATTATCTTTTGATGGAAAACTTACATATCCTACTTGGCTTAAGGTCCAGGTCCTTTCCAATGCCAAAATGATTAAGACTAGATTCCGATTGCAATGACCTGCCAGGATTAATTTCGGAATCCAAAAAAACTTCCACTACGGAGTAATTTTCATATGAAGAAGATTTTAAAAGAACTTATACTTTCTAATTTCAGTCAGACTTAATAATTCACAAAATTTCAATACATAACTATTCATCCTGAATATTATTAAAACATTCCTTGGATCAATGCAATTGATCCAAGGATGAGTCATAGAGATAGATAAGTCTACAATCTCCCAGAAATCAGATTGTACTCATATGCGAGAAATGAAAGAAGGAGATTCCAAGCATATTCCAGTTCTATCAAAATCTTGAGAGTAGAAAGGATTCAACCAATTCAAGCATGATTTCCCGAAGCCAAAAGAACATATCCTAATATGGAAAAATCACATAGTAACACTTGAATGCAAAGGATAAAGTAATAACAAGTATAGGGTGTTACATTGCGTGAATATTTTGAAAATGAATGGTGCATCCCAAACAAGTTACCACATATTGTTAGGGACCAGGTATATATTTCTATTAGGCAACACTTGTGTTTAGCATGGTTCATGATGGTGAAAGGATAAGTGGGGCGGTGGTGAAAAATTCCATTTGCATTCACCACTAAATACATGAAGTGTGCCATTAACCGGTTAAAGGATGTGCAACATTTGAACTTCAATATGGATAAGGTGGATGTTGATGTTAACATCTTGTATGTGACCTACATACATAACTTGAGGAAGCATATGTGGAGACCTTAGAGCCTGACTTTCTGGATTTGCATCCATAGGTCAATGTTACCATCAAGGGTTATGTCCATTGGGTATTTGTACAATTGCACCCCAAGACACAAGGAGGATTTTAGGTGGAGGTTAGAGACACCACCTTCCCAATGCCATGTAAAGTGCCGATCCCACAAATAAAAGTGGTCTAGGCAGAAGAAGTAGTAGTAGAAGAAGAAGAGGGTAAAGGGAATTTTGACACTTTCTAGAAGCGATAGTATTATACGTGTCAAGGTAGTAGTGGGGGAACAATTAAATCAAAACTAAGTAGTGATGATGACTCACAAGAAGAGTGTGAAGAAGGTGAGTTACCTAGAGGATAGGAGCCAGAATAAAAGAAACAAAAGGTACATTAGGTTGCAAGTTTGGCAAGAGAAATAGGCTTGGAAGAAGATACCACAACCTTTAGGGAGGAACTCAAGAATGAGTTCGAGGAAGTAGAGAAGATAAGGGCTGAGGTAGACACTAGGGTGGCAGTTGATGTACATGCCAAGAAGAAAAATCATTATATAGATGAAATTGAGATTCCAACGTGATGGTCTCCTCTTACACAGACCACCAAATAGAAGGAATAAAATAAGGGAAACTCCTTTTTCATAAAATAGGATAACGGATTCATTCTAGGGTCATATAAACAATGAACAAAGCACAAGGCTGTAAAGAAGAAGTTGATAACTATGTCCCCACATATGGACTTCATGGATGATCTTGTGAAGGTTTTGTATGTGAAATTTCATTTTACCCTCCCCTCAGAGAAGCTACATGCGTGGGATATTTTGGATCAAAGTGGGGGTGTGACAAGAAGTAGGAAGATGATAAGCTAGAAATTGCATTGCCATGCAGAAGAGCTTGATTTTTAGGTCAATGATCATGTGATCAAGACCATTCACCTAAAGAAGAAGGAAGGAGATACATACAAGGTGGTGGTTCTAAGCCACCTCACTAATGATCAGGTATGTAACACACAACAAAAGATGTCCTCGAAGTAATATGATGCAACTTGGACATAGGTGCCACTATTCAAACCTTAGTCATGGAAAAGAAAGAAAAATATAAAGAAAATACACTGCAGAATTGAAGGCAAGAAGGCATGGAAGGAGGCCTATGATTGAGATGGTGCCCTAGTCAAAAGTATCTTGGGACAATGTCGGCATTGGTGAGCCAAGCTAGGATAGACTATGGTGATGAAATGGAGTATCTGGAGGACCTGGTTAGGATGTTATTGGTCAACATCAAGGATGGCATGGGGTCGAAAATTGCATAGATTTCCAAAGAAAAGGAAAACAAAAACTTGTAGTTGAGGCCAAAATTTTAGAGTTAAAGGATATACACACCCAACTCAAGGAGGTGAATATCTTGGTAGACAAGGGCTTTAACATATGCATTAAGTGTGAGCCCATAGTTGATGCACGTGTAGCAGATGAAGAGTATTATCTCAAAGCCCTGTAGGAGAAGTTCCCAACAAAAATTTTTGAGCACAAATAGTTAATCATTGACACTACTGCACATAAAGACAAAGTAAAGAGAAAGTATGAGAAATTAGAGTCCTAGATTAGAAAACTCTGGGACTCCATCACCAAATGTATGGACGATTTCTAGGGTCTTTGTGTGGAGCTTATGGTGGTGATTAAGGAGATGAAAGAGAAGGTGGTAGAGATCACACCAGACTGAGTACCCATTTTAGTAGGAGAGGTGTCAGGGAAGGCATTGACAAAGCTAGAGGCATGGAAAAATTTGAAGGGGGAAATAGATGTAAAATTCCTTGAGTTAATCCAATTGGTCCTCTAGGTGGTGGTGGTAGATAAGTTTATTTTTTCCTTATCTGATTTTTGGTTGATGAGGTTTTGGTAGGGGAGTATGAAGGATTTCTGTGGGTGGAAATTGAACTAGTGTGGGGTGATGTTGAACCCTTGAAATAACCAAGTACCTGAGCTGCGAAGGGTTGTGGCATGTGGAAGCATGACGCAAATGTACATGTGGATGTAAATTTTGGGAATGCACGAAGGCTCGCCCACGGGAGGGAAGGGTTTAGGACTTAGTCACTTTTTGGACTATGGATAAATTCATGTTAAAGGAACACATGGAAAGGAAAACAAACTAGTTATGGATAAAGTTGAGCTATGAAGAGTTGCTGACTCAA
This sequence comes from Taxus wallichiana var. yunnanensis, assembly GCA_018340775.1. Classification (NCBI taxonomy): domain Eukaryota; kingdom Viridiplantae; phylum Streptophyta; class Pinopsida; order Cupressales; family Taxaceae; genus Taxus; species Taxus wallichiana. The sequence continues at coordinate 569,406,175 of CM031240.1, forward strand.
GGAAATCATATTCTTGGGTATCATTATAGTTATCATGAAAGGATAAGATTTGTAAAAGTGGAGTTAGTTATGGCTAGCTTGCATCTGCATGCTAAAGATAATTAAGTAGCAAAGGACATGATGACATGTGGCATGTTCTTTGGAAATGATGAAAGGGTTAGAGGATATTCCTTTGAGTCCCTTCTTATGTATTAATTTTCACAACATCAAGAGGAGAAAGGGGAAGCAAATGGATAGAGTGGGAATTAGGGAAAGTATGTGGGAAGTCTCTATTATAACTTGTGTGATGAAACCATTATAGGAAGCACGAAACTCTATGAATGTATCTGGCCCATGTATGGATCTCTTGATGTATCTTGGCTACTGTAAACACTTTTGAAGTAATAGATAATGGAATATTTTGAATATCTGTGTCTAAGGGTTTAAACTATTGTATGCTTTACACTGATAATGGTTTAGATCCAATTCTCTTATGCTATTGTGATGTTTTCTTTCATGTTATGGTGCATCGGTGTATGGTTCTAGCTCTGTTACTTTTTTCTTGTGATGGATGCATATATTACTATTCCTGAAACATTCCTCCATTAATGATAAGTATTCTTACAAATCTCACATAAAATAAGGGCTTGACATCTGCGCATGCCTCGGGTGAGCACCTAGTCTAGGCTAGGTGATAGGTCAACGTGCTTTGGGTTTGAAGAGGAGTTAGAATTAAAAAAATTACTAGATTCACCTAGTTATTTGGATAACTTATATTTTCATTCGGCTCGAGGTTCTATATTATGATTTACGTGCACTCCAATTGTTCTTGTGGCATGTTCCCTTCACTCATGTTCCTTACACACCATTTCATGCCCTCCATTTTCTTTATTTTCCCATATTTTCCTTCTCCTTTCTTCTATTCTATCTGTTTTTACCTCGTGCCTAATCTTTGAACATTCACCTTCTTCTAGCAGTTCATACACTCTTCATGCGCACCTTAGACTTCAAGCGTCCCAAATTTAGCTAAGTCCCTAGAATCCTCATGCACACATCAGTTTGTAATGATTGCACCTATTCCATATGTTCCTATGGTATTTGTTCCTTCCATTCCTATCACGTGTATTAATTTTATGTGCATCATGTTTTATTCCCCACGCTTCCTTCCTTCATGTGTTATTATGTCATCCTCTACATTATTTCCTATGCCACATGGACTATCGACATTGATTATATTACATGCAACCTATCAAAGTGTTCCAAAAGGGCACAAAATCCTCTTAACCAGCTAATGTGTGACATGTGAGAAAATGAAAAAATAAATGATGATGTGTGTTACACTCCAAATGACTCAAATTTAAATTTCAATAGAAATGGGTAGGTGAGAAGATGGAAAACATATTTTTTCCATCAATGTAGGATCTGATTTCTCTAGCCACCCAATTTGATTCAAATCTCACCCCTTTCCTTCCTACACATCAAATATACATGGAGAAGTGCATTTTGCCTATTTGTAGGTGGATTTGTAGGCATTCATTTCTGGTTATTTGTGGTTGAGTTTTCAAATCAGATTTTCCCTCCTTCTCCCCTTCTCTCATCGATTCATCTATAAATATAAAAGCATTGCTCATTGATAAGGGTTGGATTCTTTCATTTTACATAGGCCTTTCCTTGCATTTTGAGTGGGATACCTTTGGATCTTGTCCTTGCATGTGGATATTGGCCTCATATGTCATTGTAATTGACTGTTCATTTCTAGAAGTAATATGAGCATTGTTTTGTGGCTATCTCTGTTTTAGCCTTTTTATGTTATTTTTTCATGCCTCTCTTTCACGATGTGTGTTTTTTGTGCCTTCTCACAGCCCTTGCATCTCTTTTTCTGATTGTGTTTCATGAAAAATGACTATGCAGCTAGATTATGGTTTGTGCTATGCATGTCTAGCCTTCCTTTGTGCATTCTCCTTTGTTTTCACTCAAATTTGATCATTTTCATCCCCCTTTCTTTCTAGTTTTAGTTTTCCCTTTTTGCATATCCTTATATCCTGGTCCCTTGAAATTTTTATCTTAGGATTTCCCTATCAAAATTAAGAGTAGTAGTAGTAGTAGTAGTAGAAGTAGGTAGAGGAACTAACCTTCTTCAGAGGTTTTTCTCAAGCACACAAGGTCCCACAACTTGGAGATAGTCCCATTGTTGACTCAACGACTCATTTATTTTAGATACGATACATGGGTTCAAGTTTGAGATCCAACACAAATAAAAACAAAACATGAAAGGGAAATATAATCTAAGTGAAAAAACTACCTTATTACAAATATAAAAGAAGCTTATTTATAGTAATTATTCATCCTACTCCCATTTAAGTAAGCTGGTTAACATGGTTCCATCCAACACTTACAATTGACATACGTTTGAGTCTAATATCTTGTTCACTACAAAGGGTCCCAACCAATGAAATTTCAACTTCTTTGGATGGCATAAAAACTTGGAGTCATACAAAATTACCATCTTTCCAACTGTAAAAGACTTGTTCTTGATGTTCCTATCATGCTAAGCCTTTTTTCATTCCTTTTTTGTCTTCGACTCCAAAATGCAATGACATATTTCTCATCTAATTGCATCATCTTATCAATGCACTCATCAACTTCTTGTTCATCATCCAATCCTCCTACACATGTTATGGATAGGGATGGTAACATAAATTCCATAGGTAATACAACCTCTACGAAAAACACTAATTGAAATGGTGTGGCCTTATTCAGCCATTTATAGGTTGTTCTATATGCCCAAATCACAACTAATACATTTTCATCCCAATCCTTTATTAGAACATCACATATATTTGATAATGTTTTTCCGAAGATATTGTTAAAAGCTTCAGAGTGTCATTAGCTTTGGCGGTGATAAGGGGTAGTATTATAGTGTGCCGCCATAAACTCTTCTAATAAATTTCTAATGGTCTTATTTAAAAATGAGTTCCTCTTTCACTCGTTAGGCTCAATGGACATGCATACATGTTGATGATTTTTTAATAAAGGAACCTTATTGTTATTACTATTGTGTAATATTTTATAGGTGCAACCTCTACCCACCTTATCAAGTATTCAGTACATGTGATGATGTAACGTGTACCTATCCTACATACGAGGTGGTGTAGTAGGTACTAACAAAACAATGGACCACTTCTCAAATGGTTTCCAATTTGTAATGGTTTGCAATGGCATATCGTCTTTATTCCTAGAATTTCCAATTATTTAGAAGTGATCCCATGATTTTACAAAATCCTTGATATCTTTATACAATGTCTCCCACCATAAACAAGCTAACAAGATCTTTTGTGTATTTGCATCTCCAGTAGAGTCTCCTCGAATATTCCTCCATGAACCTCTTCCATGGTGGATTCACACTCACGTTTCATCTAACATCTACACAATACCTCATCTTGCCCCATTTTGTACAAGTATCCTCTAATGAGATGATATGGCACAACTTGAATAATAAGTTGTTTCTTTTGCAAAGTATTGATTCCTTCGGCATGAGTCTAGTGCGTAAAAATACTAATATATCTTCTAAATTAGTTGGCATGTGGTTTAATTTGAAGAATTGATCGTTGAGAATATTATCTTCAATTCTATGCACATCCTCTCTAGAATTGATCCTTGACAAATGCTCAGGTACCAAGTGGCTCTTTCTTAGTGGTGGTATAAATTAACTTTCAACAATTAATATGTTGATCTTTAACCTACAATCATTTAATTATCAAACCAAGAGATGTAGAATTTCAATAATACAAAGTGTTGTATGAACAATTACAAGTATTTTAGAAGGTAAGGAAATGAATTATCACTACAATAATGGAAATAAAAATGCTTAGAAATAAACTAAATTTAGATTGAAATTAAATGTTATGGCTAAGGTAAAGCATGTAAACTCAGAATGTAGATAAAGAAATGAATTGTTGCTAATTCTACTCATGTAATAAACAAAGAAAAAACTATGGAGGGGGTTAGAAAACCACAAGTGGGCCCTACCTTGGGTGTTAATCCCTCCTAAGGCTTGTTCCTAGAAGTTACTGAACAGAACTCAAATTATTTATTAATTTGGCATGAAGATTACATATGCATACAAAGCAACCTCTATATTCTATGTATCTACTACTCTCTAATCTCTATCTAGATCTACATACATTAATCCTTTCCTTTTTAAACATCTCGTTACAACAAAAAGGTGAGGAAATAGATTTTGACTAGGAGTTCAAATAGATCAAGTAAAATATATTAATAAAATAATCTAAAGACTTGATGCATGCAACAGGATTAACCACCATGTGTTTAGATGTCAATCACATAACTTAAGTAATCAATCAGTTCAATCAAACAGTTCCAAAATCATGAATTTAATTAGTTAGTTCCTTATTAAGTTGCATAATCAGATGTTGGAGTTGATTCATCTTCTAGTTCTCATGCTTGTAATTTTAATTGATTCTTCCATCGACATGTGCAAACCCTAGTGTTATGTTCACACTCTATGATCTTCTCAGGATCAAAAATTCTTTAATGTGTGTGAATTCCTTTAGCTATGGATGCTTTGTTGTAGATAAGTCCTTTGGATGCATGTGATTTTTTGTACATGATCACTTAGCTGTAGATGATTCCTTTTGGCTATGGATGGGTTGTTGCGTATGGATATTTTGGCTACATGTAAGTTGATGCATATAACAAGTTTCTTACAAATAAGGTTGGCATCATAAAAACCTCATTCAAACACCTTATTGTAATTAAAAGAATAAATGCATACACATAATACCATAAAATAAATTTAATTATGTTAGGAAATAAGGGATAGAATATGTGGAATAATCCCTCATAGAATCACAATATTAGAAACTAATATGCATAAATTATTACAGATCTCAAATAAAAGTGAAGAATAAAATAACCATGGGCCAAAACCGTCCCATAAACCTATGGGTCAAAAACCTTCCCTTATGATAAAATCACATTTCCCGATGTATCGGGCACATTTTAAGGCCCATAAAAAAGGCCCAGCCCCGAACCCCGGTGAGACAACTTTGGAAAGTGTACACTACTCATAGTGTATAGTTTTTAACACTTTATCACATGAAAATAGGCTCCACAACCTAACAATCTCCCACTTGGAGACTATTTTTCCTCTTAGCAAGCTTCTCAACCCCTCACTAGTTTCTATGAAGACCAACCAAAGCTGAACACAGCTTCGGTTTTCCCTTGTGACCACCTTGGTCATCATTTTAGCGAGGATTATGATTAGTATGGATTTTCTCCAGCTTCAACTTCTATTCCTCCAAATTTGTCCCGATGAAATGGTGCCTTAATTGTATATGCTTCATCCTAGAGTGGAAAGAAAAGTTCTTAGCTAGGTGTATAACACTCTAACTAACACTATGAAGCTTTCCTTCCTCCGCTTATGTCCCAACTCCTCAAGAAATTGTTATAACCAAATAATTTCTTTTCTTTCCTTTAATGTGGTAGAAACATACTTAGCCTCTATGGTTGAAAAAGCCACCAACTTCTATAGTTGTAAAATACGACTCACCGTTGTCCCACCTATAGTGTAAACATAACATGTTGTGCTCCTCTACTATCTACATCTCCATATTATCTACGAATCTATATAACCACACAAAGTGGTGTCTGATCCATTGTAGCAAAAAATTGTCCCCATGGTCCCTCTCAAATACCAAAGGATCCACTTTACTTCTTGTCAGTGATATCTATCTAGATCACTTATAAATCTACTCACCACTCCCACTACATGGGAAATATCAGGCCTAGTACACACCATGACATACATAAAACTGCCAACCACTGATGAGTAAGGTACCTTGGACATTTGGTTTCTCTCCTGCTTTGTCTTGGGACACTACTCCTCTTGATAACTTGAAATGGCCTACCAAAGGAGTCCCAACCAGTTTAGCATCTTGCATATTAAACCTCTCAAATACCTTCTTAATGTACTCTTCTTGAGATAAAGTTAGATTTTGTTCCTTCCTATCTCGAGATATCCTCATACTAAGGATTTGTTTGGCTACCCCCAAATCCTTCATAGCAAAGGATTCACTTAGCTGCTTCTTGAGTACTATTATTTCTTTCATGTTTTTACCTACAATCAACATCTCATCCACATACATACACAAGATAATATAACCGCCATCCTCAAATTTCTTTGTATACACGCAAAGTGGTCAAAACGACATCTAATATAACCTTGCTCCATCATGAAGCTATAAAATTTCTTATACCATTGATGTGGAGCTTATTTTAAGCCATAGAAGCTTTTCTTCGATTTACACACCATCTCCTCTTTACCTTTAACTTCAGCCCTCTCGGTTGTTGCATATATAGTTCCTCCTCCAAATCACCATGGAGAAATGCGTTTTTACATCAAGCTACTCTAAGTACAAGTATTTTGCTGCAACTATTCCAAGAATAGTTTTAATAGAAGCCATTTTTACTACAGGAGAAAAATCTCATCAAAATCTATACCTTTTTTCTACGCAAACCCCTTGACCACTAACCGGCCCTTGTATATTTTCTTGCCTCCTTCTTCCCTTTGAATCTAAACACCCAATTGTTTTGTAATACTCTTTTGCCTTCAAGTAGCTTCACCAAATCCCATGTCGGTTCTCCATGAGAGCTTGATGATCCTCACCCATGGCTTGCTCCCACTTCTTCCGGTATCTAACTACATTGCTTCATCAAAGATCTCGGCTCTCCACTATCGGTGAGTAATAAATAATAAAGATAAAGATAAAAAATTTCATGTTCTATTCTTACCCTAGAAGACCTCCTCAATATAAGAGTTTGGGGTTCCTATTGAGGAGGTTCTGAACCGATTCATGTGTCACTTTCTATCCAGAAGATCCTCTACCATTGCATATTCTTTCTTGGATTCTTCCCTATTTTCCGCAACTTCGCTTATATATGACTTTCTCATTAAAGACCACATCCCTAGATCGAATGATTTTCTTGTCCTTAATACTCTAACATTTATATCTGAATTCATCACCACCATAACCAATGGAAGTACATTTTTCTAATTTAGCCTCTAGCTTGGTCCTATCATCCTTGTCTATATGAACAAACACCCCACATCCAAAGAATGTAAGAAATGAATAATCAACTTTCTTACCATACCAAGCCTCCTTAAGTATGCCTCCATCCAAGGCACTTGAGGGTCCTATATTTATCAAGTACACAACCGTGCTCACCGCTTCTACCCAAAAAGAAAGAGGCGAGTCTGCATTAAACCTCATGCTCCTAGCATGTTCCATTATTGTCTGTCCATCCTTTCGACACCCCATTCTTTTGCAGAGTTCTGGAACCATTTTTTCCTATGGATTCCATTATTAGAACAGTGATCATCAAATTGATTGTTGCAATACTCCACTCCAATATCTGACCTAAGAAATTTTAGCTTAAGACATGTTTCATTCTCTACCAAGGCTTTCCATTTAACAAAAGTGTAAAATACATTAGATTTGTTTCTAATACAATAAACCCAAACTTTCCTTTTTGCATCATCAATAAAAGTAACATAATAACTTTAAACCCCAAGAGATGATACCTGATCCAGCCCCCACACATTAGTGTGCACCAGCTCTAACTTACTCTCTTTCTTTGTAGGTCCAACCTTGAGAAACCTTACTCACTTCTATTTCCCATATATGCAGTCCTCACAGAACTCCAAACTTGTTTCTGTATATATGGGAAAATCCTTATTTATGATCTCCATGCCCTTATGGCTCATATGACTAAGCCTATAGTGCCATAATGTTGTATCTACTTCTGAAGCCACAATATTACAAACATTAGTGCTATAAGTGGTTAAATACAAGGTTCCAACCTTCTTACCTCTTGCCACCACAAGAGCACCCTTGGTAACCTTCCAAGAGTCTACTATAAATATCACAGTATAACCATCACTTCCCAACTTCCCTACCGATATCAAATTTTGTCTTAATGTAGGCACATGTATGACATCCTTCAATAGCCAAGTATTCCCATTCTGCATCTTAACCTAAATGAACCTTTTCCAACTATGTTACAAGGCTCATCATCACCAAGAAAAACATGCCCAAAATATCCTTGAACATAATCAACAAAATAATGCCTATGTGGAGTAGCATGGAAAGAAGCCCCTAAATCTAAAACCCATGATTTAGTAATATTGTGCAAAGAAAGAATCAAAGAATCCTGACATACATTACCCATTTCCACATTTACCTCCTTGTTTTCTTCTTGTTGTTTCTTCTTGTCTTGAATCTCCCAACAATCCTTCTTTACATGCCCAGACTTTCCACAATGCTAGCATACTATCTTTCTTTTGGATTTTGACCTTGCTTGATCCTTTGATTTTCCACAGGCTTCCTCTATTCTTCTATCTCCCTCTAGTTTCCATTGTCAAAGAATTCCTGACAAGTAGAAGATTCACCAAAGATTTTTCTTTACATTTCCTCACTTAGAATCACCCCTACAACATCCTCAAACTTCAACTTTGAGTTAGTGGAACCGAGTTGCTTCTACCGCCATTACTGTGCTATTCCAACTCTCGGGTAAAGAGCTTGAACTAATAAATCCCTAACTTCCTCATCAAATTCTATTGTAATCGAAGCTAGCATATTTACAACCATATTAAAATAATTTAAATGATCTCCTCTTGAATGAATCTCAAACATATTCATATTAAACAACTTTTTTATTAAAAATATGTTATTAGAGGTAGAGGGATTTTCATACAACTTCCTAATGCATCCATTAGTTATTTTGTATTCTTTTCCTTTAAAACATTCAATAATGCTGAAGATGCAAGATATAGCTAGATTGTCCCAAATTCCTTTCTATCTAGCAAATCCCATTCTACATTCATTATGCTCGAGGGTTTGTTCACCTTCTCAGACAATAGAATATAAAGATCCTTCTGATAAAGGTAATCTTCCATCTGCATCTTACAAAGACTAAAATTCTTCCTGTTGAATTTATCAACCCTAGATCTTCCATCATCTGCCATAAATTCCACTCAAGATAAAAATTTCCCTGTGATTCAAAACTTCAACAAACCAAACTAGGCTCTAATACCAATTGTTAGGAAATAAGGGATAAAATATGCGGAATAATCCTTCACAGAATCGCAACAGTAGAAACTAGTATGTAGAAATTATTACATATCTCAAATAAAAGTGTAGAATAAAATAACACAACACAAAGAGATAGTATTTAATGTGGTTCACCCAAATTGGGATACGTCCACAAAGAATCACTTGATCATATTTTATTACAAGCCACCACTCTCTCAATACAATACCCAGATCCTTTTGGAGCTATGCTTAACAAACTCTATAGAATTCACAGCAGAATTCAAAACACATCTGCAATGTTTACATGATATCTACCATATGCACAAAACCATATAAATAGACAACTAATTAAGTAGTTTTACAAAACCATGGGTATTAAAACCATGGTCCAAAACCGTCCCATAAACCTATGGGTCAAAAAACCCACTCATATGAGAAAATCATGTCTCCCAATGTATCGGGCACGTTTTAAGGCCCAAAAAAAATATTTTGGGGGTTGCCACCTCTGGCCCCGAACCCCGGTGAGACAACTGTGGAAAGTGTACAAGTACTCTTAGTGTACAGTCTTCAACACTTTCTCACATGAAAATAAGATCCATAACCTAACAAACTAGTAATAACTATATTAGATATTATTCATGCCATAATTTCATGTTATAATGATAACTCTTAGCATCATAACAAGGAACAAGGTTTCAAATGGTCAAAAAATTATAGAATATGACTTATTTAGAAAGAGAATTAAACAACTCATTACCTAACTTTATTATAACTATAAAATAAAACTTCTGAAAAATAAGTGTCGAGTTGGATATGTACCTTTGCAAAATCTGTTTATTAACTAAGAATTTTAATGCGGTATGATTTATACAAAAAATAAAAAATGTGTCCAATAAGTACTATTTGAACTTGTCAAATGCATAGATCATGGATAACACTTCGTGCTCCGTAGTTATGTAGTTCTAATGAACTGGTTTCAACTTCCTACTTGCAAAGCATATAGGATGATCTATATGTTGGTTCCTAGAATTGTACCCCATGGGGGAAGGGGTATTTGTGGTGGAAAGTATGGGCGAATAAGAGAAACCCTGAAATGTTTCATTTTGTAGTTAGGGGAAAGGTCTCCCGGGTTTCTTTCCCACTCTTCTTGAGGGATTCTTTGGGAGGCACCGGAAAAATGGTGTATTTGTAGTCCCCGCTTCTTTTGAATGTGCCCAAGTCAAGGTAAGAATACCCATGAGTGTGGTCGGGAAATACAAAGGTGGGGTGCGGAGTCGAGTGGTCCTCCGGGAACTATAAAAAAGGAGGGGAAAATTGGGTCTAGGTGTAGCCATGAAATACAACTCTCTTGATATGTGATTTTCCTTATATGGATATGTTCTTCTGGTTATTAGAAATCATGCTTGATATGGATAAGTCTTTTCGATCTTAAGATCCTTTGATCGAACTAGTATGACTTCTCTGAATCCATTTTTCACTTTTAGTAGGTGATTTGCAATTTGGTTTAAGAGTTGTAAACTTTTTTTTATCCGACTCACCCTTGGATCAATTTTAGTGATCCAAGGAATGTTTTAAAATTCTCTATTGAATGAATGGTAAAATTGACATTCCATGAGTTAAGCAACACACATGCTTTGGACTGAACTTTGTTGTTACAAGTTCTTTGATTTCTGTGTGAATGAACTTCCATTCAGTAGGTTGTTTGGCTTGGGTCTTTGAAGATCAACCAAGATAGGTCATTGCTTGATAAAAAAGGGATGAAGCTTTATACACGACATAAGGGATACCCAGGACCCTATTGAGGATTGACTTACGGAATCCTAAGCTAGGTGAAAGTATTCCTACCCAAGCTATGTTACTTGATACAATTCTGTTTCTAACCTAAACTGGTACTAAAGAGTTAGAAGGGTTGCTAGGTATAAAAACTAGAACCTAACACTACAAGGTTATTTAGTGATCTAACCTAGTTTCTAAAAGCTATTGTATTTTTATTACTTACCTATGTGGAGTTATCTAACCTAATTGCTAAGGACCTATGTTGGGGGTTAGTGGTTAGTGTTATATCCTAAGGTATAAACTTTAATTCTACCTAAGATCTAACCTAAGCCATTAATCTACCCTAAACTAATGGCATGAAGGGGAACCTAAGGGGGTGCAAGTATTGGGTGATGGTTCCTAAGGCATTAATGTTGTTGATAAGGATGAAAGGACATGTGGGACTGCCAACTTTGGTAGGGGCTAGTTGGGTTGGTGGAGGCCTAGGTGGCAGTATCACTAGAAATGGAAACGCATGTTATTTTTGATTTGGAACTCACCAGACTTGGTAGGCGGTGGAAAGGAAGATTGGGCGGGAGATATGGAATTAATGCAATTAATGAACTTTGTTTCATGAGCCCGAACTACTTTGGAAGGCATGCCAGTGGATTTTTGTTTGGTTGTTTCATTTTGCATGCTCTCCATTTTTCTCTCTTCATGCGCTCTAGTTTTTCAAACCAGTAGTTTAAACTACACTGCATGGCTATTTTGGAGGTTTCAAATCTATTTTTGTTTCATGGAGAGTATATGAGGCATTGTGGAAGAAGTATTTTGTTGTTTGATCTTTCATGGAGAAGAAGGGAAGAAGCGAGCTCAGCTAGAGGTCTTCTTCGATTTTACAGCGACACTATCAGGCATGATAGGCCCTAACTGTTAAAATATCTTGCTTTCCTCTAACTATTTTCATTAAAACAACTTTTCTCTTATGAGTTTTGTGCATTCATGCTTTATCTGGTAAATTATTGATGGGTTTTGTAAAACTTGTATTTTGGGTTTTGAAACTGTGTTTTACTTGATTCTATTGGAAGCTTGTTTTGCATTGCCTTTTTCACCAAGGAACTGTGCATATGTGAACAAAACCTGGTCACTTTGTTTGGCTTCTTCAGTGGTTTGAAATTGTTGTTGGTTTGAATTATTTTGTGGTCTTTAATTGTTATAGAGATCTATTTGTATTTGTTGAGTTTAGTGTTGCAAACTGTTGTGTTTTATATACCCGAGCTGGTAAGCAACTCTAGTACTTATGGAAACTCACAAACTGGTTCAGAGCTATTTGATTGGAAACTTGTTTTGGTGGATGGAACCATTGTAGAGATTATTTTCTCTATGATGTTAGCATTTTATTTCATGGTTAATTGGACTATGAATAAATCCGTAAATGGCTTGTTTTGTATCACCTTGTGGAAACTTTGACTGTTGCAAAGTTTGCATGCACAGGAAAAACCGTATATGGTTTAGTTTTGTATTTCTTCTTGCGAAAAGCATTGACTATTATTGAAATTCATAGGCACTATGGATAAGCTAGTATATGGTTTAGTTTTGTATTTCTTCTTGTGAGAAACATTGACTGTTATTGAAACTTGCATGCACTGGAGAAACAGTATATGGTTTAGTTTTGTGTTTCATCCTACGCAAACTTGATTGTTTTTGGAATAGTATCGAACTTGAAACTTGGGTTTGTTATCTTTGATAATTTGTATTGTGTTGAAGCCGCTTAAGGCATGGTGCTTGTGAACTATTTCTTTGTGACTATTTAACTATTACTGTAGGTTCGTTATGAACCCAACTTTCATGTTTTGTAGTCGTTTGGACCGAACTCTGTTAAGTATCTTACATTCAGTATGGGAAACTAGGTTTGAAAGGATCCTAACTGAAATGGAAGCTAGTTGTTCATAGAATGAACTATTTTATAAGAAGTTTCTTCTTACTCGATCTAGCTTTACGATGCTAGTGTATTTAGGGATTTGTGATTGTGATATTGTGATACATCCCTATACAATCATTTTGTTACTTGGTGTTTGTAATTTTAAAAGGTAACCTGAACGATGTGTTGGTTTAGATATTATAATATTTTGATTATTTTATAAACTAGGGAGGGAACATGTTGTTACCCGAACTTGGTTGAAAGCATTTGAATGATTTGACCCTTTTTGGGAGCTTATGTTGTACATTGTGTTTGGATTTGTATTCGAGTCTTTGACTGAATGTACTATTTGTTTGATCTTGTCTTTTAAAAGGAGTTTATTACTAGATGGTGTGGTTCTAGATTCAGAATCTTTTTAATAAACTACATATGTAAGAGAAAACTGGAAGCATGGCTTAGTAGGTTGATTAGATAAACTCTTAAAGATATTGATTGGAAATAACTTGTTGGATGTCTTTTATTTGGAATCTCAACCTGTAGTTCTTGTAGTGATATACATTGTTGAGATAGTTCTATTTTACCTGAACTGTTGGAAAGTTTTGAGTGTTCAACATCTACTCAGACTTCTTACCTCTTGTTGAGTCAGTAAATGAATGTTAGGTCTTGAAAGTTTAATTGTGATTCAAATCCATTGCGAGATGTGTTTGAACTTCACTATTTTATCATCGAGTTTAAAAAGAGAATAGTAATGGAAAGGATTGATGGAACTTCACTGTTAGATGGTAAAGTGTTCTATGAAGGAAAAATGCTAGTGTGCTCTCTTTAGGCTATTCTGGTCCAATAAAAGATTGTTAAGTCTTTGACAGAATACACTGTGAAACTTACTATCCTTAGACTGTGTATGAACTCCATTATTACAATGTTTCGATGGAAGTTAGGTTGGAAAATGAAATTGTAACTTGTTGTTGACTATTAATCCATCACTTCTCCTTGGATTTCTTTTATATGAATCTATTTGATGAATACCTTAAATTGTTAAATTTTAAAGTAGAGTTACTTTAAAGGAACTGTTTAAATCATGATATACACCTATTTCAGCCTTTGGCTGATGATTATGTACTTTGGAAAATGGAATGCTTTCTTTTCTTCCTTACTTGAAAGTGAGATGAATCATCCAAGAGGGAATATGTTGTAAATACTTTTGTATCTTATAGTAAAGATATGAGTTGTATTATATTTGGTAGATTGGAAACAGTGATATGTTATGTTTTGTTGTTTGGTAAAGATAATTGATGGAATCAATTATACTTTAATTTATAGGACAGGTAATATAGATTATATTATGTTCTTCTTTTGTTAAACCTGTTTAGTATTGCTCTTCTTTTTATTGATATTACTTATGCTTTGAGGGAGTATGAATTACTTGTTGTTCATTAAAAAAAGGTTGTTTTATTAGAACAATTAGTGGAATGCACTTCATTTTAAGGCTTAGTGCTTATCATGCTTAGTTCATTGAACTGACCCATGCTAGCAATTTTTGTAAGATGGACTTCGTAAGTGATAAAAGAAGGAAAAAACTTATATGATGCATTGGCTGATCTAAGTTGGTTCTTGTGAAGAATTCTGATATGTTCTTAAGTTGTATTGAAAAGAAAAGTTATTTTCTTTTGAATGAATGTTGTTGTCATGCAAGTATGTCTAAAATGCATAAGTTGTAAATGTATAAGTTTTGAAAAGGAAATGTAGAATGAGAATTTACTTGCATGGATTATGTAAATTATCTTGTACTTTTGCAAAAGAAATGGAATCCTATTTTGTTGATGTTCTTCATGTTATTTATATGTTTCAATGAGTGTTCTTGGATAAGTAGGAAAAAGGGAATTAGAGTATTATCCCTAAACGTGAAGCAACTAAATAAGTTACAGATAATCAATGTTCTTATCTAAACAATTCATATTATTAAAGTAACGTGTGATGAACTTACAATGAACTCTATAGAATTTATAAAGGATATAAAGGGTGTGTAAGTCCTAAGAACTTAACTACGAAGAGGAAGACTCTTCCTCTCTTAAGAAAAAGTAAACAAGAAGGAATATATGAATACAATCATTAGACTTCATTTAATAAAGTCTACTAAGTTACAACCTCGGTGGTTGTTACACTTCCTTGAATAGTTAAATCACATTGAATGAAACTTAAGAGGTTGTTGTCCTTAATTCTTGGTGGTTGTTTGTTCAGCCAATGTTAGCAAACATCGAAAGCAATCTTAATTTAAGGAAGTTTCAAGGGTTAATAGAACCTGATTGGAAAAGAACTTAGGGAGAGTTGGATTAGAGTCTAGGTAGGGTTGCTGAAATCTACCTTTAGGAATCCAAATTAATTAACTTTAATAATCTCCTAAGGGTATGTATATCTCGATGAGGTTTTCTATAGGATGTTGGAACACACATTGACTATAGGGTTGTACCTTTGAGAAGATTAGGATCTTCTCGAGGATACAACACTGTAGTTGACATGTGGCAACACCCTTCTACATTGATCATCTAGATCTACACACTTTTGGACTTGAACTTAGTTTTCTCTCTGGATTGGGTAGTAGCGTAGTTGTGATATGAAGTAGCCCTCTAGGACTCAGGGTATCTTGGCACATGGGGTTGACTTAGGTTGACCCAGTATGCCAATCTATCCTAAGTCTTTGGGAGCTCCTTCCTATCATAACCTACGATGTTAACTAGAACTAGGGATAAACCTTGGGCAAGAGGACTGATGGAAGTTAGTAGAGGACATTCTAGATAACAATAGAGTGGGGTGAAGGATGTATTCTAGATTGATGAGTATGCCATCAAGGAATAAGTAATATGAATAGTATGTTAGAAAACTTTGGCCAAAGTATCGCAAGCTACTTGGTTACGTTGTCTATGTCACCTAGTCTAAGGATCATGATGCAGATGAATATTGGTAACAACTATTCAGTTAGGTTCCTTAGATAGATCACTCAATACCCAGAACAGGGTAAGAGAACCAAGTATATGTAGTATACAGAAAAGTATTCAATACTTAGTGTTAAACATGAATAGATCGGTAGTTTACCGAGTCATGAAATGAATAGATCGGTAGGTTACCAAGTCATTACAGCTGCATATGGTTATCTATTATAAGAATGGTTGTTTTGGAATGTGTGTTCTAAATTACGTATTTAGAACAAGGAACATTACTAAAAAAATTCCCTTGTTTCTAAAGTCTTAAAATGGGAATGTTACATCTTGGTATCAGAGTTGAAGGTTGCAGCTCTTGGACCTATTGTGTCCATAATCTGATAAAAACTTTGAATTTTCTTATAATAGAAAATGGTTAGAACAAGAGGAAACATTTTGAACAATGCTCCACCTAAGGAAGGAGCAAAGCAACAACCAAAAACTTGATGAGATCCTTGCTTCCCTGTTGGACACAAGAGATCATTTGATTGTGCTCGAGAAACAAGTGATGGGTAATGAGGAGGAAGAAGAAGTTGGTAATAACAATCAGCCACCTCTTGAGGACAACCCCAATATGGGTGTTGATAATAACAATGTTAATGTGCCTGACTAAAGCCTAGAAAATAAAAAGGCTAGGTTGGTTCTTGAACTCACTAATGATATAAAAAGGATAAGTCCACCTAAGTTTGATGGCACCACATTAGGTGATGGAGTTGAGAACTGGCTCAGTGAGATGGAGAAGTACTTTGCAATAAGGAACTTCTCAGAAGAGACCAAAGCTATTTGGGGAGCATATCAGCTTTCCCATGAAGCATCTTCATGGTGGGACAGCCGTAAGGTTGAGCTAAACATTGATGAAACTAACATCACTTGGGATCAATTTAAAGGTTATTTTAGGCAATGATGGCTGCCACAAATTTATTATGATCAGAAAATGACTGAATTTCAGAACTTAGCTCAAGGGAAGTTAACTAGTAACCAAGTATTGGGAATGATTTATGAAACTACTCAAGTATGTACCTCAGTATCAAACTGATGAGAAGTTCAGGATATGGAAATTCATCATGGGATTGAATCCCATTATTGGGGGAGAGGTTGATGTTCACATCCCAACCACTATGGAAGGGGTTGTTGAAAAATCCATAAGGTAGGAACAAAAATTAAAGGCTATTTCTGCTCACAAGGAAGAGGTATGGAAGAAAGTTCCAAACTCTTCTTCAGCTTCTCTTGCACCTAAGAAAGGACCATGGAAAAATTTTGGTAACAAAAGTAAGTTTCCAACCGATAATAATAAGAAGACAACAATGAATAAGACTCTTTGGTAATACATGGAACAATTTTTTCTAGAATAATAATAATGGTGAAAACCCTATGGAGGTCAGAATGATAACTACAAGGCTGGAAATAATTCTGAGCCCAAAAAGGGACCGATAGGAGGCTGTTATAACTATGGAAAAGATCATTACATGAATCAATGTCCTTTGAAGAAGGATGATCATAATCAGCAACACAAGATACATGCTGCAGTAGCTGACAAGCAAGCTGAAAAGTAAGTTACACCTATAGAAGTTCCTGGTAAGTTATTCGGCATACTATAACTATTCTATTTGATATACGGGAGCTACTGAATGTTTTATTTCTAGTAAGCTTGCTTCAAAACTTAAAAGAAAAGCTAGAAAAATGGATAAATCATGGACTATACATTATGGTAATAATTCTGTTCATACATTTAGTATGTGTCTTTTCAGAGAAGTCCTTGACTTACCTAGCTTTTCCACAGAAGTTGATCTCTATGTAGCACCTTTAGGATCTTATGATATAGTCATAGGTGTAAATTGGTTAGTAGAGCATAAAGAAAAGGTAGAATATTTTGAAAAACATATTAGTTGTTTAGATGATTTGTGAAAAAACAAGAGATTCAAGGTGTAAAATGAGAAATTTCTGTTAGGAAATTGTCAGCTATGCAACTTAAAAAGGCCAAAAATAAGGGTTGTACCTTATATGTAGTAAAAATTTCTGAATATGTGAAATAAAATAGTGATTTCATGGAATGTTACCCGCTGTTACTGAAATTACAGTGATGTGTTTCTAGAGGAATTACTAGGATTACCACCCAAAAGGGAGTTTGACTTCATGATTGAAATCAAACCAGGTACTGAACCTATTTCTAAAGCACCTTATCGAATGACTACCATAGAGTTAGTAGAGCTTAAGGCTCAGTTACAAGAAATTTTTCTAAGGGTTTGATTAGACCAAGTGTTTCACCTTGGGGAGCACCAGTGATCTTTGTGAAAAAGAAGGATGGAACACTCAGATTGTGCATTGATTACAGGATGTTAAACAAAGCAACAATCAAGAATAGATACCCACTTCCTAGAATTGATGACCTATTTGATCAGATGTGGAGCATCGGTATATTCTAAGATAGACCTTCGGTCTGGATATCATCAATTATGAATTAAGGAAGAGGATATTCATAAAATGGATTTTAGGACAAGGTATGGACATTATGAATTCATGGTTTTACCCTTTGGATTAATGAATGCACCTGTAACTTTTATGAACTTAATGAATAATATCTTTCAAGAATACTTGGACAAGTTTGTGCTTGTATTCTTGGATGACATTCTCATATATTCTAAAAGTGTGGAGGAGCATCATGAACACTTGAAAATAGTTTTGGAAATTTTGAGAAAAAGATGGTTATATGGTAAGTTGTCCAAATGTTCTTTCTATGACACTGAAGTTCACTATTTGGGTCATGTTATAAGTAAAGATGGGATTGTTATAGATCCTTCTAAAATTGTAGCTATAATCGAGTGGCCTACACCAAAGAATGTACATGAAGTTAGAAGCTTCATGGGCCTTGCAGGTTATTATAGAAAATTTGTTAAGGATTTTTCTAAGGTGGCTGCACTAATAACTTCATTGCAGAAAAAGGATAAGAAATTTTTTGGGATGATAAATGTGAATCTACTTTTAAAAATTTGAAAATTCAGTTGACTTCAACACCTATTTTAGCTATACCTGATCCTAATGGAGACTTCACGGTTGTAACGGATGCATGCATCGGGGAAGGTCTTGGAGGTATTTTGTTATAAAATGATCATGTCATAGCTTATGAAAGTAGAAAACTTAAGTTACATGAGTTGAATTATGCTCCACATGATTTAGAGCTTGTTGCCATAGTTCATGCACTTCAAGTTTGGAGGCATTATCTGCTTGGTAAACCATTTGAGTTGAAAATTGATCATCTTGGACTGAAGTACATTTTTACTCAACCAAATCTAAATGCAAGACAATGAAGGTGGTTAGATTTTTTGTCTCAGTATGATTTTGACATAAGTTACATTAAAGGAAAAGAGAATAGAGTGGCTGATGCTCTAAGTCATAGGAAGCACATTTTTTCTCTTATAACACTAAGAACTCAGTTTAAGGATGAAGTAAAAAGTGTTATGGAATCTGACTCTTACTTTCAACAAGTAAAAATAGCGCTTACTTTGCAGATCCGAAGGATGAAAAGTATAAAGGTTTTCACTTTGATAATGAGGAATCTTACGATATGAAAATAGAGTATACGTACCCTTACCTAATGATTTGAGAAAGAAATTGTTGAAGAGTTTCACAATTCACCTTTTCTAGACACCTGGCATTACAAAAATGCTTGCTGATATAAAACAACAATATTTCTGGAAAGGAATGAAAAAGGATGTTATAGATTTTGTGACTCATTGTCTGGAATGTCAACAAGTAAAAGTGGAACATATGCATCCAGCTGGTTTATTATATCCTCATAGCATACCACAGTACAAATGGTAGGTAATAAGCATGGATTTTGTACAAGGATTTGCCTATGTCAAAAAATAAGCATGATGTTATTTTGGTAGTAGTTGACAAACTAACGAAAGTAGCTCATTTTATTGTTGGAAATCTAAAGGATGATTCTCTTATTTTGGCTAAAATATTTGTACACAAAATTTTCAGATTACATGGAGTACCTGAATTAATCATATCTGATAGAGACCCTAGAATGACGTCAAGGTTTTGGAAAATGCTTAACGCAACTCTAGGAACTAAATTGAATTTCAGTTCTGTGTATCATCCGGAAATAGATGGATAGACTGAAAGAGTAAATCAGGTTTTGGAGGATATGTTATGGATGTATTGTATGGATCAGCAAGTATAAGTGGGAAGAGTACCTTCCATTAGTTGAATTTGCATATAATAATACATATCATGCTTCTCTTAAGATGGCACCTTTTGAGGTGCTTTACGGAAGGAAATGCGAAACCCTATTAGTTGGGATAGCATTGAGGATAGAGAGGTAATTGGACCTGAAATCCTTACGAAAATGGAACAACAAGTTAAAATGATTTGTGAATGCTTGAAAGAAGTAGCAGATAGGAAAAAGAGTTATGTTGACTTAAAGCGGGTTGATAGGAAATTCAAACTTGGAGAAAAGGTTTTTCTTCAGGTTAAACCGAAAAAGAGTTCCATAACTTTTGGCAAGGCTGCCAAGTTATCACCATGTTATGTGGGACCTTTTGAAATAGTTGAAGTAATCAACCTTGTAGCTTATCATCTAGCACTACCACCTACTTTGTCATGAATGCATGATGTTTTCCATATTTCTTTGCTTAAGAAATACGTTTCAGATTTATCACATGTGTTAAATTGGAATTCCTTGTAGGTCCAAGACCCAGGGATAATCATGGTTAAGCCCATATGAGTGTTGGAAACTCACTAGTTGCATTTAAGAAATAGATAAATAAGTCAATGTAAGGTCTAGTGGGACTAGTTTAACAAGGAGAGTGCAACTTGGGAAAATCTAGAGGATATGAAAACTAATTTTCCATATCTATTTGAATAGAATTGAATCTGTTGACTGATAAAATTATATGAATTTATCCTTTATGACATTAAGTAAGCTAGTTTTGGGAAGATATTTACTTGATTTGAATAAAAAGTTATTTAATATTGATTTCTGGAACTATAAGGTTTTGAAATATTTGACTTAGGATAAGAGAAGTGAATGAATTGATTGTCCTTGATGTAAATTGTTAAAAAGATGTAATCATCGGGACGATGATTATTTTTAGGAGGGAAGCATGTAACACCCTTGACTATTGTTATTTTCCTCCTTTGCATTCAAGTGTTGATATGTGATTTTCCTTATATGGATATGTTCTTCTGATTATTGGAAATCATGCTTGATATGGATAAGTCTTTTCTGCTCTTAAGATCCTTTGATCGAATTGGTATGACTTCTCTAAATCCATTTTTCACTTTTGGTAGGTGATTTGCAATCTGGTTTAAGAGTTGTAAACTTGTCTTTTATCCGACTCATCCTTGGATCAATTTTTCAATGATCCAAGGAATGTTTTAAAAATTCTCTATTGAATGAATGGTAAAATCGACATTCCATGAGTTAAGGACACATGCTGGACTAAACTTTGTTGTTGCAAGTTCTTTGATTTTTTTGTGAACAAACTTCCATTCAGTAGGTTGTTTGGCTTGGGTCTTTGAAGATCGACCAAGACAGGTCATTGTTGATAAAAAGGCATGCAACCTATACACGGCATAAGGGATACCTAGGACCTATGGAGGATTGACTTATGGAATCCTAAGCTAGGTGAAAGTATTCCTACCCAAGCTATGTTACTTGATACAATTTTGTTTCTAACCTAAACTGGTACTAAAGAGTTAGAAGGGTTGTTAGGTATAAAAACTAGAACCTAACACTACAAGGTTATTTAGTGATCTAACCTAGTTTCTAAAAGCTATTGTATTTTTATTACTTACCTATGTGGAGTTATCTAACCTAATTTCTAAGGACCTATGTTGGGGGTTAGTGGTTAGTGTTATATCCTAAGGTATAAAATTTAATTCTACCTAAGATCTAACCTAATCTAGTAATCTACCCTAAACTAATGGCATGAAGGGGAACCTAAGGGGTCACAAGTATTAGGTGAATGGTTCCTAAGGCATTAATGTTGTTGATAAGGATGAAAGGACATGCGGGACTACCAACTTTGGTAGGGGCTAGTTGGGTTGGGGGAGGCCTAGGTGGCAGTATCACTAGAAATGGAAACACATGTTATTTTTGATTGGGAACTCACTAGACTTTACAGGTGGTGGCAAGGAAGATTGGGTGGGAGATATGGAATTAATGTAATTAATGAAATTTGTTTCATGAGCCCGAACCACTTTGGAAGGCATGCCAATGGATTTTTGTTTGGTTGTTTCATTTTGCATGCTCTCTCATTTTTCTCTCTTCATGCGCTCTTTTTTGAACTAGTAGTTTAAACTGCACTGCATGGCTATTTTGGAGGTTTCAAATCTATTTTTTTTTGTGGAGAGCATATGAGGCATTATGGAAGAAGTATTTTGTTGTTTGATCTTTCGTGGAGAAGAAGGGAAGAAGTGAGCTCAGTTAGAAGTCTTCTTTGATTTTACAGTGACACTATCAGGCATGATAGGCCCTAACTATTAAAATATCTTGCTTTCCTCTAATTTTTTTCATTAAAACAACTTTTCTTTAATGAGTTCTGTGCATTCATGCTTTATCTAGTAAATTTATTGATGGGTTTTGTAAAACTTGTATTTTGGGTTTTGAAACTGTGTTTTACTTGATTCTATTGGAAGCTTGTTTTGCATTACCTTTTTCACCAAGGAACTGTGCATATGTGAACAAAACCTGGTCACTTTGTTTGGCTTCTTCAGTGGTTTGAAATTGTTTTTGGTTTTGAATTCTTTTGCGGTCTTTAATTGTTATAGAGATCTCAGATGCGTATTTTTGAGTTTAGTGTTGTAAAACTGTTGTGTTTGATATACCCGAGCTGGTAAAAACTCTAGTAATTATGGAAACTCACAAACTGGTTCGAGCTATACGATTGAAACTTGTTTTAGTGGATGGAACCATTGTAGAGATGATTTTCTCTATGATGTTAGCATTTTATTTCATGGATAATTGAATTATGAATAAATCCATAAATGGCTTGTTTTGTATCACCTTGTGGAAACTTTGACTGTTGCAAAGTTTGCATGCATGCATAGGAAAAACCGTATATGGTTTAAGTTTTGTATTTCTTCTTGTGAAAAGCATTGACTGTTATTGAAATTCAGCCACTGTGGATAAGCTATTATATGGTTTATTTTTGTATTTCTTCTTGTGAGAAACATTGACTGTTATTGAAACTTGCATGCCTTTGGAGAAGCTAGTATATGGTTTAGTTTTGTGTTTCATCTGTCAAACTTGATTGTTTTTGGAATAGTATCGAACTTGAAACTTGGGTTTGTTATCTTTGATAATTTGTACTTTATTCAAAGCCACTTAAGGCATGGTGCTTGTGAACTATTTCTTTGTGACTATTTAACTATTATTGTAGGTTCATTATGAACCCAACTTTCATGTTTTATAGTCATTTGGAATGGACTCTGTTAAGTATCTTACATTCAGTATGGGAAACTGGGTTTGAAAGATCCTACCTAAAATGGAAGCTAGTTGTTTGTAGAATGAACTATTTTATAAGAAATTTCTTCTTACTCGATCTATCTTTATGATGCTGGTGTATTTAGGGATTTGTGATTGTGATATTGTGATACATCCTGTATAATCATTTTGTTACTTGGTGTTTGTAATTTTAAAAGGTAACCTGAATGATGTGTTGATAAGATATTATAATCTTTTGATTATTTTATAAACTAGGGAGGGAACATGTTGTTACCCGAACTTGGTTGAAAGCATTTGAATGATTTGACCCTTTTTGGGAGCTTATGTTATACATTGTGTTTGGATTTGTATTGAGTCTTTGAATGAATGTAATATTTGTTGATCTTTTATTTTAAAAGGAGTTTATTACTAGATGGTGTGGTTCTAGATTTAGAATATTTTTAATAAACTACATATGTAAGAGAAAATTGAAGCATGGCTTAGTAGGTTGATTAGATAAACTCTTAAAGATATTGAATGGAAACAACAAGTTGGATGTCTTTTATTTGGAATCTCGCCTGTAGTTCTTGTAGTGATATATCGTTGAGATAATTTTGTTTTACTTGAACTATTGGAAATTTTTGAGTGTTCATCATCTACTCAGACTTCTTACCTCTTGTTGAGACCAGTAAATGAATGTTAGGTCTTGAAAGTTTAATTGTGATTCAAATCCATTGCGGAATGTGTTTGAACTTCACTATTTTATCATTGAGTTTAAAAAGAGAATAGTAATGGAAAGGATTGATGGAACTTCACCATTAGATCGCAAAGTGTTTTATGAAGGAAAAATGCTAGTGTGCTCTCTTCAAGCTATTCTAGTCAATAAAAAATTGTTAAGTCTTTGATAGAATACACTATGAAACTTACTGTCCTCAGACTGTGTATGAACTCCATTATTACAATGTTTCTGATGGAAGTTAGGTTGGAAAATGAAATTGTAACTTGTTGTTGATTGTTAATCCATCACTTCTCCTCAGATTTCTTTCATATGAATATGTTTGATGAATATCTTAAATTGTTAAATTTTAAAGTAGAGTTACTTTAAAGGAACTGTTTAAATCATGATATACACCTATTTCAACTTTGTGATGATTATGTACTTTGGAAAATGGAATGATTTTTTTTTCTTCCTTATTTGAAAGTGAGATGAATCATCAAGGAGAATATGATGTAAATACTTATGTATCTTATAGTAAAGATATGAGTTGTATTATATTTGGTAGATTGGAAACAGTGATATGTTATGTTTTGTTGTTTGGTAAAGATAATTGATGGAATCAATTATACTTTAATTTATAGGATAGGTAATATAGATTATATTTTGTTCTTCTTTTGTTAAACATGTTTAGTATTGCTCTTCTTTTTATTGATATTACTTATGCTGAGGGAGTATGAATTACTTGTTGTTCATTAAAGTAGGGTTGTTTTATTGGAACAATTAGTGGAATGCACTTCGTTTTAAGGCTTAGTGCTTATCATGCTCAGTTCATTGAATTGACCCGTGCTAGAAATTTTTGTAAATGGACTTCGTAAGTGATAAAAGAAGGAAAAAACTTATATGATGCATTGGCTGATCTAAGTTGGTTCTTGTGAAGAATTCTAATCTATTCTTAAGTTGTATTGAAAAGAAAAGTTATTTTCTTTTGAATGAAGGTTGTTGTCATGCAGTATGTCTGAAATGCATAAGTTGTAAATGTATAAGTTTTGAAAAGGAAATGTAGAATGAGAATTTACTTGCATGGATTATGTAAATTATCTTATACTTTTGCAAAAGAAATGGAATCCTATTTTGTTGATGTTCTTCATGTTATTTATATGTTTCAATGAGTGTTCTTGGATAAGTAGGAAAAAGGGAATTAGAGTATTATCCCTAAATGTGAAGCAACTAAATAAGTTGTAGAGAATCAATGTTCTTATCTAAACAATTCATATTATTAAAGTAATGTGTGATGAACTTACAATCAACTCTATAGAATTTATAAAGGATATAAAGGGTATGTAAGTCCTAAGAACTTAACTACGAAGAGGAAGACTCTTCCTCTCTTAAGAAAAATTAAACAAGAAGGAATATATGAATACAATCATTAGACTTCATTTAGTAAAGTCTACTAAGTTAAAACATCATTGGTTGTTACATTTCCTTGAATAGTTAAATCACATTGAATGAAACTTAAGAGGTTTTGTCCTTAATTCTTGGTGGTTGTTTGTTCATCCAATGTTAGCAAACATTGAAAGCAATCTTAATTTAAGGAAGTTCTGCAAGGGTTAATAGAACCTGATTAGAAAAGAACTTAGGGAGAGTTGGATTAGAGTCTGGGCAGGGTTGCTGAAATCTACCTTTAGGAATCCAAATTAATTAACTTTAATAATCTCCTAAGGGTATGTATATCTCGATGAGGCTATTCTATAGGATGTTGGCACACACCGACTGTAGGGTTGTACCTTCAAGAAGATTAGGATCTTCTCGAGGATACAACACTGTAGTTGACATGTGGCAACACCCTTCTGCATTGATCGTCTAGATCTACACACTTTTGGACTTGAACTTAGTTTCTCTCCTAGAGTGGGTAGTAGCGTAGTTGTGATACAAAGAATCCCTCTAGGACTCAGGGTATCTTGGCACATGGATTTGACTTACGTTGCCAATCTATGCCAATTTATCATAAGTATTTGGGAGCTCCTTCTTAGGGATAAACCTATGATGGGCAAGAGGACTGACGGAAGTTAGTAGAGGAAATTCTAGATAACAATGGAGTGGGGTGAAGGATGTATTCCGGATTAATGAGTATGTTGTTAAGGAATAAGTAATATGAAAAGTATGTTAGAAAAATTTGGCCAAAGTATCGCAAGTTGTTCGTTGCGTTGTCTTATGTCACCTAGTCTAAGGATCATGATGCAGATGAATATTGGTAACAACTATTCTAGTTAGGTTCCTTAGACAGATCACTCAATACCTAGAACAGGTAAGAGAACCAAGTATACGTAGTATACAAAAAAGTATTCAATACTTAGTGTTAAACATGAATAGATCGGTAGTTTACTAAGTCATGAAATGAATAGATCGGTAGGTTACCGAGTCATTACAACTACATATGGTTATCTATTACAAGAATGGTTGTTTTGGAATGTGTGTTCTAAATTATGTATTTAGAATAGGGAACATTACTCAAAAAAAAAATTCCCTTGTTTCTAAAGTCTTAAAATGGGAATGTTACATTATTGATCAAATCAATAATAACATACTTCAATTCAGATGTGAGAGCAATATGATTATATCAAGTTAATAATGTGCTCTTTGGGCAGGCCAATTTGGTATGAATAAAGTGATCTAAATCCCACAAGGTGAGTTATGATTTTTTTGCAAAGTTGTATGAGTTTTTTAGTGAGGATGGAGGGAAATTCCAAAGAAAGGAGGGGGAAAAGGGGGAAAAGATCCATGGAAAGAAATGATGGGAAGTAAGAGAGACATAAACCCATCCATTGACTATTCACATCACTACATGAATGTTGGCAAGGGAGATTAATGATCCCTTTGAAAATAAATTTACATACATCAAAATCTTTAGGTAGATCAACATATAAATTCCTTACAATCTAACTCAATACACGGAGGAGGAAAGATCATAGTATGCAGGATCATGCTAAACATTACGGATCAAGGGACCCTAAAGAAATTAAAAGTTATACCCCAAACCCTAATTTTTCCACAAGGAAATTTTTACAGAGCTTTATAAATGAGGCTTTTTTAGGTTGAGAAAACATTAGATACTTACACCCTTCCGAGATGAGATCCAAGAGAGTGCAGGATATGTTCATAATCGAATTACACTTATGAACTATAAAGAATTATAATGAAAGATAGATATAATTCCCACACAACATCATTTTTGAATAAAACAAAGAGAATTGGCATGAATTGAGACAAATTTATTAGATACAAACCATTAAACATAGAAAAAGACAAGGGAAACATATATTTATACTTTCAAAGTTTTTAATGATTGTATACTATGCAATCATCTTAACACAAATTCACGATAAGCTGGTTTAGAAAGATAAAAATATTCATCATGACTAATCCTTTTTCCTGGTTCATAATTCCACCAAAAATCCCACCAAAGTTTCTCCCCAAGGACCTTTTCTCCAAATTTCCTCCCTCTTCCTCTAGAATCCCCCTTTTTCTCTTTTCCTAGCTCCATATATTAAAAATCTTATCTTCTTAGGGTTTCAGGAAAATTTTCCTCGATACCTGGACTAACTTTCACTTCATCCAACTTCCTTGTGCCAATTGTCGGTATGTCTTTTGTACGTGATTTTATTACATAGCCATATATTTTCTAGGTCATATCATATGTAACACTTAAAATTTTTCCACATGTGTACAATCATGTTATGGCCAGAAAAATTAATGTGATGAGACATTCTCAAATTATGCGGGAATTTAATCCTTCTCAGAGACACGATCCTCATAAATAATTTAATCTTTATTTAAATTTTGCACATACCAAAAAATCAAATTTTGATATGACATTAATAATGGAATTATTTTCTTTGCCACGTCAATGCCACTACCATGCCTATTTAAATGGTCCATCAACTTCTTTCCTTCATCACCTATATAATTCAAAATTTTCTGTAGATTTTCCATAATCATTTCCTTCCCTTCCTTTTCTAGGGGGGATCGTAGATTGGTTCCACTCAGAAAGGGTGTCCACCCATTTTGAAAAGAATATTATGATATTGGTCAACAACACCATGATCATAGTGAAACAATGACCCCCCAATAACACAAATGATGGTCCTTGACCACCTAGAAGGCGAAGATAGAGGACCCGTAAGGATTAGGAAAAGAAAACAACAATTAGAAAGTTGTGAAATTACCTGAAAGTTGATGCTAAAATACAAAAAATATAGAAAATAGGACCATTTGGGAGAGTTGAATATTTAATTCTTTGTGTACACTTCATCATTCCTCCACACATGTGAAATCCACTAGATAGAATTAATTAGGTGGACAGTGCCCTTAACTTCCCTAAAAATGATGGCTTTTACTATTTGAGGGTTTTTATCATGATCAAACCAAATTTTGAATTGAATATTGTTGACCTCATCATTAGCAAGTGCATCAGCATCACTATTCTACTCCCTATAGGTGTGGTCAATACTAATGCTATTAAATTATTTACATGAAGTTTGGGACTCGTTAATGAACTCCCTTACATTCCATATAGGGGTTGGGTAAATGTAAGGTTTTTATAATGTTCATAGAGTCACCTTCAACAATAAGCTTACTCACCTTGAGGTCCCCGGCTATTCGATTCCTCATAGAGTGGTGAGGGTGTTGGGATAGTGGTGTGATTGTTTACCCATGGGACGTACATAAGCAACAAGGAAATTCCCAAGATATTTTCTAATAATACCACCTCCCCAAATTTCTCTAGGGTTTCCCTTAGAGGCACCATCAAAATTCAATTTATGCCAACCTTTAGGTGGGGGAATCCATTGAACAAGAGACATGTCAATGTTGGGGGTTTGAACTTGAACCTTATGAATATCAATATTCCAAGAAATTAAGAACCTCTCCTCTTCTTTAGGATACTTAGCATTCTTAGGAGGCTTGAATTTTATTATGTTCTCCTTGGTTGCAACTACGATTTCATTTAATATCCTTTTTCTATATTTTCTATCATTTCTAAAAATGATGGAGTTGCGAGCCTTCCAAATTATCTATATTTTGTGGTGAAAAATGATCCTCCAAAATTTCTGAGCATTCCATGCTTAAAGGGGTTGTCACTTTTCCCAAGCTTGTACAATATCATCCAGAAATGATCAATCGATGCCAAATTTACTAAAAATAAATTTTGAAAGAGCAACAACAAGAGTAGGATAATGTAAGAGAAGGTGGGGATAATTTTATTCTCCTTCTTACATTGGTAACATCTATTAGGCATGGTAGACCCCCTCTTAATGAGGTTTTCAATAGTTAGAATTCTCTTGTTCAAAACTAGCTAGAGGAAATTGTTGATTTTGGGAGTGAGTTCTTTATACCAAATCTTTCTCTAGTCAAAGCCACATGGAGTTTCATCAGCAAACAATTGATACCCCATTTTTACCAAGTAGTCTCCATCAAAAGAGTGGGTCCATATAAACTCATCTTTAGTCTAAATTCAGATAATAGGTATGTGGCTAAGAATTATTTGCAATCCCTTAATGAGATATCTAAGGAAAGAAAGATCAAATTTTAAATCCTTCCATTGAATGCTACCATCAACACAGTAAATATAGTCACTAACCTTCTAAATAAAGATTGTTGTAAAGATTCTTTTGAGCTTCTCGAAGAGTTACTATTTTTAAGTTTTTGATAATCTTCCCAACCTGTCTTTCTAGAAAATAATATCATCCCTATTTTCATATATTCCATTTACAACCAGCCTCTAGATTCCTTATATTCTCTACCAAGTTGTTCTGAAAAATATAGACATAGAGGGAGTGTCATTTTTCAAAAAATCTTGAGCTTTACCTTGATCAAGATATTTGGTTTGGACGAGGTCAGTCCTGGGATGGTCCTCTTTGATGATCCTCCAACTAATTTTGGAGATGAGAGAAACATTCATTATCCTGATTTTTTTAATCCCTAATCCACCCACTCTTTTGTTGGTACATGCCTTTTCTGAAGCCACTAGGTGGAATATTTTTTCTCCTCAGTCCCAGTCCATGTGAAGTTATTCTAAATTCTCTCTATCCTATCAATAAAAAAAGTAGGGATGAATAAAAGAGACATGATGTAGATAGGAAGGTTTTGCAATGTGATTTTAATGAGAAGACATTTTCCTGCATTAGAGAGAATGACCCTTTTCATCCCTCCATTTTATTTTGGAACCTATCAAGAGAGGAATTCTAAAAATTCATAAAGACTTTGTTAGTGCTTAAAGGAAGACCAAGATAGGTACTAGGGAGAGAGTTTATTATGCATCCTAAAATTTGAGCATTTTTCCTTTTCCTTCTTGGAGGAGTATTGAAAAAATAGAGAGAGATTTTTTCAAAATTAATCTAATGTCCTGAAGCCCCCTCATAAGTTCTAAGGATGGTCTTCATCATTATGGATTCAAGAAGAGAACTAAGAAGAAGAAGAATAGTTTCATCAGTGAATTGTTGATGAGAGTACATGATCTCTAAAGAAGTGGGATAGAATCCTTTGAGGTAGCCCAAGGAGATAGCTCTAAATATGGTACGAGTTAGGGTATCCACCATAACGATGAAGAGGAGAGGGGAGATGGGATCTCCCTTCCTTATACCTCTATTTCTAGAGAAAACCCCACCAGAGAACCATTAACTACAACAAATAATCTTGGGGTGGAGATGAATGATCTAATAATCTTTCTAAAGTGAGAATTAAATCCAAAGTTGTCCATCACTTTGTCAAGGAAAATCAAAGAGACTCTATAAAAGGACTTGTTCATGTCCAACTTTAAAACCATGCCAACATTTTTGCTTTTTTACATCAAGTGGATGGTTTCATGTACCATCACTACACCATCCTGGATAAGCCTTCCCTTGATAAAAACACCCTACTATTTGGAGATGATGATATGAAAAATCAGCTAGATTCTAATAGCAGCTAGATGATGATAAGCCTTCCCTTGACAAAAAAATGACATAACTCCCCCTTCATTGTTGTTATGTCATATTTTTGTCACCAAGTGGCTTTTGTTTTCAACCAAATTCCTAAAAACAAAACGCTTTTATTCAGCAATCTGGCTCGAGAAATTTTGAGTATTCTTATTATTGCAAATCTATTGCCTTTCCTAGTGGAAATTTCCAAAGCAAATCTCAGTTCAATTTTTCTTGGATTATTCCACCGCATTGATTCCTAGTTTGTCAATTCAACATGTTGCTACTCCTACACTTTTGTTCTTCTGTTATTACTTCATTCCCACTCATTAGACTCACATGGACAAAAAAATTGAAAGGATAAACTTAGGGAATGAATATTCACACACCATAGTTGCCACTTTTCTTGCATATCCAAGTTAGAGGTGTTGTTTGTTTGCTTCATTGATTTAATTGTCAAATCTGAATCATATTCATTCAAATTCATATCAAATAGAGTAGAGAAATTGTTTTGTTGTTTCAATTATCAAGCAATCACAATAGATCAGATCATATTAGAAAGATTTCTCTTTAATATTTTTAGGGAAGTTATAGGGAATAATAACTTCTTTGAAGTTGTGATTTATTCTTTGCCTCTGAGGTAGGATTGAGGGTTTTGATTAGGAAGGATTCAATTAATTAATTGTTTTAGGTTTAGATTAACATGATTACACAAGCAATTAGCTACATCCAGTTAATTGTTTGTATTAGATTCATTTGTTAGATTAGAAGCTTTGTTCAGAATATCATAAAAGAATAAAAAAATTTAAATTCATTACATTAGTTGTTTTTATTTCTTTTCTCCTTCATATATTGAAAATACTAAAAACATGGTGTATATTTTCTTTGGTTTCTTAGTTTTCTTTACTAGAGTAATTTAATTATATCTTACATGACAATTACGGGGCCTAGAGAACCTAGAGATTAGATATTTGATCCAATTGTACCTCGATCAAATCTAGTAGTGCCTTTAGCAGATATCTATTAAGGCCTTAGGTTTGACATTTTCAAAACAAATAGAGATATACAAAGAATCAATTGATAATTGGATACATTAAACATTAAAGATGATAAAGCCTATGAATATTGGTCAAGACAACTGAATTATAGACTGCCTTGAAAGAATTAAGTGTTTACATGACCATCAATAGACAAAACCAAGAGAAAAATTATGCAAGTGACCCCATAGTTAGGAAATCAAATTTAGGATATTTATTTAGAGACATAAACATAGGACTACACATACAAGTTGTTAGATCCCTAGTACGGTACTCAAAAAGATTGAACAACTCCTAGTTTTAAAAATAGAAGCTGACAAGGCTTGTAATTACTAGACCACCTTCATACATATATTACCCGACCACCCTTGGGCTTAGATTCTATATCATACCACATGAACATATAGGGACCAAAACTAGAGAGAGTTTACAATTGTGACCCTATGGTTCCCTAACTAAATGGGACCAAGATCTAATCAGATGTAGATCTTGGATTAAGAGTGTTGGTCTTTTGACCTCACCATTACCACCTGACATCATTAGGAAGTTAAACATCCTAAACAAAGAAGCTCATTAAGCCCTCTCATTTTGGATAGAACCTGTTAACCATCCATAGAGCTAAAAGGAATCATGCCTCTCACTCTTACTTGTTCCATGACCTTGTCTAGATAGATTTACGAGCCCCCTTTAGTTTCCCATAAATTCCACAACCGATAGTTGGATATCCTGGAGCTTGATATTTACTTTGGAGCCTTCGCATTTCCATCCTTTCTGATTTCTCCATCTGATCTACCCAAGTTAGAGATGATTTCATTTTGCTTGACAAAAAGATTCTCACATCGCAAGTTAGAGGCATTGCATTGCCTTGACATCCTATCTACACATGTTCATCCAATTCCATATTCTCGATACCATTTAGCCATCCATTATTTTCACATCGGATTCCTCAGCATGACCTCAAGGATTCAAGTGTAGGTGAAGGTCACATGTCATGATATAATGGATACAGCCGACCCATTATTTGGTCTTGAAGCATACAACTATAATATGGTTAGAAAACAATAGTCACCCTTGCTATCTACATGGGAAAAAAACTACTTGACCACCCATCTTCATGCCTTTAAAACTCCTCCTCCTCAGGGGACCAATTTTAGATCCTTAGTAAGGAACGAGTAAATTGACCAACTTAAACAAAAATAAATAGCCCGAGATCTCAAGCTCAAATAATATGACTTTTACCAAAGAGACAGGCTCATCTTTGCAGGTTTGATTCGGACTTCCGATCTATATGTAGTATGACCAACTCCCACATTTAGGAGAGTACTTAACACATTACACTAGAAGTGAGAAACACTTCCTAAATATGAATCAAAATTTTGATAGGCCACAAGGACATGTTGATGTCTTCAAAATAACACCACTACCCCTCCTACAGTGGAAAACATTACTAATGAGGGGTGGAAAAATATGAATAATTTATAGCAGGATATCACATTCCTCAAAGAACCTAAAAAGGTTCATCAACGTATGCCAAAAAAACACCACACCATCAATAGGAGAATTCATCTCGGCATTGGTGGACAAGGTCAAGGAATTGGAACTTGCTCAAAATACTCAAGCTTCACATACTGGGCAGGGAAAAATTCCTTTCTATCCATAGAACTATGGCCAAATACCTACTACACCAAGTCCTCTAGTTTACACAATGTTCCTATCCCTAGGAATCTTCTCACCGGTTCGGGAACCTTTGGTATGCCCCCAATGTTATATAAAGATACCCACAATAGGAACTAGCTGGAAACACATTCTCAAACACCATGCCAATAGGAAGCGGAATGTTCCCTCGATTTGTGCCTTAAAATATGTATCAAAATAATGTTTCTCCCTACATACACATGTATTCTAAATCACCATAGGGAACATGTACTCGACCCATATGGTCATCCACAGAGGATGCTTTATGCCCCAACAAACGTATACACTACATCATATCAAGAATTGATTTTACCTCCACTTCCCCAAAAGATGCCATCAACGATTGAGTCTTACGCAGTAGTGACTTACTCAAAATATCTCAGGGAGCCTCTTGAATTCTCCGTATGGAATGTCATGCTCCCAAGACCTCTATCAGACCTTCCTAAAATTAATGGGAAGGGAGACCAAATCGTACACATCAAGGCATATGCAAGTTCCGTTTGAGAGTTACTCCCATGGAATTAATCATTGTTAAAAAATTCCCTAAGAAATTAGAAGGTATTTATCTCAACTAGTATTATAGGATACCAGAGGCTTCGATACATTATTTTAAGCAACTTGTATAAGATTTTATTAAAGTTTGTGACATGAGAAAACTATTGAGAACAAGAATAAGAGAATTCCTCTAAATTAAACAAGAGTACAATGATTCTTCCACACATTTCATACAAATATGGTGACAAGTTATTTACTCCTTAGAAAATGCTCCTAACATGGATCAAACGGAGCTCTACAACTTATTCCTTCATTCTCTTAACTGAGAAATGAAGGAGGAATGTTAGGTTGTGGAGTCTATTTTCATGTGTGAAAGTGTTGAAGACTGTACACTAAGAGTATTGTACACTTTCAAAATTGTATTTCGGAGTTCGAGGCTAGGTTGAGCCTCGAGTAGGGGTCTAAGGGTGGCAGCCCCCGCTAGTAGGGGTTCGGGGGCAAAACCCCTGAAATTTTTTTTTGGGGCCTTAAAATGTGCCCGATATATCGGGAAACGTGATTTTCTCATATGGGTGGGTTTTTTTGACCCATAGGTTTATGGGACGGTTTTGGCCCATGGTTTTAATACCCATGGTTTTGTAAAACTACTTAAGCAGTTGTCTATTTATATGGTTTTGTGCATATAGTAGATATAATTTAACATTATAGATGTGTTTTGAATTCGGGTGTGAATTCTGTAGAGTTTGTTGAGCATAGCTCCAAACATATCTGGGTATTATATTGAGAGAGCGGTGACTTGTAATAAAATCTAAGCAAGTGATTCTTGGTGGACATAGCCCAAATTGGGTGAACCATGTTAAATATTTTTCTTTGTGTTGTGTTATTTTATCCTGCACTTTTATTTGAGATTTGTAATATTTTTTGCAAATTAGTTTTCTCACATTGCGATTTTGTGAGGGATTATTCCACATATTTATCCCTTATTTCCTAAAAATTGGTATCATAGCTTGGTTTGGTTTGTTAAAGTGTTGAATCATAGGGAAATTTTCTCTTGAGTGGGAGTTATGGTAGATGATGGAAGATCTAGGGTTGATAAACTCAACGGGTAGCATTTCAGTCTTTAGAAGATGTAGATGGAAGATTACCTTTATCAGAAGGATCTTTATATTCCGTTGTTTGAGAAGGTGAACAAACCCTCGAGCATGACATGAGATGCGAGAATGGGATTTCTTTGGATAGGAAGGAACTTGGGATAATCTTGCCATGTCTTACATCTTCGGTATTATTTAATGTTTCAAAGGAAAAGAATACAAAAAAATTATGGATGCATTAGGAAGTTGTATGAAAAACCATCCGCCTCTAATAAGATATTTTTAATGAAAATGTTGTTTAATATGAAGATGTTTGATAATGGTTCAAGATAGCATATCATTTAAATGATTTTAATACGGTTGTAAATATGCTAGATTTAATTACAATAGAATTTTGTTAAGAAGTTAGGGATTTATTAGTTTTGTGCTCTTTACCCGAGAGTTGGAATAGCCTGGTAATGACGGTAAGAAACTCGGTTCACTAACTCAAAGTTGAAGTTTGAGGATGTTGTAGGGGTGATTCTAAGTGAGGAAATATGAAGAAAAATATCTAGTGAATCTTCTACTTGTGGAATGCTTTGAAAGTGGAAACTAGAGGGAGACAGAAGAATAGAGGAAACTGTGGAAAATCAAAGGATTGGGAAAGGTCAAAATCCAAAAGCAAGATAGTATGTTGGTATTGTGGAAATTCTGGGCATGCAAAGAAGGATTGTTGGGAGCTTTGGGACAAGAAGAAACAACAAGAAGAAAAAAGGAGGCAAATGTGGCAACGGGTAATGTATGTCAGGATGCTTTGATTCTTTCTTTGCATAATATTATTGAATCTTGGGTTTTAGATTTAGGGGCTTCTTTCCATGCTACTCCACATAGGCAATATTTTTTTTTTATGTTCAAGGAGATTTTGGGTATGTTTTTCTTGGTGATGATGGTCCTTGCAACATAGATGGAAAAGGTTTTATTTAGGTTAAGATGCAGAATGGGAATACTTGATTATTGAAGGATGTGAGAAATGTGCCTACATTAAGATGAAATTTGATATCGGAATGGCGGTTAGGAAATGACGGTTGTATCTTGTGATATTTACAATGAATCTTGGAAGGTTACCAAGGGTTCTCTTGTGGTAGCAAGAGGTAAGAAGTTTGGAACCTTGTACTTAACCACTTTTATCACTAATGTTTGTAATCTTGTGGCTTGTAAGTATATACAACATTGTGGCACTATAGGATCGGTCATATGAGCCATAAGGGCATAGATATCATAAAGAAGGATTTTCCTGGATATACAGAAACAGGTTTGGAGTTATGTGAGGACTGTATATATGGGAAACAAAAGTGAGTAAGGTTTCTCAATGTTGGACCTACAAAGAAAGAGAGTAAGTTAGAGCTGGTGCATTTTGATGCGTGGGTGCCAGCTGTATCATCTCTTAGGGGTTCAAGTTATT
The DNA here is from genome assembly GCA_018340775.1 of Taxus wallichiana var. yunnanensis. Taxonomy (NCBI): domain Eukaryota; kingdom Viridiplantae; phylum Streptophyta; class Pinopsida; order Cupressales; family Taxaceae; genus Taxus; species Taxus wallichiana. The sequence goes on from CM031240.1 coordinate 569,442,780, forward strand.
ATGTTACTTTTATTGATGATGCAATAAGGAAAGTTTGGGTTTATTGTATTAGAAACAAATCTGATGTATTTGACACTTTTGTTAAATGGAAAGCCTTGGTAGAGAATGAAACAAGTCTTAAGCTAAAATGTCTTAGGTCAGATAATGGAGGGGAGTATTGCAGCAATGAATTTGATGATTATTGTTCTAAGAATGAAATCTATAGGTAAAATATGATTCCAAGAACTCCGCAATAGAATGGGGTGTCAGAAAGGATGAACAAAACAATAATGGAACATGCTATGAGCATGAGGTTACATACAAGACCACCTCTTTCTTTTTGGACGAAGCGGTAAGCATAGTGTGTGTAGTTGATAAACATAAGACCCTCAAGTGCCTTGGATGGAGGCATACCTGAGGAGGTTTTGCATGGTAAGAAAGTTGATTATTCATTTCTTAGAGTCTTTGGATGTGAGGTGTTTCTCCATATAGGAAAGGATGATAGGACCAAGCTAGAGGCTAAATAAGAAAAATGTACCTTCATTGGTTATGGTGGTGATGAATTTGGATATACATGCTAGAGTATTAAGGAAAATAAAATCATTCGATCTAGAGATGTGGTATTTAATGAGAAAGTAATGTATAAGCAGCAGTTATAGGAAAATAGGGAAGAATCCAAGAAAGAATATGCAATGATAGAGGATTTACGGATGGGAAAGTGACACATGAATCAATTCGGGAACCCCAAACTCCTATATTGAGGAGGTATTCTAGTGTAAGAATAAAGCCTGGACATTTTTCTCCTTATCTATATTATTTATTACTCACTAATAGTGGAGAGCCAGAGAGTTTTGATGAAGCAATGCAGGTAGATGCCAGGAAGAAGGGAGCAAGCCATGGATGAGGAGCATCAGGCTCTCATGGAGAACTAGACATGGGATTTGGTAAATCTACTGAAGGAAAAAGAGAATTATAGAATAAGTGGGTTTTCAGAGTGAAAGAGGAAGGAGGAAATAAAAGATACAAGTCCCTGTTGGTGGTCAAGGGGTTTGCATAGAAAAAAGGTACAGATTTTGATGAGATTTTTTCTCTTGTAGTAAAAAAGACTTCAACTAGAAATATTCTAGGAATAGTTGTAGAAGAATACTTGCACTTAGAACAACTTAATGTAAAGAATGCATTTCTCCATGGTGATTTGGAGGAGGAACTATATATTTAGCAACCAGAGGGCTATGAGGTCAAAGGTAAAGAGGAGATGGTGTGAAAACTAAAGAAGAGCTTGTATGGCTTGAAACAAGCTCCACGTAAATGGTATAAGAAATTTGATAGCTTCATGATGGAGCAAGGTTATATTAGATTTCATTCTGACCATTGTGTGTATACAAAGAAATTTGAGGATGGTAGTTATATTATCCTTTTCTGTATGTGGATGACATGTTGGTTGCAGGTAAAAACATGTAGGAAATAAAAGTACTCAAGAAGCAACTAAGTGAATCCTTTTCTATGAAGGATTTGGGGAAGCCAAACAAATCCTTGGTATGAGGATATCTTGGGATAGGAAGGAATGGAAGCTGACTTTATCTCAGGAAGAGTACATTAAGAAGGTCTTGGAGAGTTTTAATATGTAGGATGCTAAACTGGTTGAAACTCCTTTGGTAGGCCATTTCAAGTTATCAAAGGAACAATGTCCTAAGACAGAGTAGGAGACAAATCAGATGTTCATGGTACCTTACTCATCAGTGGTTGGTAGTTTGATGTATGTCATGGTGTGCACCAGGCCTGATATTCCCATGCAATGGGAGAAGTGAGTAGATTTATGAGTGATCTAGGTAGAGATCACTGACAAGAAGTAAAGTGGATCCTTTCGTATATAAGAGGGACCATGGGGACAATTTTGTGCTACAGTAGATCGGACACCACATTGTGTGGTTATGTAGATTTAGATATGGCTGGAGATGTAGACAGTAGGAGGATCATGACAGTTATGTTTACACTGTAGGTGGGACAACAAAGAACTGGATTTCATGACTACAAAAGTTGGTGGCTTTGTCAACCACGGAGGCTGAGTATGTTGCTACGATGAGAGGCAAACAACAAAATGATTTGGTTACAACAATTTCTTGAGGATTTGGGGCATAAGTAGGAGGAAAGAAAGCTGCATAGTGATAGTCAGAGTGTTATACACCTAGCTAAGAAATTTTATTTCCACTCTAGGACAAAGTATATATAGTTAAGGTACCATTTCATCAAAAAAACTTTGGAGGAAGAGAAGTTAAAGCTAGAGAAGATTCATACCATTCAGAATCCTACACACATGATGACCAAGGTGGTCACAAGGGAAAAACTGAAGTTGTGTTCAACTTTGTTTGGTCTTCACGAAAACTAGTGAAGGGTTGAGAAGCTTAGGGAAAACTAGTCTCCAAGTGGGAGATTGTTAGGTTAGGGAGCCTATTTTCATGTGTGAAAGTGTTGAAGACTATACACTAATAGTACTATACACTTTCCATGTTGTCTTCTCGGGGTTCAAAATGTGCCCGATATGTCGAGAAACATTATTTTCTCATATGTCTATTTATATGGTTTTGTGCATATATTAGATATAATGTAACATTGTAGATGTGTTTTGAATTCAGGTGTGATTTCTGTAGAGTTTGTTGAGCATATCTCCAAACATATTTGGGTACTGTATTGAGAGATCGGTGACTTGTAATAAAATCTGAGCAAGTGATTCCTAGTGGATGTAGCCCAAATTGGGTGAACCATGTTAAATACTATCTATTTTTGTTGTGTTATTTTATTCTACACTTTTATTTGAGATTTGTAATATTTTGTACATATTAGTTTCTACTATTGCGATTATGTGAGGGATTATTCCACATATTTTGTCCCTTATTTCCTAACAAGGAAGTCAAGAAATTCCCACTTAGGAGCTATGAAGAGGTGTTAGAGGGTGCTCTTGGATAGACTAAGCATTAATAGACATCGGTCGTAAGACCTATGGTTTTAATAGGAGGTTGATCGCTCTAAAATAAGGTAACTCAAAGTTACCCAAATAATACAAATAACAACCAAGGACTAAGGTCCTCAATAAAGACCGTGGCGTTACAACCCATGCAGTGTTACCGATCAAGAAAAGAAACCCAATATTTTTATCACCTTGAATACAAATAACGCTAACAACAACAATAATGATAACAATCAAAGGAGTAAAAATTTCACTCCCATGGTTAACGCAGTGGACTTCAATCATCCACAATAACAATAAAAAATCTAGGCTCAAGGCCCTAACTAGTATCTAAATACCCAAATAAATTTCTAAATTAGGGGCAACGACCTCCCAATTTAAACTATAATGAATAGTAGATGAACAATAATCAGAAATTTGGGCTGCAACAAAAAACCAATCAAAGACATCGGGATTATGATCCTAACCTTTATTCTAGTTTCCATAGGGTCCGAGGGAATGATGTCGAGAACCTTCCAGGATTGTAACAATTTTTACAACGCTTACCCAAAGACCAAAGACAACTCTTTGTTGATATGTTTTTGGCAAATCGTGATGCCTTCTCAAAACACTTATACGTGGCATATGTCCCCCAAAAATGTTCCACTCAGGATATTCAACGATCCTCCTAACACATCTCAATAATGGTAAGCTATACCCTAATGGATCAAACAAGGTTTTTATGGTAGGAAGTAATGATCATAAAGCTTCGACTTCATCAAACCCATCTATGGAACTTTTTTGGATGGTTGTCAACAAAATAAGATAGTAGGTCTTGTAGAGCTAGAGTTTGAGCCCTAGATAAATGCTACCACTAGAACTAAAGATTATTCTTCGTAGCCTATTATGATTTACCCATCTATAGTGGATGATATATGTGAAACACTTGGAAATCTGGTAGGATCTTATGACTTGATTAGTGACCTTACGAAGACCTTTTCTCACATCTCCTTCTTGGATTTATTGAAGAAATACCCTACTCATAGAGTTTACTTATTAGAAGCATTGGGTCATAGACACTTAATCAATGTCACTCCTCCTCCGGAGGCACAAATAAACCATATAGATTTTGATGTCTATCCTCTTGGGCAGCTAGAAAGAGATGTCAGATTCGTATTTGACATCAGTAAGATTCCCATAGACATTGAAATAACACATAGAGGTGATCCGGCTCTATATTTATAGGTTTTGATCTATAATAACTATGTAAAGCACACTATGATTGACGATGAGGTGACAATAATAATTTTACCCTTCTCTTTTCTTTGAAGTTAGGTTATGGGGAGACTAACTGCTCTTCCACAAGAAACATGCTAAGAGGTTATAATAGCCTCAAGGTAACATCAATCGGAACTATAATCCTTCTAGTCACTTTGGGACCCAAGACAATCCTCACAGAGTTTTATATTATAGACCAGGAAACCAACTATAATATAATCCTAGGTCATCCTCGATACACCGCATGAAGGAAATTACTTGCACTTTGTTTCAAGAAGTAATATTCCTACACTTGGGGAAAGTATTCATTGCATAAGGTGACCCAAAACCCTTCGATATACACCTAGACAATATAAAGAAGAGACCAGGAGTACATTCTGAGTTTGAACTCCTCACGAACCAATTAAACAAATCAGTGAGTTTAATGCTATAAATAAAGCTAGTTCATACAATGAAGTTAGAAACTATTGGCTTGATCAAAGGAGTTCCTACGGTCAAGGATGAAACTATTTTCATAGACACGGTCTCATGAAACCAAAAAAAAATTATTGAGCTGTTGGAGAATGATTTACCCATTCTCCTTCCATTTTATTCCATGGGCATATGACATGCCCTAGGACTCGCTCTCTACCAGCTAATGAGGTCTTGCATGGTGGAAGTTTCAGAAGCAAAGGAAGAGGACATGAAGGATGATCCAACGTCAATATTCCTGAGTAATTTTTGGGCTCTTCACTTTGATGGAGCTAAGTGTTGCTTTGGTGTTGGGGCAGGTGTGATCCTTACTTCTCTGGAGGGAAAGGTCATGCCTTTTTCTTTTAAACTAGATTTCGAATGCACGAAAAATGGTGTTGAGTATGAGGATCTCCTTCTTGGTCTCATAGTAGCCAAAAGGATGGGTGCTCTTAATATTAGAGTAATGGGTGATTCTCAACTAGTAGCCAATCAAGTTTCAGAAGTATATGAGACTAGAGCGGAACACCTCTAACTCTATAAAGCTGCGGTGCTTAATTTGAAATAAGGTTTTGAATTCATCTCAATTAAAGCCATTCCAAAAGAATAAAAACTTCTCCCACAATCCATATCCTCATATACTTCTCATTTTTTCCAAACAAGGAGTTAGAAGGAGACAACTTTATTGTTTCGGTTCATGTACAACCCTTAGTATGCAAAGTAACAACAAGGCCAATATTAGCATATGTTGAGGTCAAGAATGAGCTTGTAACCATCAACTATGAAGAAAATGATGAAGCTATTTTAGGGTATCTTAAGGCCTACATGGATTTACATCATAGACACTATAAGAGAGGCTTTTCTCTCATTCCTCACTTATCCTCCTATTTTTGAGATCATACGATGGATAATTCCTCCTTAGAAGGCCTTGTAATATTTTAGGTAGAAAAGGAGGGGGTATTGGAATTACCTCTGGCCCCACCTGAGTTTGAAGAGGGTAATGCCTCTTTGATCAAACGGATGATTGATATTAACATTGGGATGAAGGAGTACCCAAAAATTATGAAGTGGGTTCTTCACTAACCCTAAGGAGATAGGAATACATACGAAAAATATTTAAGGAGAATTAAAAATACTTTTCATTCAACTACATAGAAATGACAAGAATTACTCCTCATGTGGCAGTTTATATCCTAGTGATCAAGTTTGACACAAAACCCATCAAATCAAAGTCTAGACCGATGAAGCCAAAAGTGTCATTGATGGTCAAAGAGGAAGTAATGAAACTCCTATAAATGGGGTTCATTAAGCTAGTATATTACTCAACGTGGGTATCCAACATTTTCCCCATTCTTAAAAGAATGAAAAGATCCACATTTTCATTGACTTTCAGGATACCAACAAGGCATGTCCAAAGGAAAATTTTCTGCTCTTTTCCATTGATGTCATCATTGATGTAACAACTGGATATCATCTATTATACCTCATGGATGGATTTTTAAGGGTATAAAAAAATGAGGATCTCTGAGGAAGATCAGATGAAAAACACATTTATCACTCCTTAGGGAACCTACTATTACATAGTCATGTCGTTTAGACTTAAGAAAAAAGGTGCAACTTACTAGCGTGGCATTAATTATATATTCCATGATATCATTCATATTATTGTGGAATCCTATGTAGATGACCTATTGGCTAAAGCTAGGAATTGCAGCCATCACCCTAAGGTGCTTCACATTATCATCTCTCATTTAATCGAATACGACATTACACTAAATCCTGAAAAATGTGTGTTTAGTGTGATGGGAGGGAAGTTACTAGGATACATCATCTCTTCATGAGGGATTGATGTGGATCTATCCAAAATCTGAGTAGTTATGGAAATGATTTCAATTTCAGACAAGTCTAGCATAAGGTCCTTTCTCAGAAAGCTCGGTTCAATTCAAAGGTTCATTCTTGATTTAACCTTTTCCATTCATCTAATAAATAATCTATTGAAAAAGGATTGTTATAGTATTTAGACGGAAGAGTGTCACGAGGTGTTTGAGTTGGCCTAAATTGAATCACCCTCTTATTCTTTATTCACAGGCTACAAACATCTCATTAGCTTGCATGCTAGCTCAAGAGGATGACGAAAAATGAGATTGTGAAGTATACTTTATCATTCAAACATTTCTCGACTATGAGACACATTATACATAAACAGAGAAATAATTACTAGCTATAGTTTTCAAAATGAAACCATTAAGACATTACATGCTTAACCAAGAAATGAGGGTTATTTTCAAGACTGATCATTTGTGAACATTTCTAACACAAGGTTTGTTATCCAAGAAAAATGGACGTTTCATAACTCTGATGGGGAGTTTGAGCTAATGTTTGTTAACCAAAAAATTTTCAAAGGAAAAATCATTACAGGATGGTTAGCTGACAACCCATTAGATGGAGGCAATTTATTTAACATGGATTTCCCTAAAAAATGCATATACTATGTCAAGATCAAACCCTCTATTTCTACATATCTATGGTATACTGATATTGTTAATTGAATTGTGGACCACACATATCCTAAAGGGGAAACATCATAGTAAATAAGATGGATACACATCATAATCACTAAATACATTATCATAGAACAAGTGCTTTATCACTGATCCTTTGATGGAATGTTGCTTAGATGTGTCGACGAAGAATAATCCGAGAAGATTCTCTATGAATCCCATAGTGGAGTGTGTGGAGGTCACTTCAGATGCCACTTCACCACTTGTAAGATACATCGGATGGGATATTTTTAGCCTACTTTAGAACATGATGTAGTAGAGTACGTGTGTCAGTGCCAAAAGTGCCAAACATTCTCTCATGAGATCCACATACCAGCACAAGATCTGTAACCAATTGAAACATCATATCCCTTTTCTACATGGGGCTTAGATTTGATAGGGAAGTTCTCTCCCTCATTAATAGATGGCCATAACTTCATAATCATGGCCACATAATATTTCTCCTAGCATGTAGACACGATGCCTCTTACCACCTTACTAGGATGTGTAATTCCTAAGTTCATTTTGAACCAAATTATCTATAGGTACGAAGTCCCATAAGTCATTATTTCTGATAATGACACATCTTTCAAGAATGAGGAAGTGTGTGAAAAGTTTGAAAAGTTCAAAATAAATCACCATAGGGCTTCTCTCTATTACCTTCGGGACAACGAACATGCCTTTGAGGCAAATAACAAGACGCTAAAGTCCATTTTCCTCAAAACTATCAAGGAGAATAAAGGATATTGGCACTTAAAGAAATTTCTAACCTTGTGGGGATATCAAACATTGGTAAGATCAAAAATGGGGGAAACTCCTTTTCTTTTTTATTTGGTGTAGAATTGTTATTACCGCTTGAATTTGAAATACCTAGTCTCTGTATCTCACTAAAAGGAATTTTGGGAAAAGAAGGCTATCGAGAAGCACAAATCTCTTAATTAGAAATCCTCCATGAATCTTGACTCAATGTTAAACATCGACATAGCATTTACATTGACCGTATGGCTTGGCAGTATAATAAGAAAGTCTAAGAGCATGAAATATGTGAGGAATATTTGATTTTAAGACTCAAAACTAAATAGATAAAACAACACCAAGCAAAGGAAGGAAGTTCAGGCCCAAGTGGTTGGGTCCATATCGAGTCATATAGGACTACAAGAATGGGGCATATCACCTATGTACACTAGAAGGTGAGGAATTTTGTGAATCGTCAACTCTCTTCATCTAAAAAGATATTACACATGATTCACCAACATTTCCATATGTATATTACTACATTCTCATTACATTTCCATTTGATCTCATTCCATAAAATTTGTAATCAAGGGACTTATTTTCAAGTAACTCTCAAAAAATTCTACAAAACATTGGCAATTACTCAAATCATATCTCTTTAAAACATTCATAATATTATCATCAAAATTTCTTTTCACTTCATCAGTTCCATAAGACAAGACAGTATTTTGACACTAATCCTACCAAGACCTACATACTTGGTTCTGCCTATAGCTTTCTTCTAGCATAGTTGTGTTTTCCCATGGTTAGTTCTAGAAGCTTCGTGATGCCATATCTTTCCCTAGAAAAATATATTTGGTACAAAAATATTCTAAACATTTTTACCTGAGATGCTTTTTCACCTATCTCAACCTTTGGTGTTGAGCCCTTGCATCTTACTAGTTGCATGGGGTTGAGGCTAGGGGCAAGCTTCCCTTCCCAAAAGCAAAATTAAAATCCAAAGAAAAAATGAATAAAAATTACATATCTCAAGTCAAAACTCAAATAAGAATTCGTATTTTACACACTTCTTTGCCCCACCAACCTTTGGTGGTTAGCTCGCGTCTCTTGCCAATTATGTGAGGTTGGGAAAGGAGGGAAGTGCCCTTACTCACCTATGCCTTGTACTTGGTAGTGAGCCCATGCTTCAACTAGTAGCATGGGAAAAACATATCGGGTATCTTTATATACGTTAATAATTTAAGAAATTACATCCAATAAAAGTTCTTTGAAAATATTAATATCCCAATAAGAATGAATTAGATGTGCATGTTCCAAAAGAGGTTCAAAAAAACATTAAAACCAGATTGTGTCAATGAAGATGTAATATTCAGATCTAAGACTAGATAAACTTACAAGTAATCGTATTCTAGGCTATGTAGTAAAGCTCGTAGGCGAGAGTTGAGTTGTAGGCTCCCAATTGGATTTATGTCAAAATATATTCTTTCTCTCACAATTTAAACTTTTATCAAAACCATACCATTTGTGTCCCTCCTAGATCTTTGTGTTGAGCCATTGTATCTTACTAGTTATATGGGTTTGGGAGTGGAGTGAATTCATTTTGTTATCATTTCATTATTCATCACATATTGCCAATAAAAAAGTGAAGTACCAAATATTTCTTGAAAAGCTATAGTTCAACATTATAATGTGTCAGCATAATAATGTCAAAATCAGCATTACAAAATATAAAAAACAAATCATTTTATTAGCATTCATATCCATTACATACATTCTGAAAAGCATACAAAATCAGAAGTTGTAAACATCTAGAGTAAATATACAAGTCAAACCACAAGGATAATTCAATTCTATACAAGGAATAGCTGATCCAAAAGAATCATCTATATATATATATATATATATATATATATATATATATATATATCATGGAATAAGTTTAAGTACAATGCCATCATGCACTAGGTGTGGTGAAAACACTCATGCAATGAGCCTAAAAATACAAAAAAATCACATATTTACCTTAAAAATGGTAACAAATAAATAATGGCTCAACAACTTATTCATCCTTGTGGGATCCCCGAGAAGGTGTGCTTCGACTCTAGGACTCTGTTGCAGCTAATGTGACGTGAATGTACTAAGTGATGTGAGTAGCCATGACTACGATTTGGTGGTTTTGCTCTCCGCACAAGAATATCCTCCTCTTCTCTCTCTCTGTTTCCTTTAACCCCATGACACTCATCTTCATATCCAAAATAGTCTTCGCCACCTTCCGAGAGGCATAAAAAAATTAGTGTTGTGGCTAGCTGCTGCAAAGGTTGTCCCATATCCTCCAAAACAACTACTCTAGTCTTCCCCATAGGGATTAATAAGGTATCAATGTAGATGCGACGAATAAGATCTCGCCACTCCTCAACATTCATTATAAAACAAAGAAGAAATGACGAGTTAGAAATATAAAAAAAAAATATAAGTATGACACATAGTGATTAACATTTCTAAATAAAACCAAGATAAGCGTAAAACACTTACTCGGATCTCTAGGAACCCATGTAGGATCTTACAGTGCAGTTGGTACCCTCTGCGCGGGGGCCCTTTGTGCCACTCCTCCTCTTGAGTAAATGAATTCTCCCACTTTGTGTATTCCTCATCTCCTTCTCCATCACGTGGAAGTGGGTCCTCTAAGAATATGGTCTCCATATTAGTGTTTTCCTCCTCCCTCTCAGCCCTAGATATCTCCTAAGTGTCATGCCACTTAGTATCTCTGTCTCCTCCTCATTGTCATCTCTCTCCATGTACGCATCCTCTCCTACCTCCTCGTTTGATTCATCTCACATATTTGACTCAGCCTCTTAGTCTAAATCAATAGAAGCATCCATATCCTCTTTGTTGTGTGTGGGTGCAGCCTTGAGCAAGAGAAGTGGCGATGGTCTATATTAAATTGCTCTACTGGGCATGAACAAAACCTCTCACTGTAATGGGTAATCTTGGGGTCACAACTATCCAACTATGATCATCCATAGGGCCAACTTGAGTCTCCCCAATACTCCTATACACCATTGGCACAAGAGAAATGGGATCAATTTATGGTATTCCAAACTGCTGAGGAACTTTGCTGAAGGGATGGGTCTCCACTTTGAATGATCTACCAACTAGCTGGTTGGTGTTGGAACATGCTATGATCATGTTTCCATATGACCCCCATAATCCAGCCATGTCTGATAGGGTGTATAAACCAATTCATCTGTAGTAAGAGTGGTCATTGGATGATGTGGCACCCTAAGTACCAACATCCTCGTCTATCTCACACCACGAGCGGCCCTTGGATCTTATACTAGTACTCCTCTCTGATAGGGGATAAAACTCTCATACACCCAACTCATCACAAGAGTGGGGTGGATAAGTGACTGACCCTATAATCTAACCACCCAGTAAAGATCATGATAGGTGGTGCCAAGTATATTGCTCCCCAGGCATATGTGCATCTGTACTACTCAATCTGCATCACTACGGGGGCCCAATAATATAGTAACTTATCCCCCCTTATCGTCAATCGACCGTGAGGCCAAGATACCTTTAATGGCATTGTAGAGTGTAGGAATAGGAGTGAGAGGGAAAAAAAGAAGTATCATAACCTCCTTAGTACCAGGTGAAACCCCATCATCTCCCAATTATGTGGCCCAAAATGTGGTCATGTTTGTAGAAATTTCTGTCTCAAGTGTCAAGCATCAACCAAGTATCGGGACATCAAGTATCATGTATACATCATCTAGAGTGATAGTCCACTCTCCTCTAACCCCTAGAAACTAGAAAGTGTTCCTTTCTGTTTCCCAATAATAGAATAAGTCACACAAAATATGATAGAGTGGTGTGATGTGAGACACCCATGTAATCCTCCAAATCCCTACCTGGTGTAGTATGTCTATCTCAGCCTATGTCAACTAGTCAAGTATCACTTTGGAAGCCACAAACACACACACACACACTCTCTCTCTCTCTCTGCTCTAGTGGACATATTCCTCCTTATGTATTCATAAAAGAATAAAAGAGTGAGCCAATAACATAGGTAAGCTTGTCAAAAACATAGTAAAAAACAAAATTCAACCAAAATAGTCTAAGTATGATAAATGATCTCAATCCAAAAAGTGATAAAACCTCTTCCCTATGTATGGTGGTGATTTTTTAATCACCTCCTTACCAAGGTGGAAATTCTATAACCACCACCCTAGAAGGTCGATGATCCTATAACCACTTCCTTGCCTAGGGTGGTGGCCCTCTGAAAATTGACAGGCCATCCTTTAAGCCCTAAAAACTCCAAAAATGCAAAAAAAAGACAATTTTAACTTAAATAAAAGACTACCCCATGTGCCCCCTTAGGACCACTTCAAAACAATAAATTTCAAAAACAATCCCCCTAAGACAAATATTTTTACATTTTTAATTTTAGGTTTTAAAATAAATAAATGAGGAAAACTAACCTTTGTCTATGTGGCTGGGTTTTGTAATCATGGAGGCATGATCACGATCTCACACGAGTCATTTTGACTATACTCTCATCGAAAATGGTCACATTGGGCCCAAAGCTCAAAAATAACTTGAGTTGAATGTGCACAAATGAATTAAAAATAAGTTTTTTTGATATATATATCAACCTCATTTTAATTGTATGTGTCCACAAGGCTAGAGCGTTGGCACATGTATATTCTTTTCCCCACGTAAATGGTAATTCCTCTTGTTATTTTGATTTAGCATTTTTTTTTTCGATATTTTATCTATCTACACTTGATTTCTTTTTTACCCTTATAGGTAGTGGGAGCTTGGATTGTGACATTTCAGCACACGGGCATATCAGGTATAGCTTTTAACTCCCCATTTCGAGAATGCCATACTCGTACTCTACATTTTACACCTCTTCATGGTTAAAGCAATTCTATGAGGGGAAATACGTACGCACCAAATTTTACACATGCTACATTGTTGGAAAATGGCTACAAAGGTCCCCAATGATGATTCATGTCCTTTTAAAATGTGTTCGAGCTCCTAAAACCTACTTGCAGTTTATATTTGTAGCCTAGTATGTCTTACTTAGCCCCGCATGATTTTCCCCATCTTTTTGCTTCATTTACTTTATTTTTGATTTTAGTGTCAAAAACACCGGCCAAGTAGGGGTGGGTTTTGTAACTACCACCCAAATAGGGTGGAGGTCTGTAATCGCTCTCTACGCTAGAAGGTGTTCATGTGTGAATTTTCTAGAAAATTCACTCACATTTTGACGCGATATTCTCTCACTTAACTCCCATTTTAGAATGTGTTTCTTTCCCATTTTATATGATTCCAAATCCCAATTTCCTTGTGGCATGCTCTTTTTTACTTCTAATTTGTGATTGATGGTTATTAATAGTTTGAACTCCCCTTCATTATTGTTATGTCATCCTTTGGTTGCCAAGTGGCTTCAACCATTGCCCAACCAAATTCCTATAAATACAATGCTTGTATTCAAGAAAATGGCCAGAGAAATTTTGAGTATTCTTGTTATTGCAAAGTTGTCTTTCTTGCTAGAAATTTCCAAAGCCAATCTCAGTTCAATTGTGCTTGCATTCTTCCACCTGCATTGTTTCCCAATCTGCCAATTCAAGTTGTTGTTACTCCTACATGTTTTTCTTCTTCGCTCTCACCTTTGCATTCCCACCCATTGGACTCACGTGGACACAGAAATCAAAAGGATAAACGAGGGGATGAATATTCACACAACTAGATTTTCCACTATTCTTACATATCCAGGTTGGAGGTGTTGTTTGTTTGATTCATTGATTTAATTGTCAAATCTGAATCATATTCATTCAAATTCATATCAAATAGAGTAGATAAATTATTTTATTGTTTCAATTATCAAGCAATCACAATAGATCAGATCATATTAGAAATATTTCTCTTCAATATTTCTAGGAAGTTTCTGAGGAATAATAGCTTCTTTGAAGCAGTTATTTATTCATTTCCTCGAGGTAGGATTGAGGGTTTTGATTAGGAAGGATTCAATTAATTAATTGTTTTAGGTTTAGATTAACACGATTGCACAATAAATTAGTTACATCCGATTAATTTTTTGTATTAGATTCATTTTATAGATTAGACTCTTTGTTCAGAATATTAGAAAAGAATAAAAAACATTTAATTTCATTAGATTAGTTTCTTTTATTTCTTTGTTCCTTCATATATTGAAAATACCAAAAACATAGTGTAGATTTCCTTTTCTTTCTTAGTTTACTTTATTAGAGTAATTTAATTATATCTTGCATGACAATTATGGGGCCTAGAGAACCCAGAGATTACATATTTGATCCAATCGTACCTCATCTAAATCTAGAAATGCCTTTAGCAGATATCGATCAAGGCCTTAGGTTCAACATTTTCAAAATAACTAGAGATATACAAAGAATCAATATAAAATTGGATGCATTAAATGTTTAAGATGATAAAGCCTACGAATATTGGTCAAGAAACCGAATTACAAATTACCTTGAAAGCATTAAGTGTTTACATGACCATCAATGAACAAAACCAAGATAAAACTTATGCAATTTACCCCATAGTTAGGAAACCAAATTCAAGTGATTTATTCACAGACATAGACATAATACTATGCATACAAGATGCTAGATCCCTAGTACGAAACTCACAGAAGATTGAAAAACTCCTAATTTTTAACATAGAAGCTAATAAGGCTTATGATTACAGGACCACCCTCATGCGTAGATTACCCGACCGCCCTTAGGATTAGATTCTAGATTATACCGCATGACCATATAGGGACTAAAACTAGAGAGTTTATAGTTGTGACCCTACGGTTCCCCAAACGAACGGGACCGAGAGCCAATCAAACATAGATCTTAGATTAAGAGCGTTGGTCTTTAGATCCTCACCGTTACCACCTGACATCATTAGGTAGTTAAACATCCTAAACAAATAATCTCATTGAGCCCTCTCCTTTTGGATAGAACATGTTAACCGTCCATAGAGATTAAAAATCACTCCTCTAACTCTTGCTTTTTCTATGACCTTTTCTCGGATATATTTACGAGGCCCCCTTTAGTTTCCATTGAATTACACAACTGATAGATAGGATATCCCCAGAGCTCTATATTTACTGGATGTTAGGTTGTGGAGCTTGTTTTCATGTGTGAAAGTTTTGAAGACTGTACACTAAGAGTACTGTACACTTTTCATGTATCCTCGTCGGGGTTCGGGGCACATTTCGAATTCTTTTTTTTTTAGGCATAAAATTTTTGGCCTCGAAAATACACCCGACATATCGGGAAACATGATTTTCTCATATGGGCGTGTTTTTTGACCCATAGGTTTATGGGACGGGTTTTGCCCATGGTTTTGATACCTGATTTTGTAAAAGCTGCTTAGCGATTGTCTATTTATATGGACTTATGCATATGATAGATATACAAGAAAATGTATTGCGAGATGTGTTTTGAATTCGGTTGTGAATTTGTAGAGTTTGTTGAGCATAGCTCCAAACGGATCAGGTATTGTATTGAGAGAGCGGTGGCTTGTAATAAAATCCGAGCAAGTGATTCTTGGTGGACGTAGCCCAAATAGGGTGAACCATGTTAAATATTGTCTCTTAGTGTTGTGTTATTTTATTCTACAATTTTATTTGAGATCTGTAATAATTTCTGCATATTAGTTTCTACTGTTGCGATTCTGTGAGGGATTATTTTGCATATTTTATCCCTTATTTCCTAACAATTGGTATCAGAGCCTGGTTTGGTTTGCTGAAGTGTTGAATCATAGGGAAAGTTTTTAGCTTGAGTGGGAGCTATGGCAGATGAAGGAAGATCTAGGGTTGATAAATTCAACGGGCAGAATTTCAATCTTTGAAAGATGCAGATGGAAGATTACCTTTATCAGAAGGATCTTTATACTCCATTGTTTGAGAAGGTGAACAAACCCTCGAGTATGACATATGCGGAATGGGATTTTTTAGATTGGAAGGCACTTGGAATGATCCGGATGAGTCTTGCATCTTCGGTATTATTTAATGTTTCAAAGGAAAAGACTACAAAAGATCTAATGGATGCATTAGGGAAGTTGTATGAAAAACCCTCTGCCTCTAATAAGATATTTTTAATGAAAAAGTTGTTTAATATGAAGATGTCTGAGAATAGTTCAGTAGTAGATCATTTAAATGATTTCAATATGGTAGTGAATATGCTAGCTTCGGTTACAATAGAATTTGATGAAGAAGTTAGGGCTTTATTAATTCTGTGCTCTTTACTTGAGAGTTGGAATAGCCTGGTAATGGTGGTAAGTAACTCGGGTCTAGCGGACTCGAAGTTGAAGTTTGAGGATGTTGTAGGGGTGATTCTAAGCGAGGAAATGTGAAGAAAAAGCTCTGGGAATCTTCTACTTCAGGGAATGCTTTGACAGTGGAAACTAGAGGGAGAAAGAAGAATAGAGGAAACTGTGGAAAATCAAAAGATCGGGCAAGGTCAAAATCCAAGAACAAGATTGTATGCTGGAATTGTGGAAAGCCTGGGCATGCAAAGAAGGATTGTTGGGAGCTTCGGGACAAGAAGAAACAACAGGAAGAAAATAAGGAGGCAAATGTGGCAATGGGTAATGTATGTCAGGATGCTTTGATTCTTTCTTTGCACAATATTACTGAATCTTGGGTTTTATATTTAGGGGCTTCTTTCCATGCTTCTCCACATAGGCATTATTTTGTTGATTATGTTCAAGGAGATTTTGGGCATGTTTTTCTTGGTGATGATGAGCCTTGCAACATAGTTGGAAAAGGTTTTGTTCAGGTTAAGATGCAGAATGGGAATACTTGGCTATTGAAGGATGTCAGACATGTGCCTACATTAAGACAAAATCGATATCGGCAGGGCAGTTGGGAAGTGATGGTTGTACTGTGATATTTACAGCAGACTCTTGGAAGGTTACCAAGGGTGCTCTTGTGGTGGCAAGAGGTAAGAAGGTTGGAACCTTGTATTTAACCACTGATAGTACTAATGATTGTAATCTTGTGGCTTCAGATGCTAGATACAACATTATGGCACTATAGGCTCGGTCATATGAGCCATAAGGGCATGAACATCATAAAGAAGAATTTGCCTGGATATACAAAAACATGTTTAGATTTCTATGAGAACTGCATATATGGGAAACAGAAGTGAGTAAGGTTTCTCAAGGTTGGACCTACAAAGAAAGAGAGTAAGTTAGAGCTGGTGCATTCTGATGTGTGGGGGCCAGCTGTATCATCTCTTGGGGGTTCAAGTTATTATGTTACTTTTATTGATGATGCAACAAGGAAAGTTTGGGTTTATTGTATTAGAAACAAATCTGATGTATTTGACACTTTTGTTAAATGGAAAGCCTTGGTAGAGAATGAAACAGGTCTTAAGCTAAAATGTCTCAGGTCAGATAATGGAGGGGAGTATTGCAGCAATGAATTTAATGATTATTGTTCTAAGAATGGAATCCACAAGCAAAAGACGGTTCCAGGAACTCCACAGAGAATGGGGTATCAAAAAGGATGAACAGAACAATAATGGAACATGCTAGGAGCATGAGGTTACATGCAGGACTGCCTCTTTCTTTTTGGGTAGATATGGTGAGCACTGTTTGTGTACTTGATAAACAGAGGACCCTCAAGTGCCTTGGATGGAGGCATACCTGAGGAGGCATGGTATGGTAAGAAAGTTGATTATTCATTTCTTAGAGTCTTTGGATGTGAAGTGTTTATTCATATAGACAAGGATGATAGGACCAAGCTAGAGGCTAAATCAGGAAAAATGTACTATCATTGGTTATGGTGGTGATGACTTTGGGTTTAAATGTTGGAGTATTAAGGACAAGAAAATCATTCGGTCTAGGGATGTGGTCTTTAATGAGAAAGTCATGTATAAGAAGCTTGATTGCAGGAAAATAGGGAAGAATCCAAGAAAGAATATGCGGTGGTAGAGGATCTTCCGGATGGGAAAGTGACCCATGTGTAGACACCAAATTTGTGTCTTACGACCCCTGTGACCCGCATCTCATCTCGCAATATAACCTCATCACCTAAACCTTACACAATTATTTATTAATTACCTTGTAATGGCTAAATCCACATCACCTTACTCGCCACCTCATTTTGCCACTTCATCATGACCTAGCCCTAACCCTAAACTAACCTAATTAAGACCTAAAACTTGGTCTATACCTACACCCATGACTAATGACCCCTTTCTCGCACCCAAAACTGACCTTCTAGTCACTTGACCAAGCTTGCAACTAATATCTCGGGAGAAAAGCAGGGAAGGTGGGCTATTTTACTAAAAATAGCCTACTTTTTCCTTACCGATGCCGGTTCCTACTTGACCGCCGTCGGTTACGTAACCACCATCGGCTCCCTGTAAATGGGCTCCCCGAACCAAAATCAAAGGTGGAAGGATTTTGAATCAAGAGAAATCATTGGGAGCGATCAACAGAGTCCAGATCTTCACTTGACCGAGCAGAGACAAGTGAAGAAACCAGAAGCATTTGCAGCAAAGGAGATCAACTTGCATCTTCGTCAAAACCAGTAAGTCACATCTTGCATGTCTTCTGTTATAACATTTCTTATGCCTTTTGAATCACAGTCCTCATAAATCCATTTCTGAATCCACTACCCAGCGTGCCATTTCATCTAACCATCATTCATCTACCTCTCATCACCTCATTTCCTAATATCACCCATTTACAGCCTTACAAATAACACAGCTACCAAACAACACAAACACCCCACAAAATAACTAACCTTCGAGATCTAGACTCTACCGATATTGGTCATCAAGAACCGCCATCGGTTATCAATAACCGCATCGGTTATACGACTATAACCAATAACCACCTTTCCCTACCCAGTTAAACAAAGAAATTTAATTGATATCTTATAGTCTTTTGTGTTAATTCATATTAGCAGGGAATTGACCACCTTCGAAAGGAAGTTTTATATTTCTGGGCCCAAGGCGATTTCCTCATTTATTGTCTAATTAAAATCTTGTGGTCTTGTGTTCTTTTTGCAGTAGTCCTTCCAAGACAAAAGGAGTTCTTCGATCGGCTGATCTTTCTCTACGGTACGGGCACATCATCTCGACATTCTACGGGTATTCCTCCTAGCCCAAACCCTTATCTGTTTTTTAAAAGGAACGAAACATTCGAGTGAAACATTTTGGCACGCACATTTTTGGGTGGGACCCATTTTGGGTTTGTTTCTCTTGCTTATTTTTCATTTTAGGAAGCATACTTGCTTTGTTGTTGCTTTTGTTATATATTTCAGTAAAGAATTTGTCTTGCTTTCCTAGTTTCGCATTAGTGAAAGTCATCTCTCTTGTTTCATCGAACATAATTTTCGATTTGGGTTTAAAACACGTGCATTGCATTCACGCTTGTTGTTTTTCAATTCTAGTGAACGTAGATTAAGTAACATGTCGTACACGTGGGGTGATATCCAGTATTGACAGAAATTAATCTTGCATTCACCGCACAACACATACCGAATCACTTCACAATTAACACAACAGCTCAAACATCCCCCTTTTCCGCGGTATTCCTCCGCCCGATTGAGGTAACCTTATAAGCCAAAACAACTTGACATTTCCCTAAGTCTCTTGTTTAGGATTCGACATCATTCTACGTCTAAAGGCATAAGCCCACGATAATTAAAATTAACCCTAGGGTTAATCTCTTGATTTGCGTGTGCATCTTGCTTGTTTTTAGTTCTTTTCTTTCTCATACTGCATCTTCTCGTGATCAATAATTGGACAAGTATACTAAACGTTGTTAAAAATCAAATTAGCAGCCTTTTTATATCTTGTTAGCCCAGACTTCTTACACCGACATCGGTTACCTGACCGACGTCGGCTATAGTATAACCGACATCGGTTACTAGACCGATATCGGTTACTATCTTTTCCAATTCCTGACAAACCAGCAACCTACCAATTTTACCAGTCTGAGTTTGTTTCTATTCCTGACAGATTGAAACCCTACTGTGAACTCCTGTCCATGGTTGTTATCACTCGAAAGCAAGCCGCCGCCATGGTTTCACATGCTTGCTCTGTTTCTTTGCCTGAATCACCCCCTTCACATTCTGTGGGGAATCCTACGGATACCAGCGAGGTTCCTAAAATTCCTGTGGGAGATAAGGACTTTGCCAAGTTTCTGGATGCTAATTCTAGCGCTGTACAATACTATTTGTCTCATACCCCTGACCGTACGCTTGATGGTCAGCTCCTTATTGGTATGCCTATTAGTATAGCTGCTCATTTAGCTCCCACTCCGCCTGATAATACCGCCTTGCTTCCTGCATCTCTAGCCCCGTCTCCCAATCCAACGGCTTCAGAGGTTCATACGACTCAGATTGGCTTTCCGTTGGTTAACCTCGGACCCCACATATCATTACCACCGACTGCCCCTACCTCATCTCTCTTGCAGACTGCTCCGTTCATGACTTGCTCTCTGCCACCTATCCACACGAGCTTTCCTTCTCAAGCTCCGCCTACCTTTTCATTCCCATACACGTATCCAAAGGACCTCAACATCCTATATGGGACATCCCTATTCGGTTGCCTCAACATATTCATCCTCCACACCTTATCAACAATTAACCCCACCAGGGTCTAGCGGTGGTCCTTGGCCCAATTTGCCTCCGTTTACCACAACCACACCATCATCTCATCCAACTATTGATCTAATTAAACAAATGATGGAAAAATGCAAAAACGGAGGCTTTATTTCAAGAAGTCGTAGCGCTTGACATACGAGAAAGTTTGTCAGAGCCCATTCACCCTTCTCGTCCCCCTTCATTCATATCCTCCTCAATGGGAGTTGCCGAAATTTACTCGTTTTAATAGTAAAGAGGATCCTCAACAACACTTGCGATCATTTAGACATGCTTGTTATTTGATTGCCCATGATGATGCCTTGTTACTCCACACCTTTCCCATGTCCTTATCAGGACCCCTTGGAGTGGTAAAGTTGCTTTAACCCCAAGCACTCAATCTTCTCTTTTAACCAACTAGCCCAATCTTTCTTGGATCATTTCTCCATTAACATTGCAAGAAAGTATCCATCACCGACCTTTATGCCATTCGACAATTCGAAGACGAATCTATCGCAGATTTCATCGGACGATGGCGCGGCCTTATCAACCAACTTACATATGCCTTGCCTCAGACTGAACTTATCGAACTTTTCACGCGGGCATGTGCTAAGCACATTTCTCCTACTCTTCAAATTCAAACTTTCCGCACATTTGATGAGGCCTTTACCATGGCTCGGAAACTAGAAATTCGAGCCTTAGAAGAAGAGAAATTGCGGTTGCGCAACAAAAACCCCAATTTCCGAACTCCTGATTCTACCAATAAACCAAATACCACCACTCCTCATGCGTCCACTTCTTCTAAATCAAAAGGAGCTGTCCACGCGGTGATGGTCAAATCTCAAGCACCGTCCAATACTCTACCAAAAACCACCTATAAGTACAAAGACGAGCCCATCAATTACACTCCCTTAGGAGAAACCTATGGCGTCATCTTGGAAAAATTGCTCAAATCCGGAGCTATCACTTTGCCTCTGTTAAACCTCACTCGGGTTTGACTCCACCCGTGCTATACCTTCCTAGTACAAAGAAAATGACTTTGTAACTTTCACCGCGTGAAAGGACATAGTCATGAAAACTGCAAGATGTTGAAAAACATAGTGCAAGAAATGGTTGACACTGGGGATATAACCCTCGATAATCCTAATGCCCCTGCCAACCGAAATTTGAAAATCTTTAACAAACCATTCCCGAATCACTCTTCCAATAAAGCAACGTAAACTAGGATATCTTAGCCGAGGAGAGTGTTCATGAGATCCATGCAGTCTTTGATACCCAGCCCAAAGCCTCTATCGAGAAAATTTTGAATCAAGCCTCTTCACTAACACAGGAGCCCGAACCTCCTTTACCACCATCGAACCAAAGCGAAATCATTCCTTTACCCATAAAGGAGTTAACTGCCCAGACTTCTCTTCCCATCGATGAGTCTTCTTATACCACATCCCTACAAGATTGCGAACGGACGTTATCTAACTTATCTATTTCCCAGATTTCCTTCTACCCCTCTTCTGCACAAGAGGAAGGTACACCACTCCTTTTGACATCCTTAGACGAGGAATCTCTTGACCGACATCACCAAATGCTTTAACCATGACGGATCCTCTCGAACATGCCCTCTTACCTATTAGTTCTTCATCGCCTAAATCTTTTCAATGACCGGTTGACCTCTTGACATCTATTGATACAGTGCCTCATTTACCCCCTGTATCACACCCACAGTGGACCGGAATCACAACCCACCTTTCTTCCGTACAAAATTTACAATTCAAACCTGAAGACTGTCATTCTTCAGAAGATAGACGAATCCTATGGGAACGTTTGAGTACTCCCTATTCTACTCAAATGCAGATGACCGATCCCGATACCTCTACCATATACCCGAAGTGTTTACAGAAACTCAAAATGCCTATGTCCTCACTCTCACCCCCCGTATCTATACTCAATATCCCATCCACCTCTATCAACCTAACCAAATCTTCCCCTACACTTGGGACCTCACCAATACCCAGTCTAACACACCCACCTAAGTGACTAGATTTGTCCAAGAATAAAGCCGCCCTGCCACCTAGGAGACACACTCAACCCGTGCCTCTATCACAATCAAAACCATCATCGTCATACCTACCTTCCATATTGGGACCTCATCCTTCCACCTTGCACCAATATATCATACCTCCTGCGTTTTCTTCAAAACGACCTACGCCTTCTGCACCCATACAGGGATCAAAGGGTATATCAACATTATCACCCCACGCATCCGGTCCACCAATCAACCCTAAACAAACTCCATCATCAAAGGATTTATTCTCTGCTACTCCCCTTTCTCCGTGGTTGTGTCCCACTACCACGTCATCTGTAGCTTTATCATCTAACCAGCTGAATGTAGCTTCTGCGCCAAAGAAACCACATTTAGTGAAAACCGCGTGTCAACACCCCTTGGCTAAACCACCACCCGCACGAACCAACCATACCCAAACATTATCGAAATCCAGACAATCAATACCCTCATCCTCTTCTGATTTTGACCCACTCAAAGGATCTTACGCCAAAATCCTTGCTATGTTAGTAGAGAATGCGACCATTTCCCTACCCCCACTTAGACCTTATGACCCGTCTAAACCTCGACCTATAGGTTATGATGAGTCTAAGATCTGTGCTTATCACCGCACACCAGGACATGATGTGGAGGGATGCAAAGCTTTAAAAACCATCCTTTGTCAGTCACCTCTCCCAGATAGAAAGGTTAAGAAAGACAACTTACGAAGGGAGAGACCTTTAGTTTCCATTCCCTCTCCTATACCATCTGTCCCCGCCTCACCAAGATCTATCATTATTACAACCCCACCTCTTGAAGACCATGATTTATCCCAATCATCTTCCTCATCTCAGGTCTACGAAATTAATATGATTAGTGTTGCTACTCGAGCACAGAAAAACAATGAGAAAGCGAAAGAAAGCACACCTGCGTCCTCTCCTTCTCCGTCCAACATCCCGATTGCACCACCACCCAAAGTGGTTATTCGTGGACCCGCTTACCCCATCTCTAATGGAGCTGCCCATCGAGCCATGATTAAACAGCTTCACCAATCACCCATAAAAATGACACTATATGATCTCATTCAGACTTCTGAATCTCATCGACAAGCTCTCGTTGAAATTCTTCAAGGGATCGAGGTCTTACCTAATGAAACCCTACCTGTTGCCTCCATTCTAACACCCAATCATGTTGCCTCTCTCACCAAACAACCCACCGCCCCAACCACTGCGCTACGTACAGCAAGCTTTGCCGCAGGGCTCGAAGATGAAATTATCGATTTTGGTACGAGAAGATCCCGACCTCGCTCTTTTTTATCTCGGCGACGCTCGGGATATCTCGGTATGTCATGTTATGATTGACGGGGCTAGCTAAATATCATCTCTTCAAAAGCCTTCCAACAAATGAATATCCCTTCCAGTTGCATGTGTGCCAACCCCATCATGTTGCGATCATTCAATGATGCTATTACTTCCACTTTAGGCACCGTGATCCTTAACATTCGTGTAGGACCACGTACTTTACCCGAACTCTTCTATGTCCTTGAGGGAGAGTTCCAATACAATATGTTGTTAGGTCGCCCTTGGATCCGGGCTATGGGATGCGTTCCCTCAACATTACATAGATGCATAAAATTTGAGTACGAGGGGAAGTCCTACACCGTAAAAGCTGATCCTCCCCCCTTTAAAACCTGCAATATGTTATACCGCCCTAACGATGTGCTTATACCAATCAAGACACCCATACATTCAACCCAACCATCCTCTTCAAATGTACCTCAACCATCCACCTCAACCGCACCTACGCCTTCAACTGATGAAACCACCGTCGCAAAAACCACTTCCCTTCCCGTAGCTAACATCCCAACCTCCGACCCCTTAGTAGATGTTTTTCAACGCCTTACGCTGGGGGAGTACCGCCTATATAACGTTAGTTCTTTCCTACCCCACAGAGTACGGACAATTACATGCACATCCCACCTATGACCGTCACGTGGGGGAGGTAATCTCTTACGGACCACCCCATTGCCGCACCAACCTAACGTATGGGGGTGTTGACGCATCCTCCATTACCCCTGAACCTCCTCTTGGTGTGGTTCCCTTCCAATCCGATTTTCAATACTTGACAAATCATCGTTTTGCCCTCACCTTCTTGACTCGTTGTGCTTGGAAAGGCTTTGGTTTTGGTTTTACGAACAAGGCCGACATACACTCATTCCCGTGACTACCCGCAAACATAATGATCGTAGTGGTCCGGGTTTTCCGAAACACCTACACAGAGACACCTCGTGTCACATCAGATGATTCGGAAGAAGATGACGTCACCCCTACCAAACCATCATCACCCACTTTGCCATCATCACCCACGTAATCTATAGACCTCGAATCTATCCCTCCTAACTTTTTTTTTTTTCATAAATGCTATCTTCATAGGTCCTCTCACTTATCAACGCGATAATGAGGACCCATCTTCTCTTCCCCTTCTGTATCCAGACATGATCGAAGAGGATTCACCTTTGATTAATGTTGTTGAGTGTCAGGATGACGACTCCATCCTCACTTACCTTGGGGCGGACGACTCCTATCTTCAACGCACCTTACCATCTGAAACTCAAACCATGTTGAATGAATCGACTATAGAAATCAACATCCACATGGAGGAGGATCCTCACATTGTGAAGATCGGACAATCCCTTAACACATCAGAACAAGCCGCCTTTACTACCTTTCTCCGTACCCGCAACCAAGCTTTCGCTTGGTCCTACGCTGACATGCCAGGAATTGATCCTACCATTGCCATCCATAACATCACTCTAAACCCCGATTCCAAACCAGTCAAACAAAAACTGAGAAAAATGCATCCACGCATTTCCCTCTTGGTCAAAGAAGAGCTTCAACGACTTCTTTCTGTTTCCTTCATCTTGCCTATTGACTATCCTCAATGGATTTCTAACATCGTACCTATCACTAAAGCGATGGGGGACTTCGGATATGCACGGATTTCCGAGACCTTAACCTCACTTGCCCCAAGGATGACTTCCCCCTCCCAAGTATTGATCAACTTGTTGATCTCACTGCGGGTCATGAAATGCTTTCTCTCATGGATGGCTTTTCAGGATACAACCAAATTTTGGTTGCCCCTGCCGATCAACACAAAACTGCCTTCATAACTCCTTGGGGAACCTTCTGTTATCGTGTCATGCCGTTTGGCCTTAAGAATGCTGGTGCTACCTATCAGCGGGCTATGACTTACATTTTTCATGACATTATGCACACTATCCTTGAGGATTATGTCGATGATCTTCTGGGAAAATCTAAACATCGCAGTGAACATCTCGATGTTTTAACCATTATTTTCGATCACCTGTTGCAATATTCTGTTCGTCTTCAACCAAAGAAATGTGTCTTTGGTGTTCTTTCGGGAAAAATTCTTGGCTTTATCGTCTCTTTGCATGGCATTGAGGTCGATCCATCTAAAGTAAAAGCTATCCTAGAAATGCCCCCACCCAAAAACCTCAAACAATTACGTAGTTTCTGCAGGTAAACTTCAATCCATCCGGCGTTTCATCTCCCAACTCTCGGATCGATGTCACCCTTTTCATCACCTTCTTAAAAAAGACGTTGCCTTTCAATGGAGTGAGGAGTGTCACCAAGCCTTCGAAGCTCTCAAATCCTATCTCTTGCAGCCACCCATGCTTATCCCACCCCAGGACGACCGCCCTTTCTACCTTTATCTTTCCGCCACTGACCATGCTATAGGAGCTATGCTCACACATCGGGACTCGGCACGTCGAGAACAGGCCATTTATTATATAAGTCATACCCTCGTGGATTACGAGACTAGGTATACACATGTAGAAAAATTGTGCCTAGCCCTATCATTCGTAGCCACCAAACTCCGACATTACCTCCTGAATCACAAAACTTTTGTCATCACCAACACGGACCCCATTCATTATATGTACGCCAAACCACATCTAAACCAACGCATCGCTCGATGGCTTATGCTCCTCGCCGACCTCGACCTTGAGTTTATACAACAGAAGTCAATCAAAGGACAAACTCTTGCAGACCAACTTGCGGAGGCCCCTTTACCTGGGGAACAATTCACCAATTTTAATTTCCCTGACGAACTCATCGCCACTCTTTCACTCGGGGAAGAGTCGTATCAAATGACCCTCTTCTTCGATGGATCCAAATAGCAACGCGGTGGAGGAGCCGGTGTTGTTCTTATTCCTCTCGACGCTTGAGCCTATGCCTCTTTCATTTCGACTGATTTCCTTGCACTAATAATACAAAGGAATACGAGGCCCTTGTTCTAGGTCTCCAGGTTGCGCTGCACTTAGGTATCAAATCTATCAATATTTTGGCGACTCTCAATTGGTAGTCAATCAAGTTATGGGCATCTACCAATGCAAAAATGAGGAACTTCAAAAATACAAACACTACGTGGATTCGCTTCTAGCCTTATTTACTCATTATTCTATCCAAACTATTCCCCGCTCCACTAACAAATTTATGGATACTATGGCTTGCTTAGCCTCGCAAATTCTGGGTTCATCAACTGACTCTGACATTTTCATCTTGGTCCAACAACTCTTTGCCCCATCTTATTCAGCCCCGGTTGTTTGTATGATAAATACTGTGTCTACTAATTCGCAGGATACCTGGTACCACCAATTTCATGACTATCTTACAATCTCTGTTCTCCCACCTGACCTTACTAGTAACGGCAAATGTGCTTTTCTTAAAAGTGTTTTGCGTTATGTTGTCATGGGGGGACTCCTCTATAAACGTGGCTTTAATGGTATCCTCCTTCGCTGTCTAACCGGCGCGGAGGTCACCTATACCATCCAACAAGTCCATGATGGGATTTGTGGTGGACATTTTAGTGGCCTTGCCGTGGCTAAACGAATCCTTCACCTAGGTTATTATTGGCCTACTCTCAATAATGACTGCTATGAATATGTTAAGCGTTGTGTTATGTGTCAACAACATGCTAACCTTCAACATACTCCTAGCCATCCGCTGCAGGTCGCACGAGATCTTTGGCCTTTCTCACAATGGGGTTTAGACCTTATTGGTGAGATTCACCCATCCTCTTCACAACGTCACCGATGGATAATCACAGCCACCGAATATTACACAAAATGGGTGGAGGCCATTCCACTCGTTTCGATCAAAAAGGAAAAAATTGTCGAATTCATTAACCATCACATTATCTGTCGTTTTGGTATTCCTCATCGCCTAATAACAGATAATGGTAAATCTTTTAAAAACAAGTTGTTACAAGACCTTTGTGACAACTTTGGTATCAAACTTAGTTTCTCATCGCCTTATTATCCGCAGGCCAATGGTCAGGCTGAATCTTCTAATAAAACCCTAACCAAAATCCTCATGAAAGTTGTCAATGAATCCGGAAGAAATTGGCACGATCACATTCCCTTTGCCCTTTGGGCTTATCGTACTAGCATTCGTACCTCCACTAATGCCACACCTTTTTCTTTGGTATATGGTACCGAGGCTGTCCTACCTCTCGAAGTACAAATACCCTCCCTTAGAATATCTCTTCAGGATATTCTCACCAACGATGATTTCCGCCAAGAGCGGTTAGCCCAATTAGAGCTTCTTGACGAGCGTCATTTTACAGCTCTTGATCACCTCCAAATCTATCAAAAACGTATCAAGCGTGCTTATGATAAGTGACTTCATGAGCGCACCTTTAAGGTTGGTGATCTTGTCCTCAAAGAGAATCAACATGTAACCAAACTAGAAAAGAGCAAATGTGGAAAATTTTCTCCTAATTGGATTGGGCCTTATATAATCACTCACACTTATGGATCAGGCACTTATCGTTTAGCTTTGCTTAATGGTAAACCTGAGCCTAAACCCCTTAATGCCTTGCATCTTCGACCATTCTACTGTTGAATTTAGTGTTATATCACTTCTTATCTACCTACTGCTCATCCCTTGAGCTCATTTACCACTACATGCACTTCTGTTTCCTACACCTCATAATAAAAATCAAGCTCACATAGTTTGATTCTCACCTCACCTAAACGATGCCTTCCCCTTTTTAGTCTAGTCCATGACTTCAAAGTATTAAAATAAGCCGTATTCTTATGGGATTTTCTTGAGTCAAACTTCCTACCAAACTAGATGCTTCACGCCAAAAAAAAAAAAAAAAAAAAAAAAAAAAAAACATCTAGTCATCTAAATTTAATATAGACTGCTCCCTCGAAGGACAGCTATATGTCAAACTATTGCTGCTATTATATATAGATCAAGCTCCCCAAGGACAAAGCTATGCATTAAAATCATATCTCGCTACTATAAATAGTTGCTCCTCGAAGGACAGCTATACACAGTCAGCCTTTATCGAAGCTTCTCGCATTGATCAGGCTTCGTGAAGACCTCAAGAATAATACAATCAATATCCCTTGTAGACTTCTCGCATCGATCAGTCTACATTCAATAAAATAAAAGCCTCATTCAAAAGAACTTTTGAGTCATGGACTTGTCTATTTAGGGTAGGTTCTCTTTCGTCAGAACACTCACTTTGTAATGAGTTCTCCGTACCTCAACTATACCATTCACCTCACCTCATTATTTATTCAACTCAAGGGACGTGTTGTACACCCGATATATTGTGATCATACAACTCTTTTCACCTATTGACTTCTCGTCTATGCACGGTACCTAGGACTTCAAGCTCATTCTAAGTTATGTGGTTTGTTTAGCTCTTTTCACCTACGGAGCACTCTTTCCTTTTTTCCTCGCATCTAGGATTGTGTGTTGATCTTAAGCAGGACATGGTTCCCTACCACTTGGGTAGGCTAACTTTCACTTCCCTTATACCTTTTACAACATCACCAATTCATTACCAACACCAACAACCTTACCTTACCAATATTAATATCAATATTCTAACCAACCCAAAACCAAACCCACCCCACCCAAAACAAACCCCACCCACACCCCAAAACACACCAACACAAAACAAGCCCAACCCAAACCCAAACCCACCCAACCCCAAAACAAAACAAACCCACACAAACCCAACCCGACGCCGGCGATATATGACCGACCTCGGTCCATCCCAACGTACCATGTCCACACAATTTCGATCGATGCCGGTCAGCAAGAATCGACATCGGTCAGCCGTATTTTACCAGAGCCGAACCCCCGCGTAGCCCCCCACCAACATTTTTGCATTTTTCTACTTATCTACCCACCCAAACACCCTAAAAACCTACCTATTCGGCCCGACCCAAGGCCTCAACCTACCTATTCGGCCCGACCCAAGGCCTCAACCTACCTAACCGGCCCGACCTAAGGCCTCAACCTACCTATTCGGCCCGACCCAAGGCCTCAACCTACCTATTCGGCCCACCCCAAGGCCTCAACCTACCTATTCGGCCCGACCCCAGGCTCCAACCTACCTATTCGGCCCGACCCAAGGCCTCAACCTACCTAACCGGCCCGACCCAAGGCCTCAACCTACCTATTCGGCCCGCCCCAAGGCCTCAACCTACCTATTCGGCCCACCCCAAGGCCTCAACCTACCTATCCGGCCCGACCCAAGGCCTCAACCTACCTATTCGGCCCGACCCAAGGCCTCAACCTACCTATTCGGCCCGACCCAAGGCCTCAACCTACCTAACCGGCCCGACCTAAGGCCTCAACCTACCTATTCGGCCCGACCCAAGGCCTCAACCTACCTATTCGGCCCACCCCAAGGCCTCAACCTACCTATTCAGCCCGACCCACGGCCTCACCCTAACCATTTGGCCCGACCCAAAGCCTCAACCTACCCCCCCGGCCCGAGCCAAGGCCGCAACCCAACAACCTGGCCCGACCCATGGCCGTACCACCTCAATACCTTACCTAAAATCAACACCATACACTTTTATCCACCCATCCTGTAGTTTTTTGTTCAATCGAGCTCACCTGTTTGTGTTTTAGCATGATTAGGGTCCTTGACTTGATCTGTCGACCAACTTTGCCTAGACCTAGACCGTGACGTTTATCTCAACCAAACCAACCATTTGGTACTGCCGAACATGCCTAAACGTTCTTGTACCTTACCTATTATATACCCTGGAGCTACTTCCTATGCCTTGGATACAGGATTATATCACCCTTATTTGGAGAAACTATCGACCTTTGCCTATGCACCGCTGGTTTGTTCACAAATCATGTACCCTAGTCAAATATCGATTGCATTTCAACATGCGTCTGCTTCCTTGGACCTACCCCACCACCTTACCATCCCCTCTACACCATTTACCCTTTATCAACCCTATCCCTGATTTCACATTCTCTCAATCTGTGATAGATTTGAGGGGGATTACCTATACCCTTAACAACGGAAACCACTTCATATTATTGTCCGTGCAGCTTTACAAAACAAGCTACACGACAATAAGGGGCTAATGTAGACACCAAATTTGTGTCTTACGACCCCTTGTGACCCGCATCTCATCTTGCAATATAACCTCATCACCTAAACCTTACACAATTATTTATTAATTACCTTGTAATGGATAAATCCACATCACCTTACCTACCACCTCATTTTGCCACTTCATCATGACCTAGCCCTAACCCTAAACTAACCTAATTAAGACCTAAAACTTGGTCTATACCTACACCCATGACTAATGACCCTTTCTCGCACCCAAAACCGACCTTCTAGTCACTTGACCAAGCCCGCAACTAATCTCTCGGGAGAAAAGTTAGGGGAAGGTGGGCTATTTTACTAAAAATAGCCTACTTTTTTCCTTACCGATGCTGGTTCCTACTCGACCGCCGTCGGTTATGTAACCGCCATCAGCTCCTGTAAATGGGCTCCCAAACCAAAATCAAAGGTGGAAGGATTTTGAATCAAGAGAAATCATTGGGAGCGATCAACGAGTCCAGATCTTCACTTGACCGAGCAGACAAGTGAAGAAACCAAAACTGTTGCAGTGCAAAGAAAGGAGATCAACTTGCATCTTCGTCAAAACCAGTAAGTCACATCTTGCATGTCTTCTGTTATAACATTTCTTATGCCTTTTGAATCACAGTCCTCATAAATCCATTTCTGAATCCACTACCCAGCGTGCCATTTCATCTAACCATCATTCATCTACCTCTCATCACCTCATTTCCTAATATCACCCATTTACAGCCTTACAAATAACACAACTACCAAACAACACCACCACCCCACAAAACAACTAACCTTCAGATCCTAGACTCTACCGATATCGGTCATCAGTAACCGCCATCGGTTATCAGTAACCGGCATCGGTTATACTGACTATAACCAATAACCAGCCTTTCCCCTACCCAGTTCAACAAAGCAATTTAATTGATATCTTATAGTCTTTTGTGTTAATTCATATTAGTAGGGGAACTGACCACCTTCGAAAGGAAGTTTTATATTTCCTGGGCCCAAGGCAGTTTCCTCATTTATTGTCTAATTAAAATCTTGTGGTCTTGTGTTCTTATTTGCAGGTAGTCCTTCCAAGACAAAAAGGAGTTCTTCACAGTCAGCCTGATCTTTCTCTACGGTACGCGCACATCATCTCGACATTCTACAAGTATTCCTCCTAGCCCCAACCCTTATCTGTTTCTAAAAGGAACGAAACATTCTGAGTGAAACACCATGAATCGGTCAGAACCTACTCAATAGGAACCCCAAACTCCTACAAAGTGAGGAGGTCTTTTAGGGTAAGAAAAGAACCCGAATGGTTTTATCCTTCCCTTTATTATTTATTACTCACTTATAGTGGAGAGATAGAGAGCTTTGATGAAGCAATGCGGTTAGATGCCACTAAGAAGTGGGAGCAAGCCATGGATGAGGAGCATAAGTCTCTCATGGAGAACCAGACTTGGGATTTGGTGAAGCTACCGGAAGGCAAAAGAGCATTGCAGAACAAGTGGGTGTACAAAGTTAAAGATGAATAAGGAGGAAAGAAAAGATATAAGGCCCGGTTGGTGGTCAAGGGGTTTGTATAGAAACAAGGTATATATTTTGATGAGATTTTTTCTCCTATAGTAAAAATGACTTCTATCAGAACTATTCTTCGAATAGTGGCAGCATAATACTTACACTTAGAACAGTTAGATGTAAAGACTGCATTTCTCCATGTTGATTTGGAGGAGGATCTATATATGTAGCAACCAGAAGGATATGAAGTCAAAGGTAAAGAGGAGATGGTGTGCAAACTGAAGAAGAGCTTGTATGGCCTGAAACAAGCTCCACGTCAATGGTATAAGAAGTTTGATAGCTTCATGATGGCGCAAGGTTATATTAGATGTCATTCTAACCATTGTGTGTATACAAAGAAATTTGAGGATGGAAGTTATATTATCCTGTGTTTGTATGTTGATGACATGTTGGTTGCAGGTAAAAACATGCAGGAAATAAAAGTACTCAAGAAATAGCTAAGTGAATCCTTTGATATGAAGGATTTGGGGGCAGCCAGACAAATCCTTAGTATGAGGATAACTCGGGATAGGAAGGAACGGAAGTTGACTTTATCTCAGGAAGAGTACATTAAGAAGGTATTATATAGGTTTAACATGTAGGATGCTAAACCGGTTTGGGACTCCTTTCGAGCCATTTCAAGTTATCAAAGGAGCGGTGTCCCATGATAGAGCAGAAAGAAACTAGATGTCCAAGGTACGTTACTCATCAAGTAGTTGGCGTTTGATGTATACTATGGTATGCACTAGGCTCTGATATTGCCCATGCAGTGGGAGATGTGAGTAGATTTATGAGTGATCCAAGTAAAGAGCATTGGAAAGCAATAAAGTGGATCCTTCGGTATTTGAGAGGGACCATGGGGATAATTTTGTGCTACAGTGGATCAGACACCACTTTGTGTGGTTATGTAGATTCAGATATG
This sequence comes from Taxus wallichiana var. yunnanensis, assembly GCA_018340775.1. Taxonomy (NCBI): domain Eukaryota; kingdom Viridiplantae; phylum Streptophyta; class Pinopsida; order Cupressales; family Taxaceae; genus Taxus; species Taxus wallichiana. Next base: position 569,476,278 of record CM031240.1, read on the forward strand.
TCCGGAGATGTAGATAGAAGGAGGAGCACGACAAAGTTATATTTACACCGTAGGTGGGGGAAAGAGTGAGCTAGATTTCAAGACTACGTAAGCCGGTGGCTTTGTTAACCACGAGAGGCCGAGTATGTTGCTGCCACAGAGGCAAGAAAAGAGATGATTTGGTTACAAAAATTACTTGAGGAATTGGGGCATAAGGGGAGGAATGTAAGCTGCATAGTGATAGTCGAGTGCTATACACCTAGCTAAGAACTCTACTTTCCAAATTCCGGGATGAAGCATATACGGTTAAGGTACCATTTCATCAGATGCTTTGGAGGAAGAGAATTTGAAGTTGGAGAAGATTCATACTAGTTAGAATCCTGCAGACATGATAACCAAGGTTTTCACAAGGGAAAAACTAAAGTTGTGTTCAGCTTTGGTTGGTCTTCACAGAAACTAGTGAAGGGTTGAGAAGCTTGCTCAGAGGAAAACTAGTCTCCAAGTGGGAGATTGTTAGGTTGTGGAGCCTGTTTTCATGTGTGAAAGTGTTGAAGACTGTACAATAAGAGTACTGTACACTTTTCATGTATCCTCGTTGGGGTTCGGGCTAGGTCGGGCCCCGAGGCGGGGTCCGGGGTGGTAGCCCCCAAAATTTTTTTTTTAGGCGTAAAATTTTTGGCCTCGAAAAATGCACCCGACATATCGGGAAACGTGCTTTTCTCATATGGGTGAGTTTTTTGACCCATAGGTTTATGGGACGGGTTTTTCCCATGGTTTTGATACCCATAGTTTTGTAAAATGCTAAGCGGATTGTCTATTTATATGGTCTTATGCATATAATAGACGTACAAGCAAATGTATTGCATATGTGTTTTGAATTCAGTTGTGAATTCTTTAGAGTTTTTTGAGCATAGCTCCAAACGGATATGGGTATTGTATTCAGAGAGCGGTGGCTTGTAATAAAATCTGAGCAAGTGATTCTTGGTGGACGTAGCCCAAATTGGGTGAACCATGTTAAATATTGTCTCTTAGTGTTGTGTTATTTTAATCAGTAATTTTATTTGAGATCCGTAATAATTTCTCGCATATTAGTTTCTCACATTTACGATTTTGTGAGGGATTATTTCACATATTTTATCCCTTATTTCCTAACACTGGATCCTCTGCATTTTCATCCTTTCTAATTTCTCCATCCAATTCACCCTGTGTTAGAGAGGCTTTCATTGCACTTGATGAGCAAATCCCATTATTGCAAGTTAGAGGCATTATATTTCCTTGACAAACTATCCATACACATTTTTCCACTTCCACATTCAATTAACATTTAGCCATCCATTATTTCCACATTGGATACCTTGGCACATCCTCGAGGATTCAAATGCAGTGAAGGTCGAGTGTCGATTTTCATCTCGTATAATTACCTTAAAGCTCCAGGTCATAGAGATTAGAGTGAGAAATGAAGTTAGCGAAAGCCTCCATCCCCGCATACTATATTATTATATATTTTTAATTTTATAAATAATTCTATACAATATACTAACATACAATATTATTATAGATTATCTTATTTTATAAAAAAATTATATTATTTATTTGTATATTCTATATTCTATATTCTATATCCTATCGTTAATCTCCAAAAAAACATAACATGGAGGATTCCATCCCCATCAAGTTATTAGAATCTATGTTGACAAAGTAAAAGTGAAAATGGGTGCTCCTAATGAACATGAACCTCACACCAATGACAGAGCTATAGCTTCTCAAAATTTTCTCTTTATGAGGAAAGATATGGAAAACATCACATAAGGAAATAAGAATAAATATACCCACAACGAGATGGAACTTCACAAATATGTGATCAAATGGATGAGGTAATACCTCGAGTGGTGAATAAGAAATTTTAAGGTCTTAAGGGTCTAGAAAATTTGGAAATAATTTTGGGAATAAACAGGGTAGGATATTAATGAGAAAATTAACAAACTTGAAGAGGAGCATAATGCTCTTTCTCGAGGGTCTCGATCTCGATCTTATTTAATATGTTTCTCATGGAAATAAACTCCATTCAAACCAATATGATTTAAATTCTCCTATCATATTTTCAAAAAATATCTAACAAGAAGACATGTGATAGTCAGAAATAGGGGATCAAAGTGATACAATTTTATAGGAGATGATCAAAACAACGAGATAAAGTCAAGGAGGCCTCCAATAACCTTATAAATTATAATGTTGGTTTTTTTGGTCTTTACTACTATTTTTTTATGTTATTGTGATGCTTTCATGATGATCTTAGGTTGTTTTTGTCGTATCCTTGTTTTTGACTATTTTGATATGAACTTTCTTGTTGTATTTTGTGTTCTAGAACCTTTTCTATTGTAATAGGGTAGGGTCCCTACCGAAAACCCCATTCTTTACTAACATAATTTTTGGCATATTATATATAAATTTAAAACAATTAAATATTACACCCAAATTAGTTCATATGGTCATATATTCATTTTAAAATATGATTAACACACATATGAAGTTATAACTATGTTCAAAATATCACTCAAATAAAGAAGAGATAAATACATAAATTTAGTTTCAACCGTGTACTCCAAAAAAATCAATTTTAAGAACCCTTACTGGTGTTTTCTTGAGGACATATACAACAAAAATATTGTATTTTCGATCGTACCGCTTGTGTAAAGACATAATTTATATAACAATTGTAAGATCATTGTTTTCATCCTAACATTCATTTTGAGCATGTGTATTTAAAACCCTCATCAAATTTTATGCAAGTCAAATCGCGGGTTTTTGGCCAAGCGTCATGAATTCATGTTTTTACATGTCATAAAACTCATGACATGCGTTTAATTATTTTAAATATATATAATAATATTACTATTCATTAATGTTGGTGAGTGTTGTTACTTTTTCTCTATAGGAGACTCTTATTTTCACATCTTGATGGTGTTATGGTCCCAAGTTCAAAATAAAACAACAAATGATTAAAAAAATTAAGAATGATATTTTAAAATAATAATCAAATAATAAAGGAAAATTTAAGAGATAAATGGTTTAAAATATTGGAAAGGAATTTAGGTTTTTCCTTTGGAATATATTTTTTGCTATTTTTTAGCCATATGCTAGATAGGGGAGGAGTTTGGTGGATAACTACCAATGAGATCAAGGTTTGGACATCCTTCAAAGGGTAAGGGGAGCTTGTATGTTTGTTTCAACATATGTAATTAAAATCATTCCTCATGATCAATTTTCCTTTGTTAGTACTCCCAGATTGTGTGAAAATAAGAGCTTTAGAATAGGTTATTTATGTATGTTAGATAAAATAAAAGGGGATTGCGGTCATATGTTGTAAGGTACAAGTTATGTGGTAAGTATGTAGGCATATGTGGGTGTATGGAGAAAACCTGACCCATGGAAGCTTCATTTTTATCATCTTACTTCCATACAAGTTCAATGGATGTGGGTAGTAAATGTCTCTTTGGTTCCATGGACGCATTGGTTATCTTGAAGAAAGCGTAAACTTCACCATTAATGTACTAATGAAACATGTGGTGCTTATGTGGATTTGTTTTCATGGAGCTTTATCTATGGTGTAAAGCGTGGATGTGTTTACTAGACACTTGAGATTACATGGAAATTACTGCATTATGTTTTCTTCTATTAAACATCTATATAGAATGCATACACATTGACAAGACACATCAATAGTTTGGAAAAAAATAAAATATATAAAAATCCTCATACATATGTCATCTCATGAAATTCCATGGCTAAAATAATTGCATAGAATGGTTTTGTTTAAAAGGATGGTGAATCATTAAAGTAAATACATTTATCGGTGAAAATCTATCCTCCATAACCATTTCAAAAGTCCTCTTTGCTAGAGTTAATATGGGAGATTTGGTGCAAGATATGGGATGTCTAATGGAGCATTAGAAAGGGGTGATTTATTAAAAAAATTAGTTGCAAGTTTTATATGGTATATGTGTATGCAAATGAGGGAACATAGATTAGACATGTGGACTGTTTGACAAAATTCCTCAAGGAAATGGAGTCTCATAGAATGCAATGATTTCATAATATGCACACAATGGGCTTGTTGAGAAGGTCTTGGAAACTTGTAATCAAAATAGTAGTGGAAAAAGTAAAGTTAGATTTCATAAAATAATTCCTCATAGAGGTGTGTCTTCATGAACCAAAATGGTTGCAAGATATGCACAAATAAGCTGTGAGGAAAAATATTTTACAACCTGCAAGTAAATGTAACTTGCACGTGTGTTGTCAGGCAAACTCACAACTCTTTCTACCCGACTAGTTTTAGGCATAGATTCTTCCTCTTCATTCTTAACTCTTTTTATAATTTTGTAATTTTAATAAGGTAAAAAATGTTAAAATGTGTATAGTATTGGTTATATATGTTAGTTTGACACTTTTTCTAAAACAAATACCTTTAAAAGGACCAACCACGAGAATAATTGTTATGGGTGGAATGATAAAATGGACAACATTGAAATCACCAAAATTAACTAAAAATATGTTTATCATAGTTTACGTTCAGTAATTAAACAACTTGAGTACACATTTTGTTTTTAAACACAAATTGGTAGCTTTAAACAACCCTTTTTTGTGCAAATGTCTCTCAAATCGACGTACAAGAATCTCCTCTATACCTCACTTTCACTTATACACTATTGTAACACCTTATTTTGTATATGATGACCCCATTCTAACCTAGAAACATTTCCAAAATTCTTAACGGTAGTGTTTGTGAAGTGGTTTTTCAGCTACTTTGCAAAATGGTTTCTAGGAGTAACTATTTTCCTATGACCAAAACATCTAGAAATCACATCGTATTTTGTGCCTATGGATCCTAGAAGAAAATTTTGACCCTAAAAACATATTATATATATATATATATAGATATATAATATTGTAGAATATTTTGTTTATCTTGGCATTCTTAAAAAGCATATTTTGCACCTATTTTGAGTCCACTTGGCTTAGTTTGTTGGAGGAAAACAACCATTTTCAGCCAACTGGATTTGAAAATTTGTTTCAGTTTGAGCCTCGGTGATGGGTTATGGATTCTATATATTTATTTTGATTTTTGTATAGTAGAGAATAGGTTATATTAATTAATCATTACATTTGGAGGTCCCACGTCATTTTTACGGGACCATTACATGGCCACTTGGGCTAGATTATATAATAACACAACAAAGACTCATGGAATGCATTAAACCACTAAGGTTAAATAAGTGATTAACAATATTGTGATTTTGGAAATATGTATGAGTATAAATATGTTATTTGGTACACTTAAATACGATTACTAAAGGAAATTTGGAATCACGAAATATGAAACATTTATCTAGTCCCCTATAGTGACAATAGGAAATGAAAACTTTGTTATAGGTAATTTCACTTGGTGTTTGTGTTATCTCTCACCATTTTCTGATAATGGAAATGTACTATTTTATTTGCATAAAAGAAGCAAGTTTTTCTCTCTCTAAATCATAAAAAAATTCTTGATTTGATAAGTATGGAATATGAATATTTCTCTCTCTCTTTCTCTCTCTCTCTCTAACTATAAATCAAATTTGAATTTTTGTTAGTGTGTTAGATGGGAGGGGTGAATCCATTCTAACGTGGATTTATGACCCATGACTACATGGTTTTATAGGTTCATGGTAACATAGTGGAATAAGATAATAGATAAAATTGAGTGTTAAAGATGTATATAGTTTCCTAACATATTTTTTATACTTAAATGGAAAAGTGTTGTATTCTCATATTTCAATGCACTTTTGTATTTATTCTAAAGTAAAAGAAGTTAAATTAATTGTATATATAATGGCGATATGATGTATGAGAACTCTATTATTAGTTCCTAAATAATTATACAAGGATGCATTTGAAAAGTTGTTAATAAACTAATGTACTTGTTAAAGGTTTTGAAGGAAGATAACAAAATTATTTTATAACATTTTTGATATTGTATTTAGTGTGAAGTGATATATGGATCTCTTAAACATTTACCATGGTAATTGAGAAGGATTAGTACGAATCCCATTAAAAATGGATATGTGACTTGACTTTAAATAATAATTGTGCATGTTTATTATTATGGTATTTTTGTGTGTGTTATACATTGGTTTGTAGTAAGCTTAAACAATTAAAATATTGGATAAATTAATGAGTTATCTTAACCTAATTTTTGTCATAAAACTTTAGTGGGTAACTAATTGCTTATGTAAAAAATTGGAAGGATGCCACTTACGATAAACCCTTTTTATCCAATATAAACAACACATTTGGGTTTAGCTTTCCTTGTTTTATTTTAGCACCATAATCTTATGAGTGGCTCTATGGAATCATTTTGGATAAGGTTTTATTTTTTATAATCAAGGAAACCTTAGGGTTTTCTTACATTTATGTTTATCTCTCTTTGACATGATTTCCCAATGTACCTTAGTTTTCCCAAACAAATTAATCCTCCCGACCTTTGGGGTCATACTTTTATAAAAACTATACTCGGTATGTTGAAATTTTAGTGTATTATTATATATAATTAATATCTCATTGTTTATGCTATGAAGGATCCCTATGTATAATATCAGGTGTGCTTCATAAAGGAAATATTTTAATGAAAATAATACTTAGCATCTTCCTTGGAGACTTATGCCCCCTCCTCATCGTACTCATTGTCCTAAGGTAAGGACATCCCAATTATAAATGTGTATAAATACTCATAGCATGTCTTAATACATATGAAATATGGGAGTGTATCCTTTACCCTAGTGTTGTCCTTATCATAGGCCATAAAACTCTTGAGGGTAAATGGGGTAAGTTAAGCATAAGACATATTAAGGGGCTATTGTGGATGGTACTTTTGATAGCATACATATCCAAAATTGTGGAAATTAAGAGGTTATTGAAAAGTAAGTGTAATTGAGCTATCTTGCTAAATTAAATTTAAACCCACTTAAAATTAGGGAAAGTGATATAATTTTCTAATGAAGAAACATGTGTCCTAAGCATGAGAGACCCTAACTTAAGCATGGGTTTCATATAAATCTTATGTTTGATAATAATCTCAATTAATATTTGATATATGAAAATTAAAGGTGTTAGGGACTGAAAATAATGAGGGATACTACTTGAGATTACACATTCTTAATGAAGTGAGAAATATGTAAATTTGAGAAAATAACATATGTCCTTAGTTTTCGTTAATTATTGTATGATCATCTATGTAAAACATGTGGTTTTTATTTCTATAAAATTATACTTGATACATTGGATTCACCGCATAAAATGAATTTTCCTTCTCTTGTAATGCATGATAAAACTTATCATGTTTAACAAAAATTAAATGACTTATGTCAATATCTTGGGACATGTATCTTGGGAATGTGGATTCCCTACCCATCAAGAGTGTTATAGTACTCGTGTGAACTTTAAATGAGGTAAAAATGTTTATAATGATTAACATGATGGTAATATAATTGAAAGGAAATGAGTGTTACCATGACAATTGAAAATTATGATGGGGAGAAAACTCATGATTTATAAATGATAACATAAGACTCTAATAAGTATTACATGTGGATTAATACAATGTGTTAAACACAAATATATGTTAATAATGAAGGTATACCAATTATGGGATCTATGATTATGGATGATAAGGTCTTTGAATGTATATCTTTTGGACCTATTTTGTATTGAGATCGTTTTCATGAAGCGAATGTGAATTGTTGATGTATCCTTACTTGTACTAATATACCTTCTTGTGAACATTGTATGTAATTTTAAGAGTTGCTTAAACATGCTAGTTATAAAAAACAAGTTGTAAATTGTGAAAAACTATGTTTATGGTGGAAAAAGTACTTAACCTATTCCTCCTATGGTCTATGTTATTGTTTTTGTTCACTCTCTTGGGGCAAATGCAACATCACTTTATGAATCATATTGCTTGTTATCATTTTAAACATGTTTAATGAATCTTGATCTTGGTGTCATGGAATCTCCCATCCTCTATTGCTTGAATTATTATTATGTCACCAATTTCTCCATCTGGGGTTACTAAAATAAGGTAATTTCATAATCATGATTTGTGTTGTTGCATTAGGCATGTTGGTGAAAATATTGGAGACAAAAAGGATAAGGTTGTGTTTAGTGTTATAACAACTAAAGAAATATAATTAGAAATTACCACAGTTTTAGTTTTGACATTGGGTTGTGAAATTATAGGTATTACACTAATTTTAATTCATTTTATATTTCAAATAATGTGATAGGTAGTTTATATGAACCATAACCATTTTAGTTTTTTTAAAAATACTTTCTATAACTTCAAGTTCATAATAATACATTCATCCATAACATAACTTGTTTTAACTAATTAATAATTCTAAATTTTATAGATTACACGTAACTTGACTATTCCTCCTTTACTAGTTACTTATTATCACAATCCAAGTGATTGTTTTAGATACAAGAGATAAAACTATTGAAATAGTTTCAAGACCACTCATCCTACATTCCAAAAAAATACAAATGAAATAAAATTATAGTGTAACCCTCAAAACCATATGTTGATTCATCTATCATACATTTCAAAAAACCTTGCATTTCCTTATATTGAGAGAGAGAGAAATTTATATTCTCTGTCTATATTCATTTGTAAACAACTCCTTTTACAAGTTTTCCTTTCAAACCCATTTTCAAACATACATCAATGTAGAAGAAAATTTTTTATTTCAAAAACATAATGAAAGGAAAATCACTCTACATATATAATAATAAATCCTATTTTTTTGTCATTATTGGATCACCACTTCTATTAGATTCCATTTAAGAAGGATTACATATAGTTAACATGTGTTTAAAAGATATCCTTCTCAAGGATTACAAGATTAGCCCGTCATCATGTTGACTTTTTGGCTATCACCCTAATGGGGTTTTACCATTTATAATCCCAACAAGAGGGTTTTAATTTTGTTTATCAGTTAGTTAAAATTCATAAATTTGTACTCTTCATTACATTATTTGTTTTCTACGATGGTTGATGCTAAAAATTACTAATACATATAGGTTCGTTCTTACAAAAAAATATCTACACTACAAAGGGGATTACACGTAATGACATTCCACACAAGATAAATTATTCTTAGTTCATTTTTTTCAATTAGGTTTTTCCCTTTTGTGTTCTCTAACAAATAGTAAATCACACAATGAACACAATGATAATTTCCACACATGAGCATGCTATAAAATGACATTTCAATTTCAGTTAATCGATACATCTACACCCTCATTTACATATATCCCTCAATTGGAATTTTACCAACGTCATAATACCCATATAAAAAAATCCCAATACATAACATTTTCATTCTCTTCATAGTATCATTAATTACATGTCCATCATTGAAATTTTTTTTTTTAATTTTCAAATACATTACATTCAAATATTACATGCTACTACAATACCACAAATTAACACTAATGAATCAATTTTCTAGGTACGTACAACCAAAAGCATGATTAGCCCAAGAATTTGGCATGGTAATCTCCTACAATCCAATAAGTTCCACATCTATATTATACTCTTTACATGTAGTTATATAGGGTAATGAGTACATCTTCACTTTAATTACATTTTCAAATTTATAGAGAGAATCAAATTTCTTAATGCAAGTATCAAGTAAAGGCTCCATACAGTCATGTGAAGGTGTACTAAATTCTCCCAACAATTATTAGGCTTAAATGGGGTTTTTGGTGAAATAATTTTTCGTTTTTCAATTTATATGTTTCCACTAACACTCATGAGGTTATGCCCCTCCTTCTTGTATATGGGAAGGATCCCATTATTGAATGTAAAACTATCCTAATTCTATCTGATTGTTATGGGATGGCCAAATAGGTTTGGGATCACACATGCACACTTCATTGAACCTATGGAAAATTTCTTGTATGGGGTATAAGGGAGGAACTTGCATCAATGATGGGTAAAGGAGAGAAATTAGGAAAGAGAAGGTTATATCAACAAGTAGAATCTATAAAATTTAACACACAATAACTAGATATGGTTCACATTCAATTATAGGAAGACAAAAATGTAGGAAATTAGAAAGACTAACAAACCACATACACAGTTTTTTTGATTTATCAATCAAGGAAACCAAGTTCCTTCTTGGTTATTCAAGATCATTATGCTTTCAAATTTGTAAAAAGTAAAGATAATAGAGGAAAATATGAGAAAAGGAAAAGGAATAAATGCAACATTTATTTCTTGTGCAGTGGTGATACAAATCTTCACAATCTACAACAATTCATAATTGCTACAAAAAAAAAAATATTCAAGATCCTTTGGAATGGAGAAGCCATCCCAATTTATAACATTGTAAATTGACCTCTCATCTACCCCCACATGACTCTTCATGATATCATTCAACTTGTGACTTTACATATTCCTAAGAAATGAGAAATAATTTCCCTATTTATAAATTAAAAGGAATTTTAAAATTCAACATTAGGGAGTCACTTAAATGAATGAGACAAAATACCATGATTGCATATAATGAAGAATTATAAGAAGGGGAAAGAAGAGGAGAAGGGAAAGATATTGATTAATACATTTTGATGAAGAAATTATTGATTTAAGATATGGTGATATCAATTTACTTCTCTTTCCAGATGCATGGAAACCTCAGGCTATCGAATGAGTGTTTAGAAACACATTTTAGACCTTTTGATGTGAGCTTTAGATGAACACGAGCGTCACTTATGAAGGTTACCCATTAATCCACAATGAGAGTGAGGATCACTCCACTACTCCTTAGATTTTAAAAATTGAAATTGATGATCACCAAATAGCTCTATGATGTTTAAATTAGTGTTTAAAAACAATTTTATGATAATGTTATCAACTAAAGTCAAGATGGTTTCTCCTCGTATAGGAAAGGGTGAGCTATTGATCCTTCACGTATAATGGATTGAATGCTTAGATGCTTTGACTAGATTAATAATCTCATGTAACTCATTTATCTCATTTATATCACTCTAAATTGATCTTCTAGCTCATGCATACCACTTGGTTCACCTCAACCATCTCATTTGGATCACTTCAACCAACCCACTTAGCTAACTCAATGATATTAACTCAACTAGCTCACCGAGATCAACTCAAACAAATCACTAGAGAGATGAAGCTAGATAAAAACTATATGATTCATTGGATTTTATTTCAATGGAGTTCTATCTATATCCAAGTCCTTTCAGGCTACACAATATCATGTACCTTTCACCGCTATGCCCTGTTATGTTCTACCTTGCTTCCAAGCACAATTGTGAATAAAATGGTGCTTCAAAATCTCTGTGAAGGGTGAATTTCCTTTTTTGAGATATGAAACCACTTTAAAAACATGCTAGGATTTCAAAAATAAGTTATATGAGTGAAATTAAATCCAATTGCAACTTTTTGCATAAAAATGAGACTTTCTACTATTTACGAGTTAGACCAGAGTTGCTATTTTGGGAAATCTCACCTTTTTTCTCAAATTTTATCCTATAAAGCCTCTTGAACAATAAATTTTATTCATTTGATGATGATTCACCATTTTAAGTAACTTCTATTTTTAGCGGGTTGTTTTTCCCTACTTGCTATTTTGGGAAAATTCCCAATTTTCCCCGCTTCTTTGCTTTTACATTGTTTCTAGATGAGATGAGTGATTAGAGATTAAAATTTTAGGTAATTAGTATTTTTATCACATGAAGGGGAATGCAATATTATATTTTTACTAACAAGTAAAAATGGTATCATTTTGTATCAAGAACATCAATTTTTGATTCAACTTCTTGTGATCTTGTGCTCCAATTTTCACTATGTTCGCCATTTGAAATTATTGGAAATCATAAAATAAATTTTGGAGGAATAATTTTTAGGTATGAATCTATGATGACATTTATTAAATGATTCTTGGTTGAACCAAGTGAGGAAACATGAATGATAGTTAGTTTTTCAAAATTTTATTTCCCATTTTCCCTTATGAATTGGTATAAAAGGTTCAATAAAATTTTCCTCATTATGGTGATGAAAAGTTATACTACAAGGTTGAATGTGAGGGAGAGATGAGAACACCTCATAACACTTAGTAATTGCAAATGAGGTCATATGAAGAATCTTAAAGGGAGATAAATAAAAAAGGGGTGAATTTTTTTGCCCTATATTTCCCTTAGGAATGGGTAAAATAGGTGCACAAAAATTCACCTCAAGGATATACTGCCATCTATCACACTATGGATGTGAGATGGGGAAGATAAGAAAACTTATTTGAAGCACTTGGGAGTTGGTGTTTTATCATATGAGGAACTAGGAAAGGGGATTAAAAGGGAAATTTTACTTGTCCCTTATATCCCCTTGGTATTTGGGATAAGAGGTGCACAAAAATTTCCTCATAGAGATTTTTCCAAGTGTTAAGCAAGGATACAATCATGGGAGGCAAGGTTTAGGTAGTGTAGCACTTCGAGGGCTAGTTTTTGGTCACGTGAGGGTCCAAGAAAGAGAGATAAGAAGGGAATTTTATTCTGATATATACCCTTAAGAAAGTGAAAATAGGGACAAAAAATTACTCCATGCACTAGGGGATAACATGTGCCCACCCAAAATTTGACTAATTGCGAGAATCATACCTACAAGAGAGACAACTTATCGATGAAATTCCCAGAGCTCCAAGTGTTTTTTTTGTTGATAAATTATAATATGTATACTCCCAAGAGAATTATAATAACATTGGGATGGGTCTAAACCTTCAATTCAGCCTAAATCTTTAACAATTTTCCCCTTTGTCTTTGGGACAATGTGGTGTATCTTCTAATAATGAGATGTCATGAGAAGCCATCAGATGTTGTGAGAAATGTTATTATTATATCATGTAGATGAATATTTAATATTTCCAATGACTATTTTATTCTTTCCAATTAATTATGGAAATCCCATAATCCTCTTTCAAAGTTTAAGTACCAAATTTGATTATATACTCCTTGTACACTGAAAAACCCGATGTTACTCATGTCTATGCCTAATCCTTAAATAATTCACTAAATAAATTCCAACATGTTTATATATTTTCAATACCACCTATGGATGAGTTTTTGTTTTCATATCCTTTTTGGAGATTGCACACTTGCCTTGAATGCCAAAATTAGTCTTTCTAGACCTACTAAAAAAACTAGCATTTGCAAGCTCTTAACTAAATGAGGTGAATGAGCTTAATACCTTGATTCAAAAATCTGAAAAGTATTATTAAAAATAATTGGATTGATTTCAAGGTTAGGGTGACCATGAAAAAAAAATTGACCAGAGAGGGTTTTGGGAAGATTCGGGAGAATTGTTTTCAAATTTGGCTTAGTTTTCATGCTTGAAATTTTGAATTTTTATGCTACACATTTACATGAAAACATTTGGCTCTAGCTTGGGGAATTATTATAGATTAAGTGTAATGAGGATAGGATAATTAGGAACTCCAAAATATCAAGACACTGTGTGGACTAGTACATTATCCATTGGATATACAGATTCACCACAAAGATACACAACAAAAATTCCTTTATTCAACACACAAACATGATAAACACACAACAAGAAAAGGAAAAACCTATTTATATGTGGGGGAATACCCACATTCATTTAAGTACTTAACTGTAAATGGGTATCACCAAATTCCATTTTTCCACAAACCCATTGATAGGATCACAAAAATATGAACCTTTCCTCATCTTCTTGACAAATCTAACATGATTTTAATCGCAATTGATGACCCACTTATTCAATTCATTGCCTTTGTTCATTTGACACATTCTTTCCATATTTTTCTTTACATTCCAATTGTTGATCTTCCTTTATTTTTGTGAAGAAGAGTCTTGATCACACTTGAATTATTATTTTCATACCAACACATTTATTCTTCATTGTCTATCTTCTTCATGACCAATGTTTCCATGGGTTGAATCTCAAGAGATGTTTTCAAAAATTGAACATTATTTCTACAATCTTGATTTTCTCTACTTCTTAATTGGACCAAGAAAGCATCTTCCTCATACTCGGATCTTTGTCAACATGCTTCCCTATAAAAATGTGGAATGTAAAGTGCATCATCAACTTGGAAAGAGAATGAGATTAGGGTTGGGTATGTAATATGGAGACTATAATCTTCTTCATATTGTTCATTTTTGATTCATCATCCATTAATATGTTGATAACATAATTCTCTTGAGAAAAGTGAACACCAAACATTTCTATCCCATTGAGAATGTTTTTATCTCGAAAAATATCAGCCTTAGGATAAAGCACCATTTCATTTCTCCATTTTCTATTGAGAATGTTTCCATTATCATGAAAAGGTAATGAGCACAACTTTAGAGATGAAACATTTATACTTCAATTTCACAATTCTTAATCATTGAAAACTAGGTATTCCATTTTTGTGATGAAATCATCATCTTCTTGAGTGGATTAAAATTCAAAGGGATGAAACATCTCACCAATCTTGTATTCCTCGTCTTCCCATACCAACGAGAAGGAGAAGTCTTAGTATTCACAAGAGCATTCATTGAATGGAACTTTATGTTGAACATTGAGAACAAGTTTTGAAATATTGAAATCACCGATGAGAAGTTACTAGGAATAACTCTTTCTTCTTGATTTGAATTTCTTATTATCTTAAGATTTCTTGCTTACAAGTCAATAATATCATGTCCATCATCAATATTTGGTGCATAAATTACATTCATTCTCAAATCCAATGGGAATTACATAGTCTCAAAATATAATTTCATCAAGTCATCATGTTTTTATTTTAACATATCTATGATGATTGGACATTATTCCACCAACATGGGAAGCTAAAGATCATCCTTGAAAGTTTTAAGATTTTGAATATTGACATGCAATATCCTCTATTGGGTCATCCGGTCTTTGAATAGTATACTTCATTTTCCTGATGGGAAGAAGTTTATTTTCTTTACCATTGACTAGGATGATGGCATGCAACCAATTCAACTATATATCTCTACCTACATCTCGATAGAATATTCAACCCAACAAAATACAATATGAGGAAGGCATGTTTGTTAAAATTATTCTCTTTATGATTTTCTTATCAAGGAAGTCTTCCAATGCTGCGTGAGCATCCTTGATCGACCCTCGAAGAGAAAATTATTTCATTTTCATGAGGAGTAAATGGCCATAGGTAGGAGAGAGGGAGAGGTCAAAAATTTATCAACTTTTGTAGGCATGACATTGTCCAAAGCACTAAATTCAATGATTCAATTATTCGGTTTGTACTCGTTAATCGACAAGGTAATGTAGAAGGGTTCTACCTTCCTATAGGTGGAGGATGTGGAATAAATATAGTTAAGAGATGGAGTGCATGAGGTAATTATTTTGTAGTGGCATATTTATAACATGAAACAAAACTACTTTCTTTAATGTTTTGAACAAGCCTCTCAAGTTTCTTGGGATGAGTTTTCAAGTACTCATATTTGGAAATTTGAACTTTGGATTTTTTGAAATGGTCAATGATATCAAAGGATGAGGGATTGGTATGTGTATCAAGGGTTATGGAATCCTTGAAAGGGATGTTATTAGGATCAATAGAAAATTATTTTTCAAGTGGTGTTGGAGGATAATTGAAAAGGCATAAGGATCAATGGTTGAAGTGGTTTCATTCTTCTTCTCGGTGACCCTATGGAAGTGGACTTCAAGTATCCATATGAGGATTAAATTTATTATCTTGGATAGTATAATAAGATCCCACTTTATCATTTTGGTATTGAGTGAATATTTCATAGGAGTAGCTCTATGTAGGTTCTTCAATATCTTCATTAGGTTTTCATTCACAAAATCCTATACTAACACATATTTCTTCTCCTTCATTTTGAAATTCTATTTCAAAAGATTTTTATTATTCATCTTCATTGGCCTCACATATAGCATTGAATGGTGGAGCTTCCAAGGAAATCCTTTGGGGTGTTCCTATAATTTTATTCCTATTCCATTTCGGATGAGATGCTCATTGAGAAAATTCCTTCTTCAGCATTGTATGGTCATTGGATGAATTTTGTAACAATTGATCAACTCTCTCGTCTTTGGAACTCTGGGCCTTATATTTCATTGAATGATTCTTGATCTCTAGACAAGATGAGGTCATATTACACCTTAACAACAATTTCTTTAGTTTTTTTGAAATATATTGGTTGAAATCTCTGTAGAAATAAACTCTCTTAGGGAAAAATAATCATTCACGAAGAACATTTTAATATTATCTGCAATAAGGTGGGAAAAGACAGAATTTTTTTATCGTCTTATAAAATTTTACAAAAAATTGTCTCATGGAATCTTATGGTACTTTGTTAATCTAAGTAAGTTTGTCAAGGAGTTTTTTTCCTCTCAAAATATCCCCTCTTTTGAAAATAAAAAATTGAAAATTTTGAGTTAACACCCTTTTATGATGTTCTAGTGAAGTGAAAAGTTGAGGAGTTAGTGAAAATTCATGTTTTTGGAGTCATTTTGGTGATTTTAGGGTCTTTCGATTTTTTTTTCCCATATGTCCCAATTTCTTCTGGACCTTTTGTTCCCTGATCAACCACTTTCCCTAAAAATATTTTAACTTTCAGTTCTATCAAAACTTTTTGGTCTGCTTGTTCCAAGTTTGCTCGGGCTTTCTATTCCCGATCGATCGCATCAAGTATATCATGTAATTTTTTCCCATCTCTCCCAAAAGCATTCGTGCTCTCTGTCCCCACTTTACCTACATCACACGCATTGGCCAAATCATGTCTTCATGTCCCTCGCATTTTCAAGTTTCTGAACTACCTGAGCTTATTCGGCCCACTTTTCCTGCATCGTTCAGATCACGTCTTCGCGTCCCTCTTGTACGAAATGTACCAAAGACCATCCAGGAAAGTTTTTTCCACTCTTCCCGATTCTTGCCTTTTTTGAGTCGGTGCATATGAATTTAATGCACATTTATGACCTTCTCTCTCCTAAACAACTATTTAATGGGACTACCCTCTATGCATTTGGCACACTGCTCACTTGTTATCATTCACTCGAATCCCTGTAATTAAGACCGTCTACTCGTGCTCCCATTCCCTTTACATTTTCATTGTGAATTTGATCTATGAAGGCTGTTTCCCTAAATGTTACAAATATGAAGATTAAATTCCAAGGTCAAGAACACATTTCACCGCTTGAGTCCTCTGTTCGATATCGGGGATAGTGAGGTTTGACACCTAGATTTTGGTGATTTCTGGAACAGATTGATTAGCCCTAATCCTTCCCCCATGGTGTAAATGATCA
Organism: Taxus wallichiana var. yunnanensis; assembly: GCA_018340775.1. Taxonomy (NCBI): domain Eukaryota; kingdom Viridiplantae; phylum Streptophyta; class Pinopsida; order Cupressales; family Taxaceae; genus Taxus; species Taxus wallichiana. The sequence goes on from CM031240.1 coordinate 569,493,640, forward strand.
ATGACAGTGGCCTTGTGTATGCTGTGGGTTTCCCAATCTCAGTACAATGTGCCGACACCGTGCTCGCTGCTGGGGGCTCACTTTAACCCTGACACCAAGGAATTGTCTAATGTGCACGGGAGCTAATTGTTAAACTAGATGCTATTGCCATTGTTTCGCACTATGGATTCCATAAGTTGAGGACTCCATTGTTATCACTCAGGCTCAAGCTTAGACTCTATTTGAGTAGGACAGTGATAAATATAAGGTGAGGATAGTGAAATCATGGTTGAAGAACCCTAAGAAGGGAGCATCCGACTTTCCAAGGCATTATTTAGAGCTGATTTCAATGAAGAGTTGTCTGATTTCATTATCTTACTAGCTTGCATCATGGGACTACCCTCTACCAATGAATTTCACTTTTGGATGTGCCCACTCATCAACATCATCTACGAAGGTAGTCAAAGTATAAATTGGGTAGAAATCATTTGCATGAATTTGATAGAGCAATTGTCCAATGTGCAACAGATTAAGAAGTTCTATATGACTTCCTATCTCATGTATACCCTAGCAGACATCCCGACAGTGGTTTGGATTCACTTACATAGAGGGTCAGAAGGATGAACCCATTTATGCATACTACCCTCAATTCACCCTTGAAACTAGCAACCAAAACTTCAGGAGGGTGAATGATGCCTTTACCATGTATATTGTGAGGATTTTAGAAAGTGATACTACCAGGAGATTTTCTAATGAAGCCATGAACCTGATAGCAAAGTATGGAGCTTTCTTCGTTTAGTTCAAGAAAGTTTTCATATATTAGGTTAGTTGTTTATGAGAACACAACTCTCAAGCTCCCCATGTTTTGTAATGACAAGATGGATTTGAATGAAGTGTGCAAGAAATCGGATAAATTGCATAGAACCTGTAGGGAAAAGAAGATCTCTGGTCTACATTTCCCTATTTCCTTGGGTAACTATACATGCAAAACAACCTTGGATGCTCAAAATATAGAAAGGGCCCTCGCTCCCATCACTGTTCACTTTTTCAGGCCTAGGACCTATTTTGATTTGAAGAAGTTCATTGAGTTGAATCTCAGAATTAATTATCATCACAGGTTAGATACTAAGGACTACTGGGCCAATTGTGTAGATGAATTTGAAGCAAGGTGGAGGCACTATGGTAGGTTCTCCCTACAACTGATACAAGAGCTCAATCTCTACCAAATTCCTGAAGGGTTCCAAGATGATAATGAAGACTTGTTGTCTTATGAATATGAGACATTGATCAAGCATACTCCCTTGGAAGATTTGGACTGGTACAAGAAGGAGAAGGATGACTTGGTTGAGATTTTGGCCCCTGTCCTTGTAAGAACCAAGGTTTGGTTTGATAGAAAAGTCTAAGAGCTTAAGAAGAATCCAAGTGGATCTTCCTCCAAAGATACTTCAACACCTAGGAAGGAATCACATACACCTAGCTCAGAGGTACCTGCACAAACCCCTCCTCCTTCCTCAAATAAAGAACCTGAATCATCCACTCCTTCTTCTACTCAAGTGTACCAAAAGAAGGTAAAAGAGGTTAAGCAAGAGCCAATTGAGGAAGAACCCCTTCTAGAGCATTCAGAACTACCTTCAGGGCTAGAGAATGTTATTGTTCTTAGTGAAAGTGATGATGGTGAGGTACCAGATCCTGCAGGAACTTCAGAAGTTACAATAGAAAAAGAGAAGGAAGTGCCTAGCACTGAACCTCCAAGTGCCATTGGTTCCTCTGCTCAAGAAGCTCCAGATACCTCACTCACATCTCTACTGGAAGCAACAGTGGTAAATACTTTGAGTGCCATGAGTTCACTTGCTCTTGGATCTCTTGCTCCTCCTTCTTCTTCCACTTTTGCATGGGTGCAACCCTTGGTTAACAACAGGAAGAGAAAACCTTCTTCTTGATTGATCAGGGCCAAATTTTGATGTTGTGGCAGCCTTGTTGGGCACTACTCCTCCTGCTCTAGCAAAGAGAGCTAAAACAACTTCAAGGATAGTGACAAATGCTCAAGGCCAACAATTTCTAGAGGTTGCAAAACCTAAGGTTGATAAGGCAGAACAAGATCTATTAGCCTCTGATCTAGAGCTTTCTAGGATTCCAATGGGAGAATCTACCCCTGAGAGTGAGGTGCATAACCTCCAGGAAATAGTAACCAAGGTTATTGAGAGAGTAGAAAGGGGTAAACAAACTATAGAACAACTAGAAGAACAAAATCAAGTTCTTTCTAGCTTCATCAAGTCGTTATTGGCTAAGGACAAGGTTTTGGATCCTACTCCAACCCTTCCACCCCCTATGATTCTTAGTCAAGATGAAGTTCAAAGCATCAAGGATATACACAGGTATTCCACTTATGGGAGGGCTATGGAAGCCATGGTTGATGACATGATCATTGTAGGCTTGAATTTCATTGTAGAGGCCTTCAAACTCAATGAGAAGGTGGCCAACCTACAACAAAAACTCTCCTCCTCAATTGTAACTATGGACAAAGAGCTGAAGCTTTGGAGTAGTTGCATCATGGATCTTTGCCTGATGGGACAGGCTGATGAAAATATATTGATGGCCAATAAGGTTTTTGATGATGCCAAAGACAACTTGTCAAAGTCATGGGTTTTCAGTGTGGAATGGAAAATAAAAGTTCTGGAAGAAGCCTTGGGAGAGTTGAGGAACAATTGGTAGAAGGGAGAAGCCTTCAAAACTTGTGTTGTGTCTGCCTTCAAAGATATTCACTATCATCTTCACGATGAAACTTCAGGTGTTCCTTTCTCTCTCCAAGAAATTAAAACTCAATTCAGGGCATTTGTTAAAGAAAACTTGTTCAAGGAGGAATTGGTTACCAAAGAGAAGATAAAGGAGATTTTCTCTCTTCAATCTACTATTGAAGAGGCTAATAAAGAATATCATGCACATACTGAGTTTGATAAGGACATGGAGAAATGTCTAGGTACTTGGTCTCAAGCCACTACCAACACATCAGTCCCACGAGGCAGAGAGATAGCTGAAGCATTGAAAAGATTCAGAAATGGATCCTCAAGTCAGTGGGCCCTCCTTAGCAATAAGCAGATGTTTTCCCTTCTAGATTCTCCTCTCCTCCTTCTTTTTCTCAAATTAGGCTCATTGTAATTAATTAAGGATTTTGTGTCAAGCACTTCCTTAATTAACATTTTAGTTAGAAGAAACAGTTACCAAGTGTAACTAATTTGTAAGTTATATAATGGGCTCTCTGCGCCATTTTCAAGGGCTAGAACTCTATTTATTTTTGAAAGTGTAAAGGAGTAAAAATTTATCAATACAAAAGGATCTCTCTTTCTGTTTCCACCTACTCTTGTTCTTTCATTGCTATCCGTTTAAAATTATTGAATCATTAAGTCTGTTTTAATTCAAGAAGCTTTGTATTCTTATGGATGTCATCTCTAGAACTTTGTGTCTATGAAATAACATCTATGGTCTTAAATGCAAATGATTTTGTTCTATATGATTCCCTTCTGGCATGCGTAAAGAATTATTTTGTTATCTATATTTCTTGAGAGTTCTTTTTCCCCCTCCCGTTCCTTAATTCTTCTATCCTTTTGTATTGATGATCTGTTATATTATAACACTTTCATGATATTAGAGTTCCTCATTAAAACTACACATTGTACATTTGTAAATAATTTTTGCCTTTAATAAGGGAACCTCTCCCATTAAAGAGGAGGGACTTTTTATCCCCTAACTGTTGCTTTCAATAAAGTCCTTATTTGACAATAGACAGGAGGGAATGAGCATATTCGGTGGTCTTGAATCTTTCTTTAAAATTATTTTTCATACCACCCCAATCAACAATTGAGCATGAAAGTAAATAGTAAAACTAGTCTTTCGTGACATCTTACAATATTTCCACATATAACCGCACTAGAACATCTTCATGTTGCACTCCAAGGATGCCACAGGCTATGATGAAGGTTGTGATAAGATTATTAGGATGTTTATTACTATCTCTATAGAATCTTGGGAAGTTATTTGTCGATTATTCTAGAATTTAATTAAGCGAGAGGGGTCAAAGACAACATACCAAGGTGTTATGTCCCCATGGAACAAGTACTTGTGCTTCCATATCAAGTTATTTTCTTTCTTCTTTGGGTTCTTCCTCTTTTTTTTCTTTTTCTTTTTCTTCTCCGGGAATTCAAAATTCAATGGTGGGTGAAAGATAGGTTAATCAAGAGGGTTTGAAAGGGAGTATCCATAGGAGTTTGGATAGGATTTCTTAGGGTACCACTTCATGAAACAGATGGATATTAAACTTGAGAGAAGTAATATGGATTATTTTTGTCTCACTCTTACTAATTTTTCAAAGCTTCAAAATCATGTTCAATGATTCATATTACTATAATATTTAATCTAGTATATTTTCTTTTTCAACAAGAATTCTCAAGTACTTAGGAAGGAATGAAACTTTAAAATTATAGGTTACTCAACAAGATTGCAAAAATGGATTTTTGATAATTCAAACAGTATATTTTATTTGTTATTTTCATTTTTCTTAATTTTTCATATTTTTAAAGATCTTTATAGGTGCACAAAGGTATATCTCTCCCCATTAGAGTCACCAAAAAATGTTGGTGAAATAATTTGTCATGTTAAAAATTATATGTTTCCACCAACACTCATGGGGCTACACCCATCCTTGTATATGGGGAGGATCCCATTATTGAATGTAAAACTATCCTAATTCTATCTAAATGTTGTGGGGTGGCCAAATAGGTTGGGGATCACATAGGAAAACTTCACTAAACCTGTGGAAAAGTGCTTATAGGAGTACAAGTGAGAAACTAGCAAAGTGATGAGGGGTAAAGAAGAGAAATTAGGAAAGAGAAGGTTAAATTTATGAGTAGAAAGTAGAAAATTTCACACACAATAACTGGATTAGGTTCTCATTTAGTTAGAGGAATGAAACAATGTAGGAAATTAACAAGACTAACAAACCACAACAATATAGTTCTTTTGATTAATCAATCTAGGACACCAAGTTCCTTCTTGGTTATTCAAGATCACTATGGTTTTACATTTATAGAAAGTAAAAATAATAGAAAAAAACATGAGTAAAGGAAATGAAAGAAATGAAACTTTTATTTCATGTGTAGTGGTAATAAAAATCCTCACAATATACAATAATCCACAATTGGTACGAGATAAAATAATTTTGAAGATCCTTTGGAATGGATAATCCATCCAAATTTATAATAGTACAAATTGACCTCTCATCTACCCCCATATGACTCTTCATGTTATCATTCAACTTATGACATTAAATATTCCTAGGAAATGAGAAATAAGTTCCCTTTTGTTGAGTTGTGGAGCTCAATTACTTCAGATTAGCATGCAATGTGAAACTTTCTAGAAAACATAGTAACCATCATCAGTTATGAGGACTAACCTCGGTGACCTATGATTGGAAATAGTCAGAAAGGAGGAACGATATCGGTTAGGGGTAACCGAAATTAGTTACTTGTGTGGGAGTGTGTTATTTAAATCTTGGGAATTAGATATATTTTTAGAATTAAAGCATATCTATTAATTATAATTACATGGCTAAGTTCCCTAAGTTTGTATATGCCTATATAAGCATGAAAGCTAGGGTTTAGAAGTAAGAATTAAGAAGAACTTGTAAAATTTGATGATTATTGTGAGAATAATCATGTGAGAGAGAATTCTTGGAGAAGAAGAAAAATATTGAGAGAAAGAAAGTATTGTACATCTGAGAGGTGTGGAATATTGTAAATATTCAATTTTATATCTTGTCAAAGCTTTGGATAATAGATTGGCTTGTTTCTTGGTGGATGTAGCCCACACTAGGTGAACCACGTTAAATCTGGTGTTGATTTATATCTCTTGTTTTTATATTTCTTCTTGTAGAATATCTACTTTTATTTGCATGTATACTTAGATCTGATATATATTATCTATACAACCAACGTGCTAACCCAAAAAAATGGTATCGAGATTTGTTTGAGGGTTTTGTGTGTTGACAAATTTACTCACAAAGTGTTTTTGATTGAGTGGGAGCTACAAAAATGGTAAAAGAAAAGAAATACAAGGTAGAGAAGTTTGACGATAGAAATTATCAATTATGAAAGATGCATATTGAGGATTATCGTATTAAAGATATTTTTACTTATTGTTGGATGAGAAGTCTAGACCTACAAAGAGATTATCGATGAAGAATGGAAGATTCTTTGACAGAAAGGATTTGGGATCTATAATATTGAGCCTAACAACATTTGTGGATTCTAATATTATAGAAGAGACTTCTGAGAGGGTTAATGAAATCTCTTGCTAATTTATATGAAAAACCTAGTGCTTTAAATCAAGTTTATTTGATGAAGAAAAATTTAGTTCTAAGATGCATAAAGGTGGATCTACATCTAGTCATTTGAATGATTTGGATCTATTGTAAATCGTTAAAATCGGTTAATATTCCATTTGATGATGAAGTGAAATCACTTTTATTCTTATGTTCTTTACCCGATAGTTGGGATAACTTGGTAATGGATGTCAAGTAACACATCATCTCGCTAATAATATTTTGAAGTTTGATGATGTGGTTAGTATAATCTTGAATTAATAAATTCACAAGTAGAGTACATAGGAATCATCATCTCGGGAATTATTTGAATGTAGAAAGCGAGGGCAAGTAGAAGGAGAGATCCAAAAGTAAGAGTAATGGGAAATAAAAGTTAAGGGATAGCATATCTAAATCCAAAGGTAAGGGAATTACTTGTTGGAAATGTGGAAAGAAAGGACATGCAAATAAAGATCCTTAGTTAAAGGATAAAGAGAACCAACAACTAGAAAAAGGTAAAGAAGCAAATCTTGTTGCATCAGAGGTAATACAAGATGCTCTTATTCTTTCTTTAGATAATATAATTAAATCATGGGTCTTAGATTCTAGAACTTCTTTCCATGCAACCCCTAATAAGGGTTATTTCATAAATTATGTCCAGGGAAATTTTGGGCATGTTTATTTGGGTGATGATGAACCCTGCAGTATTACTAGTAGAGGGAAGTTCATCTAAATTACATAATGCAAATACATGGGTATTGAAAAATGTGAGGCATGTGCCAAGCCTAAGGAGGAATCTTATTTCTGTAGGGAAACTGCATGAAGTTAGTTACATGGTTACTTTTATAGGAGACTCTTGAAAATTCACCAAGGTTTCTCTTGTTGTGGCAAGAGGTAAGAAGGTAGGAACATTATATTTATCAACCCGTGTTCTTGATTCCTTTTCTGCATTATCTACTTCAGATTCATATGCATGCATGTGGCATAATTGGTTGGGCCATATGAGTCAAAAAGGAATGTAGATCTTAAAGGCTAAGGGTAAGTTATCATATTTGAAAGATTTATATCTTGATTTCTATGAGCATTGTGTCATTGGAAAGTAAAAGAGAGTGATATTTCTCAAAGTTGAGGCAACTAAGAAGGAGTAGAAATTGGAGCTTGTACACACAAATATGTGGGGACTAGCTGAGGTAGCTTCTCATGGAGGATCCTAGTATTATGTTACTTTTATTGATAATGCTAAAAGAAAGATATGAGTTTATTGTATTTATCATAAATATGATGTTTTTGAAACTTTTAAAATATGGAACGCACTATTTGAGAATGAATCAAATTCTAAGCTAAAGTGCCTTAGATATAAAAATGGTGGTGAATAATGTAGTAAGGATTTCAATGATTATTGTTCAGATTAATGGGATATTTAAAGAAATAACGAGTTCCAAGAACACCACGGGAGAATGGTGTTGCGAGAGAGAATGAACAGGACAATTATAGAACCCGATAGAAGTATGAGGATACATTCTAGATTACCTTTTGAGTTTTGGGTAGAAGCAGTTGATACAACGATTTATTTGATTAATCATGGTCCAAGTTCACTAGATGGAGGAATACTAGAGGAAGTTTGGAACGAAAAGGAGGTAGATATTTCTTGTCTTAATGTTTTATAGTTTAGAAGTTTTTGTGTTGATAAGGAAAATAGGAAAAAATTGGATGCAAAATCCAAGAGATGCACTTTCATTGGTTATGGATCTGGTGATTTTGGATTTTGTTTTTGGGATTTAGAGAATTCTAAAATTATTAGGAGTCATGATGTTGAATGGAATGAAAAGAGAATGTACAGGATCAAATTTTGGTACCCAAGGATGAATCGGTTGAGAATTTTGTGAATGAAAATGAACTCTCAAATTTAAAAGTAATATTGATAGGGTTACACAAGAATTAGTGTTGGTTGACCCTTGACCGACATCGGTTAGTAAAACCTACGTCGAGTTATAGGTGACTAGAATTGGTCACTGAAATATTTTGATACAAATGTCCAGGAGGTCCATAATGAGCCTTTAGTGCCCCAAAATCCTGTGAGAAGGTCACAAAGGGTAAGTAAACCTCCATAAAGATTTACACCTTCTCTATTTTATTTATTATTGACTGTAATGGTGAACCAGAATTTTTGAAGAAACAATGCAAGATAATACCCATGTTCAGTGGGAGCATGACATGAATGAGGAGATGGAATCCTTGGAATAGAACTAGAATTGGTATTTGGTTAAATTTCCAGTAGGTAAGAGGACATTGTAGAACAAGTGGGTTTACAGGATCAAGGAATGAGAGGGTGGATAGAAAAGATACAAGGAAAGAATTGTAGTAAAGAGATTTACATAGAAAGTAGGTATTGAATTTGGTGAAATATTTTCTCCTATTGTAAAGATGACTTCTATTCTTACTGTATTGAGTTTAGTTTCAGTAGAGGATTTGCATTTAGATAAGCTATATGTGAAGAAGACTTTCCTTTATGGTCATTAGGATGAAGAGATTTATATATAGCAGATCACTTGGGTATGAAGTCAAGGGTAAGGATAAATTATTTTACTGAGTTGAAAAAGAGCCTATATGGGCTCAAAAAAGCTCCAAGGCAATGATACACGAGGTTTGATAGTTTTATGCATGAGCATGGTTATTTGAGATGTGACTCTAACCATTGTGTTTATTTCAAGAAGCTTGAAAATGGGAGCTATATTATTTTGTTACTGTATGTGGATGATATGTTTATTGTAGGATCTAGTATGTAGGACATTGGTGAGCTTAAGGGAAAGCTAGCTCAAACATTTTCTATGAAGGATTTAGGAGCTGCAAAAACAATCATTGACATGCAAATATGTAAAGACATGAAAAACAAGAAATTGTATGTCTCAAGAGGATTACATCTACGGGGGTATTAGAAAGGTTTAAGATGCAGAATGTAAAACTTGTTAGTACACCTATGGTTGGACACTTCAAATTGAGCAAAAATTAGTTTCCTTCATCACATGAGGAGGTCAAATACATGACACGAGTGCCATATGCTTTAGTATTTAGGAGTCTTGTGTATGTTATGGTTTGTACCATACCAAAAATTATACATGATGTGGTAGTTGTGAGTAGATATATGGCCAATCTAGGTAAAGAGCATTGGAAAGTGGTCCAATGGGTGCTCATGTATTTGAAAGGAACATCTAGCATGCGGTTATGCTATGGAGGTTCAAATATTTCGTTATGTGGCTATGTTGATTTAGATATGGTTGGAGTTTTGGATAGTAGGAGGAGCACTATTGGATACATTTTCATAGTAGGTGGAATGGCAGTTAGCTAGATTTCAAGATTGCAGAAGGTTATGGATTTGTCTACTACAGAGGCAGAGTATGTTGCAGCTACGAGAGGCTAGCAAGGAGATGATATGGATGAATTGGTTCATGGAAAAGTTGGGAAAGGATAAATATGATTGCAAACTATTTAGTGATATTCAAAGTGTAATTCATTTGGAAAAGAAATCAATGTTTCATTCGAGAACAAAAGACATTCAGTTGCAGTATCACTTCCTATGGTAGGTATTGAAGAATGGACAGTTTAATCTGAAAAACATTCATATGAGTGAGAACTCTGCAGATATGCTACCGAATCCATTAGAAAATGATAAGTTGGAGATACACTCCACTTGTGTTGGTCTTCAATTTTGAGACTTAAAGAGGAAGAAACAAAGCTAAGGAAGGATCCAAGAATGATACTATATAGGTATGGTGCAGTAATAAATCTCCAAGTGGGAGATTTTTGAGTTAGGAGCTCAATTACTTCATATTAGTATGAAATGTGAAATTTTTTGGAAAACACATGCTTGTCGTCATCGAGTTAGGAGGGACTAGAATCAGTCACCTATGACCAAAAATGGGCCATCGAGGAACCGACATTAGTTAGGGCTAACCGACATCGATTACTTGTGTGGGAGCATTTTATTTAACTCTCGGGAATTAGATCTATTTTTAGCATTAAATTATATCTTTTAATTGTAATTGCATGGATAAGTTCCATAAGTTTTTATACACCTATATAATCATTAAATATAATGTTTAGAAGTAATAATTAAGAAGAACTTACAATATTTTAAGATTATTGTGAGAATAATCGTGTGAGAGAGAATTCTTGGAGAAGTAAAATATTAAGAGAAAGAAAGTATTGTACATCTCGAGATGTGTGGAAGATTGTAAATCTTCAATTGTATATATTTTCAAAGCTTTGGATAATATATTGACTTGTTTCTTGGTGGACTTAGCCCACACTAGGTGAACCACATTAAATTTGGTGTTGATTTATATCTCTTGTTTATATATTTCTTCCGGTAGAATAACCACTTTTATTTGCATGTATGTATGCTTAGATCTGATATATATTATCTATACAACCAATGTTCTAACTCAAAAATAAGCACCAACCCATAATTTAGTGAGGAACCAACCTTACAAGGATAACTAACCCCTAGTTTAATAGAGCACTAACCCTATAACGAGCACCAAACCCTAGTTTAGTGAAGAACCCAATCCAAAAGGATTTTACAATGCCCTAATATGATCAATAAACAACTCAATGACCTTTATATGAAGACATATGAAGTTTCTTCTGCCACAAATGATGGAGATCGCTAATTCATCTCACACACTATCTTCAAACCCTCATTCCCTGCAACTCACTCTTTCTTCCTTTTTCATGGACTTGTCTTGCATTCAATCATTACACACATGTTGTATAAAATTTCTCATATTTTTTCCATCATACTCAACCCTAAATTAATGCATTAGAATCCCCTTCACACTTTTAAATAGGTCACATTTTTTCTTCTAAAATAACTAGTTCAAAATATAACTAAACAAGCCTTTGAAATATATTTTTATTCTTTTAAACACTTCATAGGTAGATATTACTTCATTAGATTAAAAAAACATTAAAAAAATAACAAAAACTTATGAACATTAATCAAATCGACCCATGTAGGTCGGTCATGCCCAAATGCACCAAACAAGCTCAAAATAACACAAAACCCCATCACTGGATGAACAAAAACCATAAAAATTATTATTAAATCTCTAAAATTCACCACACATGTCAAATATGACATAAAAACACGATACATGCTCATTTATTATATTTCACCAATCAAATTTATTATAAATCACTCAAGAAGATGCATATCCTTCACCAAAGAGTTGTTTCCAAAACTCTCTCTTCACCTTTGGGCCTCATGATCACCCAAGAACATCTTAAATATATAATTTAATCACTAATTGGCATCCCATTTACCTTTATATCACCTCAATTCATGGTAGATCCCACGAAACATCCATATATGCAAACCACACAAACTTTCCTCTTCACTAAACTAAGCTTCCTAGAAAGTAGTTTTAAAAACATTACTAGTTTACACACTTTTTCCCACTTTCAAGATTTCAAAATTCCCTTAATAGTAAAAAAATTCTTACCTATTTAATTTCAATTTGATATCAAACATCATCCAATCTAAAACATTCCTCATTTACCTCAATCTTTCAGCCTAAGCAATCCCATCCTAAAAACAATAGACCTTCTTCTTAATAAAATGAGCTGGATGACCTATAAAAATCTCATCATGATAAAATCCTTATACCAAAGGGAATCTCATAACCTCTTAAATTTCCTTGCAACTCCAAGTGGAAGGCCTCCAACCATGTCCATCTTTGAAAACTTCTTAAAAGTGCCCCAAAGCGGCTTAAGACTAGTCTTCATAAATAGGGCCCACTTTTCCCTCTAGAATATCAACTATTATCTAAAACCATCACATAAATAAATTTAAAGTACCATAATAAAAACAATGTCCATTTATTTTGCAGCACCTTTGGACAACCTTGTCCCAAATTGTACTTCTTCATAAAATAACATTTTTAGGTGGGGTTCACTCATCACCACATTATGTGTCTTACTTTTATGGAAATCTGGAGGAGTCCTATATATCAGAAAATAATCATACTAGCACAACAAATCATTTTTGGGTACTTACCATGCAATCATATCATACCACTTTTGAACTAGGGTTTTGAACTCACAAAAGGTTGTTTACTTCTTAACATTATTTAATAAAAACTTGACAATGAAATGACCAATTTATTTTTTTAAACCTTTTTAACTCAATGAAAAATCATCCTTAAAAGCCACAAAGTCCTGTTCATAGCACATGATTCATGGTGAGCATCAAAAAGTGTAATTCAAGGTGGAAATCACCTTCTTCTTCACCATGTTTCACTAAAAACAACATAACTTGCAAAATATTCTTCAGAATGACTTGAATTTTTCCTCACACGGCTAGGTCACCCCTATTAACCATATCCAATAATTATCATGGCTCAAATATATCTCAATATTCTCAACCCATTTTATTTGTATGAGTAACCCTTGGGTTTTTGCATGGTTTAGGCTAGGGTAAACTGAACCAACATTGTAGCTCATCATGAAACCTCTCTAAAAGGACCTAACATACCTGGAACAACATGTATGACATAATTTCATGCCTCAATTAGATATCATGGCTCTAAAACTCATCCTCATTCCACCAAATACCTAGACTTGGTGTAGATGAATATATCCAACAGGGTCTTAAACATGTACCTGCACCATGAAACTCATGTGAGTGTCTACAAAACTATCCCAACATGATCTACATACTTCTACCAAGCTCCTCATCCTACCAAAAAACTCAAACCACCACACACCTTTACCTAGTCTAGATAGGTCACCTAATTAGGCTTGTTAGACTAATCCAATCTCACTGAATTAACTCATTCCATCATGAAATCACCTGATACTCCATGTCATCATACTACCTAGTATGCTCTAAAAAATCTTCATCATCCTCTTTGTCATTAATGATATTTTACATCAATGAAAACACCTAGAATCAACATACCAATAATCTCCCCCTTTTTCATTAATGGAAAACTACCAAACATTCTCCCCCTTTTACATAATGACAAATCATACTTGTATCTGCATGTTCTTCATCTTTCTCGTCTTCATAAGGTCACCTCTTAGTTGGAAATATAAACCAAAATCATCAAATTTAGTTCACAAACTTTTCGTTCTCACAAAAATTTGTTACCTCTTTCAAAGTATTTATGATTGTACTCCCTTGGGAAAAATAATACACAACATATATACACACCAAAGATCATGGTTTAGAGCCAAAAACAATTCTTACCTTATTTATTAACCTGCCTTAGTCAATCTTTTTCACCAACTTGTTTGTTTCTTACATACAAAGGTTTGACGTCACTTTTAGATTTGAGGTCCCTAAAAAGAATCTTGAGTTCTATTTAGAATGACTTTCACAGTTCTAGAGACTAATACACAACATGTAAAAATCCTTTATAGCTCTTCCTAGACCTATGCCATCCTCCTCTAACCAAAAACACAAAGTTTTAGCTTCTTTCCTTGTATGGTTTCCTTGAAGGAGGATCAAACACTTCAACTCTTCCCTAAAGTTGCTCCTCGGTCCTTTCAACCTTCTATCATCCTAACATATCCCTTTTGAGTCAATAGTTTTTCCCACAAAATATTATACCTATGACCATTCTTCATTTTTATATACAAGCTACTTATAACTTTCTTGGTAACTTCGATACGATTGATTCAAGGTGGGTACAAGATATTTCCTTCCTTAGAAGACTTTTACATATTTATAAGAGCCTACTTAAGTTCCCTAAGACAGAGTGTGTATGTTATCAATCATTATTACCTTATAACACCTCTTAGCTTATTTATCAAGCCTTAAATCTCAAACTAGACCAAGAGTACCTTGAAAACCCTTTCATCTTTACACGTTTTCGTTAAAGACATTTTTTCCGACCCACATATTTATCTACATTCGTGTAGCTCATAATTATTTAGACCTAATACACATCCAAACAACCCATGTTCATGCATATATCATCTTTGATTACATACATTTACCTTATGAGAGTTTATTAACACATGAAGTACCTGGATCAAGGTCATTGATGACTCCCCTTGCATCTAAGATAGTTTGTAGATGAGTAGAATTCTATTTCTTGACTTTATAGATAATGATAATTATCAAATAAAGACTTGTAACTTTATTACCTTCATAATTGGGTCTTTTAAGTATTTATAGCACCTTACACTTACCTTATAATATCAAAGTATTTCTTCCCCTATTGTGGTGATTCTCTACAAACTCATGATTCACCACTTTATTTCTTTAATAGACCACAATAACTCACTAAAGGGCACAATTCAATGATAAAGCATATGATCAACTTTAAAAATATTAAAAATTATCTCAAATTCAAGACACACTTTATGCTTCAAATATCTCATTTAGCTTAAGGCACCATTATATACACAGTATAATGCTTTTATCGAATACCATAATTTTCTCAATTGTTAGCACAAACCCTTTTCACTCAAGTGTAAGCTTAAAGAGATTCATTTAATGTTTAATTCTTTATTTTATCCATGTACATCCTTATCATACCATCAAGAAATCTCAAATCTTGTCTAAGGGAATAATGCACTCCTCTAAAACATCAAACACATGTTGGCAGACATGATCATCAAAAGCTTCAATCTCATTCCTCATAAACCTTTCTCAATTGTAGCTTCTTGATGACAATGAGATACAAACCTTCTTTTTGGGAGAAATCAATTCATGACTAATAGAAATTAAATCCATTTTTAGACACCCTTTTGGATATTTGAAGCATGGGTCAAACTCTATAGCTCAATTCATAGGAAAACCACCTTTGTTCACCTATCTCCTCTCAAGACTTTATCTTCTGCTATCCATTCCCGGGTACATTTTCCCACCTATATTTTGATGCATGAGGTTTCAAAAGACAAGATATATTTTGTACCCCATTTTCATGATTTAGGGATCTCTAAAGTTTCAGATTTTAGGATTGAGGGAAAGTATCTAAAATTCATTTTCTTTTCAAACCCTAGGTAGGGTTTTCTGAGAGCCAGAGAAGCATATTATAGATAAAATATTACAAATTTAATTTCATGGCTTCAAAATACTCAAGTATATCTATTTCAACATAATACATGTCAAATTCTTACCAGTGGGGAAGATAATACACTACCCCCAAAGAACTTGATTTATCCTTATCGGGATTTGTAGAAGACAATGCTAATGAATTTATGAAAATTTCATAATAGATATTTTTATTTCATAGTTATAACTATGAATTATGTTCCTTCATTCCATATTTTGTACAAGCTTAAGTTTCATATAGATTATATGATGTTTTACAACATTTATATCATGACCTCAAGGCTAACACTTCATATAAACAACTTTTCATACCTATGTATGAGCTTGTGAGTAACCATTAGGTACAATAATTCCATCTTGAACATGGAGAGATTAGTCAAGATTTCAAAAACATTTCATTATTTTCTTGAGGTGATACTACATGCCTCTACCAACATAAAAACACCATTTCTCCATCTACAAATTATTTGTTAACTTGATGTACATTGTTTCTCATCGTACGATGAACTATGTTATGGTTCAAACATACCTAATTTTCATTATCTATATTCTTTTTGATATTTAGAAAGATTAGACCATCTCCTTGATGCATGTAGAAGACCTTGCCATAGACTGTAAATAGTTCTAGGGACCACTCTACCGTGAATACTTCTATGCAGACACATAATATCAATGCTTGAACAACCACATGGCATACCTTGTCATTTTTTATGACATACTATGATACAACTTGGACATTTCATGACCTATCCACCATATGGGGTAAGATGAACCTCTCTTAGCATACCCAAGCTAATATAAGAACCAATATCTTTAAAATTTAGAGACATATCTTGACAATAACTTAAAGGTATGACTTCACAAACTTTAATGACCTCTTATATAAATAAATATTGTTTACAACATTAATTACACACAATAAATTCATGACTTTATACCTTTTAAGATAAATAGAAATACTAGATGGAAATTAATCTGTAGCAATAAATAAATGAACAACATGACAACTTAAAGACATACCTTGACATCATGATAAGATCCCCAAAAAAAAAAAAATCAATAATAATACATACAAAATTTCTAAAAGATAGGTTTGACCAAATGACTAGACACAAGGACTCAAAGATAAAAAAAAACTTTTGTTGATGATGCAAACTCTAACACCTTTGACAGAGACTAATTACTTTTCAAGAAAAAAATTTGATTCATAAGACAATGACATACCTTACACATATTGAAATAACTCTTGTAGGAACTCATACTTCCTTCATCCGATAAATGTATTCTAGAATCCTAGAGAAGATGTAAAAATTTCATTGAATCAATAAAAACAATATATAAGCATCAAATGACCTCAAATATTCCATCTTCTCCCTTTCTTCCTTTGAGATCTTGGATGATCCTTTTGGAATAGTAATTTCATCTACAAATCCTTCATATTCTGATTAAAAATTAGATATATACTCATTAAGTTCTTCATTTACTTTCTCTTTCTCAATTAGAGTTAATAATCCTTCATGGATTAAACTAGGCTTAACAAACCTAACTTCTTCCTTCTTGATTATGTCAACATAAATTTGTAACTCGAAAGATCTTGATTCTTCCTTATATTTCATTGTCTCTTTCTCCTTCACATCCTCTACCTTTTTTTCCTTATCATCCTTAGGAAATACTCCACTTTGAATGATAGATGAATATGAAGTCTTCATCACAACACTTTGATCCTTATTCTCCTTGATGTACTTGAAATATTTAGAGTCTTATTTATTTTCCTCAATCTTAGAGATGTCTTTCTTGACCTTAGAATCATCCATATGACTATTTTTAATTTTTAAAATTCTTCCATTTTTCCCATTAGGAGCTTGAAACCTATTATAGGCTCATTCATATTTACCTTGGTCATAAAATATAACAACATGTACTTGTTGGTGACACTTATAGAACAAAAACTCTTCCATATTATAGGAACACATATACTGAGATTTCAACCACAATCACATGACTTATGGTCATACTCATAACATGAATAACATTGAACCTTGAAGGAGATACCAGTATTCTATGAGTACTTAATCCTAGAGGACTTCCTTTTGTAATCCATGACTCGTGACCAAAACCATTACGAGACATAATAATGAGCATTAAATGAAGGATCATACCTCATATAATTAGGTTTTATAATAGATTTATAACTTTTTGGATCAACCTTCTTGATCAACTTCATGTTTTCTTAAGATCTTGGACCAGCTTTATCATCTTTCTTCACATGTTCACGTATGAATCCTAGACCTTTTTGTCACTAATATCTCTTTGCACCTCCAATATTCCCTCAATGACTTCAAAACTCTTCTCTAACCTCCAGTATATTTTCATCCTATTAGAAGCATCTTGAAGATCATAATCCAAAACCTTCAACTTATCTCCATACCTATGACAACTATCTTCTTTGTACTTTAGTGCTTTAGACATGCTTTTAACTTTAGATTTTAGAATTTTGATGGGTTGTTCTTGATAATTTTCCATGCAATTGATTTTATCTTGTAACTTGCAAATTAGAGAATCAACAATATCATACTTATTCTGTAAGTCTTATTCAACATTTGAATACTTTCCCATTTCTTGTGCTTCTATAATCTCATTCAAGTGATTAAAATTTCTTCTCAAGGACCCGATCTCATACCAATTATTGGAAGAAAAAAGTAATGAGAGGGGGGTGAATCCATCCTTTTAAAAAATTCAACAATTTAAAATTTAATTTCATAAATCATAAACCATTCAACAATTATTATGTGCACCACATCACATAACATACATCCAAATAACCATAACCATGAGAGAAAACACCATAACACAATATATAAGTAGGAAACCCTTAAGGGGAAGAAAACCCACTAAAACAAGAATTTATTATAGCTATGTTTCAAATTTATTTTATGAACAAATAAACAAGGAGAAGAAACCTATGATTGAGTGAGGCACCAACATCATAAGGAACACCGACCCCTAGTTTAGTATAGCACCAACCCTACGAAAACACCAACCCCTAGTTGAGTCAAGTAAACCACTCTAAAAGAGGATAGAACCCCTAATATGATTAAAAACTAACTAAAACACCTGTAGATGAGGATATATGAAGTTTTTCGATGCCACAACTGATGGATATCACTAATTTAGCTTACACACTATCTTTAAACCCTCATTCCTCCAACTCACTCTTTCTTCTTCTTTTATGGACTTTTATTGCCTTCAACCCTTTCACACATGATATCTAACATTTATGATATTTTTCCATCATCCATGAATATGAAATCATGCATTATAATCCCCTATATACTTTCAAACATGTCACATTTTTCCTTCTCAACGAACTAGTTCAAAAATGAACTAAACAATCACTTAAATATGTTTTTATTCTTAAAAACACTTCATATGTTTTTCATAAATCATTATCTCAACCAAAATAACATATAAATATTAAAAAAAACTTACAAAACTTCATCAAATTGACTCATGTAGGTCGGTCATGCGCAAATGCACCAAACAAACTCAAAAATAACTCAAAACCCTATCACTTGGATGAGAAAAAACCAAAAACACCATAAACATGATTATTATAGCTCCCAATTTCACAAAACATGTCAAATATGTCATGAAAATACCATTAATGGTCATTAAATATCTTGCACTAATAAAATTTATCACAACTCACTCAAGAAGACTCATATCCTTCACCAAACAATGGTTTCCGTAGAATCTTGTCTTCACCTTTGGTCCTCGGTACCACCTAATAACATTTTAACTATGGTATGTAACCAATAATTTCAATCCCATGTACTTTTATATAACATCCATATATGCAAACTACACCAATTTTCCTCTTCACCAAATTGAGCTTCCTAGAAATTTATTTTAGAAACGTAGCTAGTTTGCACCCTTTCTACCACATTAGAGACCTTCAAATTCCTTCGATAGAATTTTTTTTTATGTTTATTTACTTTCTAACTGATATAAAGTATCATCCAATCTAAAACATGCCTCATCTACCTAAATATTTCATCATGAGCAATCTTATCACGAAAATAATAAACCTTCTTCTACACAAAATGAGCTAGATGACTTATCAAAACATATTATCCTAAGAAAAACCTTAAACTAATGTGAATCCATTTTATTCCTCTTTCCATAACATCTTACATTTCCTTCCAATTTCAAGTGGAAAGAATTCAATCAAGTCCTTCTCTGAAAACTTCTTGAAACTGCCCCAAAACTACCTTAAGACCATTCTTCATAAATATGGCACACTTTTCCCTCTAAAATATAAACCATGATCTTAAACCATCATGTACATCAAGTAAAATTCCCATGATAAAAACAATGTCAATTTATTTTACAACTCCTTTGGAAAACCTTGTCCCAAATTGGAATTCTTTAGAAACTTACATTTTCAGGTGGGGTCCACTCATCACCACATGATTTATATTACCTTTCCAGAAATATGTAGGATTCCTCTACATAATTAAATCATAATGCTAGCATAATCAATTAATTCTAGGTACTTACCAAGCAATTATATCCTACAAATTTTGAGCTAGGGTTTTAAATTCACAAAACATTGTTTACATTCTTAATATTCATTCATAAAAACCCGACGATGAAATGAAAACATTATTTTTTAAAACCTTATTAAATGAATGAAAAATCATCCCTAAAATCCAAAATTTCCAATGAAAATAACACAATTCATGGTGAGTATTAGAAGGTGCAATTCAAGTTAGAAATCACCTTCTTCTTGACCATGTTTCACCAAAAAAACATAACTTGTAAAATATTCTTCAAAATGATTTGAAATTTTGTTCAAACCTCTAAGACATCATCACAATCTCAAACCATTACCCCTGGATAAAATAGATCTACATGTTCTCAGTCCATCTCATTTTCATGACTAGCCCTTCATGTTTTACATGGTTTATGATAGGGTAAATTGAACCAACATTGTAACTCATCATGAAACCTCTACAAAAATACATAACATACCTATAAAAAAATTATGACATCCCTACATGCCTCCATGAGATCTCATGGCTCTACAACTCATCCTCATGCCTCCAAACACCTAGACTATGTCTATATAATAACTTAATTGGGTATTCAACATATACATGCACCCCGAAACTCATTTGAGTTCCTAAACACTCTCCTAATATGATATAAATATTACTACCAAGCTCTTAAATCTAACAAGAAACTCAAACCACCATACACCTTTACCTAGGCTAGCTAGGTCACTGACTAGGCTTGCTAGACCAAGCCAATCTCATTTAATCACCTCATACTATCACGAAATCACATAATAATCCATGTCATCAACCTACCTAACATTCTCTAACACATATCCATAATCCTATTTGTCATTAACAAGATTTTACATCAATGTAAACACATAGAACTCAACATGCCAACATTGTAAACTTTTGTATCAAAAATCGATACTTTCATTTTTGAGGGCCGGACTAGGAACTACTATTTTTGGAAATATCATATTTTTGTTCAAATTTGATCCTATGAATCTTTTGGAACTTTGAATTCACTTCCTTGTATGATTATTCACTATTTTTAACAAGCTTCATTTTTTGGCGGGTTGTTGTTTTTGGACATGTTATTTTGTGAAAAATTCCAATTTTTCCTTGCTTGATGTTTTGCATTGTTTCTAAATGAGATGGGTAATAAGATCTTACAATTTCATGGAATTACTATTTTTATCATTTGAAGGGTCATGTCATATGCTATTTTTAGTAATTAGTAAAAATGGTGTTGGTTTGCATCGAAACATGATTTTTAGATTCAACTCTTGGTTGCGATCTCGTGCTCCATTTTTTGTTGTGTTCCGCTCGTTGAAACTATTGGAAATAAAAAAACAATTTTTAGAGTAAGATTTTGTAGGTTTGAAGCTATGATGAAAGAAATTAATCGATTTTGTATTGAACTAGGTGAGGAGACATGAATGACATGTATTTTTCATTCTTTTAACTTGCCATGAGAATCAAATTTACTCAAAGATGAGGTAGGCAGAAGTTTCAAAGTTATGGTTTACAATGGATTAGCATGAGGTGAATTTTATATCCCCCTTTTCCCCTTAGTAATTGGGATGATAAGTGTAATAAAATTCACCTTATTTTGTTGATGACAAGTGGTACCGCAAGGTTAAATGAGAGGAAGAGATGAAAAACATTCCATAACACTTGGAAGATGCAAATGAGGTCATATGAAGAATCTTAAAGGAGGGATATAGAGAGGAGAATTTTTGTGTTTCCCCTATATCCCCTTGGGAATTAAGATAAGAGGTGCACAAAAACTCACCTCAAGGATATGATTCCATGTTCCACACCATGGATTTGATATGGGGAAGATGAGAAATCTTGTTTTAAGCACATGGGAGATAGTTTTGGATCATATGAGGAACTAGGAACGGGGATGAATAGGGTAAATTTTTATGTCCCCTCTATCCCCTTGGGAATTGGGAAAATAGGTGCACAAAATTTTTCTTCAAGTATATTGTGCCAAGTGTCAAGCATGGATGTAATCATGGGAGCCATGGTTTAGCTATTTTAGCACTATGAGGGCTAGTTTTTGGTCACGTGAAGGTCCATGAAGTAAGATAAGGAATTTTTTTGTCCCAACTATCTACTTGGGAAATAGAAAATAGGGACATAAATGTATCCATACACTAGGAGGTGACATGTGTCCACCCAAAATTTGGATGACTGTAAAAATCATACTTGCGGGAGAGACAACTTGTTGATGAAGTTAACCTAGCTCTTGGTGGTACTTTTTGATGAAACATAAGATTATTTTGATTTTAAATAGCATTATAAGAACAATGGGATTGGTTGTAATCTTCAATTCTTCATGTATCATCAAAAAGTTTCTCCTTTTTCTTTTTTACAGAAGGGTGTGTCTACCATAACTGATTTGTCATGAGAAGCCATCATGTGTTGTGAGAAATTTTATGATTTCATAATATAAAGGAATATTTATTATTTATAATTAATTTTTTTATTTTACTATTCATTATAGAACTCTTGAAATCTTATGTCAAAGTTTAGGTATTGATTTTAGCTACATACTCCTTGAACTGAAAAACCTTAAGTTACATTGTCTATATCTAAGCCTTCAAAAATTACCTAAATATTCCTAAATCAGTTCCAACATGTTCATATCTATCTAAAACCACCTCTAGATGAGTGTGGAATTTCATATCCTTTTTGAAGAGTCTACACCTTCCCTAAAATGGCCAGAATTATCCTTTCAGGCTTATTGAAAAACTATCCTTTAGAATCTTTTCATTGAATTAGGTGAAATACCTTCATACCCTTCTTCAAACACCTAAAAAAATTATTCAAAATAATTGGATCACTGTAAGGTCAATCAGAGCATGACATAATAGAAAAAATAAACAAGAGAGGTTTTCGGGAAGACTTAGGATATATATTTTTCAATTGGCTTGGTTTTCATGCTTGAAAGTTTATATTTTTCATGTTGCACATTTGCATAACACAAGGTTCCAATTTTTTTATGGTTAATGTTTCACATTTACAAAGTGACCGATTTATCTAGATTGGCTACAAACCGAGTTCGCAAACTAATTTCTAGGATTCAAACACATAATGTGTCAATACCCACCCCTTCCATTATATGTGTATAAACCCTTGATTTCTATGAAAATAATTTATGGAAACTAGGGTTCAATCTACACCTACCTTTCCAAATCTGATTATTGTAAATGTACGAGTTTGTTTTCATTGTAGAACAAAAAGTAGCCTACAAAACCCACTTGAAAATTAGTTCAAAAAGTATTTTTATCCAAATTAAAAGTTGATTATGATTTTCATGGTGAAACTCTAGAGGTATGTGGTGCTAGATATTCATTTCCAAACATAGATCTCCAAACCATGAGCCAAAAACAAAATAACTTTCTAACTTTTGACATCTTACCCATGTTGCAAAAAAGCCAATTGGGATCAGAAATGCATGCTACTAAAGGATAAAAATATCATCCCAATTTGGTTTAAATAATGATACATGACAATCCATGTTACTAGGTAACACATTTTGTCACATACCACGGTTTACCCCATTCTGTTTTTGGCCCATATTAATCAAAATTAACAATTTAAATCCTTTTTGGTGGTTTACGATATGCTTACATCTATAAGTAACCTAAGTTACTTATGAATGCAAGCATACCATTTATTTTTATTATGAAATTATACCCTATTGGAGATGCCTAACGGGTGTACAAGTATGCGTGTTGACACATATAGACGCATTGTCTATACACTAGCTTGGTGGGATACACAAGCTTGTATTTATGAAGATATCCTATAGGTTCTCAAAATCACACCCCATTTCAGTTAGACATGGCCAACAACATTGGACTTGTGCTAGATCATCTAGCTTTTAAAACTAGACTCTGCCTCCATGTAAGGCTGGGCATACTAAATGGTCTAGAGACCAAGTGTTATAAAATATATATATGGTACCTGTGCATAGTGGGGACTCCTTTGTTGGCATATGCTATGATGTTGTGAGATATTGGGGGACTTAGTTAAATAATTATTACTTTAGACCATGTGGTCTTCCCCAAGGTGATTATTTTTGTTTGTTTGACTTTTTAAAAGTTTAAATCATTTAAAAAATATACATTAATAAGGGAGGAGACCTCATGACCCCTCTGCCATCACCATGATAGAAATCCCCAAATCTCAAAAGGGGGCAGGTGTCTTCATCCAATGGCTGGCATTGATCAAGCCCACATGGGATGGCAAAGGTTAGAAAAAGTAAAATATTTCCATTCAAGATGGGAAGGAAATGAGGAGAAATTTGGGGCAAAGCCATTCCAAAATAAATATAGAGTCAGTGATCATGGCCTACATGCCAAAGAAATATAAATTTTGGTAGACTTGCCTCTATGTGAAATGCTTAAAATGGAAGGGTTTCTCTGGGTTAGTTTTATAGCAAGCAGTTGGAGGAGAAGGGGTTTGAAATTTTGGAAAATTAATTGTAGGCTGGAAGTTTCATACAACTATTGTAGGCATGGTTTCTTGTTCCTGTGTTTTTCTATTCTTTCTAATAATATGTAGCTACTAGTAGATGGAATAATGGTTAAAATTTGGGTATGTATATCTGGAATTGATGTGTGCTTCTTTTTTAAATGCTTGACCGTAGAAATTGATGTGATCTTCTGTAAAAAAATGGTTTCTGAAATCATTGTGTCTTTCTTTATTAAAAAAGGGGGTTTCTTGAAAACATTGTGTTATTATTTATAAAAGTAATGGTTCTTGAAATCGATGTGTGTTTCTATCTTGATTTCCCATCGTAAATCGATTTTGGTTGCTACTGAAAGTTATCTATTTGATACCTTTAATAAATATGGGTATATGAATAAATTTAATAAAAACCCATTTTGTGAAAGTGGTAGTCAAGAAGGGTTTCTGTCTAGGTGTAGATTCTCTAGAATCTCTCTACCATTAGTAGGTAGATGTATTCCCTCTACAGAGACTCGGGAGAATTAATTATTTTCCTTCCGGTGTGTCGATAAAGCTGCTCATTGACCTGCAATAAAACTTGGGCAGTAGGATTTTATTTAATAGAGAGGGTTTTATTTAATGGAATCAATTTTATTCAATGATGAGTGAAGTTCAGTTAAAATCTAAACTTCATTTGAATCATTTGACCAAACAACTTGGGGTTTATTTTCATGAACTCGGGAATTATTTTAAATTAGGATTTAATGCCTATTGTAGACTTATTATAATAGTTGTATATGGTCATCGATGTTGTTTTATTCTACAATTTTTATATGAACAACTAAGTTTTTTTAATTTTATCATTGTATATGACTATTTAATTTTTGTTTTATTCTACAGTTCGTTATATGAATGAATGATTGTTGTTTTATTCTATCACTTGTATATAGTTGTTTGAATGTTAATATTTTCTTCTTGAGTGAACATAGGACTAATTTAGTCTACAACTACTTTATGGATTCATGAATGTTGTTAATATACACTTCTTGAGTAAACATATGATTGTTTTAGTCTACATCTATTTAATGGTTGTCTAAATGCAATTAATATCTACTTCTTCAGTGAATAGAGGATTGTTTTAGTCTACAACTCTTATACGAATGTTTCAATTTTTGATATTTTATTTGGAAGTGAATGGATACCTCTGTTATTATGTTGGATTTGGGATTAAAAATTATTGATGATTGGGAATTGCACCCTTATGGATATTTCCATCTTAATTAGATGTAAAATGTTAAGTCAACTTGTGGAAAATAAGTATGTGCCTCGGTATCAAATTGAGAAGTTTAGGATACAAAAATTTATCATGGGATTAAATCCCATTATAGGAGGTGAGGTGGATGTTCACAGTCCAACCACTATGGAAGGGGTTGTTGAAAAATCCATAAGGAAAGAACATAAATTAAGAGCAATCTCTGCTCATAGAGAGGAAATTAGAAAGAAGATTCCAAACTCTTCTTCATCTCTTACACCCAAAAAGGGACCCTGGAAGAGGTTTGGCATGAAAAATAAATTTTCCACTGATAACAATAAGAAAATAGTGATAAACAAACCTGTTGCTAGTATGCGGAACAACTTTTTCAAGAACAATAATAATGGGAAGAAGTCCTACGGAAGCCAGAATGATAACTTCAAGGATGGAAATAAATTTGAGCCTAGGAAGGGGCCTGTTGGAGGCTATTTTAATTGTGGCAAGGATCATTACACGAGTCACTATCCTTTGAAGAAGGATGACTGCAATCAGTAGCATAACATACATGCTATAGTAGTCGCCAAGAAAGTGAAAAGCAAGTCACACCCATAGAAGTTCTGGGTAAGTTATTCGGTATACTGTGACTATAATTTTTGATACTAGAGCTACTGAATGTTTTATTTCTACTAAGTTAGCTTCAAAATTAAAAATAAAAGCTAAGAAAATGGAAAAATTGTGGACTGTGCATTATGGAAATAATGCTACTCATACGGTTAGTATGTGTCTTTTTGGAGCAGTCCTCGACTTTCCTAGTTTTTCCATAGAAGTTGACCTTTATGTTGCTCCTTTGGGGTCTTATGATGTAATCATAGGTGTTAACTAGATAGCTGAGCATAAAGAAAAGGTTGATTGTTTTGAAAAACATATTAGTTGTTTAGATGATCTGTAGAAATCAGCGGTCATTCAAGGTGTAAAACATGATATTTCAGTTAGGAAGTTGTCAACAATGCAACTTAAAAAGGCCAAAAACAAAGGTTGTACCTTGTATGTAGAAAAAAATTTAGACTGCAGAAGAAGGTAAAGATTTTATGGAAAAATATCCTTTGTTACGAAATTTCAGAGATGTATTTCTAGAAGAGTTACTGGGTCTTCCACCCAAATGGGAGTTTGACTTCATAATAGAGATCAAACCAGGAACCGAGCCTATATCCAAGGCACCTTATAGAATGACTACCATTGAATTGGTAGAGCTTAAGGCTCAGTTACAGGAAATTTTTTCAAAAGGATTGATAAGACCAAGTGTCTCACCTTGGGGAGCACCGGTAATCTTTGTGAAAAAGAAGGATGACACACTTAGATTGTGTATTGATTACAAAATGTTGAACAAGGAAACTATTAAGAACTGATATCCACTTCCTAGAATTGATGATCTGTTTGATCATATGCATGGAGCATCGGTGTATTCTAAAATAGATCTTCGATTGGGATATCATTAGTTGAGAATAAAGGATGAAGACATACATAAAACAACTTTTAGAACAAGGTATGGGCATTATGAATTCATAGTTTTACCTTTTGGGTTGACAAATGCACCTACCGCTTTTATGAATTTGATGAATAATATTTTTCAAGAATACTTGGACAAGTTTTTTCTTGTATTCTTGGACGATATTCTCATATACTCTAAAAGCATTGAAGAACATCATGAGCATTTGAAGATAGTTTTGGAAATCTTAAGAAAGAGAAAGTTGTATGGTAAGTTGTCTAAATGTTCCTTCTATGACATGGAAGTACACTATTTGGGACATGTAATAAGCAAAAATGGAATAGTTATAGATCCTTCAAAGATCATAGCTATAACTGAGTGGCCTGTACCCAAGAATGTGCATGAAGTTAGAAGCTTCATGGGTCTTGCTAGTTACTATAGAAAGTTTGTTAAAGAAAATTCTAAGATTTTTGCACCAATAACTTCATTACAAAAGAAAGATAATAAATTTGTTTGGAATGAAAAATGTGAATCTTCTTTTAAGATTCTAAAGGATCAGTTAACTACAACACCTATTTTGACTATACCTGATCCAAATGGGGACTTTATTGTTGTAACATGGATGCATCTGGAGAGGGCCTCAGAGGTATTTTGTTACAGGATGACCATGTCATAGCTTATGAAAGTAGAAAACTCAAGTTACATGAATGGAATTATGCTCCACATGACCTAGAGCTTGTTGTCATTGTTCATGCCCTTCAAATATGGAGGCATTATCTTCTCGGTAGGCCTTTTGAACTAAAAATTGACCATCTTGGGTTGAAGTATATTTTCACTCAGCCAAACCTAAATGCAAGACAACGAAGATGGTTGGAATTTCTATCTCAGTATGATTTTGATATAAGCTATATTAAAGGCAAGGAAAATAGAGTAGTTGATGCTCTAAGTCATAGGAAGCACATTTATGCTCTTATAACATTAAGAACTCAGTTTAAAGATGAGGTGAAAAGTGTCATGGAATCTGATTCTTATTTTCAACAAGTAAGGACAACACTTGCTGCAAATCCAAATGATGCGAGATATAAGGGTTTTCATTTCAACAATGAAGGAATTTTGTGGTTTGAAAACCAGGTATACATACCTTTGGAAAATGATTTAAGAAATAAATTATTAGTTGAATTTCACAACTCACCTTTTAAGGCACCTGGCATTACAAAGATGTTTGCTGATATAAAACAACAATATTTTTGGAAAGGGATGAAAAAGGATGTGATGGAATTTGTGACGCACTTCTTAGAATGTCAATGCATCAAAGTGGAACATATACATCCATCTGGTTTATTGTACCCTCACATTATTCCATAGTACAAATGGAAAGTGATAACTATGGATTTTTTTAGGGATTGCCTATGTTAAAGAATAAAAATGATGTTATTCTAGTTGTTGTTAATAAACTAACAAAGGTAGCACACATTATTATTGAAAATATAAAGGATGATTTACTTTTGTTAGCAAGAAGATTTTTGCATGAGATTTTTGGGTTACATGGAATACCTTAATTAATCATATCGGATAGAGATCGAGAATGACATCAAGATTTTGGCAGACACTTAATCTATCTCTCGGAACTAAACTGAATTTGATTTCTATGTATCACCTAGAAATGGATGGACAGACTAAAAGAGTTAATCAAGTTTTAGAGGATATGCTAAGAATTTATTATATGGATCAACAATATAAATGGGAGGAGTACCTTCCATTAGTTGAGTTTTCTTATAATAATACTTATCATGCCTCTCTAAAAATGGCACCTTTCAAAGCACTATATGGAAGGAAATGTAGAACCCCTGTTAGCTAGGACAACATTGAAGATAGAGAGGTGATAGGGCCTAAAATCCTTATAGAAATGGAACAATAAGTTAAAATGATTCATGAACACTTGAAGGAAGCTGCAGATAGGCAAAAAAATTTATGTAGACTTAAAGTGGGTGGATAGGAAATTTGAACTTGGTGAGAAGGTATTTCTTCGGGTTAAGCCAAAAAAGAGTTCTATAACTTTTGGAAAGGATGCCAAGTTATCACCTCATTATGTGGGACCCTTTGAAATTGTTGAAGTAATCAACCCTGTAGCTTATCGTTTAGCTCTACCTCTTGCTTTATCATGAATGCATGATGTTTTCCATATTTATTTGCTTAATAAATACGTTTTAGATTTATCACATGTGTTGAATTAGAATTCCTTGCAGGTCCAAGACCCAGGAATAATCATGGTTAAACCCATTTGAGTGCTGGAAACTTTCCAGTTGCACTTAAGAAATCATGAAATAAGTCAATGTAAGGTCCAGTGGGACCAGTTTAATGAAGAAAGTGCAACCTAGGAAAATATCGAAGATATGAGATCTACTTTTCCATACTTGTTTGATCAAAATTGATTTTGAAGGTTGATAAAATCTAAAAACCTTATTCATATTTTGATGTTAAATCTACCAAACTTGGGCAGTTACTAAACTATTTGACAAGTATTTTAATACTGTTTTGAAAATTTGAATTTTCAAATTTAGTTCTGTTATGAACATATGAATGGAAGGACTATAATTAAGTTTTTTCCTAAACTATAATGGTTTTATTAAGTTAATCATCGGGATGATGATCCTTTTAAGGAGGAAGGTATGTAACATCTTGGTTACAACTATTACTATGATGACTTCCACCTTTGACATTGTAAACGTCGACATGTGATTTGTCTTAGGAAGGTGTATTCTTTTGATGTTGAAAATCATGTTTGCAATGGATGAGTTATTACTGCTCGGAATTTGTGCTTGTTGTAATTCTGTTTACTTGGAAGCAAGGCCATTCTATTTTGTGAATAATAAGTCATAAATCTATACTATTGTTTTCACATTTCTATATGATAACAACACACCTTGAATCAATTCCATTGATCCAAGGTATGCTTTTTTTCTTCTTTGCTGTCATCTTGTTAATTGACATGCTGAATGAAACATGTTATGGAATTGAGCAATGTTTTGGCATAAATTTTGAAGGAACCAGGTTCAAGTGTCCTTACTCAGCACCATGCTACAAACTGTAATGTTTGCCCTATTGGATTTTTGACCAAAGGTGATAACACTTACCTAGAATATATTTCGAACTATTTTGGGTTGACACCTAAGACTATGTTACGGCCCTACTCTATATGCATTTTAACCTAAGTGGTTATGACCTAACCTAAGATGGTATGTGATATAGTTATGGGGTTTGAACTAACCTAAGATAAATTTTAAAGACCTAAGAACTAAGATGGAAACCTAACTAATGCTAAGGTGACCTAAACTATTACTAAGATGAAAGGGGACCTATGGGTTACGTGGAAAATAGAAGGTTGGTGGTGGTGGTTTTTAAGGTATTAATGAGAATTAAATCTCATTCCTTACATCCTAATTTTCCAAGTTTGGCAGAGGCAAGGAAAGTAGGTGGGATGCCTAGCTAGAATCTCTGCTAAATTTTTAAAAAAATGCATGTTAGTTTTTGAAATAAACTTCACCAAATTCAAAGTGGTGGTGGCATAAGGAAAGAGAGGGAATTTGCATTCAATGCATTCAATGCATTTAATAGCCTCGGGATTAGTGGAGGAAACCACCTAGGAGTTGGGTAGATGGAATTGGGAAAGTTGTTGGTCATTCTGGTCCTTCTGGTTTTGCTCTGCATGTGGTTTTGGTTCTTTGAACCAGCAAGTCTGTTTTTCGATCCATTGTGATCTTGAGCATCCCCAAATTGTTTTTGAACCTGTGGAAACATGGAGGCAGTTGGGAGATTTGGTTGTTGACGTTGTTTGAAAAGAAGAGATTCTTGAGAAGCTCGGTTGGAGATCTTCTGCAAATCAACAAGAAATTTCATCAGGCATGATAGGCTCTTCTTATTAAACAGTTTTTCTTTTTATTAAGCGTCTTCATTAGAACAACTCTGCTCTTTGAAATGAATGGCTTTGTGGAAATGTTTTGGTGTATTTTGGTTGTGATCTTCTATTTGAGTTTGTTGATTTGAAAGGATGCAATATGGGTATTTTCTGAATGCATGTTTGAGTAAATTGTGTTTATCATATTTGAAACTGGAATGATGCTTAAGTCGTGTGGGATTCTGGTTTTCTGTGCACAAGGGATTAAGGGAAAGAATTATGTGGTAAAGATTTTAATTGGGTTTGTTTTTTTAATTTTGGGAAGTATGAAGTGCTTCATCTTCTCTGAAAAATGAATCACCTTGAATCTAGTTGTTTTTGTTTGAGATAAGTTGGAACAACTATTTGGATTTGATGTATTATGAATTTAAACTTGTTAAAAGGACAATGATGAAACCTGAATCTTAAATTAAAAATATAAGAGAGTATTTAACCTCTTATCTAGATATGTACCTCTAGACAAGGGGATTCCATGGGATGTTGGTACACACCAACTACAATAATGTTTCATCATAAAGACCGAGTCTTCATGAGGACACAATGTTGCAGTTTCCATGTTCAACAACACCCTTCCGAACCAGATCATATAGGTTTACATAAAATCAGACTTGTCTTGGTTACACTCTAGGTTAGTTTAGGAACATGATTTGATATAGGGAAGGACTCCCGATGAATGAAGGTAACTAGACACATGCAATCAACCTAGGTCAATTGAGTATGTCTATGTACCCTTAGTCACCATGAGTGGCCCTCTATACCAATCTATGTTGCTAACCTGAGTTATGGTTAAACCTTGGACAAGAGGACTAACAGGAGTTAGTGAAGACCATTCTAGATAACAAAATATGTGGGGGTGATGGACATATTCCATTTAAAAGTATGTCATCTATGAATATGATCATGCAAAGCATGTGAAAATATTTGGACAAAGTCTCGTAAGCTATTGGTTGCATTGTCCTATATCACCTAGTTTAAGAAGCATGATTTCAAATGAATATTAGTAACAAATATTCATATAGGAATTTTAAATGGAACACTTCAATACCCTGAAAAGGGTAAAAGAACCAAATATACTTAGTATACAATACATTGAATTAACATGAAGGATCGGTAAGAAATCAAGTCATGAAATGAGAGATCGATGAAACTCGAGTCATGAAATGAGAGATCGATAGTTCATCGAGTCATTACAGCTTCATATGGTTATCTATTATGAGATTGATTAGCATGGAATGTGTGTTCTAAATCATGATCATTTAGAATAAAGAACATTATTTAAACACTTGAAATGTGTGTTCTAAATTATGATAATTTAGAATAGAGAACGCTATTCAAAAAAAATTCCCTTATTTCTAAAGCTTTAAAATTCCATCTTCTGGTAGCTCCAAAATTCCCACTTTTCACTTAAATGACTTGACTTCCATCATGGGAATTTTTTACCTTCTAGGAAGCCTCCAAATTCCCACCTTCCAGGCAGCGCCAAAATTCCCACTTTCACTTAAGTGATTTGACTTTCATGTTTTGCGTGGAAATTCAAGAGGAAGGGCAACTTTGAAAAATGTGACTTGTATTATGAAATTGCTCTTCCCAAAAAGTGTGACTTGCATGACTTCTACTTTTAAAGTTGTGTGAAAACTCATCAACAACATTTTATTTCCATTTTTGGATTTTCGGTGAAGAAAACACAAGTAGAGAATAAAATCTTCCATTTTTCGAAAGGGTCCGAGAAGATGTAGCAAAAATATTTGCAAGTGCCATGAATTTCACTTTGTGGCTCTGTTTTAGGTGTCATTTTCTCTAAAGGTGCATATTTTCTCGAGCTCTACACATTGGTGGAAATATTTCTATTATTTTCATAAAATCCGTAATTGTACCTTTTTGGACCAAGCAACCTCTTCCAATCTCTTGAAGGAATCCTGAGCTCTGGTCTTCTTTAGACAAATTAATTATAAATTAAAAACACTAGATAAATTTTCAAAACCCTAGGTGCAAGAAAAGGTCGACGGGAAGAATGAATAGGCTATGAGAATTGTCGGATGGGAAACAAAGAAATAATAACAAAACAAGAAAGAAGCTATAAGAAATTACTCGAAAAATTTCTCTCGATTAGCGATCTACAAAAATATTCCTCCCAGGTGATAATAGTGATGGGGTAAATTTCTTTATATAAACTAAATCCTCAAAATTTAGCTCAATCTATTTTTAAAAGAACTTTATATATTTAATAAATAAATAAAATTCTCTCAAACAAAGCCCAGATAAGGGATAAAGTGATTTTTAACATTGGGTATTTGTAAAAAAATTCTTTTATGAATCTATGTGGATACCTTAGAGCAATGCAAACAAATGCAGGCAAAACGAACACAAAATGGCCCGTTACTTTGAAAAGAATGAATTTTTTAAAAGGGGTAGTCCCAAATTTCAGGGTGAAATATTGGGGACACTAGACTAAATTCTAAAGATTGAATTTAAGCATTCATAAGAATACGAAGATGGATGAGGAGATCATGGAAATCCTTCTCAACCTGCACAAGTCTTTCTCATGGCCTAAATCGAGTCATGCCGGAAATATAGGGAGGAGTAAATGATTACTTGGTTCCTAGATGGTTTGCTACTAATGATAAATTGTGTTTTAAAGTTTAAAGATAATTTTTGAATGATCTTGATAAAATTTTATTGTATTTTGGAAGCTTAAAATAAAATTAGAAAATCTTTTAGGAAGCTTGAGAAACCGGTTATTACACATTCAATATTGACATCACCACTACGGGAGATAGAGAGGTATTTTGTTAGTGGTGATTGTTTTTTTCAAATTTTCTCACATAATTTTTCAATTAATCCCAAGTCACATTCCCTAAGTAAGGTCACATTCAAAAATGGTTATTTTGGTTGTGTGTAAAATAAATTAACTTTTATATTTTGAGAAACTACAATCAGTTTTAATTAAGAGACACACCCATCATTTTCTTTATAATTTTCAAGAAACTATGAATGGAAAAATAACAAATGAGAATATGTTAGAGGAGAGAGAAAACCATGTTCTTTAACTATTTAACTGGTGCTTTGAAGGTACTTGGGGTGGTTTTAATCAAAATCAATAAGACCCCAAATCTTCCATTCATATTTTGAACACCTTCTTACAGCTTTTTTAATGTTTCTTGTGAGCTATCTCACACTCATAACCACTTTAGGTCACACAAATTTGGAGAAAACATATTGGTTTGTGGTCATCAAAGAGTATACCTCTTCTATTTTACTCATGTGTAATAATAATATCCATCCCTCATCATATAGTTTTTCATTAACTAAGATTTGAGAGATATTGATCTCTTAATTGAATTCATCTATTTATCCATGAAAATTTGAAAATACATCAATTCTCACTCCTCATAAAGTGCCCAAAATATCTCCCAACCAATTGAAAGTTATATGAGGGATAAAATATCATTGTGAGAGGATTATATTAAATAAAATGGTGTGTTTCTAATGCCATTATCACAATTTTATAATGCAAAATCCAAATCTATTTTTCCTTCCACGCAATTAAAATTTTTAGCAATTTAAAAAAATTATAAGGGAATCCAAATCCTAACCAAAATCTCTTATTTTGGCATAGTAGATGGTATGCATATAATTCTATGGAAATTTGGATGCACACTCACCATATGGACATCTAAACAAAACTTTATATAATATCATACTTCTATTTAAGCTCTACACCTAGCACCAAATCTCATGTTAGAGTAGGTATTTACCTTAGCTCATGTTTACCTAGGTACTTTATTTACGTTTATTGTATTTATCCTCACCCACTTATGTGTGTGGATATTTATTTTATTTTATTTAGATATTAGGGGGATATTATCTAGTTTTTAGGTACCTTGATGTCTAGTTCTTTCCTAAATCTATGGTCTTGACTAGTTCTTTGATGACTAGTTCTTTCCTTGATTTATGGATTGATCTATGACTTTGACTGTTTATTAGATTGTTATTTTGTGCATATATAAGTAAGGCTCATTCTCATTATATTTTATTGAGTTTCATAATAATATATGATATTGCTTTGCTCATTTGTTTGCAAAGGTTTGATGTAAAGTTATTCGTGAATTGTTTTCATCTTATTAATCCTAGTGTTTGATTAACATTTGAGTTCTGGCTTGGTATGATCTAGTTATCGTTCCTTTTTAGTATTAGAGTAGGAGATTTTTGTTGACATCCTTCAATAAGTTTCATTTTCAAAACAATTTTTTTGTATATTCATGTATTCAGGATTTGTTCAATTTTTATTTGTGTGTGTGTTTTTATGTAAAAAAAATCCTTCCATTAGATTTATAAGGTGGAAAAACCCTAAGATTGATTGTAAAATCGACCATTTATGGAGGTAGTTGATTTTTGGGTTATTTTTTGCGAGATACAAACCGATTTGTCTTGGAATCTGCGTCGATCGAGCAAAAGCCAAAAATCAATTTCTTGGTTTTTTGAGATCTACACTGGGTTTTTTGTTCTGTGTTGTAGCATTCACGGTTGACGTGTAACAGGTTGTTTCGGGAAATATGTTTCTTTCCTTTTTTGGCAGGGGCCTAAGGGTTGTTATATGATCATATGAGGGCTTAAGTTTGTGATTCCTGCTAGTAAGTGTTTAACTCCAACCCCCTTTCATTTTATTTGTGTGGTGAAGGGAAGATCATTTTGTTTTATTTTAGTGGCAAATAAAATAAATAACAAAGCATAAAATTGGAAAGCTTGTATCTTTTAATCGGTAAATAACTTGTTTATGAGTTCATCACAATATTTGACATGAAAAAATTATTACGTATAGGGATTAGGAGTTTCGCATATTAAACAGAGAAAAATGAATCTTCTTCCCATTTCATCTAGAGATAGCACCAAGTTCTCTATTCCTCTGCAAGTGCACCCAATATGGAAAAGATGGAACTTTGTAATTTTTTCCTTCACTCGATCAATCGAGAGACTAGGGACGAAGTCCAGTTTTTTTCCTGATTAGGATGAAGTATTGGAAGGTGCGCTTTGGATTGACCAAATCACTATAGAAAGTGGGCATAAGATCTATGGTTGCTATGGGAAATTGGTATCCCCAAATAAAAATAATGAAAATTATCAAAACAATGGTGCCAATAACCAAGGACCTAAGGGTGTCAATTACAATCATGGTGGTACCACAAATAGTGCTACTAATCAAGCCAAAAATGTTGGTTTTCCAAACAATGGTAACACTAACAATAAAAATAACACAAGAAATCAAATATACCCTAACATTATCTCCACAGTCAACACAGTTGACGTAAACCATCCTACGAAAATAAAAATCAAACCCAAGGCCCAAAACCATATCAAAACTCTAGATAAGGGGCAACGAATCAAGGTTATAGAAATCAATTTCAAAATTTTAACCGAGGTTATAATCAATGACAACAAGATGCTTATCAAAGGCCAAGATATTACAAAATCAACCTATACTATGGTTTCTATAAGGTTAAATGTTATGACGATAGGACTTTCCGTGATTGTAACAAGTTTATGCAAAGACTTCCCTAAAACAAAAGGAAGCTCTTTGTAGACATGTTGCTAGAAAATCTGAAACAACCCCACTGACCTAGTTATACCATATCATCACACCTAAAAATATTAACCCTAAATGTCCTAGGGATTCCTAAATGAATCCTCAAATTATAAACAAGGGAATTCCTATAGGAAATACCAACCATGAAGCCTCAACTTTTGACAACTCTCAGTTTCTCCTAACCTCTCTTTAAATGATAATAACAAAATCTTGGGGTTAGTCGAGCTAGAAATTAATGCGCAATGAATTGGATGAAGGAGTACATTTCACAACCCCTACCCACTCTTTCCTTCCCATAGGATGACATTCCTACAATCTCAAAACCAATAGGAGCCTATGATTTAATATCAGATTTGAACAAGACCTTTTCTCACATTTTGTTTCTAGATTTGTTGAAGAATTCACCTGCACATCATTTTGTGTTGCTCAATGCACTAGGTCTTGGTCATATAATCCATGTTACGCCACCTCCTAGAACTCAAATAAATCATATTGACTTTGACATACATCCTCTAGGATATAATGATAGGGATAATGGGTTTGTTTTTATATAGACAAGATGCCATCTGACGCTGAAATTTCCCAAAGAGGTGATCCTGCCTTATTTTTACAAGTCTGGGTTTATAAAAATTACATTAAGAGAGCTATGATTAATGATGGGGTTGTTGTAAATGTGGTTCCCTTGTCTTTCTTGTAGAAGTTGGTATATGGAGAGACAAATTGTTCCTCTACAAGAAACTCACGTTACGGGAGTACAGCAGGTCTTTAAATGACCTTGATTGGAACCATAGTTCTTCCAATCACGCTTAGTCCAAAAACCATCTTGATGGAGTTTTACATTATTGACAGGGAAACAAGTTATAACATGATCCTTGAGAGACCTTGGATTCATCGAAGGAAGACTATCCCCTCTATTTGTTCCAAGAGATTAGATTCCTCCATTTTTGGAAGGTCTTCATTGCTCAAGGGGATCCTAAGCCCTTCAATATACACTTAGAAAACCTCAAGAAGAAGAAATGAGTCCATATGAAGTATGAACTTTTTGTAAATCAATTGAATAAACCACCTCCATCAAAAGATCTAGTCCTAATCACCTCGGGCATGCTTTCAAGGATGAAGTAGTTGACCCAAAAACATTTGAGATGACAAAAATAGATAAGGATAAATCAATATCTTTGGAAATAGTTTGCACTAAAACCGCAACAAAAATTATGAAACTCTTAGAGAGTGATGATCTGATATTCCTCCCATCTGAACCACAAGGGATGGGTAGTCTTCTTAGTTTAGCATCTCTTCCCTCCGATAACCTAGGTCTAGGTGTAAACATAAGAGAATTAACAAATGAAGAAGGGAAGTTTGAGATTGAAATGATGCCCATCAAAACCATCTTTAAGGGTTGTTCTATTCTAAACCCTAGCTCCAACTGTGTGTGTCGAAACTAATCTTGTCATATCCATGGGTCAAGGCCTCATCATTCAACAAGGGTCATAAGTAAACAAAATGCTCTACATAGGAAAAAAGGTTGAGAAACATAGTCTTTCTCACCCAAACACCATGTCTCAAGAATGTGACGAAGAGGTGCATGAGTTCCTCTTTCGAGACAAATGATTTTAATGATTGGAGATATACACTTCTAAGAAAGGGTTGTAATTTTAAACCTAGAATGGTAGGCCCTTTTCAGGAGAATAGAAATTTTGAGGATCATGGTTCTCCGTTGTGTACTTTTAGGGGTGAAGAATTCAATATTTGTCAAATTTCTTCACCTTAGCTATAGTGACATGTAGTTTCACCTGCATTTTCAAATGTACATTACGACATATGCGTTACCTTTTCATCTTCTGTTCATTGTGTAAATTTGTGATCAAGGAACTCATTCTTATAGAAATTCATAAAAATTTCT
Organism: Taxus wallichiana var. yunnanensis; assembly: GCA_018340775.1. NCBI lineage: Eukaryota > Viridiplantae > Streptophyta > Pinopsida > Cupressales > Taxaceae > Taxus > Taxus wallichiana. The sequence goes on from CM031240.1 coordinate 569,532,235, forward strand.
GAAAACATTAGAAAAACATTCAAATCATATATCTTCAAGTCCTCATGGTATCATCAATTATTTTTAATCATTTCATCGGTTAAAATTAGATAAGACAAGCTTTGACAATTAACCATACCAAGGCCTACATACTTGGTTCTACTCATAGTTTCTTCTAGATTAGGTGTCTCTTCCTATATTTTATTCTAGAAGCTTCATGGTGTCACATCTATCCCATATACATATATTTTGAAAGAAGAACATTCCATACATCTTTTCTAGATAAATAATTCAAACGAAAATACAAACAAAAATTATTTTACACATTTCTTTTCCCTACTAAAATTTTATGTTGAGCCTGTGTCTCTTACTAATGATATAGGGTTGGGAAAGGAGAGATGTGCCCTTACTCTCATATTCCTTGTCCATGGTGATGAGCTCATACTTCCTACTGGTAGCATGGGGAAAGGTGTAGGGGGTCTCTTTGAAAAATTTGAAAGTTAGAAATAGTTCATTCAAATGCTATGAAATCATAAATCATAACAAAGTGAGTTAGATGTTCAAATTCCAAAAGAGTTTAAAACCTCAAAACCAGATTTTGTCAACCAAGTGGCCATCTATGGATCTAAGTCTAGATAAACTGGAAAGAAATTCACATTTTAAAATGTGAAGTAGACTTGAGTAGAATGTGGTTGTAGGGTCTTAATTTGGTTTTGCCAAATCCTTTCCTTTCTCCCATCATTAAAATTTATATAAATTGTGCCCCTTCTGGATCTTGGTGTCGAGCCCTTGCATCTTACTAGTTGTGTGGAGTTAGGAGTTGGGAAATTTTGTTCACTTATCATATCACTCTTTTGCCATGTTTTTCCAAAACAATATGAAGTAAAAAAGTTACTTTGAGAATATCTAAACTTCAACATTACAATGTGATTGCATTATCATATATCAGCATTAAAAAACACAAAAAAACAAATCATTTTGTTAGCATTCATATCTTCTGCATACATTCTGAAAAGCATATAAAAAGAAGTTATAAAAATCTAGAGTACACATGTGAAGTGAGCTAAGAGGAAGTCAACTCAAATACAATGAATTACTGAACAAAAAATAAGATTCTATGTATATATATCATAATAAATAAGGTTTTCTTACAATGCCATCATGTGCTAGGCTTGATCAAAATGCTCACAATGAGCCTGAAATATACATAAAAAATCATATAATGCCCGAATAATGGTAACTAAGCAATAAAATGCCTAATGGTCTATCAATCCCTATGGGATCCTTGAGATGGTGCATGGATGCATCCAGGACTCCTACTATGGATACAACAACAAGAATGTACTAAATGGTGGGAGTTCTCATGGTGGCAGCCATTGGCTGTGGTCTCACTATGAGAGAAACTTCACCTCATCAATTTCTCGGTTGTATCATGTGTGGTCACCTAAGTACAAAGAGAATTCATGAACTCTAATGCCCTCTAGATGGGTGTAAACACATCAGTGTGTCTGCTTAGCTACAAGCTATTATCCTATGTCCTAACTCATCTCAGCTCGTGTTTTCCGTGAAGATATTAACAAGGTTTCCATGCATACCCATTGAATATGATCTCGCCAATCCTGTGCACTCACCGCGTAAAAAAAAAAAGAAAGGAAAAAACAAGCTAGAAAGTTACAAAAACAAAACAAAAAGAAATACCAACTAACATTTCTGACTGACAAGGTCAAGAGAAGAGGATCAACATACTCGGATCTCCAGGCATCCATGTAGGGTCAGTGGCTGATGCTAGTGCTCACCGATGGTTGTGCGGTTTCCCTAAAACTAGAAGGAGGGTGTTGTCCCATCATAGACTCGTCATCTCCCTCTCCATCGTGAGGAATTGGTCCCTTGGAAACAAGTTTCTCCTCCTCTATGGTTGTCTCCTCTCACTCCGCTCTCATAACACCCCAAGTATCATGCCACTTAGGATCTCTCTCCTCATCTATGTGAACTTCCCCACTAGCCTCATTACCTAACCTCTCGTCACTAGTCTCCTCTCCACCAGTATCTTCTCTAATTGAATCCTCTCCAGTCTCATCCCACTTGTTAGGCACAAAAAACTCACCTAATTGTAATAGGAATTCTTGGAATCACCATTTTCCAACGCAGATATTTGCAAGGGCCCTTTCACGGCTCCTTCATGGTCCCGTACATAGGTGCCACTAGGGGAAGCATATCAACATAAGGAAGTATGAACTATTAAGGAAATCAGATAAATGGGTGAGTCTCAAAATTTCCTACCACTGTCAACTAACATACTAGTAGTAGTACGAGATGCCACTTTGTGGTCCCATCATATCCCCACAATCCTACCATGTTTTAGTATGGAGTGGCCACCATGTATGTTGTGGTTAAGGAAGCCATTGGCTGATGTGGCACTCTGATAACTATCATCGCCATCCATCTAGCATCCTTAACGACCCATGGCTCCTATAATGGAACTCCCCTCCCATAGGGCACGATCCACTCATACATTGAGCTCATAACCAATGTGGGATGGCTGAAAGATTACCCTTGTTACCTGAAAATATGATACTAGTCATCATAGGTACTTCCAAGTATATATTATCCCTAGGCATAGATACAACCATATGCCTCAATTTTCGTGATGATGGGAGCCTAACAATAAAGTAGTGTATCACCTCCCTTGTCCCCGATCAACCGCGAGGCCAATATACCCATGATGGCCATGCAAATAGTAGGGATGGGAGTAGTAGCAATGGATCAGACCTTCATCCCCTTCTTCGAACCAAAGGAAACTATGACATCCCCCATATAAGTGACCCACAGATTCATCATGGCTCTAGATCTAGTTGTCTCCAAATTCAACCTTCTACCCAGTATCAAAATGACAATAATACGGTACACATCCTCTAGGGTGATCTTCCACTCACCCCTAACACCCAAAAACTAAAAGGTGTTCCATTCTGCATCCCAATAAGAAAACACGTTGCATAGTATGTGACTGGCAAGGAGTGCCATGGGGCACCCATGCAATCCTCCATATGATCGTTCTCTGAAAAGTATTAGTCTCATCCTAATTCAACTAATCCAATATCGTTGGGATCTAGTCACACTCCCTCTCATGACTCCAATAGATATACTCTTCCTTCTTCTACATCCACCAAAACATAGAAAAAGAGAAAGTTAGTGACATATTTCAAGAAACAAGCTCATCAAAAACATAACAAAACATTAAAAATCCAAAATAAAAATTAAGTTAGCATGATTTTTGGTCATTCTCATTGAGAACCAGCACCAAGTATAGGGTGGCATTATCAAGCATGTTGCCACTGCCCCTACTCGAGGCGACGGCCCTAAATTAATTCTTAAGTACAGATTTGTTACCCTAAAAATGCTCAAAAATGCAAAAATAGACCATTTTTAATGAAATAAAAGACTACCCTATAGGCACCCCCTAGAGACTCATTTAAAACAAGAAATTTCAAAAATGATCCCCCCTAGGAAAATATTTTGACATTTTTACATTTTAGGTTTTAAAACACACAAGTGAGGAAAACTAACCTAAGACCATGTTGGTTGATCTCCCACTCATGGAGGCATGATCACAATCTCTCAACGGACATTTTCACTACTCTTTTGACAAAAAGGGTTACCGTGGGCCCAGGGATCAAAAATCACCAAATCAATATGCACAAATGAATTAGAAAATGATTTTGTTTTGATATATATATGTTGTTATAACTTGATTTTGAGTGCATACGTTTGCAAGGATGGAGCACTGGAGTAGGTATATTTCTATATCCCCGCACAAATGGTAAGTCCCCTTGTCGGTTTAACTTAGTATTTATTTTTCGATATTTCATCTATCTACACTTGAGCCTTATTTTTAATTTTATAGGTAGTGGAAGTTTAGACAGAGACATTCCAACATGTGGGCGTGTCGGGTATAGCTTCTAGCTTGCATTTTGGGAATTCCATACTCGGAATATACATTTTACAAATTTTCATGGATAAGACACTTTCTACGAGGGGGTAATATGTACACAACCAAAATTGCATGTGCTACATTGTTGGAAATCAGTTACAAAAGTCCCCAATGATTATTCATGTCCTTTCAAAAGGTGTTCAAGTTACTAAGCTCATTTGCAGTACATATTTGTAGCCTAGACATCTTTACCTAGATTTTCCATGCTTTCTTCCAGCTTCCCACTCATTTCGTGCATCTTTTGAACTTCGGTGTTGACACCGCCGCCCTACCTAGGCGGTGGTTTTAAAACCACCACCCGGGCTTTGACGGTGGTTCTGTTCTTTTCACAAGCAGGCGGTGGTATTAAGCGCCTCCTTAGCTTGGGTGATAGTTTTGGAATAGCTACCCATGTAGGGTGATAATTTTGGACTGCCACCCCATGCGGGGTGGTGGTCATGTGGGATTTTTCTAGAACTCTTCATGCATGGTTTTAACACACATGATTTAACTAAAACTGAATTATAGGGTGCGTTTGTTAACAAAATTACCTAAAAATAGTCTTGATTGGATGGTATTCCTTTCCTCTTCTATTTAGAAATAGATTCAATTAGTTAGAACTGCCTCTTCACCTAATTATTTGGCACTCCAAGGCTAACTTGTACATAAATTCACATCCTATCCAATTCCTATACAATCAATGTTTGTATTCAAGTGAATTCTGATATTTTTTTGTATCTTGCATAGTATTGTTGCAATAATCATGCTGGAAATTACATAGCCAAGCTCTATTTACTTTTAGTATTTCTCTTCCACTTGCATTGCAACTAGACTTCCTTCAAGATTCCATTGCTCAAGCGCCTTCCCCTGATGTTACCTTTGTATTCCCAATTCCTTGGACTCATATGGACACATAGAGAAAGAAAGGATAAACTGAGGGGATAAGTCATCACATAGCTGGATTTACCTTTATTCTATGAATTCCAAGTTGGATTTGTTGTTTGATTTCCTTCATTGTTGTAATTTATCATTGTTACATCATATAAAATAGAGTAGAAATCAATTTCCTTTCATTTGCAAGTAATTAGTTAATTTCCAAGAGGGTTTAAATCATTAATAACAGCTCCCAGGTGATGGATCCTCTTCTTCCTGTAGATCCGAAGGGGAGAATATCTATAGGAGGTTGTCTACATATCATATATTATTTAGAAAATTTATCATTTTAAGTTAGTTTAGTTTCAATACACTTAGCACAAAAGTTAATAACCACCTTTGGATTATCTCACTTGTTTAGTTTTAGTGTATAAATATTTTAATTATGTATAATATGAAATAAATGCCACAGATTTGCACAATAAAATTGTTTAGATATACACAAAATAATGATATTCTATTACATTCATTCCGGATCCATTACATAGGATGCACTTACAAATATATAGGCACATAGTTTCCTATAAATTAGGAAACTATTCTACTAACAAATACTAATCACGTGAGTTGTTTGTAACAACCAAACAACTCAACACACATTTGTTATTAGTTGTTTTATATAACAACTAAATAAAAAATTACTAATATAATAATAATTACCAAATGTAATTATTATCTACACAATGTAAATACTAATTCCTAACATTCCCCCCCTTAGTGTTTACATGGTTCAATATATCTCGTTCTTTTATTGTAGCGTGCCACCTCTGTGTGCTCATGATCAACTCCACAAATGTGCAACATCGGGCTTGCACAAAACTCGAACATGTGCCAATGCACATTTCTTCCACTGATGGTTTTCTCCGGCTTCTACCAACAACCTTACCAAATTGGTTTTGTAGGTGTACCAATAACCTTTCACAATTGGTTTTGTAGGTTTACCAAAAACCTTTCACAATTGGTTTTGCAGGTTCACCAAAAACCTTACACAATTGGTTTTACAGGTTTACCAAAAACCTTACACAATTGGTTTTACAGGTTTACCAAAAACCTTCACATCATGATTGCTACAATACTTTTTGATCAATATTATACAATGTCTCTACAAAAGGGAATCATGTAGGAAATACTGCTTTCAAAACTAAACAATAAAACATAATGGAAATGGAACAATGAGACCATGTTCCCCCCCTCAATGTGAACATTTCACTTATTCAATCAAGAACACTGAAATCATACTACACACAACAAACTACAATTCTGAAATGAAAGAAAACTCACACACACACTGTCACCACAACTTCATGCGGCCCATCATTGGTGACTGACGAGAGGTCGCTGAATGACCTCCATCCTCCTGTGCCTCCATCCTCCATTTAAAAATCATCTAGAAGAGAAAATATTCATCACTTTGATGTGTGGTATTTTCTTCCTCTTCATTTTCTCCTTCTTCATCAACAATCATGGCATTATCTTGTAGTTTCCCATCAAGTAAGTCTTATGCTCTTTTTCTAAAATTGTTATATATATGACTAGGTTGTTTTTACAATAGTAGCATGTAAATTGTTTCTTTGTTCCTTTAGAGGTTGAACCATATTTGGGCTTTTTCTTACCAAATGCTTTCTTGTTTTTTCCAAACATTGCAGTCTCCTCTGGTTCAACAACCATAATTCTTTTTCTTCATCTAATAAAGAAGAAATAAGTTCTTCTAGACTTGGATTTATTTTTCTTAATGTAAAGACCATATTAGAATAACATGAAGGCATGCTATTAAGTAATACTACTTTAGCATCATCATCAGGTACATCTACTTTTATGCCAGCAAGTTGATTACAAATAGAATGAAACTTACTGATATGCTCCACCATGCTCTCACCTTCTTCCATCTTGAGGCCGAACAATCTTTGCTTTAAAGATATCACTGCACTTCCCATTTTTGATCCAAACAACTTGTTCAATGTCACCCAGATTGTATGAGAGGACTTTTTTAAGTCTATATGATGTAGATAAGCATCTGATAGACCCAATCTAATAATTGTTGTAGCCTTTCGATCTCTATTGTCCCATTTTATTGCTTCATCTGCATTTGTTAGTTTTTTTCTTTTCCATCAACAATATCCCATAAGTCTTTGTTGATTAGGAATAATTGAGTCCGCACTTGCCAGGTATGAAAATATTTTCCTTCAAAAATTTTAATGTGACTCAACTTATTCATTATGAATTTTCACACAATTTGGACATCGGATTCTACCAAGAATGTGTCCATGCAATAACTTGTAAAAAGTAATTAAAGATTTCTTTTTAATACAATAGATCAATGATGAAACTTACCAATGATACTATAATTAAAGAGACTTAACAATTTTTCACAAACTACAACATGCTAGTTAAGAGTAACTAAGAGCCATAATTGACTTGACCTCTATAACACGTGTATGCTTTGCTAAGAAATGCAAATACCTTTGAATATTGGAAAACCACTCACCTTTATTTGTCTACATGATCTATAGTTGGATGTGACTCAATGCATGGTGATTCAATTGAATCGATTTGTAGAAGATATTGACCGAGCCAATAAAGTGATGGAGTAGTGGTTTGCAAAGTAGTATTGTCAATACAAAACAACTCAGGGCCAAACCAAACAGACCCATGAGAACACTAAAGCTGTCAAAGGATTTGACTATGCAGACTTGTGACATGAGAGAAAACCACAGATATGTGCTCCTTCTGAGAAATCAAGATTCCCATAGAACCCAAACCATTCATTTGTTTGATGACTCGATATAATTCATTGAATACACTTTCTTACAACTTGCATCGATTTAGATCCATTGTATTATGCAACTGTGTGTTCATCTGGTAGTATTGTGTGAAGCCTTAAGAGGGTAAGTCATGGGTTGGGTGATGTAACAACCATTTGGAGATCTGAATGGATCATATGGAAATCTCTGCGCCTTTATCTTTGACCGATCTGCCAATACTACATCATATAGTATTATCTCTGGCTTGTGACTGAAGGTTACGAGGACATTGGAAAAAGAGATGGAAAAAAATAAAGGCAAAGTGTAACATCAAGAACCTTACTGTATGATTAGTTACGCATCTACCTACAAAATTGGTTGACGTCTATAGAGGGATGATCAAATTTGTGAATGGATACAGATTTAACAAAATGCCTACAAAATGGATACAGATCAAATACCGAATTTTGTTGGGTGTTTTGAATGATCGATCTCCTTGGGATGTTCACAGCTGAGTCTCCAAACAATGGAAAGTTGAGCCGAGTTAGAGTAATATTCTCCAATCACATGCAATTGAAAATTTGACGGACTAAAGAAAATCCAATCAGCCATTGACGATGGATGTAGGGGTGATCTCGATCAAAGTTTACTACAGAGTAAGTGATGTAAACAAGTGCACAAATATGCTATATTCAAATCCATCACGTGTATGCAGGTCACCTTGTATATGGGTATAACCACACACACGGGGAAACCAAAAAATAGTAATGGAGATGCCCTATTCTATACTCAAGGTTCCATACACACTTTTACAGTTTCAACCCAGTGTAGTTATTTTGCTCTGACACCAAATGAAATAAATGCCACAGATTTGCACAATAAAACTATTTAGATATACACAGAATAATGATATTCTATTACATTCATTCCAGATTCATTACATAGGATGCACTTACAAATATATAGGCACATAGTTTCCTATAAATTAGGAAACTATTCTACTAACAAATACTAATCACATGAGTTGTTTGTAACAACCAAACAACTCAACACACATTTGTTATTAGTTGTTTTATATAACAACTAAATAACAAATTACTAATATAATAATAATTACCAAATGTAATTATTATCTACACAATGTAAATACTAATTCCTAAGAGAATAGAAGTAAATTTTTGTTTTTGATTGTAATATTTCAGTTTTTTTATTCATTTAGATTAGTTTTCCTTCCAATTGTAGCATAGATAGTTAGTTTCATCTTAGTTAATTTGGACACTTCAAACTAGTTCAATATTGATATTTAATTAGACAAACCTTAGGGAATTTACGCTACCCATTTATAGCCTCTAAATACCCCCTTTGCCAACTTAGCTACCGGAGATCACACAACCAGATCTTAATCATTGATCCTCCTATATTCATCCACACATTCAACATCAGCTTCCCAGTATGACCTCGGGGGGTTGATTGCAGATTAAAGGTTGTATGTAAGTTTTCATTTGTACAAGTACCTTGTGCCAAAATGAAACATGATTACAAGAGCACAAAAAAATCCACTAATAGCCTAACTATGATTTGAACAATTCCACAAGAAAATAGGAATTACATCCCCTCCCCTTAAACATGACTTCCTCCTATAAGTAAAAAAAAACAAGGTCATACTACTCTTATAAAATGACACAACCCTACATTATGATGGTCCCATCATCTTTTTCTTGAGGATCTATTACACTTCTATTGTTTACCCCTCCAAAGATATCCATCTATCACTATGTTGAGATCATATTGAAATTCCATACAAAAGTAGAAAAATCACATCCAAAATTAAACCACACATCACTAAGGGTATACATGTCATACGCAAGGACATTTTCTAGCATCAAAACACTAGGGAACATTGGAAGGGTATCATAATTTATCATTAGCAAAAGGATTTGTATAACTCTTTGGTGACACATTTAAACAACATAGCTATAATGTTTACAACTTAAACTCATTCACTCAAAGGTTCCCTAATTTAGGAATGCTCAAGTTTTCTACACCTTTTTTTTATCATAAGTTTTAACCACTAATACAGTCACTATGATTTGCACATGCAATCATTTAAGAGAAGATAATGAAAAATCAACATTTTTAAGTTTTGTGAATATTGGTAGTTCTCTTGTTGGGCCCCTGAAATTGACTAAGTCCCAAGGAAGAAGTTAGCGCACATGGGAGGAAGTAAATAATGAAGGTGCTAAAGAAAAAGTGTGTAAAGGAAAGACACATGGTATAAGAAGTTTGTGCATGAGGGAGTAGAAAGGTTTAAGGACTTATTCATATTTTAAAAGAGTTGTCATAGGAGAAACACATGAAAAGCCCGAGTAGGCGTCTTTGAATGGATAAGGTGACATCTTGAAGCCTTAAAGGTCAAGAAAATAATATTCCACATAAGGGATATTCCCAGGATGATCATTACAAGTAGTGGAGGCATTTACAAGTTGGCATAGGCATTCAACCATGGAGGACCACACTTCCACTTGGCATGCAATCTTCTCATGAAGGAAACCAAGGTGGTGCATCTAGATCCTATTTAAAGGAGTGTTTGGGTCTGAAATGAAGAGAGAAGAGGGTGAGAATGAAGAGCTAGGAAAATGAAGGGTTAAGGAGGGTTTTAGGTAGTGACAAGGTGCTGTAGAAATGCTTGCAAGATGGGTTTTTAAGCATATTAGGCATGTATTTGGGTATGAACAAGGGTTATAATGGGTAGAATAAAGAATAACTCTCTCTCTCTCTGCAGAGTATTTTTGTAGGGTTTAAGATAATATCCCTTCGTGTATTTGGTTTGTATGACCTTCATATAAAATTAGGATCAGAATTGCACATGAATAACACAAAGAATAATTATATTATCTCTTTGTATTTGTTGTATTGCTTCATGCATTAAACATACATAGATACAACAAATATATAGAAATATGTAACTCTTATAAGTTAGGAATTTTCTCTAACAATAATCCTATTTAGTTGTGATTGCTACTCACGTAAAAATACACAACTCAAATCAAACAAGATTTTAAAACAACTCAAACTAATATATTATTGTTTATATAACAATAATATAACTAACTAATTATTATTTAACTTTCGGTAAATATCTCACTATAATGTAAACATTACATTTCCTAAAATTCCCCCCCTTAGTGTTTACATGGTAACAATAGAACTTTCACACTTCCCTAGTGAGCCTTTGCCACCTCTCGTGTGCTCATGATCTTGGCACACAATCGAACCGAACGTAGAAGAAGGAAAACATCAACTTCTTATCAACCATGTATTGTTGCAAACACATCTGACCGAAGAGGGTGGGAACACACACAAGAATCATCTTCTTATCAACCAATCACTCTAGGGAACACATCGACCTAATACTGTGGGAACTCAAGTAGGAACAAATTTGAGCAGCCTTCAATGGTTTTTAGGAGGCTAACCACAAACCTAGGTATGAACAAAAACATGTCTGACTGTTGTACCTCATCAAGACTCATGATGATACATTCCATTGTGTTATTTGTTCTTCATATCTTTTTCATTGGGGAATTTATGTAGGAATAATCACATACACAATTGAAAAAATGGAAATGGAACATTGGATCATGTTGATCATGTTCCTCCCTCAATGTGAAATTTCCACTTATTAAAAACTGCAAAATGTAAAAACTGAAGCACACAACTAAAATTAAATTCACACCATAATATGCCACCACAGCTTCGTGTGGCTCCATTGTTGGTGACTGACGAGAGGTCGATGGTTTCCCTCTAACCTTCGATGCCTCCCTCCTCCAATGTATGACATTGCTTACCTCGTGCCGAAATGTGATCATGTCGCTCAATTGTTTCTACATTGTTTATTATATCTTCCCTCCCATAATGTGAAACACTTTATTTTTTAGGATGTCGGGTAACATCGAAAATGTGTCCGTGAGGTAAATTTTTTATTTTATTTTTAGACTTTTTACAATTTTAACAATATGACTTTCACAATAACAATACTTGACTTCAATGAAAATAAGACTTTACTTTTGATAATGACTCAAATTTGACTAGGTGGACTTTGGAGTATAGGACAACAATAATGATAATATAAGAAAATGGAACCAAACAACTCCTATAACTTCTAATGTTGACAATAAAATAATTTTATACTTTGACGACAAGACTAAAATGTGCATACTTTAACAATCCCAACCACAAACATTTTTAATGACAATTAAGACTCAACGTAAAGGTTTGACTAACCATGAGAGAAAATGACAACTATATTTGATGACTATACAACTTGACTCAGAATACGATGAAGGTTATAATTAAAGCTAGACTCTACACGACACACAAGTAACTACTTGGATAAGAACATATTAACATTCTTTAACCTAGAAACTTGAACAATAAAATGTCAAGGAGCTATGACTATGTAATCAAAAACTAAATAAGACTCACAATATTTCCACCAGCTATGGAAGTAACTCGGTCTTGCACGAACTAGTATATATATCTCTGCATTAACTAGTTTATATATCTCTGCATTAATTGAAGCCACATATTCATGGTGAAATAATGGAGTGTGCAGCCAACTTGGAAATGTAGGTTTAATAACCACGGTTGAGGAGTCCACAACGTGGCGAATGGAACTCCAAATTGCATGCAACTGGTCATATCCAACCAAGACTCTAGCACCAACAACAACTCGTAGAATATTTTCTCTGACTTTCAACAAACTACAAACTGATATCAATTTTTACACCTCAAACTTTCCAATCCACATGTAATGGAGACTTGATGTCAATTATCCAAATCTCAATGCAACTGTCTTTGAGGATAAGGCTATGCAATTTCCAAATGGATTTAAGGTTCTAATTGTGAGGATCTTAGCATTGTTGAGGAGCATTTCCTGCATCAGATGGAAAAAGAACTTGGAAATGAACGGTGATCTCTACGACACGTGATGGAAAATATCTAAAGTATTGAATGCCATTGTAGAAATTGAACAAGTCGACCCCCTCAATAATAGATCTATTTCTTCCTCTGTTGACCAATGTGATTAGATGCTTATATCCCTCATTTGATAAATGTAATGGATCATTGTCGACACTAAAATTTTCCTTCATAATTTCTATTTCATTAATGTATGTATTAGGAATAGGATGTTGTTAAGTATAATTAGTAGTAGCGTCTGATAGAAGATAACGGCGCCATCAGTATGGTACCGCCAATAATGTGGAGTATGGTAACAGTAAAAGTACAATAGGAATGTTGTGAAGAGTAAATATTTGTCGTAAGTGGTCCGGTAATGTTAAAATGTCAAATATTGGGTAATTAGAGAAGTAGGGTCTACATGATTAGGAATTAGAAATATTATATTGGTAATAAGGACAAGGAGTGAGGTCATAAATATTTTGTGTATTTTATTTTTAAAAATTCTAAAAATGTGGAACCCATGTAAAATGATAAGGTTTATCTTATGTTAAAAGATAAGGTTACATGTACATATAAAAGTTAAGGTATAGAATATGATTCATCAGAGTGGATTTCTTATCCTATCTTAGAGATAAGATGGATAAGCCTGGAAGTTCTATAAATAGAGAGGCCACCCCCCTCATTTAGCATAGAAGGAAGTAGTGAGAAATATTGTAGGAAGTGTGCGAAGGAAGCCATTAGTTTAAAGGTGTGTTGAAGAAGCCATTAAGAGGTGTAATTGTAAAGTTTCTCCCATAGTCTTGGTGAAAGGCAAGTGAAGTCAATAACACTTGAAGTACCTCATGGGTGAGATTGTAATAGTTTCATGTTAATATTATAATTTACTTTGATATTTCAGATTTGTCATCATTCCGTCTTATCATAGTCGATGGTATTCTTGTGTTATGTTGTTGTTTTGTTTCCAGATTACATCCACCAAACTAAAGGTTGTGCATTAGTAAATAATCATAACATGAGGAGTTCCCGGTGAAGAATTATCATAGTGCCAGATTGGTGATGACATTTTGGTTCAATTGCCGGGACCATTCCTCATTGGTGGATTTTCTGGAGAGATATTCCCACTTAGTCAAAAATCAATTTGAGGGTAACCTTGTTTTTACTATGCATAGTAGTTACCATGGTAAAGTCATTTTTGCCATGAATAGTAGTTACCATGGTAAAGTCATTTTTGCTGGGAATAGTATTTACCGCAGTAAAGTCACTTTTTACCATGAATAGTATTTACCGCAGTAACTTCACTTTTTATCGTGAATAGTGTTTACCACAGTAAAGTCAGTTTTTATTGCAGTAAGTCAAGTTTTACCATAGTTTACCGTGGTCATTTCTATTTTACTATAGAAAGGTGTAAAGTCACTTTCTAGTATAGTGATTCCAATTATTTGTGCACATAAGTCTTGTTGATTGTACTTGTGGGTTGGTATTTTACGGTGGTTACTTTTGAAAATGGGAAAGATTCCTATTTTTTCAGCTCAATCTAATGAATATTCTTCTTCTTTCATTCAAGAGTTTAAACAATCTTGTATTTGTAATGGCATTATAATAAGGGAACAATGGACTGAATTTTTCCTACCTTTTTGGATGGTTCAGCACTTAGGTGGTTTGAAACACTAGGTGATAATGTGAAAAATTCATGGGATTTATTAACTGAAATTTTTCTTAAATAATTTGGTGAACAAAAGAAATATGCAGATCTCATGATCGAGATCACAAAGCTAACCCAAGGAGAGAAAGAGAATATAATGGATTATCATGCTCATGTTCTAGAGCTAAGGAGGAAGCTCGATGCCCAGATCCGGAAGGAAGGATTAGCGGATGGGTTGATGAATGACGTGGCTAATCTCCTATGTAAGCACTTCATTCTTGGGATGAAGCCAAAGATCAGACAATGAGTGAAGTATGACCACCCAGCTACCATTGAACAAGCAAAGGAGATTGCAAGAAGGCAAGAAGAAAGCATGGAAGAGGAGCCCAAAGAAATTGTTGCTAAAGTAGAGCCTACACCAGCACCTTTGGTCCAGAATCCACAACCACTCCCGGTGAACACAAATATTTCTCCTAGTACATCTACTGAGTATGAAGATCTACTCAAAAAGATGGGTTAGTTAACTATTAATCTTCTTCAAGGAAAAGAATTTAGTTCTCAGGGAGGAGATAGAGGTCCAAAAAGAAATATTTCTGAAGTTGTATGTTATGGTTGTTATAAAAATGGTCATTATAAGTATAATTGTCCAGATAGAGCTTCTACATCTAGTAAAGGAGATAATGATAAAAGAAAAGCACCTGTGAATTCTTTTAATGTAGTAGATAAGACCAGAAATAATGAAGTAGATGTGTTTGCAACAAAAAGAAAGAAATAAAAAGATAATCAAGATGGAAATGATCCTAAGAAGATGAAAGGAGAAACTAGTAAGAAACATAGGAGAAGAAAGTTGGGTGTGCAGGATTTTCTGATTTCACAGGGGCAAGGACCATACTCCATCTTGGAAGATCTGTCCAAAAGGCCTGCAAATATTACATATGGTCAACTCTTGGCTATGTCTTCTGAGAAGAGGTGGGAGTTGCGAAGTGGACTCAATGCTCGATGAAGGAAGGAGGTTGAGGTCCCTGTTTTGGAGGCAGAGGCGGATCCCTATGCTCCACAAGCTGAGGTATTATGTAATGGTATTTCAATTCATGATGTCTTAGTTGATGGAGGTGCTGTAGTTAATGTAATGACCGAGTCTGTAATGAATATGTTGGGGTTAAAAATTGATCACCCTTCAACACTTATGTGAAGGTCATTAAATAAGGAAAAACTAAACCATAAGGTGTAGTTTCAAATGTGGCAATATCTTCTATGGGTGTTGTATGTGTGGTATACTTTCGGGTGATGAAAAATGGATGCATTGCACCCAATGCTTTGGGAAGACCATGGCTAAGGAGAGTTCATGCAAGAAACTACCGGAATGAAGGTTTCATGACACTTGGACGTGGTAAAGAGAGGGTGAAGATAAACGTGATCCCTCGACATCATAAGGCAGAACCTATGGATTCAATTGATGAAGCGATGATTGGACATCCTCTGATTACTCTAGTACCAGTGAAGTGGACATTGAAGATGAAGAAAGTGAGGTTGATGTTTCAGTCATGGATATCCTTCCAGTCACACCAACTCATGACCCCATAAAATTATCTGAAGAAGAAGTTGATGATCGTCTCCAACAAATAAAGATTAGTGATGTTGTGATGGAGAGTGAGAAGGAATCCTACCTATAGCTCTTTCGAAGGTACATACACCTATTCACTTTTGATTACAAGGAACTTTGTCAAGTAAGTTGGGTAGAACATTCTATTGAGCTAGTAGATGGTGCTAAGCCCATAAAGCAAATGCCATATAGAATGAATCCTAATTTTTCCAAGACTGTAAAAGAAGAAATAGATAAGTTGCTTGATGCAGGATTCATATTTGCTGTGGAGAATTCAGAATGGGTTTCTCCCATTGTGATCTCAATAAAAAATAATGGGAAGCTATGCATTTGTGTTGATTACAGAAAGCTCAATAAGGCAACAAAGAAGGATCATTACCCTCTTCCATTTTCAGATCAGATCTTGGACGAAGTATCTAGCTAGGAGTGCTATAGTTTTGTTGATGGATATAGCGGCTACAACCAAGTTCGTATAGAGAGAAAGATCACCAAGACCATGTTCACCACTCCTTGGGGAACGTTTTTCTTATAGAGTTATGCCTTTTGGATTGTGTAATGCTCCGGCAACATTCCAGTGTTTGATGAATAGGGTGTTCGAACCCTACATTGGGACCTTCATCAGAGTATTTCTAGATGATTTTTGCATCTATGGGAGCAAGTTGGACCACCTACACCAGATGGAGACAACATTTCAAAGGTTAGATGAAATACAAGCCTCACTAAACCCTAAAAAGTGTGTCTTTGGATGTTCTAAAGGTGTTTTGTTAGGGTATGTTGTATCCAAAGATGGTATTGGTATTGATCCTGATAAATTTTAAAAATCAAAGATTTACCATTTCATATGAATAGAAGTAAGTTGAGATCATTTTTAGGCCATGTGGGTTACTATAGAAGGTTCATCAAGAATTTCTCAAAGATTGCACAGCCACTAACCTAGTTCTTGAAGAAGGATGTTACTTATGAACCAAGAAATAAGGCACATGAAGCTTTTGGACAACTGAAGGAAGCCCTGGTGTCTTCACCTGTTTTAAAGAATCCAGATTGGAGCAAGCCATTCATTGTGTACACTGATGCCTCAGATGTAGCACTAGGAAGTACTTTGAGCCAAAAGGATGAAAATGGGAATGAACATCCAATTTACTTTGGGAGCAGACAAATGAGCAGTGCTGAGGTAAATTATACTGTAACTGAAAAAGAGGCTCTGGCTATCATTTTTGTTGTAAAGAAGTTTAGGAATTACTTGCTAGGGTAAAAATTTCTAGTTGTAACAGATCATTAGGCTCTAAAATATATTGTAAATAAGCCTAACCCATCAGGGAGGATAGCAAGATGGATAATTTTGCTACAAGAATTTGAATTTGATATTATAGATAGGCCAGGAAAGAAGCATGTCAATGCAGATGCACTCTCTCGAGCCTATGATGGTTTAGGATCATCTTGTGATGATGATGATTTCCCGATGCAACATTGTTATCCCTTGACATAATCCCTAATGAATACATAGATATTTGGAATTATCTGAATGAATTCAAGTTTCCTGATGGTGCCAATGGAAAGACTAAGAGAAAGATTACTCAAGCCCGAGTCATCCATATTCTATTCTACATGGAGTATTATTTCGAACAGGACACGATGGACAAAGTCAATAGGGTAGTTGGACGTGATCAAGGGAAGGAGCTGCTAGAAGAATTCCACAATGGTACATGTGGAGGGAACTTCTCTGGACAACTTACAGCAAGAAGGATCTTGGATGTAGGTTATCACTGGCCCACTCTTTTTAAAGATTGTTATAATTATTGTAAGACATGTGATATTTGTCAAACACATGGTAACCGTAAGACTTCATCAACTCCATTATGTCCTATTCTTCCACTTGGTCCCTTTGAAAAGTGGGGAATAGACATTGTAGGTCCACTTCCAACTACCTCACACCAAAATAAGTATATTGTAGTTGCCACAGATTATTTAACCAAGTGGGTTGAAGCTAGGCCATTGAAAACAGCTTCCATGGATGAAGTGGCAAGGTTCATATATGAATGCATTGTCATCAGATTTGGTTGTCCATTAGAAATTCTAACAGATCAAGGAAGCCACTTCATTAATGAGGTGGTAGAAGCCCTAGTCAATAAGTTTTATATTAAGCATAGGAAGGAAACAACATACAAGCCAAGTACAAATGGACAGGTGGAACGAACAAATTTTGTGTTGTGTCAAATTCTAGCAAAAGATGCAGCATTGCAGGTACATAAGTGGGATAAAAGGATTCATGCAACATTGTGGGCATATAGGGCAACATCAAAGTTAGCAACAGGATACTCCCCATTTCAGTTGGCTTATGGCATTGATCCAGTTCTTCCTATTGAGTTTGATATTCCCATGGTTAGAGTAATGAAAAATGAAAGAATGGATGAAAGTGATTCAGTAAAAGAAAGGTTGGTACATCTTCATTTGTTAGAGGAAATGAGGGAAATAGCTAAGGATACAAGCTATAAGAAGAAAATGAAGCAGAAGGAATACTTTGATCAAAATATCCGGTGGTCTCCATTTCATGTGAATGACTTGGTTCTAGTATATGATTCCAGATACAAAAAAAGAAGACAGAGAAAATTTCTTCCAAAATGGATGGGGCCCTACAAAATAGCAGTTGTGCATGAAAATGGGTACGCATCTTGACTAGAGGAATTGGATGGCACTCCCATTACGAAATGGGTCAACCATGAAAAGTTGAAGATTTTCCAAGCACCAGAATAGTCTACTCCGAGGACGGAGTAGAAGCTAGGAAGGGGGAAGATGTCGACACTAAAATTTTCCTTCGTAATTTCTATTTCATTAATGTATGTATTAGGAATAGGATGTTGTTAAGTATAATTAGTAGTAGCATCTGATAGAAGATAACGGTGCCGTCAGTATGGTGCCGCCAATAATGTGGAGTATGGTAATAGTCAAAGTACAATAGGAATGTTGTAAAAAGTAAATATTTGTCATAAGTGGTCCGGTAATGTTAAAATGTCAAAGTTTGGGTAATTAGAGAAGTAGGGTCTACATGATTAGGAATTAGAAATATTATATTGGTAATAAGGACAAGGAGTGAGGTCATAAATATTTTGTGTATTTTATTTGTAAAAATTCTAAAAATGTGGAACCCATGTAAAATGATAAGGTTTATCTTATCTTAAAAGATAGGCTTACATGTACGAGATAAGAGTTAAGGTATAGAATATGATTCATCGAGTGGATTTCTTATCCTATCTTAGAGATAAGATGGATAAGCCTAGAAGTTCTATAAATAGAGAGGCCACCCCCCTCATTTAGCATATAAGGAAGTAGTGAGAAATATTGTAGGAAGTGTGTGAAGGAAGCCATCAATTTAAAGGTGTGTTGAAGAAGCCATTAAGAGGTGTAATTGTAAAGTTTCTCCCATAGTCTTGGTGAAAGGCAAGTGAAGTCAATAACACTTGAAGTACCTCATGGGTGATATTGAATGATTTCATATTAATATTATAATTTACTTTGATATTTCAGATTTTTCATCATTCCGTCTTATCATAGTCAATGGTATTCTTATGTTATGTTGTTGTTTTGTTTCCAGATTACATCCACCAAACTAAAGGCTGTACATTAGTAAATAATCATAGCACGAGGAGTTCCCGGTGAATAATTATCATAGTGTCGGATTGGTGATGATAGGACCCAGTTTTGTCAAACCATCATCATAATGTGGCTATAATGTAATGTGTTCCCAAATTATGTGTTAAGCTCCTGGGATATCTAGCCGCATTTGACAATGTAGATCACATCATAGATGGAGAATGCAAGCACCTAGGAAGGATAGAATTTTTCAAAGGCTTGGTATATCACGATCCACAATCCTTTGTAATGTTCATAAACAACTTTGTAAACTGATCAAACTTTGAGTAGACATCCACGAGTCACCAATGGCCAGAGGTTAACATGGATTTCTACTTATGCCATTTTGAATAGCTGCAACTTTAGACATCAAATGTCTCCATACGAGTGTGCAGACTTGTGTATTGAGATTGATCAAGACTATACACAGTGAGTCAAAATCTACACATCTAACAAAAATAATTTATTGCACAAACCAATTCCATAAGCATCCTTTATCATCAGCCGTGGAAGACAAGAAGCTGGAATGGCTTTGCTCCTGTATAATATCTCAGGTCTCCATTCTTACTATGATACCAAATATAAAATTAGGATCATAATAACACAAAGAATAATTATATTATCCCTCTATATTCTTTGTATTTCTTCATGCATTAAACATACAAAGATACAAAAATATATAGAAATATTCAACTCTTATAAATTAAGAAGTTGCTCTAATAATAATCCTATTTAGTTGTGATTGTTACTCACGTAACAATACACAACTCAAATCATACAAGTTGTTAAAACAACTCCAACTAATATAGTATTGTTTTTATATCAATAATATAACTAACTAATTATTATTTACCTTTCGATAAATATCTCACTATAATGTAAACATTTTATTTCCTAACACCTCATGATGTAATGGAGTCATTGCAAATGTTTATAAATCAATATATGGTGTATGATTCTCTTTACTCATGCTCAAAAGTGTAAGCCATTATATTCTTCATATTATTCTGAGTCAGATCTAGTTTCATTATGCTTATTTACAATGTTCATTTCCATTTATGATGCATCTATGCATGGATATGTTATCTGTATCTTCTATTTTTGAGTGAATGTCTATGTTTCCAATTTTGCAACTCATTCTCCAATCAATGGTAGACCATTCTCACAAAGATCACATAAAGGAGGGGATCAACACCCGCGTAATCCTTGGGTGAGCATCCGACGCATGTTGGGTGATATGCCAACATGTTTGGGGTAGAAAGAAGGTATATGAAGAAATGACTACATTTTGGTTCTCAGTAGGGACCTCTTTTTGAAGTTTTTGTGAGAATGATGTGTGATGATGGAGCATCTGACCTTGGAAAATGTCAAGACCTAGCTTAAAAGAATGGAGGATGATTTTTCTCAGAGGTTCAGTATTGGATCTGATTTTGATGCATGAAAATGGGTGGAGGAGAACCTGTATCACGAACTCTATGAGACATTCTTTTGTTATTTCCCAAGTAAATTTGTATAAATGGCTCTCAACATATGCATCAAGGAAAATTTGGTACTATAGACCTCGTGTTTGGACCCAAGAGGAATATCAACGGTTGTATGAAGTTGATATGACCTGGACCCGTGTTTTTAATCACTGGTGGAGTAGAGTACTAAATATTTACACCTTGGAATACATTATTTCTTCGTATTCTTGCCCAAAGATTGTTGAGTTTGAATTCTTGAGGGAGCCTAGAGGATTTCTCTTGTGTGTTATTTCACTAGATATCAAGATCATGGTCATTAATTTTAGTTTGGAATCCTTTCCCATGTCTCGCTAAACTCTGTTGGGCGTGGGGTACAAAAGTAAGCATGGTAGAGGATGACGGACCTTGTGGCGGAAATGGAGAGAGAGGAGAGGCGGATCAAGTATAATAAATCCTAGGAGAGGGAGCTGGAAAGATAACACGAAGCTGCATGAGTGGTGGATTTTGGAGGTAAACTTTGTGGGAAGGATTTGAGGTTCACACGGAGGACATGGAACCTGAGAAGTCTGAGCTACCCCATCTTAGAAAGTGTTGAAGAGAAACCCCTAGCCTTCGGAGAGAGATCATTACATGAGGAAAGGAGGAGAGATGTAGGGCACATCTTAACCCACATGCTTGACAAAATTGATGCACTTAGTTTTCCATTTCATGAGATAAGTCTTGATAATCCGGTTGGTATGAGTATTGGTAGTCTTCAAAACCTAGGAGGTATAATTTCTCATTTGGTACATCTATGGTTGCACAATAATTTCCTATGTTTGGGGGTATTTTTTTCGGCATAACATTTGGGAAATGTGTGGGATCATAAGGTTTGAGTATTGCATCTAGGATCGGAACAGGGAAACATATCGGGATTGGTTCAAGATACAAACCATGTCGGCCTTTGATTTAGCACGATGATGGGATCACATGGTGTAGCTATGTTAAGCCTTGATCTACGGTGAACTTGGAGGAGTTGGAATTTATGGATCTATGTGTCTTGGTGTGGAGGAAACACGGAGGAATTAGAGTCCTGGAGCTTGCAGACAAGGTCCAAAACACCATCAACAGTGTTTTATGAGATGTCTCTCCAATTACCTAATTACAAAGGCATTGAAGATGCTCGAACTTTTACACAAGTGTGAGTTACTATAGCACACAAAGGGAATCACTTCCCTAGAGTGGAAAGAAATTCATTTTACAACCACATTATAAAGAAGGGTGCACAATTTAGTACAGAAGTATGATCCACACCGAGAAAGTGGTGGATTAAATTGTGTTGCGTAATTTTTTTAGAAAAGTTCCAAATACCTAAGTTTGAATAGAAAAGCATCAACATGTTGAATGAGAGTCGATAAGGAGTGGCGGAGAGTGTGTGAGAGTATGATGGACATTTCAAGACTCTCTTATCCAAGTTGTCTTATGACATTCACTATTTGTAGCATGCTCAGTGGTTGGTAAGAGGACTGATCACACCATTTAGGAGGGCACTTTCAAAGAAGATGTTCTGAGATCCACACGAAGCCTTGGAGGATGCCTTGCATGCCGAGGTAGTAGAAAGTATTGATACATGAGTTATTTTGTTCGAGAAGCACAAATTACAATAATGGAAAAATAGATGGATAAATTGTCGTGAACTTGGCTCATGAGACCTCTAAAAAGTTATGGTGAATGGATTGTGAAGTAGAGGTTCATACAAAGGACAATTTCCCACAAAATTTTGTTCACATCATATCGGTGGACTATGATATTTTCCATAGAGATCATGATGCAAGTAGGTGTCCATTGGTGCAAAGTGTGTGATCGGAATAATGTATCTTGTTATTGCAATATTTACACCTCTACTACTCATGACAGGAAGGATTATAGATTTATTGACAAGATACATGATAATATTGACCAGGGGTGTGCCATGCCAATGTTGCTATGAGTTATAAAGATGAGGTCCATCATTATGAAGTGCGCATGGATGGAAGAGATCAAGGTCAAGGATTTCGAGGAGGATTTAGAGGCCATGGAGATCGTAGGGGCGGAATGAGTGAATTACCTTGGGGAAACTTCTATATTTTTGGATCTATAGAACATTACAAGCATGAGTGTCTCAATTTTTTGCAATGCTCATGGTGTGGGAAAAAGCACAAGTATGAGGAATGCCCAGAATTGTTTGAATAGATGATCTAGAAGCAACAAAAGGATAAGGTCGTTAAGATGGTGAGTGTAAAGTGTGGTGATCAATAGTGCATGCCAAGGGTGGCACATGAGTCAGAGTTATAACCTATACTAGTGACAACGTGAGTTGAGGCTACACGCACTAGTGAGATACCAAGGAAAAGACTGCTGATTATAAGAGAAGAAGTGTACGGGGAATTATTTGGACCGTACGCATCATAAAGAAGTGTATGAGGAAACAATGGATCTTATTAGAAGCCTACAAGGAGAGATCTAGTTCTGAAGGAGAAATCACAATAGTTAGAGCAGAAGAAGAGTGTTGAGGCCCCACAGAAGGATATAAATGAAGTCAGGGAAGTATGTAAGATGTTGAGATAGGAGAATATCATCCCTGTGTTGGGAGAGTGGCTAAGGGGAAAAGTACCAAGTGTGAGAGGAAAGCGTGAGATGTAGATTTTACATGCTAATATACCTCCTCAAAGCCTTGAATATGATAAGGAGATTACCTTGAATGCAGTTGTTAATGGATGGATCCTAAGTAATATTCTTATTAACACAGTGCGAGAGGTTAATGTTCTTACCCTGGACGCATGGAATCAAATGGGAAGACCTCCATTACCACCATCTTTAAATGTGTTGTATATGGATAATAAAACAAAGACAATGGCCATTTGTATTTTAAAGGATGCTTCTATCAATATCGAAGGGACTAAATTCACTTTGGATACTTTGAAGTCTTGGTGCTTGATGAGGCGAGACAAATTTCTAGCATTAGTTGGGTGCCACTAGTGTTATAAGAACAATGTTGAATTACATTTTAGTAAGGGGTATGTAATTTTTTAGAACAAGGAAAAACATGTTATCATTCCTCTAACGAATGGAAATTTAGTACCCTATACTGAGCCCTTGGGAGAAGAAGACCTAGATGAAATCTATGTGTGCACTATTAGGGACTCTAAGGTTATGCAGACCAACAAAATAAGTCATTATTGAGTGGGAAGAAACTTAATCTATAAGTGATGCAACTAGTGTGGCATGTGAAAATTTGGTGAACATGACATATGAGCTAGTAAGAAGGCGGTTAAGAGGCTCTGTGATGAGAGTAACAAAGGATCTCCCATTCAAATGCCCGGGAGGAAAATAGTTACCAAGTTACACCGAGGGAGCCAACCACGATGTTTTCCTATGAGAAATGGAGACCCAAAGTGGATATGTGAGATCGAAAGGATAAGTACGCTTAGCTATACTTTTCTCGGGACCATAACATGTTGGTGGGTGACCCATCATGATATCCTTCTAGAGTGGCATGAGGTGAGAATCACGTTCTCGATTAGGTTTCATGAAAACCTTGCACTTACTACTATACAAGACGATCATGGGAAGGAACCCGCCTTTTTTCACCTCTAGACATGTAAGAAGGCTTGGATGGAAGGCTCGGAAGCCTTGACTCCATATTTATGGGTTCATAATATTTACTCCACCTTACAAGGTTGTGCATGGACATGTTACATTCACTCGAGCTACTTTTCGGACATGAAACTAGGAGTTAACAGGTATCTCTTTTAAGATTTCAAGTATCAGAGTACTAAACCATGGGTGAATGAGGCACTACTGAGGTTGCTAAGTTCCTAACTTTTGGAGATAGTACCATGGTGGAGTAAAGAGTATTAGAGTTGTACAGTGAACCTTGTGTGGAAGCACACTTCAATGAGGAAGAATCATAGGAGGTACAACTTGAGTGCACGTGGATGGAAAAGGATAAAGGGAAATTGATCTACGTGATAGATGGTGAAGAGGTGGAAAACATGGATGTTGACCATATTTTCAGTATGCACAAGGTTATGGATAGTGTTGATGAGAAAGTGTGTGCCTACCATGAACCCCTGAAAACCTAGAAGGTTAACATTGGTTCATAGGCAAAACCTAAGGAAGCTACTATTGGAGATTCCTAGATAGAAATGGAGGTTTTAAATATTCTTGATATGTTGCGTGAATTCTAGGATTTATTATTGTGTGGGTACCATGAGCTTAAAGGAGTTCACCACTCCTTGAGAGAAATGAAGATCAAGTTGCAGGAAGGTGGGAACCCAATTCTGAAGAGACCTTATCAAATGAATCGAACGTGAGTCAAGGTCAAGGAGGAGATTAACAAGATGATCACATTATGGATCATTGAGGGTTTTGAGGAATAAGAATGGATAAGTCGATGGTTATCGACATTAAGAAGGATGGAAAGATAAGGATTTATGTTGATTACATGGATTTGAATGTGGTGTGTGTCATTGATCATTTTCCAACCCCCTTCTTAAAAAATATCCTGGAAAGATTAGTTGGGCATGGTATCTATTCTTTCAAAAATGGATTCTTAGGATATCATCGGGTTAGAATTTCAAAGGGGCACCAAGAAAAGAAAACCTTCACCACTAAATGGGGACATTTAGCCTATATGGTCATGCCTTTTAGATTAAAGAACGTGCCTGTTGTTTTTCACGTATTTTGGTTCGAGACATTTCAGGACTTCATCCATAAATTTATATAAGTGTACGGATGGCTAGACAATATATGGATTTATGAGGGACCATTATGAAAATCTAAGGCTGATGTTTGAAAGATGATGACGGTTGAGTATATCTCTCAACATTCGAAATGTGTTTTTGGTACTCCATTTGGCACCCTGTTAGGACATATCATATACGCAAAGAAGGCTTGATGGTGGATCTTGCCAAAGTTTCCGTTATTATGGGATTAGGGAGCCTACCGGTTAGATCATGGTGCATGCATTCCTTGGGCATATGGGGTATTACAGAAATTTATTAAGGGATATACTAAGATCACCATGTCGTTGGAGGAGTTGTTGAACCAAAAATTACATTTCAATGGGGAGAGGCACAACAGATGGCATTTGAAACATTGAAGAATAGGATTATCACCGCGCACATATTGTGATTTCCCTCTTAGGATAATCCATTTCATGTACATGTTGATTCTTCAAGGATGGAAATTGGATAAATATTAGCACAACCTCTAGAGGTAATTGTTAACCATCACTTGTGCTTTGCTAAGTAGGAAGCTAACCCAAGCTTGAGAAAAAAATATTCTACCACAGAGCACGAGGCATTATCAATGATCTACATGCTTCAAAAATTTAGGAATTATTTGCTAGTGACATATTTTATCTTTTACATGGACCACATGACATTAAAGTACTTATTGAAAAATCTCATCTTGCAAGGGCACATATATAGGTGGGTCCTATTATTTTAGGAATTTGAGTTTACATTGTTGTTGTAAAAATAGGTAAGAGTAATTTGGGGCCGACTATTTATCAAGGGTTGTCTCGGGAGAGGATGCACATAACATTGACAAGATGATTCCATATGCACAACTATTCAAATTGCAAGTGCATGCCCTATGACTTAGAAGATATTGTTTTGTTTCTCAAAATGGGTGTGGCACCAGAGGGAATGAAGAATTTAGAAAAGAAATAGTTAGCCATACACGTAGCACCCTATATGTTAATTAGTGGAGACTTATAAAAGCTAGGACGTGATGAGGTTTTGTGCTAACGCGTGCTTGAGCATTATTGCATTGCAATCATGGAAGAGGATCATGGTAGAATTACAGGGGACACTTTGTGGGAATGCGACTATGCACAAGATCCTCTTAGATTTCATGTTGTGGGAGATGGTTTGCAAGGATTGTATTGAATATTACAAGGATTGTGATCATTTCCAGTGCCTTGGTAAGCCAAGAAAAAGGGACGAAATACCATTGAGACTAATAACTAGTGCTGAACCATTAGAGAAATGGACAATTGAATTTTTAGGCCCTATTTCACTTTCCATGTGAAAGACAAGTTTGAGCTATATCATTACTTACAATGATTATCTAACATGGTGGGAGGAGGAAAAAGCTATGAGTTATTGCATGACAACCACAATAGCAATATTCCTATGGGAAAATATAATCAGTAGGTATGGGTACTCTCAAAGTTTTACTAATGACCAGGGTACTCAGTTTTTGAATGAGATAGTCAGGATTTTGTTGGTAGAATTCATGGTGGCTCATCACAAGACTACCCCTTATCATCCTTAAGCTAATGGGACTGCTGAGGCATTTAACAAGATATTGAGTCATACACTTACCAAGATTTTTGATGTTGGGAGGAAGGATTAGGATGAAAAAGTCTCAACCATGTTATGGGCTTAGAGAACAAATTACAAGAGATTAAACAAAACCAAACTATTGTAATTGGTGTTTGATACAAAAGTTTTTTTTCCAATAGAGTTCATGCTACCCTCTCTGCATATTACATGCGTAGGAGGATTGGCCAATGAATAGGAATTCCAAGAGCACATTGATAAGTTGATGCAGTTGGATGAAAGAAGATCCCTTGGTAGATGGAGTCGGAGAGTGAGAAACCGAGACAAAAGGCCATACATGATCATCACATAAAGAATAAAAAAATTGAGGTTAGGAATATGGTTTTACTTTACAATTCAAAGTTCCTACACCATCTTGGAAAGCTCAAGGTCCATTGGTTGGGACCATATTATATTATCCATATACTTGATTTAGGTGCTTTTTATTCTACGGGCATTGGATGGAACGTGAATTTTTATTTTAATGGAAGTGGGCTAAAGCCCTACTATAAATAAGGATTCTGGGTGTTTGTAAATAAGGCAATATTTCTAGTTAGCTTAGGATTTCCCTTAATGAATTCTCATTTATTTGTTTCCTTTTCTCATTTATTGGTTCCTTTTGGTTTGTTTTGGGGTGCATGTGTGCACCGATGGCTAATTACATCATCAAGATATTATGTATAGAGGATCACACATATTTTTAGGGTGGGGTAGAACATAAAGGGGAAGGAAGTAGGATGTGGTAAGAATTGGAGGAAGTGCATAGAGAAATGTTGAAGTAGTTTCATGGGTTGTAAATTCAAAAGTGAGTGAGTTCAAAAAAAAAAATGTGTGTAGCAAAGGTGATCATTAGAGGAGAATGGTGTGAAAAGTATTTGAGAAACCACACACAAGGGTAAAAAGTGCAAGAGAAACATGAGGTATGCAGAGGAAAAAACTTGGTCTAAGACATACATGAAGAATTGAATTTGACGTGAGAGAAGGTGCGAAGAATTATATGGTCAAGGTAGTTGCACATCGAAGGTTGCAAAAGTGTTCACATAGGTTTGCACGTGGAGTAAAATTGCTTGATAGATCACGTGGAAGGATGACATTGGAGAAATCTAAATTTAATGTGTTTTCATGGTGGTAGGTGATATCAGGTTTGTGTGGAAAAAAATCTATAAATAGAAGGTTGGGGGTGAGGTATTCTTTCAACTTGATTTTTTTTATTGAACAAGTTCTTGCATTTTAAGGTGATTCTTGCAAAGAATTTTTGAAGAGTAGTGTGTGGATTTGAAGAAATTGAAGGACTTATGAACCAATGTGGAGGAAACGTGCGGGCATACGCATAATATTTTTATGTGGATTCCCGTGGGTGGATACATTGTCTTGTGGAAAGGAAGTGCTCTAGATTCGAGTTAACAAGCTAGGTTACATGTTTCGTGGAAATTTCATAGAAGTAGAGCCAAGGGTTTGAATGGTAATAGAACTTTATGCAAGGGAGAAACTACAGAGGAATGAGGAAGAGAAAAATGGCACCAAGGAAAGGAGTGAAAACTTCTTGAAAAATGGAAAGGGCAAGGAAAAGGAAAAGCGACCATTTCCACAAGTTTCAACAAAGAATGGCAAGCAGAGATATAGTTCCTAGATGGTGTGCTACTATGGAAAGAGTGGGTGTCACATACAAGGAAGAAGGTCATGAGCTATTACAGTCATCGCACGAGCACCAAAGAAAATGAGATGACCCTCGGAGTTTGTTCTCCCTATGGAAAAGAGGACACCAGATAGAAACCCATCTATGATGATGAAGTAAAAGTGAAGTTAGAAAAGTTTGGGCCTACAACTTTATGAGTTTCCCTACTTTGGCCAACCGGAGAAACTATACCAAAGTGGTTAATATTTGTCGATACATGAGGACTATTTCTATTTTGAAGGAAGGTAAATGTGCATAACCCCACAATTGATTTCTAATTTCACTATCTTGATTTACGAGGAGATCCATTTGGATGAGGAATTATGTGACAAGGATCCCATTAAGAAAAAATTTGAGGCATATGACTATAAGAAGGATTTGTGATACTTTGACATCACTACAATCACTGACCCTATTACGAGGATGGCCGCACGCTTGGTGACAAAGCTGAGTGGGTAGGAGAGATAGATGCAAATAAAAAAGTTAGTTGAATGTCTTCCAAAAGATCTCGAGAGGGCATCATGTATAACCTCTCATATTTCATTACGAAGGAGATTATTGATGTCATGCATAACATGGTGAAGATCATGTTCGATAATGTCCTCCTTACCATTGTCTTTTTAGAAATTGGAGTGCTCGATGGGCCGGATAACTTTGTTTGTGATTACCCGGATGAGAATCCCTCTTCTCCGTAGAGTTTTGAAGCTTACACTTGTGACACCATGACGACCACTCACAAGGCATGCTTGGAGAAATGTTATAAATGGATACACGATGCATTCAGAGTGGAATGGAGGATACCAGAACAACTTCCTACACTAGTGGATGGAGAAGATGAATTTTCTTTATTTTCTATGTATCGGAAGGTTTACCTTGATAGATGGCACCAAGGGTCCTTGGTGTTAGTTACCCTTATCCTTCACGTAACAATATTTTCAAGGCATAGTAAATAGGTTTAAAGAGGTAAATAAGCTGAGATTTGATCTAAGTGTTATATATCAAGATCAATGTAAGATGCATTGGACCTTGGTGTATCCAAAAATGCACGGCTATGTATAAAATTGCGTATCTCGTGATATACACATGGTAAAATCAGTGACATTTCCTATTTCAGGTAGGACAACAACAAGGGTGTATGTGCGGATAAGGCCTAAGTTTGAGAAGGGAACTTATGTTGAGGATGACATCTCAATCCCTTAGGACCCCACTAGGAGGAAGAAGAAGGTAGTAATTAAGAAGAGAGAAATGAAAGAGACTCTTGCAGAGAAGGCACAAATCACTCATGTAACATTCCCATTTTAATACTTTACAAACAAGGGAATTTTTTTTTCCTTTTATAATGTTCTATGTTCTAAATAAAGCATTATTTAGAACACACATTCCATGTCGATCAATCTCAAATAGTTAATAAAGTTGTAAATATCTCGATGATACATTGATTTATTCATTTCATAACTTGGTGGTCTCCGATCTATTTATTTCATAACTCAGTGATCTACCGATCTATTTATGTTAACTTTAAGTATTGAATACTTATCGTATACTTGGTTTTTCCTACCCTAAACTGGGTATTGAGTGATCTGTTTAAATAACATATCTAAATATTTGTTACTAATATTCATCTGATATCACGTTGCTTTAAACTAGGTGACATAGGACAACACAACTAGCAGCTTGCAATACTTTGACCAAATATTTTCAACATATTGTTTATGTCACTATTCCTAGATGGCATACTCATCATTTTAGAATACATCCTTCACCTCACTCCTATTATCGAGAATGGTATTTACTAAGTACCATCAATCCACTTGTCCAAGGTTTAACCCTAGCCGCAGTTAGAAACATAATTTATCATAGGAAGAAGCTCACAATGGCTTAGGGTAAATGGGCATACTCACTTGACCTAGGTCAACCGGATGTGCCAAGGTACCCTAAGCTCTTGAAAGCTAACTACCTATCCTAAACATGGCACTAACTTGACATAGAGAGAAATGAAGTTCAAGTCCTTAATTGTGTGTAGATCTAGATGATCAATGCAGAAGGGTGTTGCCACATGTTAACTGTAACGTTGTATCCTCGAGAAAACCCTTGCCTTGTCAAAGGTACAGTCCTGCAGTTGGCATGTGCCAACATCCTACAAAAACTACCTCATCAAGATGTACATACCCAAGGAGGTTATTAAAATTTAATTAATGAGGATTATAAAACAAATTACAACATCTATGCTAAACCCTAATCCGACACTCCTTAAGTTCTTGTTCTATACTTGAATCAATTAAGCATTAAATAAATCCCTTTAAATCATGATTGCTTTTAATGTTTGTTTACTAAGCTTAATAAATAGATATCCGAAAAATAGGACAACAACATCATAAGTTCCATTAAATGTAACTTAATCATTCAAAGAAGGTGTAGCAACCAAATAGGTTCAACTAGTAGTAGAATTTATAAGAAATGAAGTCTAATGATTAATGATCATATCACCATTCTTTGGGTTACATTTATTTTAGCGAGGAAGAATCTTCCTCTTCATGATTAAGTGTTAGGGTTTGTCATACCCATCTTATCTTTCACAATTTCTTTAGTTTTACTGCATATTCTTTACACTTTCCATTACTATTTTAGAATTGTTTAGATAAGATTGTTATCTTATGCAACTTAACAAGTTGCATCTTAATAAGGGAATCCAATATATTTTCCTTTTAACCAACTAATCAAGTTTATCCAAATTAAGCATATAACTGATAGGAAAAATATCATCCAGATATGATTTCCATATTTTTCATAAATGCAAGATAATTCACACAACCAATACAAGTAAATCTCAACTTTCAATTCATCATTATAAAACTATACATTACAAGACTATGTATTTCACACATGTGGTATAAAAAGCAACCCTCATTCCAAAAAGAATACAAATTTTCTTTTTCTTTTTATACAACTGAAGAATAAATCAAAACTCTTAACAAAGATCTAAAATTAAATAATCCCAATACAACATGAAAGTTTTTGTCTTCCTTCATCACTTACGATGTCCATATGCAAAATTTCTAGCATGGGTCAATTCAATGAACTGATCATGATAAGCACTAAGCATTAAAGTAAAGTGCATTCCACTAATTGTTTCATTAAACAACTCTAATTTAATGAAACAATTAAATAACATCATGCAAATAATCATAAGTAATAACATCTAGAAAGAAGTACAATTAAGAAATCTGAATTTACTTTTAAGAAAAGAACATATTATAATCTGCAACATCAGAATTATACCACAAGACTTAATTGATCCTATCAATCACTTTAAACAATCAACAAGTCTTGTCATTAAATTATTTCATAAATTCATAAGGATAGAAAAAACTTTTAACTTTTTCCAACCTGTAAAGGAGTTAGTTACAACATATCTCATATTAGTATGCTTCATCCTTCCATATAAACCCAAGAAGAGAATTCAATACATATCTATTTCTCAAACACAATTCCTCTGAAGGAAGGAATCAGGTTTAGAACACACATTACTACCTCATTCCAAGTTATAAATATAAGGAGCTCATAAATAAAGAGGCATCATCTAAACAAGAGTCCCAATTCAACCCAACAAATTAAAAGAATAGTCTACAGAAAAACTCTTACTAACTTCTATATGTTTGTAGATTATAAATCAAAGATTGAAACCAACTTTCCAAAATCCAAGTTATACTCATTTAAAAATAATCTCCTAACCAATCCACAAGAATTTCCCATCTCAGAAGAGAATTAACAAAAGAGAAGTTCAGTCAATGAACTTATACAGTCAATAGAAAAAGGATCTCAAATAGAAAAGGACCCAATCCATATTTCATTTCATTTATACTATGAAATGAAATCCATCATCTAATTTATACTTAGAAGTTATTTTAGTTAGTTCCCAAAAGAGAACTCAAAAGCAGAATGCATAGTCAAGCATGCACACTACCAATTTCCATTACAAACTTACAAAATGATTACCTATTTCCATTCACCAAGCTCAAGTTCAGATTCAATTCTCAAAATGAAATTCATAGTACTATCTCTAAATAACATACTGTCCCCAAGAGATCCTAATCTCTTCTCTATCAAAACCCGGAGATTCATTCGATGAACCCAACAAGATTAGAAACATGCAATAGTGCAAGATAGACAAGGGTCGATGAAACTCATGGTTACATGGAATGAATCTCCAAGCATACAGAACATAGATAATGTATCCCATCATACTACACTTGCATACAAGATTTAAATTCAACATTCAAATGAAACCCACGAATCGGATGAAAGGTTAGAAGAGAGTAAGGAAATAACAATTCATCAAAGACAAGTATTATCCCAACTTCTTCCAACATGACTAAATATAATCATCACAAGATTCTTGAGTTCCATTAAAATCTTATGACAAGTAAGAATTTTCTCAACATCAAAGACAGAAAGGAAGTAAATAATTCATTCCATAAACCTCTACAACTGATATGATTGTCCCATAATAGAACGTAGTTCCAGTCCCATTTATTTCTATGAACAAAATAGTCAAGTTTTCTCACAAGACATGGGTATAAGATCAGAGATGAATAGGATACACTCCTAAATTCACATGCCCCATCAAGTTCGAAGAACATAGTGTAGTCTAAAAGGAAGAAGTAATACAACCAATCCTTCTCAAAATCAAAACAAAGGAGACCTCAAAAGAAGTTACATGGTCTACTTCTAACCAAACAAAACTCACAAGACCCCTTCCAGCAGACAATATGAAATGAGGTTGAAGCTTCACAATTCTTAATACCCACTAACTCCAGCTCAGAACACCTATATAAAATAAACACGTTGATTCCTATACAGGATCAAAACAACCAACAATGGAATCACCTAAACTGAGTCAAATACGAGCTTCAAACATAAGTTAAAACAACACAAGCTCAAATATGAGTCTATAATGAAACTCATGACCCTAATATAAGCTCAACATAAACACCATCACTCTATTACTGGTTCAAGAAATCCTTTTCCCTAAGGAAGAATAAAATTCTAGTTTAGAGCTTAATTACAGGGCACAATGCTACACTCAACAACAAGTTCAGTATTCATAAGAACTATATACAAGTACATTTGTTGAATATGAAGATTCAACCAAGGTTAAAACTTCAATTAGTTCTAACACAATCGAAAACAACCAAAAGGTCCCAATAAAACTAATAAAAAATTTCAAGCTTCAATACAAGTTTAGAACCACTACGGAGCTCCTCTTTAAGCTCTCAAAACACAAGACTAAACAAAATTCAGAACCGAACAAGCAACAAGCCCATTCAATCAACATTAGTCTCAAATGATAGAAACAAAGCTTCAATACAAATTTTAGACTTCAAGTACAAGTTACAGAGTTTCAATACAATTTCACATGAAAACCTCTAACAACAATACAGAGAAAGTTCCCAAAAACTACCAATAACAGCAAAGGATTCACATTCCAAAACCCACATAGATTTCATGAATACATGCAAGTAAATAACCAGATACATCATGTAAATATAAATTTCCAATGAGTAGAATTGTTTTAATGAATCATTTATAAGAAAGAAAGAAATATTAATGGGTAGAGCCTATCATGCCTGATAGTGTTTCTGCTAATTCGAAGAAGACTTCCAGCTGAGTTTCCAACACCCCTTCTTCTCCAAGAAAGATCAATCAACCATAATATTTTTCCACAATGCCTCTTATACATTCCCTAAACTAAAAATAGATCAGAGAATTCAAAAATAGCCACTAAGTTCGAGATCAAACTATTGGTTCGAAAAACTAGCTTGCTCCATGCAGAGTAAAAATTGGGAAGCATGCCAAAAAAACAACCCCAAACAAATCCACCAGCATGCCTTCCAAGATGGTTTGCTCACCAGAACCGAGGTGAATTAATGACATTAATTTGCATATTCCTGCTTCTCTCTCTTTGCCACCACCATCCAAAGTTGGTGAGACCAAATCAGATTTCCACATGCATTTCCAAACTTAGTGATGCCTCCACATAGGTTCCTCTAAACTTTCACTAGCCCCTACCAAATTGGTAGTACTTACATGCATTTAAAACCAAATCAAAATCAATCTCATTAAAATCTTAGGAACTACCACTTAGTTCCCACTTTCCAATGACCCATAGGTTCCCTTTCATATCCCATTAGTTTAGGATAGATAGAATTTTCTTAGGTTAGATATTAGGTTAATTTACAATATATAACTTTAGGATATAACCTTCAAGTAATAGATTGTCACCTTAGGTTAGGTCTTAGTTTAACCAAATACAATAGGTTAGAAATAACTTAGAATCCCTTAGGTTATTTCCTTCATACTAACTTAGTGTTAACAACTTAGGTTAGGATGTCATCCCATGTAAAGTGGTGTAGAAAGAGTTAGGTAGAATTTACTTGAGTCTCGAATCTATTAGGATAGACCTTATAGATATAGGACACATTAAAATATCTCTTTCTCAAGAATACTGAAGAAAGTTTCTTGTTTTTTACCTTTAATGCCATTAAGCACTTTGCAAGGGTCAATCAAGAAGAGCTGAGCACAACACAAAACAGAATGTAGGCATGGTCTTTCGAGATAGTAAAGAATTTACAACAAACACAAGTTCAGTCCATTAAGTCTCTTAATCAATGAATGTTAGTTTTTCATTCAATTTAGATAAGAAGATTTAAAACATACCTTGGATCAATGGAATTGATCCAAGGATGAGTCCAATTACAAAGGATAAGTTTGTAACCATTCAAACTAGATTACAACTTTACTCATAAGAAGTGAAATAGATTATTGCAAGCAACAACATACCAGCCCTACAATCAAAGAGCATAAATGATTTATCCATATCAAGCATGATCTTCAAGTAGTCAAAAGAACACATCTTTATCAAGAAAATCACATGTCAACACTTGAAATGCAAAGGAGGAATATAAAAATTGTCAAGGGTGTTACATGCTTCCCTCCTAAAAAGAATCATCGTCCCGATGATTACCTCATTTTAATCATTGCATTTAGGATAATCAATTTTTATTCACTTTCTTAACATATGTTTGCAACAATATCTGAATTTTAAGTTTCAAAATCAGCATTACCTATCTGTTTATTCAAAACACATAAATATCTTGCCCAAAATGGCATACTTATTGTATTATAAAGATAAAATCACAATTTTTTTATCAGTCAACAGAATCAATTTTGTTCAAATAGATATGGAAAAGTAATTTTCATATCCTCTAAGGTTTTCCCAAGTTGTACTTTCTTCATTAAACTCGTCCCATTAGACCTTGCATTGACTTATCTCATGATTTCTCAAATGCAAACTAGTGAGTTCAAGAACTGTATGGGTTTAACCATGATTATTCTGGGTCTTAGACCTGGAAGAAATTCTAATTTAACACACATGATAAATTTGAAACATATTTATTAAGAAAATAAATATGGAAAACATTATGCATTCATGATAAAAAGAGGTAATGCTAAGAGTTAAGCTACGGGGTTGATTACTTCAACTATCTCAAAAGGTCCCACATAATAAGGTGATAACTTGGTAGCCTTGCTAAAAGTTATAGATCTCTTTTTTCAGTTTGACTGAAGAAAGAATTTATCACCAAGTTCAAATTTCCTATCTACCCGCTTTAAATCAACATAACTCTTTTGCCTATTTGATGCTTCTTTCAAGCATTCACAAATCAATTTAACTTGTTGTTCCATTTCATTAAGAATTTTAGATCCAATCCCTCTCTATCCTCAATGTTGTTCCAACTAACAGAATTCTACATTTTCTTCCATATAATGCTTCAAAAGGTGTCATCCTAAGAGAGGACATGATATGTATTATTATATGTAAACTCAACTAGTGGAAGGTACTCTTCCCACTTATACTACTGGTCCATACAATACATTCGTAACACACATCCTCTAAAATTAATTAACTCTTTTAGTATTTCCATTTTTTTCGGATGATACGTAGAACTGAAATTTAGCTTAGTTCCTAGAGCTGCATTAAGTGTTTGCCAAAATCTTGATGTCATTCTAGGATCTCTATCGGATATGATTAATTCAGGTACTCCATGTAATATAAAAATTTTGTGTACAAATCTTTTAGCTAACATAGGAGAACCATCCTTAGATTACTAGTAATAAAAATGTTACCTTTGTTAGTTTATCCATAACTACTAAAATAACATCATGTTTATTTCTTAACATAGGAAACCCTTGTACAAATTCCATGCTTATCACTTGCCATTTGTCTTCATGCGGTATGGTATGAGGATACAATAAATTTGGTGGGTGCATATACGTTCCACTTTAACATGTTAACATTCAAGGAAATGTGTCACAAAGTCTATAACATCCTTTTTCATTCCCTTCTAGAAATATTGTTGTTTTATATCAGCAAGCATCTTTGTAATACCGGGGTGTCCAAAAAAAGGTGAGTTGTGGAATTCCACTAACAATTTCTTTCTTAAATCATTTAGTGAAACTACATATAATCTATTTTCAAATCATAAGATTCCTTCGTTATCAAAGTGAAAACTTTATACCTCGGATCACTAGGATCTACAACAAGCGTTGTCTTTACTTGTGAAAATAAGAATCGATTCATAACAATTTTTACTTCATCCTTAAATTGAGTTCTCAATGTTATAAGAGTAGAAATGTTCTTCCTATGACTTAGAGCATCAACCACTCTATTTTCTTTACCCTTGATATAACTAATGTCAAAATTATATTGAGATATAAACTCTAACCACCTTCATTGTCTTGTTTAAGATTTGTTTGAGTAGTGAAGATATACTTTTCCCAAGATGATTAGTTTTCAATTCAAAAGGTTTACCAAGCGGGTAATGTCTCCAAACTTACGGTGCATGAACAATGATAGCAAGTTCTAAATCATGTTGAGCATAATTCAACTCATGTAACTTTAGTTTTCTACTTTGTAAGCTATGAAATGACCATTTTGTAATTAAATGCCTCCTAGACCTTCATGAGATGCATCGGTTACCACCATAAAATCTCCATTAGGATCTGCATCGATAGAATAGGTGTTGAAGTTAACTATTCCTTCAAAGTTTTGAATGAAATTTTACATTTCTCGTTCTAAACAAAATTTTATCCTTCTTCTATAAAGAAGTTATTGATATATCCACCTTAGAGAAATATTTTACAAATTTTCTATAGTAGCCATCAAGTCCCATGAAGCTTCTAACTTCATGTACATTCTTTAGTGCATGCCACTCAATTATAGCTATAATTTTTGAAGGATCTACAGCAATTTCATTCTTACTTATTACATGTCCCAAATAGTGTACTTTTGTGTCATAGAAAGAACATTTAGACAACTTACCAAATAACCGTCTCTTTCTTAATATTTCCAAAACTATCTTCAAATGCTCATGGTGTTCCTCAATACTTTTAGAATATATGAGAATGTCGTCTAAGAATACGAGCACAAATTTTTTCAAGTATTCTTGAAATATATTATTCATTAAATTCATAAATGTTGCAGGTGCATTAGTTAATCCAAAAGGTAAACCATGAACTCATAATGTCCATACCTTGTTCTGAAAGCTGTTTTATGAATATCCTCATCCTTAATCCACAATTGATGATATCCAGATCGAAGATCTATCTTAGAATATACCGATGCTCCACATCTGATCAAATAAATCATCAATCCTAGGGAGTGGGTATATATTCTTGATTGTTGCTTTGTTTAACATTATGTAGTTAATGAACAATCTAAGTGTTCCATTCTTCTTTTTCAAAAAAATTATAGGTGCTCTCCAAGGTGAAACACTTGGTCTAATCAAACCTTTAGATAAAAGTTCTTGCAACCGAGCCTTAAGCTCTACTAATTCAGTAGTAGTAATTGATATGGTGGTTTAGAAATAGGTTGAGTTCCAAGCTTGATCTCAATCGTGAAATCAATATCCCTTTTGGGTGGAAGACCCACAATTCTTCCAGAAATACGTCACTAAAGTCTCGTAATAACGGATATCATTCAAGAAATTTTTGTTCTCTTAAGTTGTTTATGTAATTTTCACTGCATATATGGTACAACCTTTATTTTTGTCCTTTTTAAGTTACATAGTTGACAATTTTCTAACAGAAATCTCATGTTTCACACCCTAAATCTTTGTTTTTTTGTAGGTCATCTAAACAACTAATGTGTTTTTCAAAACAATCCACTTTAGCCTTATGTTCTACTAACCAATTAACACCTATGATTACATCATAAGACCCCAAAGGTACAACATAAAGATCAAATTCAATGGAAAAGTTAGGTAAATCAAGGATTTCTCCAAAAAGACACATACTAAATGTATGAACAACATTGTTTCCATATTATACAGTCCATGTTTTATCCATGTTTCCATATTTTATTTTTAGTTTTGATGCTAATTTACTAGAAATAAAACATTCAATAGCTCCGGTATCGAAAATAATAGTTATAGGTAAACCAAATAACTTACCTAGAACTTCTATAGGTGTGGCCTGTTTCTTAGCCTACTTGTTAGCTCTTTATGCAAAGATGTATCTTGTGCTGTCTGATTACGATCATCCTTTTTCAAAGGGAATTGATTTGTGTAATGATATTTTCCACATTTATAATAGTCATCCTATAGGTCCCTTCCTAGGCTCGGGTTTATTTCCAACCTTAGAGTTATTGTTCTAACCCCCATAGGACTTTTGTCTATTATTATTGTTCTTAGAAAAGTTGTTCCGTGCATTACCAACAAACTTGTTTGTTACTACTTTCTTATTAGTATCAGATGAAAACTTACTTTTCATTCCAAATTTCTTCCATGGTCCTTTCTTAGGTGCAAGAGATGATGAAGAGGAGTTGGGAACTTTCTTCCTTACTTCCTCCTTATGAGCAAAAATTACCTTTAATTTATGTTCCTTCTTATGAATTTTTCAACAACCCCTTCCATCGTGGTTGGGCTGTGAACATCCACCTCTCCTCCTATAATGGGATTCAATCCCATGATGAATTTATGTATCCTAAACTTCTCATCAGTTTGGTACTGAGGTACGTACTTAAGAAGTTTTGTAAACCACTCCCAGTACTCAGTTACAGTTAGCTTTCCTTGAGCTAAGTTCTGAAATTCAGTCATTTTCTGATCATAGTAAAGTTGCGGTAGCCAACATTTCCTAAAGTAACCTTTAAATTGATCCCATGTGATATTAGTTTCATCAATATTTAACTTAGCCTTATGGCTATCCCACCATAAAGATGTTTTCATGAGAAAGATGATACGCTCTCACATATCACCTTTGTTTCTTAGGTTAAATTCCTTATTACAAAGTATTTTTCCATTTCACTAAGCAAATTCTCAGCTCCATCTCCTAATGTGGTGCCATCAAACTTGGGTGGACTTATCCTTTTTATATCATTAGTGAGTTCAAGCTACCAACCTAGCCTTTTTGTTCTCAGGTTGAACAAGTATGTTCACATTATTATTATCAACACCTACATTGGCATTGTCCTCAAGAGGTGGCTGATTATTATTATCAACATCTTCTTCCTCCTCATTTCCCATTACTTGTTGTTCAAGTATAGCCAAATGATCTCTTGTGTCCAATATGGTAGTAAGGATCTCATCTATTTTTTGGGTAGTTTCCACTCCTTCCTCAGGTGGAGGGTTATTTACAACATTTCCTCTTGTTCTAACCATTTTCTATTACAAGAAAATTTAAGTTTCATTAGATTATGGACATAATAGGTCCAAGAGCTATAACCTTCAGCTCTAATACCAAGATGTAACATTCCCATTTTAAGACTTTAGAAACAAGGGAATTTTCATTTTCTTTTATAATGTTCTCTATTCTAAATAAAGCATTATTTAGAACACACATTCCATGCCAATCAATCTCAAACAGATAACCATATGTAATTATAAATGACTCGGTGATCCACCGATCTATTCATTTCATAACTCGGTGATCTACCGATCTATTTATTTCATAACTTGGTGATCTATACTGATCTATTTATGTTAACTTTAATAATGAATACTTATCATATATATTGGTTTTTCCTACCCTAAATGGTGTATTGAGTGATTTATTTAAAGAACATATCTAAATATTTGTTACCAATATTCATCTGATATCACGTTGCTTTAAACTAGGTAACATAGGACAACACAACCAGCAACTTGCAATACTTTGGCCAAAGATTTTATACATATTGTTTATGTCACTATTGTAGATTACATACTCATCATTTCATAATACATCCTTCACCTCACTCCCTATTATGAGAATGGTCTTTCTTGAGTACCGTTAGTCCACTTGTCCAAGGTTTAACCCTAGCCCTACTTAGAAACATAATTTATTATAGGAAGACGCTCATAATGGCTTAGGGTAAATGGGCATACTTGGTTGAACAAATTCAACTGGATGTGCCAAGGTACCATGAGCCATTGAAAGCTACTACCTATCCTAAACATTCCACTAACTTGACCTAGAGAGAAACTAAGTTCAAGTCCTTAATTGTGTGTAGATATAGATGATCAACACGAAGGGTGTTGCCACATGTTAACTACAACACTGTATCCTTGAGAAAACCCTTTCCTTCTCAAAGGTACAGTCCTATAGTTGGCATGTGCCAAAATCATACACAAATTACCTCATCAAGATGTACATACCCAAGGAGGTTATTAAAATTTAATTAATGAGGATTATAAAATAGATTACAACATCTATGCTAAACCCTAATCCGACACTCCTTAAGTTCTTGTTCTATACTTGAATCAATTAAACATTAAATAACTCCCTTTAACTCATGATTTCTTTTAATGTTTGTTTACTAATCTTAATAAGCAGATATCCGAAATAGGATAACAATAACATAAGTTCCATTAAATGTAACTTAATCATTCAAAGAAGGTGTAGCAACCAAATAGGTTCAACTAGTAGTAGGCTTTATAAGAAATGAATTCTAAGGATTAACGATCATATCACCATTCTTTGGGTTACATTTATTTTAGTGAGGAAGAATCTTCCTCTTCATGATTAAGTGTTAGGGTTTGTCATACCCATCTTATCTTTCACAATTTCTTTGGTTTTAATGCATATTCTTTACACTTCCCAATACTATTTTAGAATTTTTTAGATAATATTGTTATCTTATGTAACTTAACAAGTTGCATCTTAATAAGGGAATCCAATATATTTCCTTTTAACCAACTAATCAAGTTTATCCGAATTAAGCATATAATAGATATGAAAAATATCATCCAGATAGGATTTCCATCTTTTTCATAAATACAAGATAATTTACACAACCAATACAAGTAAATCTCAACTTTCAATTCATCATTATAAAACTATACATTACAAGACTATGTATTTTAGGCATGTGGTATAACAAACAACCCTTATTCCAAAAAGAGTACAAATTTTCTTTTTCTTTTTATACAACTGAAGAATAAATCAAAACTCTTAACAGAAGATCCAGAATTAAATAAGCCTAATACAACATGAAATTTCTTGTCTTCCTTCATCACTTATGATGTCCATCTGTAAAATTGCTTCCATGGGTCAGTTCAATGAACTGAGCATGATAAGAACTAAGCATTAAAGTAAAGTGCATTCCACTAATTGTTTCATTAAACAACTCTACTTTAATGAAACAATTAAATAACATCATGCAAATAATA
The DNA here is from genome assembly GCA_018340775.1 of Taxus wallichiana var. yunnanensis. Classification (NCBI taxonomy): domain Eukaryota; kingdom Viridiplantae; phylum Streptophyta; class Pinopsida; order Cupressales; family Taxaceae; genus Taxus; species Taxus wallichiana. Next base: position 569,574,877 of record CM031240.1, read on the forward strand.
ATAAGTAATAACATATAGAAAGAAGTACAATTAATAAATTTGAATATACAACATCAGAATTTTACCACAAGACTTAATTGATCCTATCAATCACTTTAAATAGTCCACAAGTCTTGTCATTAAATTATTTCATAAATTCATAAGGATAGAAAAACACTTTTAACATTTTCCAACCTATAAAGGAGTTAGTTACAACATATCTCATATTAGTATACTTCATCCTTCCATATAAACCCAAGAAGATAATTCAATACATATCTATTTCTCAGACACAATTCCTCTGAAGGAAGGAATTAGGTTTAGAACACACATTACTACCTCAATCCAAGTTATCAATATAAGGAGCTCATAAATAAAGAGGCAACATCTAAACAAGAGTCCCAATTCAACCCAACAAATTAAAAGAATAGTCTATAGAAAATCTTACTAACTTCTGTATGTTAGTAGATTATAAATCAAAGATCTGAAACCAACTTTCCAAAATCCAAGTTATACTCATGTAAAAATAATCTCCTAACCAATCCACAAGAAGTTCCCATCTCAGAAGAGAATTAACAAAAGATAAGTTCAGTCAATGAACTTATACAGTCAACAGAAAAAGGATCTCAAATAGGAAAAAGAACCAATCCATATTTCATTTCATTTATACTATGAAATGAAATCCATCATCTAATTTATACTTAGAAGTTATTTTAGTTAGTTCCCAAAAGAGAACTCAAAACTGAATGCACAGTCAAGCATGCACACTACCAATTTCCATTACAAACTTACAAAATGATTACCTATTTCCATTCACCAAGCTCAAGTTTAGATTCAATTCTCAAAATGAAATTCATAGTATTATCTATAAACAACATACTTTCCCAAGAGATCCTAATCTCTTCTCTGTCAAAAATTGAAGATTCATTCGATGAACCCAACAAGATTAGAAACATGCACAATGCAAGATAGACAAGGGTCGATGAAACTCATGGTTATAAGGACTAAATCTTCAAGCATACAGAATAGAGATAATGTATCATGTCATACTACACTTACATACAAATTTTAAATTCAACATTCAAATAAAACCCACGAATTGGATGAAGTTTCAAAAGAGAGTAAGGAAATAACAATTTGTCAAAGACAAGTACTATCACAACTTCTTCCAACATGACTAAATAGAATCATCACAAGATTCTCGAGTTCCATTAAAACTTGTGACAGGTAAGAATTTTCTCAACATCAAAGATAAAAAGGAAGTAAATAATTCATTCCATAAACCTCTACAACTGATACGATTGTCCCCTAATAGAACGTAGTTCCAGTCCCATTTATTTCTATGGACAATTTAATCATGTTTTCTCACAAGACACGGGTACACTCAGAGAAGAGATGAATAGGATACACTCCTGAATTTACACACCCCGTCAAGTTTGAGAACACAGTGTAGTCTAAAAGGTATAAGTAATACAACCAATCCTTCTCAAAATCAAAACAAAGGAGACCTCAAAAGAAGTTACACGGTCTACTTGCGACAACAAAGAATTCACAAGGCCCCTTCCAATAAATAGTATGAAATGAGGCTGAAGCCTCACAATTCTCAATACCCATCAACTCCAGCTCATAACACATGTATAAAATCAACACGTCGATTCCAATACAGGATCAAAACAACCAACAATGGAATCACCTGAACCAAGTCTAATACGAGCTTTGAACATAAGTTCAAAAACACAAGCTCAAATACAAGTTTATAATGAAACTCATGACCCTAATATAAGCTCAGCATAAACACCATCACTCTATTACTAGTTCAAGCAATCCATGTTCCCTAAGGAAGAATAAAACTCCAGTTCAGAACTTAAGTATAGGGCACAATGCTACACTCAATAGCAAGTTCAGTATTCATAAGAACTGTATACAAGTATAGTTGTTGAATATGAAGATTCAACCAAGGTTCAAGACTTTAATTAGTTCCAACATAGTCCGAAAAATGAAAAGGTCCCATTAACACTAATAACAAATTTTGAGCTTCAATACAAGTTTAGAACCACTACGGAGCTCCACTTCAAGCTCTCGAAACACAAGACTAAACAGAGATTCAGAACCGAACAAGCAACAAGCCCGTTCAATCAACATTAGTCTTAAATGATAGAAACAAAGATTCAATAAAAATTTAGACTTCAAGTATAAGTTACAGAGTTTCAATACAATTTCGCATGAAAACCTTTAACAACCAAAGATAGAGAAAGTTCCTAAAATTGCCAATAACAGAAAAGGATTCCATTTCAAAACCCACATAGATTTCATGAATACATGCAAGTAAATAGCCAGACACATCATGCAAATATAAATTCCCAGTAAGCATAATTGTTTTAATGAATCATCTAGAAGAAATCAAGAAATCTTAGTTGGTAGAGCCTATCATGCACGATAGTGCTTATGCCAATTGAAGAAGACTTCCAGCCAAGTTTCCAACACCCCTTATTCTCTAAGAAAGATGAAACAACCATAATATTTTTCCAAAATGCCTCTTATACATTCCTCAAACTGAAAATAGATCAAAGAATTCAAAAATAGCCACTAAGTGCAGATCATACTGCTGGTTAAAAAAACCAACTTGCTCCATGTAGAGTAAAAATCGGAAGCATGCAAAACAAAACAACCCCAAACAAATCCACCAACATGCCTTCCAAGATGGTTTTCTCACCAGAACCAAGGTGAATTAATGACATTAATTTGCATATTCTTGCTTCTCTCTCTTCCACCACCATCCAAAGTTTTCGAGACCAAATCAGATTTCCACATGCATTTCCAAACTTAGTGATGCATCTATGTAGGTTCCTCTAAACTTTCACTGGTTATTGTCAAATTGGTAGTACTTACATGCATTTAAAACCAAATCAAAATCATCTCGATTAAAATCTTAGGAACCCTTTGCTTATTTCCCACTTACCAATGACCCATAGGTTCCCTTTCATATCCCATTAGTTTAGGATAGATAGAATTTGCTTAGGTTAGATCTTAGGTTAATTTACAATATATAACCTTAGGATATAACCTTCAAACAATAGATTGTCACCTTAGGTTAGGTATTAGTTTAACCAAATACAATAGGTTAGAAATAACTTAGAATCCCTTAGGTTATTTCCCTCATACTAACTTAGTGTTAACAACTTAGGTTAGGATGTCATCCCACATAAAGTGGTGTAGAAAGAGTTAGGCATAATTTACCTGAGTCTTGAATCTATTAGGATAGACCTTATAGATATAGGACACATTAAAATATCTCTTTCTCAAGAATCATGAAGTAGGTTTTTTTTTCTCCTTTAACACCTTTAAGGGCCCTACAAGGGTCAATCAAGAAGAGCTGAGAACAACACAAAACAAAATGCAAGCATGATCTTTCGAGATAGTAAAGAATTTGTAACAAACACAAGTTCAGTCCATTAAGTCTCTTAATCAATGAATGTCATTTTTTCATTCAGTTTAGATAAGAAGATTTAAAACATACCTTGGATCAATGAAATTGATCCAAGGATAAGTCCAATTTCAAAGGATAAGTTACAACCATTCAAACCTAGAGTACAACTTTACTCATAAGAAGTGAAATCGATTATAAGCAAGAACATAACAACCTTACAATCAAAGAGAAAAAATGATTTATTAATATCAAGCATGATCTTCAAAGAGATCAAAATAACACATCTTCATCAATAAAATCCCATGTCAACACTTGAAATGCGAAGGAGGAATATAATAATTGTCAAGGGTGTTACAATGCATATAGTATAAATCATGGGCCAAGAGTTAGGCATATGTATAAGCACCTACATTCGATGAAAGAAGTCTCCCGTCAGGAAGGAGTCGCCGAGGAAAATAAGAGACTCCTATGAGAGAAGAGTCACCCAAGATGGAGGAGTCCACTATGTTGGAGTCACTAGTGAATAAAAATCAAAGGGTGACACAAGGTTTAGACTCAGAGAAGACAGAGAGCATCAAGGATGATGATTCTGAGGAGGAAAATGAAGGAGACAATGAAGAGTATGCGGAAGTGTAGAAACCTCATGTGTACAATGTACATGAGTTTGGCGAATAAGGGGATGAAGAGGAGGAGTATGAGGAGGGTGCCCATACCAAATGATGAAGTGAGGAGGTAAATATACTTGATCAGAAGACCTAGACCTTGGATCGAGGAAAATATAGATACCACTATAGAGAGGGAGGTTGCGGGTATTATCCAACAGTTAGTGGATCACAATGTAGAGCGGAGCACCAAAGTAGTCTTTGAATAAAACTGAAGAGAGTGCAAGTGTGGGAAAGGAGTTTGGGAGCATGAGAGGAGACCCCAACTTAGCAATAAGCTTCCCATCGGCAGTGCACATAGGTTGGAAGGGAACAATAATGATGCAAGAATATGTTATGACTTATATTAATAATCTAAGAAAGGTTTTATGTATGTGCTTCCAAAGTACCATGCCCATTGACCAACTCCTCATGTGGTCTTATTTTAATGAAGAGGGTGCATACCTACACACGAGGAAAATGATATCGAGGATTTTGAGTCTCACGTTGATGATCTTGAGTTTGAGATAAATCATGATGCATTGATGAAGAAGCCGAGACACCAAGGGAATAAACCCTCTTACAAATACCCCAATGACAGATGAAAATTTTTACAATCCACTCAAAAATGTATTGATGAAGGTGGAAGTAAGAATCTTTGGCGGAAACTATAGAATAAGGGTCTTAGAGGAATATCTTGAGAAAAAGAATGAGGAGATCATTGAGAGGGATAGGGAGATAAAACATAAGGAATGGATTGGTCCGTAGTTAAGGTGTGAATTGAGGGATGAAAAGGTGAAGGTGCGTGAAGTCTGCAATAAGATAGAGGCCATTTCATATGCCATTATCTTAAAGCACCTAGACCTAGCCCCTCCTGAGTAGAAATATGAGTCAACCATGCATTTATTGGAAGACTTAGCACACATACTCACCATGGAAAGGAATCCACTTGCATTAGAATAAGCCAAAGAAGTAATGGTGTGCTAGAAGAAGGAATAAAATTTGAAGACTGGGGAGATACTAAATCGGTACTCCGAGCTCCTTGCCTTAGTAAAGAATGTGACACAAATGGAAGAAGTTGTATATGAAAACATGGTGATAGGGATAAAGTAGCAAGCATATTAGTTGTTAGCCATGAAGTGGATCTGAAAGAATTTCAATAGAAAATAATGACAATAGGAAAGAAGCGGGACAAGATCTTGGCCAAGGTATATAAGATATTAGAAGCAATCAAAACCTTAAGGGTTTCGATTAAAATTAAACTAAAGGAGTTGTACCCCAATTCACTCATAGGATGGAGACATTAGGAGACCTTAGAAAGCCAATGGAAATCATTTAAGATATGTTGAAGGCTAAGATTAGTTTTTATGAAGTTAGCGCAATGGTGGGTGACTTAGTTTAGTAGGCGCAAAGTGAGGTGGATACTTGGGGTAAGATTTAAGGCCCCATGAAGAAATATTTCCAAATTCTCATACAGCGGTTGTAGACAACTAAATTTGGTCACATTACCCTTATCCCCTAATCGGATAACCAAATTAAACATGGGCACCTAACCATGGCCCTTTTCACCCCACATTAATATTAATTTAATTATTTTAATTAATTTAATCCTCATCCTCACAACTTTCATTATTTAATTTTCTTAATTGACCTAGTTCCCACCTCACCCATCCATCTCACCCTAGACCTATTATTGGTGTGTTCCCATAACGAACTACAACTAACTATTACTTTCCTTAATGAGATAAGATTTGGTCTACCCCTAAAAACACATACCTAATATTTCTCTAACCACATTCCTAGTCATTAGAATGGAAGCTTCCATTCTGATCCATGATAAAAAACCAACTTGGCCCAAGAAACTAGAAAGATCTACCCATTTTAGTAAACCTAGTGAATTCTGCCTTAACCGACGTTGGTTAGACCTAAACTGACATCATTCAAGATAGAACTGTCATCGGTTACCATTTATTCACCTTAGCAACCTTATTTGAGAGTTTGGCACATTCGGACCCAGGAGAGAGATCGAGGCGTATGTAAGCAAAACTGACATCCTTTCATGCATCCAGACATTCACAGCCAACACCAGGGAAAATCCAGAAGCATTGTACTCACGGAAGCATTCTAGGATTCACTGCTACTGTACCAAATACCATCCTTATAATTAACTACCACAACCATTCAGCCATCTAGTCTGCAACATAGTAAGTGTATCCCTAACCAACATTGTTATTTTAGTTAGTAGCTTTTGTTACTCCTGTTATTAATTTACACTTTATATGCTCATTCTTCTATCCGTTACCAACTTGTAGCCCTACCATTTCCTTACCCACACCTTGCCAAATCACCCATCCTCACCTGTTGTTCATCCTTGAATACACCTGAGACTTCTATAAACCTCCTTATCCACCCTACCATCTCTATCAAATCCCAGATCAAACCTTGCAATCAAATCTCTTTGAGTTTCATACACCCCGACCTTACCGACATCGATTACCCATAACTTTCGTTGGCTCTACATAAACCATCACCGGTCATACCAGAACAATGTCGGTCTCTGTGTTTTATACCCTACCCAAGAACAGAGCTAAAAACCTTACCAATTAACCTAAACAACCCAAAATTAGACCACGATTAGTCCCATTACCTTGATACAGTCACCTCATCATTTAGATCCATTGTAGCCTATCCTACTTTTGTGATTGGATTTGATTATTGTACTTAAATGAGATACCTAAATCATATCAACTACAATAGTACTTTACTTATTTCTCACATTAATTTGTTTTAAAATAGTGGATTGACAACCATCTAAGAAGTATCACACTTCCGAACTAGCATACGCTAGGAAATCCACTATCATATATCATTTAACTTCTATTTTGTGGTCCTGTTTTCTATTACAGGTAGTTCCTCCTAGCCAAAAGGAATCTCTCACAATCGTAATTGGGTGAAGAAGTCGAACATGCACAACAAGGTTCAATCAATCAATAATAACAAGTATTCCTCCTCATCGCTTACCCTTATCTATTTTGTCATTCAAAAGTGTAAAGAAAATGTTGAAACATTTTGGCACGCCCCATGGGACCGATCAAGGTTGTATTGCATTTTATTAATTTCTAGGCAAAATTTATGTGTTTGTTTCCCTTTAAAAGGCTTACATAGTAATTTTCTATTGTAGTAATCCTCTCTTCTTTAAAATTTCTCTAAAAGAAACATTTCTCTTGGTGTATTTAAAAGGAATCATTCTTCGTTCTTTCTTTCTACATTTAGTGAAAGAGCATACCCTCTCATATTCATCATTTTCTTCATTGAACATAATCTTTTCGATTTGGGCTTAAAATTGGTTGCATTACATTCTGATTTTTAGTATTTAGCTCACATTAAAATGAGGGCAACCTATATGCTAGAAGTCATGCCCAGCTGATGGTTGACACAAAGAATCATAGGAAGCACATTCTCTCTCTCTCTCCATGTCTTACCAAACTATACAAAATATAAATATACATATCTTTCTTAAAAACATCTTACCTAGGAACACCTGTCAGCAATCAGACGATCCGATAGGTAGGTACTCCCTAGCTCATTACTTATGTCAAGTCATTACCTCAGAAGACATCCCATCCCCACCATAACATACCGAAACCTCTCGTTGTAGATATCATTCTGTATAGGAAGCCTTCCTCACCAAAATCTCTATTCTAAATTCATGAGTCAATCTTATAAATAGCACAAGCTCAACACATTAAAAATCACTTGTTAGGTATGTGTTTTTAGTGTTTGATTGAGGTGCATTTTGAGGTGTGAGGATAATTTTCTCCATTCTTTCCATTTTGTTGCCTTGCACACTCCACAATCATACTTGGAGTATTTTGACTTCTTTTGAGTGTGTTAGGGATTCATTGCATCATCTATAGACCTCTGGGTTGATTATTTATCTCACTAAACCTCACAACAATCCAATTTTCTACATTTTTACAAATTTTCATGGTAAGCTGGAATTGGTTACCTACGATCGGCATAGATTTTTTGTTCTTTTGTGTTAAATTGCCTAAAGAACCATTATTTCATTTCTTTGCTATCAAAGTTCCTGTGAGTCTATGTAGTCTCTAGGCTTTGATAAACAGTCATCATACAACTTGTTCATTGAATTGTCAATAGTATTTTCTACATTTGGTAAAATTGTTCTTGTCTCACAAGAATCGACATCGATTACTCCTTAACTGTATCGATCACCCTTACATGATTTGTTGGTTAAACTTGGATATTACGAAAGTGTTTTCTATGAAGATCATCGATTAAGAAAACAAAAAGGGGAGAAGAAATGGGAGAGTACTTAGAAAGAAGCGAGAAAGGCAACATGTTGGTTAAAATTGGAATTATAGATATCGAGTAATTCTTTATGTATGCGAAGTCAGTGATGTGAATTAAACAAGATCATTTGTATCGGATAAATAAGATGGAATTCAAAGACACAAAGTTACGTAAATAACATCTGCTTTAGAACACAAAGTTTCTTAACATAACACGAGACTCATTAATCAAGGACACAAAGTTCCTTCTTGGTTATACAAGATCACCGTGCTTTGAAAGTCGAAGAGTATGCAATCGGCAAGACTAATGAACTTGAGACAAATGATCTTCACAAAGAAAATAAATGAAAGCTTAGGAGTAATGAGAGATCGAGATAGACAAAGAATGGAAAGTCATACGTATTGATTTCTTTATGATCTATTTACACTTTCGAGAAAATATGCCAAATTCTTCCTCCTTTTAGAATGGCGTAAGGAAGGCCATTATATAGCTTACAAATCGAGTTACTCTTCGTAACCGCTTCTTTAACCAAGAATAGTTAAGGACCGCTTGATCGCATGATACCTTAACTTCTTACAAAGAAAAGCGGAAAAAGAAAGGGAAGAAGAGAAAAGAACAAGGAGAAGAAGGCGGTGGCGATCTTTGAGAGGACCCACTTGACTTGAGAATCATTTGCTGAATTTCTTTAATGCCTCGGCTATGTCTCGAAGTCTCATCCACGAAGATGACAGTGTATGTCTTTGAAAGCAGAGATGACCAGTGTCTTGAAAACTTCGTCCTTACGCAGTTGTTCTTGATTCTCCCAAGCCTCCTCGAGACTACGATCTTCCCGGGATTTTGATAGATTATCCTTGAGCGTCATCGAAAACCTTATTTTCCGGCAAGATGTTCGAGCAAAAGATAGCAAGAAGAAGCGAGTGTGAGAAATGTAAAAAGGAGGGTCTTCGTTATATAGCCGTTGAGGAGAGAGAAAGGTGATCAATGCGCATTAAATTCATATCTATTAGTTTGAAAAACAACATATTCGGGTAGAGTGGGAAAAACTAAGTATGAATGGCATTTGGTTCGCTTGGGACATGTGAGGCGAATGCACGAAACACGTGGCTCGGCCGACTCGGGGAAAAAGGAGAGAAGACGCACAAATGCATTTTGGGACATCACTGGGATGAAAAGCGCGAAGGGGCTTGGTTCGGGTGAATCGGCCGAAAATGGAACAACTCGCATTGGAAAAGTTTGGGACATTTGGGATGAAAACACGCTGCACGCGACTTGGGCGTTTCGGTCGAAAAGGTGACAATGAGTCCGGAAAAGTTTGGGACATTTGGAACGCAAGTACGTGAAGTACGTGGTTCGGGTGTTTCGGCCGAAAATGGAACAACTTACAGAATTAACTTTGGGACATTTGGAACATAAAAGAGTGAAGTACGTGGTTCGGGTGTTTTAGTAGAAAATGGAACAACTTGCATAATTAACTTTGGGACATTTGGGACGAAAAGTTTCGACAGGCCCGAAAATGGAACAACTTCGGGGATTTCGGCCGATCGGGAGAGCAAAGCGCGCATTTTGAACTTGGGACACGTTGGGAAAAAAATTCAAGCAGGCCGAAAATGGAACAACCGGGATTTGGCCGATCGGGAACAGGCGCACCGGAACTTGGGACACGTGGGACAAAAATGTCTGACAGGCCCGAAATACATACAAAATGACCCAAAACGTAGATTTTTCTCAATTTCACGACTTGGTACATTAGAGAAAACACTTAAACTCAAAATTTTGAAATTTTTACTTTCATCGGAGCGAGGAATTTTGAGTGGACAACGGTGGCTCATACAGGGATGACTTGGCATAAATTCAAGGAATGAGACAAGGAAAGAACTTAGACAAACTCGGGGAAGCGAGACCAGTACCTTATCCATTGGGCAACGGAGTCAAAAAGAGACCAATACGAGAGGCTGACACACCAAAACAAAAGGAAAGAAAAAAAAAAGCATGTTGTACAGAATATACAAAGGACTCCCTAATCACCTAGGACTTGAACAACTTGAGATACTGCCCACTATAAGGAAGTGGGAGAGAAGAACCATCCATGTAATCAAGATAAAAGGAATTCTCACCAGTAAAGTGTCTGATCTTGAAAGGTCCGAGCCACAGGGAATCAAACTTTCCATGGCTGCCACGAGGTTCATGTCTTTTGTCCCATAACAACACGGTGTCTCCAACTTGGAAATCTCTGAACCTAGCTTTCTTGTCAAACAGGACCTTTACCTTCTGTTGGTGAACAGATATCCTATCAGCAACCATCAATCTGTCCTCATTCAGTTTGTGCAGGTACATAATTCTCTTGTCAAGCATCTACGAAACTAGTATCTTGATGGCCTTCATTAGGTGCAAAATTTGGTAGTTCCTTTCATCCTTTGGTGATTGAGCTTCTACTCCATATACCACTTGAAAAGGAGACATTCCAATAGCTCTCTTTGGTGTAATCCTGTCTGCCCAAAGAGCATCATAGAGCTTCTTGTGCCAGTTTCGTTGAGACTCATTGACCAACTTCCTTATGATAGTCACCAGATTTTTGTTAGTGGATTCTGCTTGCCCATTTCCCTGGGGGTAATAATCTGAAGAATGAGCCAGGGAGATGCCATACCCGTAGTAGAAATCCATTATCTCAGTTGAAGAGAAATTCGAAGCATTATCTATTACAATCTTATTAGGTACACCATACCTTACCAAGATGTTCTCTTTAATGAAGTTGCACACCACTTCAGAAGTAGTACTCTTGACTGGAATAGCTTCCACCCATTTGGTGAAATAGTCAGTGGTAGTTAGCACATGAGTGTGACCAGCACTAGAAGCAGGATTAAGTGTACCAATGAAGTCAAACCCCCTTTGTTGAAATGGTTCCTCAATCCTGGCGGCTTGAGAGGCAAAGAAGCCAATTTAGGTCTTCCCCCAAAAGTCGACAAGCCTCACATTTATCAACCCACTTGGATGCATCTACGAACAAGGAAGGCGGTAGTATCCTCCACGGAGTATCTTATGAGTTGTAACCATTGATGAATAGTGCCCTCCACATGCCTGATCATGAAAAGCTGAGAGCAACTTTCTCTGTTGTTCCTTGTCCACACACTTCAAAAATCTCCCATCTAACCCACGCTTGAACAAAGCATTTTCCCACAATACATATTGCACTGACCTCAATTTAACAGTCCTCTTTTCTTTGGCAGTTAAATGAGAGGGGCATTCCCCATAGGTGAGAAAATGGGTGATGTCAGCATACCATTCATCAACTGAGCTAAGGAACAGAATGGTAGGAATGTCAGCTTTCTCCTCCAGCAACTCATGTTTAGCTCCTTCAGCAATGAGCTCACAAAGGCCTTTTCCACGAACCAGCTTGGTCGGTTTGATGTCAATGTCATACTCTTGGACCTTAGCAACCCAGTTCCCTCTCTTGGATCCAAATTCTTGTTGTGTGAGAATTGACTTAACAGTTGTATCTGGAACCAGCACCATGGAGTGAGAGTTGAGGATATAAAAACGAAACTGCTTCAATGCTTTGACCCTTTGCAAAAGCATGCTTCTCCATCATGGTGTATTTCAACTCATGATCTTTCAGAATATAGCTCATGAACGCAATTGGGAGTTCATGCTCATTAGAGTCTTCTTGAGTTAAGACAATGAGCCAAGGTATTATCTGTAGCATAGCAATAGATGATGAAATCTTTGCTGAAATCAGGACAGGCTAAAACAGGAGTTTTAGCAATAGCTCTCTTGATACCTTCAAAGGATTCCTTTCCTTCAGAAGACCAACCAAATGTTTGCTTCCCTTTCATCATCTGAGAAATATTCAAAGTTAACTCTGCAAAATCAGGGATGAATCTTCTCAAGAAATTTATCTTACCAAAGAAGGAGTGCACGCCCTTTTTGCTGGTTGGGAGAGGAATTTGTTGGATGGCTTGAACTCGTTCAGGATCAATCTTAATACCATCCTTGGAAATGATGTGCCCTAATAACTTTCCCTCAGTGACACAAAAGACAGATTTTTTAGGGTTCAGAGAGATCCCATGCTCTCTGCATCTCAGCAGAACTGTCTCTAGGTGATCAAAATGATCCGCTCTTGTCTTGGAAAACATTGTCAGGTCATCAAGATATATGACAATACACTTCCCTTTCAAGCTTCCAAAAGCCAGATCCATGGCTCTCTGAAAAGTGGCACCAGCATTAATGAGCCCAAAAGGCATCCTCTTGTAAGCAAAGGTACCCCAAGGAGTAGTGAAAGTTGTCTTGTGTTGATCTGCAGTATCGACCTCTACGATTGTATCCGAGAATCCATCGAGCATGGATAACATTTGAGACCACATGCTTGCTTGCAAGACTGATCCATCATAGGAAAAGGATAATTATCTTTCAAAGGCGCTTTGATTCGGAGTTCTGAAATCAACACGAGATGCGGATCTCACCATTTTCTTCCTAACTTGAGGCACAATATTTGCAATCCATGTTGAATGGTGAATGGGAAAAATGATTTTAGCCTTCAACAACTTCTGAATTTCCTGAAAGATGGTGTCAGCTATTTTGGGATTATACTGCCTCTATTTCTGCTTAAAAGGTTTAATTCCTGGTTTGAGAGGAATCGAGTGCTGCATATCTTTTGGTTTGAAAGCTTTCAAATCTTCATAAGAATAAGCAAGAACATCCTTATACCTCCTTAGAAGATCAATTGCTTTTCTCCTCTCATCTGCTGTGCAACATTTTCCAATATTCACTAGCTTAGGGTCATTAGAACTCCCAATATTGATTTTGTCATACTCAGCTGATTGCTGAGGTCGTAGAAGCTCTAGACTTCACATACCTGTCATGTTTATCAAACAGTTCCTCTAAGCTTACCAATCCTTTAGGAATCTTATTCCCCTTGAGTTTAATGCACCCTTCCTGACCTGTTTCTTCCCCTTGGGTGACTGCTTTGTCAAAGGGCACACTCTCACGAGGTAGGTTGTCACTTCCCTCAAAATACATGTTGTTGAAATTACCCTTGAGTTCCAGGAAGGAAAGCAAATGTTGATCATCATTGAAAACCTGCCAGTTATTGGTGTTATCAGGTACACTGGGTCGATGGATCATCTCAATGGTGAACTTGTCTTGAGAGAAATCAGGATGAGGAATCAGTAGCGACCCTGAGACAGCTAGTGAATCAGCCCTGCTGTTCTTTTCCCTAGGTACTGCTTCGATAGAGAAAGCATCAAGGAATTCAATGGAATCCCAAACCTGATTCCGGTAATGTTTCAGCCTTCCATTTTTTACTTGAAAAAGGTTTCTGACCTGCTTTACAATCAATTCTGCATCACCACGAGCCAGAAGATTCTTTACACCTTGTTCTTTGGCCACTTGCAATCCGAGAATGAGAGCCTCGTATTCTGCTTTGTGTTATTAGTATTCTCGAACTGCAACTTAAATGAAAAGGGGTGTAGGCTTCCTTCAGGTGACACCAGCAGGACACCAGCTCCGGAACCAGCTGAGGAACAACTTCCATCAAACTCTAAAATCCAAACCCCATTAGGATCTTTAGGAGACACTTTGGGGGGTCGGATTTCATCAGGGGACATAATCATGTAGTTACCATGCCCCATATCCTCGTAGAGTATTTGTGCTCTAGGATCATCCGTTTTCTGCACAATATACTCAGACTGCTTCTCAGGCAGCAACTTCTTCATTTGTCCATTGACAGGCACGAGTGCATGTGACCAGTCCATTTGGATTTCCCCACCCACGTCCTTACAGAAGTTCCTACTTAGCAACATCCCGTATGAAGGGGGAATATCTGCCACTAAGATGGTAGCCAACACTTTCTTCTCGGGCAAAGCAGCAAAAGCTACTTGTGCATCTTTAATTCTCCCGACCAGGGGCACTTCTTTACTCTCCATGGAGTAACAAGATCCATAAGTGCGTGTGAGGGTCAGGCCTAAAGCATGAGCTACTTTAGCAGGCATCACATTATCTGAGGCTCCGGAATCTATGACACAATTACTGAGCCTATGACCAGCTATAAGAAGTGTTACATAAAAAGGCTTGATTTTGTCATTAGGCGAGGTGACAGCGGCTACCAGACTAGGCTGTGGTGCAGAAGGAGGAGTGGGAAAAAGGCCTTTAGAGGTGGTCTTAGAGTGGGAATTGACAAAGTGGATCATTTTGGCAAAAGCTTTGGGATGGGTTTGATAATACTCGGCTTCTGAGATTTGGACCTTGGTCTTTTTCAGGTGATCAACAATATCAAAAGATCCAGAAGTGGACGGGCCATCATCATTCGGTACTCTAGGCTTATCAACTTTAGGAGAAAAAGAAGAAGCAATTTTAGTAGTAGGATTAATAGGACTCACCTTTGGTGTAGATGAGGTAGGGATAGGAGATCCTCTTTTTGCAATCACGGGAATAGTTGTCGACTGCTCCTTAGATTTCTTGATGGGCTGTGTCACTTTCTCCCTCTGATTTGTCTGCTCTCGAGTCATGACAGTGAATGATTCGCTATTCATGTCGCTACTACTTCATCATAATCATCTCCATCATCAATGCCCTCAGTGGTGAAGAAATTTACTCGAGATCCCTCAAGTTCATCTGCTTCGTCATCAACTTCTCTCGCAAACTCTTCGCAAGCTTCGTTATCTTCATCGTCATCTGGTTCTTCCACCTCGCAGGTCGCATTGACAGGGACTTTAACAGGAGGTCCTTCAAGTGCTAATCTTGTTTGAGAAGCAGGCAAACGATTTCTGGGCTGAAAATTTCTCCTTGGAACGTCTGCATAAGGAGCGTGCTGAGCCAATTGTTTCTTTATAGCAATAAGATCATTTGCAAGTTTCTGAACTAATGGATCAGTATTAGGTCCAGGGGTGGAAGAGGAAGAAGTAGCAGACTTAGATTTGGGAGGGTCTCTTCTCAACTTCCCTGACATGATCAAGTCATCCTCGATACTAACAGCGAGAGTTTGATCCTCGACCAATGTTGCGAGATTAGCCCTTCTTAGTGCATAACTAACTTTGGGCGATTGAGCATTTAGGAAGAAACATTTTTGAATTTGATCAACAAGTCGGGTAGGTTGCGGAATTTTATTGATCAATTTGTTGAACCGGGCCACAAATTCTCTCATGGGCTCTTGTGAATCTTTCTTTATCTGAGAGATTTGGGCTAGTAAGGCATGTACATCTTCTGCCGGCTTGAAACGGTTTTCGTGAGTTCTCATTGTGTCCCAGTCGGTGATAGCGCCAGCCGGAAGGTGGTAGAACCAATCAGCAGCATTATCTTGTAACGTCTCGACGAACAGCCTTACGGAGACGTCTTCATATTCGACTCCCAGAACTCCACATGCAACAACGAAGGCTGCGATGTGTTCATCAGGATGCACTTTGCCATCGCCTTTGAATTTAGGAAAGTTCTTCCGGTTACCTCTGGGTAACTCATGCAAAGGCTGAGTAAGGGCCAGGGGCCCAACACGATGACCCCATGGTAATGGCGCCGCCATTCTTGGAAAAACGGCTTGGAGAGGGACTGCAACACCAGCAAGAATCAAAGCTTGAAGATTAGGGCTAGCTGGCTCTGAAGGAATACCACCCGTAGGAATTTGTCTTGAGCGAGGTGGAGTGCTTGTCGAGCGAGTCCTTCTATTTCTTGTTGAAGGAAAGGAAAACCTGCTGCTCAAAAGCTGGCGAGAATCTTGACACCGAGGGCCCTCCTCCCTCGAGTAAAAGCAGCGGAGTCGCCGAGATCAAAGGATGATCGAAAAATTACTGAAGCTGGAATATGATTTTCCCAGTGAGTCGCCAAAAGCTGTTGGTCGTCAAATAGGACTTTTAAGAAGAAGAGCGGTCGGGGGACAAGAAGTCCCTCCTCTTTAATGGGAGAGGTTCCCTTATTCAGAAATGAACCTATTTACAAATGTACAAGACATGATTTGTTGGTTAAACTTGGATATTACGAAAGTGTTTTCTATGAAGATCATCAATTACAAAAGGACTGAGGAAATGAGAGTACGGGAAAGAGCAGAAAGGCAACATGCAGAATTATAGATATCAGAGTAATTCTTTATGTATGCGAAGTCACAGTGAATTGAAACAAGATCATTTGTATCGGATAAATAAGATGGAATTCAAAGACACAAAGTTCTGTAAATAACATCTGCTAGAACACAAAGTTTCTTAACATAACACAGACTCATTAATCAAGGACACAAAGTTCCTTCTTGGTTATACAAGATCACCGTGCTTGCAAAGTCGAAGAGTATGCAATCGGCAAGACTAATGAACTTGAGACAAATGATCTTCACAAAGAAAATAAATGAAAGCTTAGGAGTAATAGAGATCGGATAGACAAAGAATGGAAAGTCCTTCTGTATTGATTTCTTTATGATCTATTTACACTTTCAGAAAATATGCCAAATTCTTCCTCCTTTAGAATGGCGTAAGGAAGGCCATTATATAGCTTACAAATTAGTTACTCTTCGTAACCGCTTCTTTAACCAAGAAGCGAGTTAAGGACGCCGATCACAATACCTTAACTTCTTACAAAGAAAGCGGAAAAAGAAAGGGAAGAAGAAAAGAACAAGAGAAGAAGAAGGCGGTGGCAGTCATCGAGAGGGACCCCGACTTGAGAATCCTTTGCTGAATTTCTTTAACGCCTCAGCTATGTCTCAGAAGTCTCATCCTGAAGATGACAGTGTATGTCTTTGAAAGCAGAGATGACCAGTGTCTTGAAAACTTCGTCCTTCTGCCAGTTGTTCTTCAGTTCTCCCAAGCCTCCTCCAAGACTCTGATCTTCCCAGGATTTTGATAGATTATCCTTGACGTCATCGAAAACCTTATTCGCCAGCAAGATGTTCGAGCAAAAGATAGCAAGGAAGCAGTGTGAGAAATGCAAAAAGGGGGTCTGCCCGTTATATAGCCGTTGAGGAGAGAGAAAGGTGATCAATGCGCATTAAATTCATATCTATTAGTTTGAAAAACAACATATTCGGGTAGAGCGGGAAAAACTAAGTATGAATGGCATTTGGTTCGCTTGGGACATGTGAGACGCGAATGCGCGAAACACGCGGCTCGGCCGACTCGGGTGAAACAGGGAGAAGACGCACAAATGCATTTTGGGACATCTGGGACGAAAACGCGCGAAGGACGCGGTTCGGGCGAATCGGCCGAAAATGGAACAACTCGCACGAAAAGTTTGGGACACTTGGGACGAAAACGCGTGAAACACGCGACTCGGGCGTTTCGGCCGAAAAGGTGACAATGAGTCCGGAAAAGTTTGGGACATTTGGAACGCAAGTACGTGAAGTACGCGGTTCGGGCGTTTCGGCCGAAAATGGAACAACTTGCAGAATTAACTTTGGGACATTTGGAACATGAAAGAGTGAAGTACGCGGTTCGGGTGTTTCGGCCGAAAATGGAACAACTTGCATAATTGACTTTGGGACATTTGGAACGAAAAGTTCCGACAGGCCCGAAAATGGAACAACTTCGGGGATTTCGGCCGATCGGGGAACAGAGCGCACTTTTGAACTTGGGACACGCGGGACAAAAATGTCGAGCGAGGCCGAAAATGGAACAACCGGGGATTTGGCCGATCGGGGAGCGAACGCACCGGAACTTGGGACACGGGACAAAAATGTCAAGCAGAGGCCGAAATACATACAAAATGACCCAAAACGCAGATTTTTCTCAATTTCACGACTTCGGTACATTAGAGAAAACACTTAAACTCAAAATTTTGAAATTTTTACTTTCATCAGAGCAGGGAATTTTGAGTGGACAACAGGACCCATACCCACTATGACATTGCATCTACAGATCAATCACACTGTAGTATCTATTGTCCACTCATCAACCACCCAAATGATATCCTCATTTGCACCCATTATCTCACGATACCAATTACAACACAACCACCGTGGTGTTGGTGACCCCTACTCCATTCCAGAATCTTGTCCTCTCCATCCCACAAACACTACCCCCAATTGCTACTAGAGTCACTACAAATGTCCCACCTACATACACATAATATCAACAACCCCTGTCTCATCCGTCACCCATTCTAGATATATGCCCTCTATGTCGGTCCCCTATTCTCAACCTCCCTATTTGGCATCACCATACACTAGAATGTCACCCACATCACATGTTCAATACCAGCCCCCTTATGCCACAGGAGGTGCCCTTCCACCACAACCTACCAATGACCTCATCAAGTTGATGATGGAAAGGATGTAGACTTTGGAAGCATCGGTTTCTGTCTCACGCAATTATGTCACCTATGATGAAATATGTAATGAGCCCATTCATCCATCCATCCCTATTCACCCATACCATATACATTGGGAAATGTCAAAATTCAACCATTTCAATAGTAAAGAAGACCTACAACAACATTTTTGGTCTTTTAAGCATGAGTGTTACTTGATCGCCCATGATGACACTTTACTCTTATGAACCTTCTCGATTTCCCGATAGGACCTCGCATTGACTGGTACCGTGGGCTACCAAGACACTCCATCTACTCATTTAATCAAGTTGTCCAAGCCTTCTTAGATCACTTCTCCATCAACATTGTTACGAAGTTTACCATGACTAATCTTTATTCCATATGATAGTACAACGATGAGTTTGTCACTAACTTTTTCACTCGCTAGCATAGCCTAATTAACTAGCTCACATTTCAATTACCTCAAACTAAAATCATAGAGCTATTTACTTGGGATTTTGTTAGACACAACTAACCAACCCTATGGGTGTAAATATTTTGCACTTTTAACGAGGCATTCACCATGGCACGGAAATTGGAAATTTGTGCTTTCAAAGAGAAGAAAATTCAACTTTGTAATAAGAACATCATGTTCAAATCAAATAATGCTTCTTCAACTTCGAAACCCTAAAAAAACTATTCAAAACCCATAGGATCTACCAACATCATAGTTTTCAATGCTAGTCCCCTCATCAATCAAACCTAACAAAACCTCCTTCTAATCGCTCTCCTATCCAAGATTTCTAGTTCAAACAAGATAAAATAAAGTACAATTCAATACGAGAATATTATTCTTCTATTTTGGAAAATCTTATTACTACTGGTGCCATTACCCTTCCACTTATAAAAACACATACTAGTTTTGACCACGAGTGACCCATGCCCGCATGGTATAAGGAACATGACTTCTGTAACCATCATTGTGTCAAAAGTCATAGCGATAATAACCGCATCACCTTCAAGAATATCATCCAAGAAATGTTAGACAATGGAGATCTAGTCTTGGATAGCTCGAATACACCCACTAACCAAAACCTACATATATTAAAGAAGCCATTTCCTAATCATGCCCCTTCTTCCAACAAAGTGGTGAAACTTCAAATGATGTTAGTGGTACCTCTCCTACTCATAGGAGATGCGTGTCCATCGCCCACACCATCACAAGGAGAGTCAACCTTGTCCGGCCCATCCTATCCTCTACCCATAGAGGATCCTATAGGAATACCATTGCATGTAGATGACCATTCACCATCGACCTTCAAGAGCCTATTGATATGCTTTCATCTCTCTTACCCAAAGATTCTAAAGCTAGCCATTTCCCTATATCTCAAACACATTTTACGGGGATTGCTACTCGATCCACATTGGCCCCGCTTATAATAGTACCATTTTCACACTTGGTCGATTACATGGACTATGTTTATAGATCCTTACTTTGGAGTTTCCTTCTACTTCCTCTTTCCACCCAAATGCAATTTTCACTCACTAATACCTCCACTATCTATCCAAAAGTGTTTCAAGCGACCAAACCAAACATAACCACGACTAATGTAACACATTCCATGTCACCAAATATAACCCAACACACACCTCTACCCATAATCCAATGAGACATATACACCCGAACACCTACCTACACCTATATGATCTCCCTTACCTAAATATGTTACTACCTTATGGGTCATATGATGACTAGCCTTACTCACCCACCCATAAAATTATATTTAGCCACATCTTCCAAAACTAACACTAAACTTACTTTGGCCCCTTAAAAGAAGATCCAACCTCCTAGGCCTCATACACCAACCTCACCTATAACACCCTTATCACCTTCACCCCTCCCGTCCATCCTAGGACCTCACCCCTGACCCTGACCAAACAACCCCCATCCACCGATAAACCAAGAATGCAACAACCCATTTCCTCATCACAGACCTCTAATATACCCAAGTGACCCACATAACTTCGCCCTCACCCGTAACCTTCTTACCACCCATACCTCCACTACCATCCATAACTTCTTCACTACCCATGACACTTTCTTCTCTTTCACTCATGCCTTCTACCCAACCTACACCACCCACCTCCATAGCACCTCGGTTACCCCCGTGGGTAACCCATCCTCTTCCACCATCTTCTTTTCCTCCACATCTCGTACACCCGTGTCATTGTTTCCCAAAAAGATGCAACCTAAAGCTAAAAATCCACTACCCTCCAATAAGGTAGTTAAACCAACCAAACCTTCGCCACTAGCTCTTCTACCATGCCCATACCCAAGAAGATGCAACCAAGACCTAAGACCACTCCACACACCAAACTAGTAAACCAAACCATTCCCCCTCCTGTAAAGCCTCTTCCTCCACAATCAGCCACACTGTACCCAAACCCACATTCACCTCCCATTGTGATCCACTAGTAGGGTCCTACGCTAAAATCTTAACCAATCTCCTTGAAACTTTTGTCATCACATTACCACCTCTTAGACCTTACGAACCACTCAAACCCAAACCAAAAGGGTTTGACAAAACCAAAATTTACTCCTACCATCGTGTGTAGGACACGATGTAGAGAACTACAAGGATTTAAAGACTGCCCTTGTCTAATTATGTCATCCCAAATAAAATTATGACGATGATGATCTTCTTGATGAGGACCCCATTTCACCTTCACCAATTTCCACATATCTTCTCCCATTACCTACTTAGCGATCAAAATCTCTACCCCCATGACTCTTTGATCCACCCCGAGATTTGAGATTAACATGGTCCATATAAGAGAGTTGCCCAAACCACCACCCAAATGCTAATGCACCTTACTCATTTCACATGGATCATATCCCCATTAGGGTTTTGTCCCTCATGTTGCTATACCTTCCATGACACACCATCTTCATCCACTTCCCTAAAATTAACATGGTTCACGTTACCACTCATGCTCGAGAAAGATAAGAGAAAATAAAAGGAAACTATCCCATCAAATAACCCTATACCCAAAATACCATCTCGCACCCATACCCAAAGTCATCATTTGAGGTCTTACATATGTTATTTCTGATGGGGTCCACATCACAAAATTCTCAAACAACTACACCA
This sequence comes from Taxus wallichiana var. yunnanensis, assembly GCA_018340775.1. NCBI lineage: Eukaryota > Viridiplantae > Streptophyta > Pinopsida > Cupressales > Taxaceae > Taxus > Taxus wallichiana. The sequence goes on from CM031240.1 coordinate 569,596,602, forward strand.
ATCCCCCCTTAAAATGTCTTTATATGACCTCGTCCAAACCTCTGAGTCACATCGTCAAGCCCTCATGGAGGTCCTTTAATCTATTGAAGTCTTACCAAATGACCCCACACCCATGGCCTCCATCATTACCCCTCACCATGTTACCTCTCTCACTAGGTCATCGCCTTCCTCTACACCCCCACATACTTGACAAGTAGCCTCCCATATATTTTCGGATGAAGAGATCACTCCCTTCCATTTCGATGACCCGAACCCACTCTTTTCATCTCTGTCTTTATCGATAATATACGCATACGATGTGTTATGATTGATGGTGGTGTTAGCATTAACATCATCTCCTCCCATGAATATGAATAAATGTGAATAACTTCCAATTACATAGTAATATGGTTATGTTGTGCTCCTTCAATGACACCAATACCTCTACCCGGGTACCATCATTATCTACATTTTTGTAGGTCCCCACACTATCCCAAAACTTTCTTATGTCCTAGAGGGGAGTTACAAGTATAATATGTTACTTGGCCAACCTTGGATTCACACCATGGGTTGTGTCCCTTCGAATTTACACCACCGCCTCAAATTTGAACATGAGGGAAATAATTAGACCATCCTTGCCAACCCATCACATTTCAATACCTGTAATATGATATACCAGCCTAATAATGTACTTGTACCAATCAAGGCATCTCGCCACTATCCCTACTTCACCTTCACCTACAAAGCAATCCACCAAACCGCCAAACCTCTGCTGCATCTAACCTTGCTATCCTCACTATGCTACATGCCTCTCACTGCTGACCTACCTTTTCCCCATCATCTAGTGAGCCATTTATCCCTTCTACCCACATACCAACTAGTGATCCCTTAAAGGTTTTTTTCAATGCCTCACTGGGAATATCACCTATACAATATTGACACCCTTCTCACCCCGCAAGAGTATGGGAACTTTCGCCAACACCACGGCTATGAAATCCGCATCGGTGAAGTTTTTCCTTATGGCCCTTCCCACCTTTGCACTATTATGACATATGGGAGACTAGATATTATGACCTATAAACCCAAACCTCCATCCCAAACCCAATCATTTTCATTTGACCTACACTCCCTCACTAACCGCCACTTCACTCACACTTTCCTCCACCGATGTGAGTGTAAATTATTTTGCTTTGGATTTTATGAATAGGGCCACCATCTGTCATTTCATATACCTCTCATAAACATAATGATTGTAGTTACATTGGTTTTGATGCACCATCTACTAAGAAGGTTCGCGTCGACCTCATCTAGGATGGAAAAATTCCCCACCTCATTCACCTACATTACTTTCTTCACCCATGGAGTCCATCGATCCTGAATCTATTCCTCCCAAAAAAAATTTCATAAACACTATTTCCTTAGGACCGCTGACCTATCAACGCGATGGTGAAGCTCCCTCTTCTCTCTCATTCCTATATCCGACATGATCAATGACGATACACTGCTATTAATGTCATTCAATGTTAGGATGATGAATCCATCCTCACTTACGTCGATGCGAGAAGATTCTTATATTCATCGGTCGTTACCTTCTTAGATGAAAACCATGTTGAACAAATTGACCATTGAAATCAACATTAACACTCAGAATGACCCACACACTCTAAAGATCAACCAATCCTTAGATACTACTGAACAGGAGGTCTTAACCTTTTATCTTCGGGACCAAAGCAATGCATTTTCCTGGTCCTATGTTGATATGGCCAGTATTGACCCAAAAATTGTGGTTCACAATATCGTAACCATTCCTGATGCCAAACCCATAAAAAAAAGATGTAGAAAATACATCCTTGCATTGCTCTTCTGGTCAAAGAAGAGATTCAAGTTGCCTATTATACGGGTTTCCTTCATTCTACCCATTGACTATCCCTAATGGATTTCTAACATCTTTCCTATCACAAAGGCGACAGGGGGCTCCACATTTGCATGAACTTCTTTGACCTCGACCTAGCTTTTCCCAAAGATGATTTCCCCATACCACGCATTGACCAACTAGTTGATCTCACCCTGGCGATGAAATTATATCACTCATGGATGATTTCTTAGGCAAAAATCAAATATTACTAGCTTCAGAGGATCAACACAAGACTACCTTCATCTAACCTTGGGGGACTTTTTGCTATTGGGTCATGCCTTTTGGCCTCAAAAACACTAGTACTACATATCGGTGAGTCATGACTTACATATTCATGACATCATGCATCACATATTGGAATATTATGTAGATGATCTAATTTCCAAATCCAAACATCGAACAAAACATGTGTCGGTCCTTAAATTCATCTTTGATTGTCTCATCAAGTATTGTGTGCATCTTTACGGTACTTTCTGGAAAACTCCTAGGTTTCATTGTTTCTTTACGTGGCATATAAGTTGATCCTACTAAATTCAAGGCTATTCTAGAAATTCCTCCACCTAATAATCTCTGTCAAATTCAAAGGATACAAGGAAATTTGTAATCTCTTCGTCATTTTATCTCGCATCTTTTTACCATCATTAACCATTTCATCATCTTCTCAAGAAATATATTTCATTCACATGGAAAGATGGATGCCATAAATCCTTTGAGGCATTAAAACAATACCTCCTTCAACCACCAATTCTCATTCCTCATAAGGATGACCAAAAAATTTACCTATATGTTTCCGCCACCGACCATTCTTTAGGTACTATGCTTGCTCATCGTGATGAGCAACATAGAGAGAAAGTGGTTTATTACATAATTTGTACCCTTCTAGACTATGAAACTAGATATACCCATGCCAAAAAACTCTTCTTAGCCTTAGTTTTTCATCACCACCAAAATTCGTCATTACCTACTCAATCATAAAACCTTCTTCATTACTAATACTGACCCATTGCACTATATGTATGCCAAACCCTATCAACATCAACGTGTTACACATTGGCTTATGCTTCTTACCGACCTTGACCTCAAATTCATTCATCAAAAGTCCATTAAGGGCTAGGATATCACCAACCAACTGGTCGACGTACCTATTTCTAGGGATCAACCATCTAACTTTGACTTCCCAAATGAGTCTATAGCTACCCTTTCCCTGGACGAACCGTTTACCAAATGACACTCTTCTTCGATGGATCCAAGTGTCAGCGTGGGGGTGGGGCTGGTGTTATCCTCATTCCTCTTGAGGGTGAACCTATGTATTTTTATTTCAAACTCAATTTTGATTGTACAAACAATATTATAGAATACGAAACAATCGTATTGGGTCTCCAGGCTACATATGCCTTAGATGTTAAGACAATCAATATATTTCATGATTCTTAGCTGGTCATTAACCAAGTCAATGGTTTATACTAGTGTCATAATGAGGTCCTTCAAAAGTATAAACAACACGTAGACATACTTTTGACAACTTTTGACTGTTATACACTTCAAACCACCTCATGTTCTACCAATAAATTTGCGGATATCATGGCCTTCTTAGCTTCTTAGATACCTTCTTCACCCACTCGACTCTAAAATCATTTTCACCATAAAAAGGATACAATCACCCTCTTATTTACCTCGTGAAGTATACTCCATTGGAACTATTTCCCCTAACCCATGTGAACTTTGGTATAAACAATATGTAGACTATCTTTCCCTTTCCATTTTCCCCACCAATCTCACACATAATGAACAACTAGCCCTTTTCAAAAAAAATTCCCATTATGTCCTCAAGGGTAGTCTCCTTTACAAGCACAACCGTGATGGCATTCTCTTACGATGCCTTAAAAGTTTTGAAACTCCTACACAATTAAGGAAGTCCACGATAGATTTTTTTAGGTCACTTTAGTGGTTTAGCTGTCGAAAACACATTCTTCACCTAGGATATTATCCCCAACCCCAAACCGTGACTGTTGTGAGTATGCCAAACATTGCGTGAAATTCCAAAGCAACATGCTAATCTCCATCACACACCTAGTCATGCCTTATAGGTTGCACGAGACCTTTGCCTTTCTCTCAATGGGTTTTGGGTCTTGTCGGTGAGATTAACCCCATTCTATACAATGCCACCAATGGATCATAACCGCTTATCGAATATTACACTAAATGTGTATAGGCCATTTCCCGATTTCTACAAAAGTGAGAAAGTATGTGAATTCATCAACCATCACTCATTTTTCATTTTGGTGTTCCTCACCACCTCATAACTGATAATGGAAAACAATTCAAAAACAAAACCCTATGCAAACTATGTTACACTTTTGGCATCCAACTTAGTTTCTCATCACCTTATTACTCACAAACCAATGGTCAAGCCAAATCAACCAATAAAACCTTGAACAAAATTCTTATGAAGGTAGTCAACAATACTGGGAAAGATTGGCATATGCACATTCCTTTCACCTTGTGGGCTTATCACACTAGTATTCACACTTTGACTGCTACCACACCCTTTTCTTTGGTCTACGGTACCGAGGCTGTCTTACCTCTCAAAGTCCAGATTCCATCTCTCTCGCATCTCACTACAAGACATGCTCAATGATAATGAATTTTTCCAAGATCATTTGGTACAACTTGAGTTATTAGATGAACATTGTCTCAATGCTCTTGACCATCTCCAAATTTACCAAAAACGTATCAAATGTTCCTATGAAAAATGTGTTCATGAACAAACTTTTAGGTCGGTGACCTCATCCTGAAGGAAAATCAACATGTAACCAAAGAAGAGAAAAGTAAACGGGGAAAATTTTCTCCTAATTGGCTTGGACCCTATATCATTACCCATGCCTATGGATCAGGTGCTTATCATTTGTCTTCACTTGAAGGTAAACCTAAACCTGATCCCCTTAATGCCTTGCATCTTCAACCATTTTATTGTTAATATCAAGTATTATATGGCTTTTTGTCAATTGATCACTCGTCCCTTGAGTGTTGTTCACCTTCCATATTACCTATTTTGAAGATTCACGACTAAAAAGAATCATGTGATTACCCATCACCATTTTAGCCTTTTCTTCAATATGAGTACCACGGCTCTACTCATAGCATGATTCTCATGGATACTTTTCATCTTCTCCTAGATGGAATCCCATGGTCATTCATCACTCAAAACCACACCCTTTCATAATTAACTCATGTGTACTATGGTTTTTTCATCCGAACAAAAGCCTACCCTTCCTCTATAGTCTTTTCCATGACTTAAACATCCAAAAACAAAAATGGATACAACTCTTTGGTTAAAACTTCCAGCAAAACATAATTCCCTTGAAAGGAACATCTCTTCATTCTAATTCCACCGCTATAAATAAAATACTCCCTTAAAGGAAAGCAATATCATAGTTATTTCAAAAATTCAATAAAAATATCCGAAGCTTCCCACATCATCAATCAACTTCATGAAGACCTCAAGGAGATAATTTACTCATCTCATATAGACTTCTTGCATCGATCAGTCTATTACAACACAAAAAAATGAAGAAAAAGATGAAATTTTTGTCATGGACTTGCCTATTCTTGATCCTAGGTCTCTTGTTCAAGAAGACACGTTGTCATACACTAGTTACGCTAAACCACCTATTCTCACCTCCTTGCCTTTTTAGCCTAACTCCCTCGTTACTCAAGGGACTTGTCGCAAACATGACATTTAGTGATTATGTAACTTTCTTCATGCTTAAAATGGTCCATTATGAAATTCCTTTAGGGTCTTAAATTCATAACCCCTTCTTAGGTATGGTAGACTCATTAGGGTTCTTATTAATTAAGCGTCTCTTTTAGCACCTCTTACCATTCTTCTTCCTCATTACTTATTGATTATACTATATAGAACCATATAATCAAAACTTATATTTAATAACCACTCAACCATGCCTACAGACCTAAACTCAATCATACCTATGACCTACATTTAACCATTCCTAACACCTCTCAACCCATTCTTCTACTTCATCCTAATCTTCCCTAGCTTCGGGAGAACTACACTCGGCCCGAGGTCCCCTTTCACCGAGACTATGTAGGTAGTACTTTGAGGGCATGGGGCCCTCGGAGGTTAGCTCAGACACTCTTTACCCTAATCAATTTCACCCTATTTTTCCTATTTCCTATTCTACTTTGGTTTCCTGTTTATAACAATGAATCGCAAATTAAAACCACACATACATCCATTCAAAAGCATAACTACTACACATTTTTTGCACACATCATCATAACATTCACCACTTTACTATTTCACATTTCCATAAATAACAAATATTTGGAAATTTCAACAATCACATACATTTACATCACCATTTGTTTCCTTTGTTCCTAATACCTTGGAACTTAAATCAAAACCTATGACTTGACTCAATCCATGCGTAAACTAACCTGATTGTATCATTCCTAACTTACCTAATTTCCATCACATGTACAAAATCATCATCGAAGTTACATATACTCATACACATCATACCATAAAACATCATCATCTCTATATATATCATCCAAATATGAGTGTCATATATATATACTCGAATGTAAAATCTATACAAATATCTCTCATCTACCATATAACAAATACAAAGGTCTTAAAATATTTGGCACGTAGGCCGATATCATGTCTACAAAAAAAAAAAATCTCATAAACAACCTCACTATCATTGGCGCGCAGGCCGGTATGTATAAAAACAATCACAATACTATCCAAAATGACAATATCCCTCATCTGCCCCTTGGATATCTGAGTCGGTCTCTCTCGACTCCTCTGCCACTCCTGTGTGGTGCCCACCAACCACTCCCCCGCTATTTGTTGTGTGCCTCGGTCTAACTGTCAATGGACCCTCACCTAGAGTTGGTCTCCATATATTGGTAGCCTCACCCTACTCCTATAAATGGGATTATCGCCCTGTGCTCTCCACACTATGAGTGTGGGATTAGGTCCTCTCACTTGAGGCCTGTTGTGCTTAGTACTCTGCATATGAAGGGACATCTATCCCTATCGCTACCAAATGATCCTGATAATACCTCACCTCACCTAGGGCATCCCTAAATCTCACCATAGGCACTATTTGAGGAGGTGCCATGGGTCTCACCATGACCTGTGTGCTCGACCCTGCTAATAATGGCCTTTGTGCTCGTGCACGCACCATGGGATCTTATGCCCGAGCTTGTACTAGTTCCTACACTAGTGCTTGTGTTGCAATTTGAGCCGAAAGGCCATAATCTATGCCTAAGTAGTGGCTAAATAGCTCTACAACCCTGTGACATGTGCCTGTAGGGCGGCTACCTACCCCCATCTCTGGCTCCACCCTGTGCGGGTGCTTGCCTCTGTAAACCTATGATCTGATTCTAAAGGGCCACCACCTACACTGTGTAATGGGGCCACCTCTTCCTGTGACCCCATCAGCTATCCTTGTAGAACTATAACTTGGGCCTGTAATGTGGTCACCTATCCCTATAAAGTTTCGCTCTTGACTATGAGGGTCACCACATCTGGTTGCCCTAGCTTGGGTGGTGCCGCTTATAGCTTTTTGCTACCCACCACTATCTGTGTAATTGACATCATCAATCTATCTATCCCTTTGGTGGCTCCTCCTACTCGGTTAGAACGATAGGTCATAGTGGAGACATAGGTCTCTCCATGTCATCTCTCCTATACTATGGGAAAGGAGGTGGTACATTCTACAGCATCCCAAATTGCCATCTAACCCTGTCTATGGGTATCAACTCATGCTCTCCCATATGACGCCCTCTATCCATTGAACCAGTTACAACTCATCTAACTCCGCCGCCATGTGCCTATATGAGGGGAAGCCCACATATGGCCTCTAAATAATGTCTACTCTAGATAAGTCCTCCAATATGTGCTGTAATAGGCTATATCATGCGTAGCCCAAATAACTGTGCACTCAAACCGACACCTAGCACATGTAACCCACTTGAACTAAGCTGATGTCAAATACATCAGGATAGGGCATACCTAGTGGCCTCACACATACAATGTGCTCATATTCCCAACAATGGAGAAGAAAGGTGCAACATAGGCTAAACCACCGCAATCTCCTATATGCCCACAACTCCCTGTACAACTACACCAAGTATGCTAGTGCCCAAGAAAAGTAGGTCCTCTCCTCCATCATGTCATGGAGGACCCCCATCAACACCTATGGGAATCTCCCACCCTCTACATCTGGTAGTGCAAAACAACACACTACCTCCATAATAAGAACAACTAGCCTCATCTCCTCAGGATGGGTTGCATACATCTCCCCATAGCTTAGAATCGCACTATGGAACCTCATCTCTGCCATCCCCTTGCCAAAAACGGTCAACATCAACTCCTCAAATGCCTCTGAGGATATCAAATACACATGCATCCCCACTATTGGTAACCACAAGATCTGTACACATCCTCTAGGGTGATTGTGATCTCACCCATCGATAGATGGAAGGTATTGGTCATTGAGTCCCATCTGTCGATGAGGGTGACCATCAAACTTGGCTCCTAGACTATGTGCCTATAACGTCTCACTCCTATCAAGCAAACATTTTTCACATGCCTCCACTCATCAATAGTGACACTCGATTGTCTTGATAGCAGCGGGGTGGTACTTGGTCTCTCATCCGTAGCTACTCTCTAGCCTGCATTCAACAAAACACAACCATTATTCAAGCTTGATTTTACCCAACATTGACCTTAACCCTCCCTTCTTACTAACCCCTCCCCCACTATCTATTTGACCCACTTTACCCATCCTTCTCCTTTATCCTTCCTATACCTCTATCCCTTTACCTCTAACCGGCATCAGTCACCCCTCACTAACACCGGTCCATTATAACCGGCATCGGTTCCCCCATACATAATTGATGTCATTATATTATATACATACTTACCATGACCATACCTTGGTAGTGGTGTTGGTCATTTTTTTGGCAACCACACCCAAAAACCCCAATTTTCTTTCTCTCAATTCTCTCTAATCCACCTACCCCTACCCACACCTAATCTAAATCTCTCTCAAACCTTCTTTACCCTTCCATAACTCATTACATCCCTTTTCCCCATAAATTTCAAATTCTCTACCCTACCCAAACCCCCGTCCCATGTTCCCTTCTATATATAACCAAAACAACAAAGAGATTCGACCTTACCTCCTCTTGACATTGCTATGCTTGGTCACTATGCTTTGGTGGTCCACCCAAACCTTCTCCTACCTCCACCATGTTAAATATTTACCTTACTCCTCTCCACCAATCACATCACTCTTCCCGATCTTGTGGACCCATCTACCTAGCTCCTCTAACCAACCAGATCTCTCCACCTTAGCAGGATATCATCCCTCATCCTTTCATCTTGACAAAGCACAACTCATTCAATGCTCTATCATTTTCCCAAAAGTCAAACTGTACAAATGAATCCGTATTATATGGATTTTTCTATTTTATACCTAAATTGACATGATCGCGTCGGTCAAGTCATACCCTAGCCAACCGATGTCAGTCATTACTTAATCAGCATCGGTTACCTATTAGATTCCTTTTAATATCTTTTTCCCATTTTTGACCAACGTTTTCCCTTCCCACCCCCTTTTTGACCTTACCCATCCTTATAGCCACATAAATATCAGCCCACATTACCTAACTTGTCCTTACTTGCATTTAGGGGCCTGTTATTTCAACCATACCTTAGCCTTCCCTATGTCTTGACCTATATGCCTAGACCCAAAACATTATTCGTGACCTTTGAACCCCTACACTTGCTATACCTTGTGATGTTATTCCCTGTTATTTTGGTTGATGACCTTACTTTTGCTATTGCTACAATGTTTATCCCGAACCTACCTTTGGTGTATCGAAACATACCTAAATGTTCCTACACCTGACCTACGTTGTGTTTCTACACCATATCCTAAGCATTGGATACCAAAATCACTTCAAACTTGTTTGGATAAACCTATTGACCTTAGACGATGTAGAGTTTACAAGCTCTTCAACCTGAAACCATGTCGTAGTTTATAATGTGTGCATGTGTTTGACTACCACTACCTTTGACCCTGGCCCATTTACCTGTTTGCCTATTTTTGACCTCTACCCTTTCCCACATTCACCCACATCTACACTCCTTTTCACCACATCCACCTTTTATCAAACCACTCACCACTTCCATCTTCCACCTCACCAGTTCCTAGTTTTAGGGGGATCACCTTCACCCACACATGGGCACCCACTTCTTATTTTTGTTAGCATCACTTACTAATACAAGCTACATGGCAAAAAAGGGAAAATGTAAACACCTAAATTTGGTCATATTTCCCTTAGCCCCGATCGGATAATCAATTTAGACATGGGCACCTAACCATGACCCCTTTCACACCCACATTAATATTAATTTAATTATTTTAATTAAATTAATCCTCATCCTCACAACTTTCATTATTTAATTGTCTTAATTGACCTAGTTCCCACCTCACCATCTCACCCTAGACCTATTCTTGGCATGTTCCCATAACTAACTACAACTAAGTCTTACTTTCCTTGATGAGATAATATTTGGTCTAACCCTAAAAGCACATACCTAAGATTTCTCTAACCACATTCCCACTCATTAGAAGGGAAGCTTCCATTCTGATCCACAAAAACAAACAAACTTGGCCCAAGAAATTAGAAATATCTTCCCATTTTAGTAAACCTAGGGAATCCTGCCGTAACCGATGTTGGTCATACCTAAATTGACATTGGTCAAGATGAAACCATCGTCAGTTACCATTTATTCACCTTAGCAACCTTGTTTGAGAGGTTGGCACATTCTGGACTAGAGGAGAGAGATTAGAGTTGCATGCAAGTGAACCAACATCCTCTCATGCATCCAGGACATTCACACCAACACGGGACAAATCCATAAGCATTACGCTCACGAGAAGAATTATGAGATTCACCGCTATTATACCAAATACCATCCTTTTGATAAGTTACCGTTACCATTCAACCATCTAGTCTCGCATCACAATAAGTATATCCCTAACAAGCATTGTTATTTTAGTTAGTATATTTTGTTACACCTATTATTAATCTACACTTTGCATGCTCATTCTTCTATCCCTTACCAACCTGTAGCCCAACCATTTCCTTACCCATACTCACCTATTGTTCATCCCTAAACACACTTGAGACTTCTATACACCTCCTTATCCATCCTACCATCTCTATCAAATCCCAGATCAAACCTTATAATAAAATATCTTTGAGTTTCATACACCCGGACCTTACCAACACCGATTAACCATAACCATCGTTGGTTCCGCATAAATCATCACCGGTCATACCAAATTGAAATCATTCTCTATGTTTTATACCCCCGCCAAGAAACAGATCCAAACAACCTCCTACTAATTAACCTAAACAACCCAAAATCAAACCCTGACTAGTCCCAGTACCTTGATAGTCACCTCATCCTTTAGATCTAACTATAGCCTATCCTATTATGATTGGATTTTCTTATTGTACTTGAATGAGATACCTAAATCATATCAACTATAGTAGTACTTTACTTATTTCTTGCATTAATTTGTTTTAAAATAGTGGATTGATAACCATCTAGGAAGTATCACACTTCCTGGAACTAGCATATGCTAGGTAGTCCACTGTCATATCTCATTTAACTTCTATTTTTTGGTCTTGTTTTCTATTACAAGTAGTTCCTCCTAGCCAAAAAGAAGCTTTCACAATCAAAATTGGGTCAAAAAGTTAGAATGTGTGCAACAACCATCAACTGATTAACAATAATAGGTATTCTTCCTTAGCCCTTACCCTTATTTGTTTTGTCATTCAAAAACATAATTAAAATAGTGAAACAATAGTAACCAAATTCTTCCATTCTTCCATTCTTTATTTAATCATAGATTCTTCCATTTTCCCTATTATTTATTCTTTGGTGGAAGGGAAAGGTTTTTCCGAGGACGGATAACACACGTTGTGTGGAGCAATCTTGGGCTCGAAATTGACTAAGTCCCAAGGAAGAAGTTAGCACGTGCAAGAGGCAGTAAAGAAGGAAGGTGCTTAGGAAATATTGGTGTGCATAGGAGTAGAAAGGTGTAGGGAATTATACATATTTTGAAAGATTTTTCACAACGAAACATGTGAAAAGCTTGAGTAGGCATGCTAAATGGATAAGGTGTCACTGGATCCTTAGAGAGGATAAGAAAAGAATATTCCGCGTAAGGGATATTCCCAAGATGATCATTACATGTAGTAGAGGCATTAGTAAGCTAGCATTGGCATTTGACCATGGAGCACCACACTTTCACTTGGTATGTGATATGCTCATGAAGGAAACCAAGTCAATGCATCCAGATCCTATTTAAAGGAGTGTTTGGGTTTAAAATGAAGGGAGAAGAGGGTGAGAACAAAGAGCTGGGAAAATGAAGGGTTAAGGAGGGTTTTAGGTAGTGATAAGGTGTTGCATAAATACTTGCAAGATGGGTTTTTAAGAATATTAGGCATGGATTTGCGTATGAACAAGGGTTGTAATTGGTAGTCTCTCTTTATAGAGTATTTTTGTAGGGTTTCAAATAATATACCTTGATGTATTTGTTTTGTATTACCCTCATGATGTAATGGAGCCATTGAAAATGTTTATAAATCAATGTATGGTGTGTTATTCTGGTTATTCATGCTCAAAAATTTAAACCATTATGTTCTTCATATTATTTTGAGTTAGATATAGTTTCATTATGCTTATTTTTGAGTGAATGTCTATGTTTCCAATTCTATAACTCGTTCTCCAATCAATAGTGGACCATTCTCACGAAGCTCACATAAAGAAGGGATCAACACCCATGCATGCATTGGGTGACCTCTCATCGCATGTTGGTTGATAGGCCAATGTGTTTGGGGTAGAAATAACGTATATGAAGAAATGAATACATCTCTCTTCACCCAATTAACCTGTATATTTTTGAAAAGGTCCCAAGGACATTAGGTTACCAAAATACATTTTCTTAGCATTTTCATCTCATGAAATCCATATTCTTATTCATTTTTTCATATTTCATATGTTAAAATATATCTTCCTATATTGTTATAGTCATTAACGTTATGGTTTTCCATTTATCATAATCATATAATTTTGGTTTATTGAAGTATCATACCCATTAGTTTGATCCTTTATCTCATATTTACTTACATGTTTCCTTTTCTAGTTTGAGTTCTATGGTGTTTTAAATTAGCTACCCAATTACCTTATTTCCTTAGACATCTTGATTCAATCTGTTTTAACCCAAATATTATTTTCAACTTAGACTTTTTTCTTCCTTCCCTTTTAGGGTTTCAATTTTCTTAATTGTCTCGTAAGTTATTTACTATATATTTTATATAGTTTCACTTATTATTAAAATTTATCCTAGTATCATCCCTAATCCGTTACAATTCGATTTTTAATTTTACACTACCTTTCAATTTATTAATATAAAATCATCATATCATATTTCTCATTTTTCACTTTATAATTCTTAAGGTAGTCTTGGATAATGTTCTCCTACATTATATTTCTATACATAGTTTTAACTCCCTATCATCTTTCATAGGTTCATTAATCCATATAACTATACTTAAACCCTTTTAATTTAATTAAGGTTCACTTAATTTTCATTATCTCTCTCGATGCACTAACATCGCCGATATTCATTAAAACCATTCTTTTAGATTTTTGCATATTTTTTTGTGTCTTACTTTTACTCAACACATTTATTGAATTCTTATATTATGAAAATGATTTTATGATTAACTAGGTTATAATAATCCTTTTTTAAGCATTACTTTATAGGTTGCTCATTCATAATCTATTTTTTCAACACATTATCTTTCTTTATTTCCAACATGTTTTACTCAAGAATGGAATATTATTTAGTTGTTAAGTATTATCCCCTTAAGAGTGGAGTATGAACCCATATTGTAACAAAGTAATATTTCGATATGGTACTTTATGTGTGTGAAATTCCTTTAATATGTAATGGTTAATGTCTCGCTAATGTTTTTCACCCAAGATCTATTTTTCTAGTTGTTTTCATATATCATGTATGGCTTAGATGGGATGATTTACGTAAACTCATGTGGGTAATACAAATCCTATACTTTTATTATTCCCTCTAGAGCTTTCCAATTTTTGAACCACAACATAATCCCTAACCATTATATTTTATACTAGAATCTTCACTAACCTTTTGTGCATTAATTTTGAGCTCATGGGCCAAGAATTTAGGCCGATTCAATTAATATCTATCTTCCCACATTTTTTTAATGATGTCTAATATTCCAAGGGATGCTTGTTTAATTTTTGAATAAATTTCTATTATCATTTTACCACTATTTCAGCTAGAACTTAAATTTTATAGTTTTCATTTGATTCCAAAGGGATCCCCCTTATTTTGTGCAGTGGCCACAATCACAGTTTTATTCTTCACTAGAGATCTAGAGCTATTATATGTGAACATGTCTACCCATGTGAGGTAATACAACTACTTGGGATACTATGGTATCATGAATAACAATTAAATCATGTGCACTAAACCATATCAAATTGTTATTATAGTAACTCATAATCATTTGTATTAACTCTATATAATCTCCTTGATATGCAAGTATTGTGATTATTTATGTATTGGTTCCCTACAATGGATATTTCACTACCAGTTTTCCTCATATTGCTTAATCATGGAATATAGTTCTTTATATTCCCCAATACTATTCAAACCTCTCTAATAACTCTTGGTGTGGTGCAACACTCCATTTTAAATGCAAAGCAATACAAAGATACCCATATATTATTTCTATGAATCACTAAGTTGTAGGAATGTGATTCCTTGTTCCTCTATAATTCTTTGGACTTTTAGTCCAATTAGATGGGTAATGGGGTTTGTAATTATTTATTAACTACTTCTTTTTCACTTTGATCCATTATTTTCAAATTATGACACCCTTAGAAATTTTAAGGTTCTCATTTTCTCTATTTTTTTACTTAGATCATTTTTTTAGTTTTTTCCATGTTTTCCTCCATATATCATTCAACATTATGATGTGGTTGGTTTTTATTTTTTATCCTATGAGATGACAACTTAACGATGACTATCCATTGTAGATTTTATTTGTGGATATTCCAACTTACCACTTCATTATAATTACCATGATATCTGGTACATTTTATGTTTTATTCATATAAGATCTCTAACATGTCATGTTTTCATATTTTTCAAATTATTCTTTTCCTTTTTTTCCTCGCAATATTTTCTTGTTCTATTTGTAAGTTTCCTAGACCTATCTAATTTCTCCGATCTCTTCCTATTTTTCATTTCTTGCATTCTTATATTCTTGCATTATTGCACTTAGCCATTTGAATGTTGATTTCTTGATTTTTCCTATTTCTACACATAATTGGTCATAACTAATCAAATGTAAAAACTTGAAACTATCACACTTGCTTCAATTTGAAAAATACTACACTAAATTTTGTGTCAATTTTTTTTTTTGTTCCTACTACTACACAATTATGCATTATAAGGCTTAATCCTACATCCATCATTTCTTTATGGCAACATATTTCCTTTCCAATATCACAATACTATTATTCCCTTTTTTATATGATGGAAAATTATAGAATCCCTTCTAGGGAATTTTAAATTTACTTGGGTGTACTCTCAATCTTATCTTATACACTAATACCATTTTATCTATTTGGAATACTTATTACAAATATTTATGTCATGCCAATTTCTTTGGTTGTGTGTTTCTTGACTGCATTAGACATTCATCCTATTTTTCTCCATATTTTTCTAGGCAAGTAGCCCATCCTCTATAGATTCCTTATCACCTATTCATTTTATTATATTAATACATATATTTGGCATAATATATTCCATGAGCATAACGGATTCTATTCCATATACTAAGTGGAATGGATTTCCCTATACTATGTTTATATTTGGTCCTATAGGCCCATATTACCACTATTATTATATTTTCCCAATCATCCCTTTGAGTATTATAAATCTTTTTAAGTACCCTTTCTAATTTTTTTGTGTCTTCTACTTGTCTACTTTCTTATGGATGATATTTAATATTTTGATTATGCACAATCATAAGTTATTCGTGGGGATCTTAATTATGTTATTAATAAAACAAGTTCCTTATTCAATTACAAGTTTATACGAAAAACCATATCTTGTAATAATATTTTCATATTAAAACTTGGTCATATCTCTTCTTGTGAAATTTGGTGTCATATTGGATTTCATTATTATTGTTATCATGATCCAAATCATCAACATAAGTATCGTATTTGTGCACATGGATCCATGTTTAATAATGCAAAGTGGTAGCCTAGAGATTTTTGTATCTTCTCTCGTGTTCGAGGCCATGTGTAATTGATCATGTTTGATTGGTGATAATTTTGTGGTATTTTGTGAAATAGTATGATGCAAGTATTAAATTAAGATTAGTGCTTAAGAATGAAGTATTTCATGCTTATCCTATGTTTGAATAGGTGGATCTTGTATTATTGGAAAAATTACATCATTCACTATTGCATTATGTGAAACAAACAAGAATCAACTGTATCACGAACCCAATGAGATTTTCAAACTTGAGATGAATGTGTACAAAATAAAATAAATCCCTTACGTTCAAGTTGTATTTTTCAATGTAAAACATAACAATCATTTTCACAATGTCCATTAATTTCATGATGATTAAAAAATGGTTTATATTTGCTTTTTTAAAGCTGGTAGATGCATAGTAATGAGTAGGTAACAAAGTGATTAAATATTTATCAAGTAGCTCAAATATGATATCATGTTGTGTAGCATTCTTGTCAAATCAAAGAGGTTGATCTCATGGAACATACACATTGTTTCCTCTATGTAGGATTTTAACCTCACTTGTATAAGAACATGTAGTAGACATAAAACTTGTATCACATTACACATATTTTCCTTTGGAAATATAATGATGTATAAAACTAATAGTTGAATTGAAAGTATTGTTGATATGTCTAATCTCATCCTTGAGAGATGTAATCATAATATATAAGCTTGAAATTTATCTTGAAAATCATGGTGTAAAGCTTGAATAGACTCTAATATATCCTTATGGAATGTGTAATCATTGATAATGGAAGGAGATAAAATATGAATCAAAATTTAATTCACATGGAAAGGTGTTATATTGTCAAGGAGCTTGATTGTGTGCACTAGGATTTTGAGAGTATCTCTACATGTTGGGTTACTGTTGAATTATATAATACAAGGAGACTTGATAAATGGTGGCATGTTCCATAATGAATGCCCCACATTTTTACCTATTTGGTGAGGGTTTGGACCACCTCGTAAAAATTATGGAGCTTGTTGTTATGGGTTTATCATGTCAGATGCCTCATCACAATGCACTCACATTGTATCATCACGTCAAACCCATTACGAGAAAATTATTGACGATATCTTTATGTTACATATTTAAAAAGAAAATCAATAAATAAAATTAATTTTTGTTGTGTGGATTGTTTTGATGGAGGAAATGGAGGTCGGGGTGTTTCAAATGGAGATAAATTAAAAAAAGGAATTTTGAAATATTGAAATAGTAAAATGAGTTAAGATCAAATTGATCAAAATTAAGTTAAAATAATATATATATATATATATATGGATGATTAAAATATTAATAATGGATAATCCCTAATGGGTGGCTTAGGTAAAATGTTATTTTTGTTATCTTAGATTTTTTCATTTCCCTCTCTTACTAGTGTTGGGAATCCGCCATAGAAGTATAAGAGAGGGAAATGCGTGTAAATGATTGTCATTTTTGGTAACTCTCCAACCTTTTTAGGTATCCTCCATACTTGTTGAAATGGGGTTTCATGGAAACACGTGCATATAGATGTTGAAAAAGGCTTTGGCATTCCCACAAGGTTGTGATGATTTGGAGGATGAACATAAAATGGGATCATTAAGAATACTTAAGAATATTTTATGCGGATGATGTTGGATTATTCATAATGCACACAAACCACTTGACATAATGCCTCAAACATGTTTTCTTATTTTGTGATGATTGTATTGGATTAAAAATTATAATTTTTGTTTTATTTGGTTTAAGCCCAAACTCTACAGATTGTGCCAACATACTCCCAACCTGTGTGAAATTAGGAGGTTAGAATGGAGTATGGAGGTACATCAAGAAATATGGAGGAGGGACTGTGTTTGATGCTTTAGTTATAAGTTCACCGATATATATTTATGTAAAATGTGGAAGAAAACATATGTTATTTGAACTATTTAAAAAAATAATTGAAAACATTTGGGTCATGGATATGTAGAATGGTTTTGTTAAAAGGGGAGATATGAAATTTCTTTAAAAATAAATTAGTAGGTGTAAATCCAAACAAACCTTTTCCAGTGTAGTCCTTGACTAAGACAAAATGGAAGATCTATTTTGTTAAAATTCTTGTCCTAGATACAGATGGTGATATGCGTTTGACATTTGCAGTGGATGGAATTAGCATTGTATGTTTATGATTGAAGAAATTGAAATGTGTAGTGCCTCATTCAACTCACCATCTCTACATGATTTTCTGAGATTGAGATTGGTAGTGGAATGTGTTAACATTATATAATTTTATTATTTAAATATTACAAATGGGGAAGCATGCATGTATCATATGAATTTTTTGATAGAATTCCTTAAAGGAACATAGCCCCTACTTGACATTATGCATGCAAACTAGCTGGAAAAATATATATAATGGTAATGGATGGCTATGTTATTGTTTATTTTGTTTTAGCTATGGAATGTAGGAGAATACACAAGGCACATTGATTGTTTGATAAAATTCCATGGAAGAATGCTTCATAGAATTCAACGATTGCTAGATTCACACAAAAATGGGTTTTATTATTGGTTCTATGGATTGCATATTTATTTCTCTTAGCTACTTAAGTTGTTCCCTTAGCACTTGGGAATTGGTAGCTTGCCCCATCGACCACCTAATGTTTGTGCCACTTTTATCTGAGTTGATAGTTGGATGTTATGTTGTTGGTAGTAGTTGTTAGGTTTTGATCACCATGGGAATGGGGTGGAAGGTCATATGGGCCATCTATTACAATCTTCTTGATTTGACAATGAATAATTTTCTCTGATGAGTTGGTCTTCAACCGATCCATGCACATAGTTTGGGTATGGAACATGGTTACACTTAATCATTTGTGAGCTATCCACCGAGGCATGAAATTTGGTTCACGGTGGCTTTTTTGAAGTTCCATGGATTCTACTTAGTTATGAGGTGAAAAATTGTGTGGGTTTGCATATAGCAATGTCTCTAGGTTTGCACAAAATGGGTTTTCTAAAGGATTTAGAATTTTCAAGTAAATGTGATTCAAGAGTGTGCATACCTCCTGGATCCATGTTTACCCCATTTTGTCTATTACCAAACATGGTGTTCTTATCTCTATCTCACATGATTTTCATATTTTTAGTTTTCCTTTGCAATGAAATATAAATTTAAATTGAAGGAATATTATTCTTTTGGTTATTTAAAAAAAAATTGTAGTGAAAAACAATAAAATATACCTCGTGTTTTATGTAATCTAAATGACTTTTGGTTTGTCAAGCATACTCTTAAACTCCATTCGATATGTTTTAAGAAATTTATTAACCAAACTAGATAGTTGTAACCTCTTTTATTGACAAGTTGAGTTTGAGTTCTCTTTTTAAACCTATCAATTCTTACATTATAAAGGTTAATAAATCACGTTTTTCTTCGACACATGACATACCTATTTGAACCCCGATATAAAATTTCAATGTTTGACCTTTGCTCCTTGCTAACATGATATGCTAAAATAAATTTTACAACACCCTTATTTGATCATTTAACGTAGTACATTATGATCCTTTTTAACCATGTTTTCCACATTGGATAAGTGATGATAATTAAAATTTTGGTTTTGTTTTATCCCATAGTTTAGGTCCTTGGTTGAGAAATAGAATTTGGCTCTCGTATACCTCTAGTATTTCTCTGTGACAATCATTGACAACCCTTAGTTTAGAGAGAATATTCTCATAATCTAGTTTTCCAGTTGGGTTTTTAGACCCCTAGCTGAGTGACAAGGCCATTTGGTTGCAATTATGATTGGCATGTATGAAAATATGGGTGTCAATTAAACCCAAATCGCTAGTTTTTATTCTTGTAGCTCGATTGTTTCCCTTTTGTAGGGAGTTAGTAGGGATTTGACTCTTATGTATTTAATTCTCAGATATTATTTTTAACATATATTTTTGAGCTACTCATCTAAATTTAATATTTTTGGAATCATGTAACAAAATATAGAAAACTTTCATATGACCTTATTAAAGAAAAATATTAGTCAATAAATCCTATAAAAATTAACATATGATTGTAGGAAACTTTATTTTATGCTTGTTTTGTAAATAAATTGATGATGGAAAAATGGTTTCTCTCTCGTGTCCAGTTTTAAAAATTTAATTAATTTAATATGTCTCTTACTCTCCCTTATTGCATGTTATGTGTAGTTATCATCATGAACGTAAAATTATGAAATTTTTAATTGTGGTAGATGGTAGGAAGATGCCATGCCAACTTTATGATGACCATGTTATGGCTACATGTACCATGGATAGGATAATTAAATATCATGCTTAATACATTGTGATTAAATTTTATAATAACTTATACGAATACATTGTAAATTGGTACTAGTAGCACTAGTTGGAGCAAATTTATAGAATAAAAATGTTATATCAAGAAAGATAAATATTACTACCTTTATGATAAATTGATAATCCTATTTGTTTTGGATAAATTGTCGATTTGTAATAGGTTGTACTAGTTATAAAATACCATGTTTATTTCTTTACATATAAGCAATTTTTGACCATTATAATATTTAATGTCCCCTTATAACAATTATAATATATGATAAAAATTCATTACACTTAAACTATCAAAATCTAGCTAAGTTTTAATCCTTCTTCCATATCTTCTATCTTGGTTGTTTCATGATGATGAATAGTTCGAAAACCACCAACGTATTTGGAGACATGACTTAGAGATAACAAGGGTGTCTTCCTTTCATACAACTAGAGTTCTTCCAAAGGACCATTACTATAATTTAGGTGTCCTTACATGAATAAATGGATAGACTATATGATATTTCCATTTATATGATAAATGGGACTAACACTTGTTGGTATCATAGGTCTATTCATCTTCATCGATAAGTTAGGGTTCAATGTTCACATTTTTCCTTGGTATCCTAGTGGAAAACCAAATTATTGTCGGGATAGTTTGGGTAACATCATCAACAATTGATCTTTTTCGGGATCTAGATGATACAAGAAGATTCATTGTACTAGTTTTATTAGGAATTGAACTCTTGTTAATGATCCCATTAATTCCTTGTGGATAAAGGGTTTTACTTTGGCTAGTAATAAAATATCATCTTAGGATTTTGCAGAGGTTTTATAGGAAAAATATTTTTGAACAATTTTAATTGATTTATAGTTGGTTGCAGAGTTCATGAGGGCATTTGGAATTAAACTAAACCCAAGCCCATTAAGAGGTTAACTTGGGATCGGAAATTGTAACTAACTCTTAGAAAACAAAATTCCTTTTGGAAGTTGTTGACTTAAGAGAAATGGGGAAACTAAAAACTTGGTCCCTTAACTCCTACCTAAGTCCTTTTATGACATTGAGGATAAAATAAATGTTCTATGTAGGATCTTGAAATATGGAAACATGAGATCTTACCTTAAGAAAAATTATCCTAATCATATATATCTATAAGATGTTAAGAAGTAAAATTTGTAGCTCATTTTTGTTGTAAAAGAATGTTGATAAGAGACCAAAGTAGCAAAGTGATCATAATGAGAACAAGGGTAAAGGAAATATTATTTTAGGAATAAATTTATACTTGAAGTCCTATAATTTAATTAGGCATTATCATGTTGTTAAAAATGAAGATGAAGTGGTTCTCAAGCGAGATCAAACTTTTGAGAAAATATAAACTCCTATAAAAAAATTCTTGATGTGTTAATGTTAAATGGACTCAAACTAAATTTTGAACTATAAAAACTATAACACGATTTAATAAATATGCTCTAATGGAGGGAGGTTTATAAGAAGAGGTAAATTGAACCTTAATCTCCTTAATATTTTTAATTTTCTTCCCCCATTGACTTTATGTTAGTTCCCTTAAGTAATGAGGGTAAAATTTAACACCAAAAACCTAATTTTGAGAAACAGAACCTTATCATAAGAATGAACATTTTGAATTCTGCATGTTTTTAAAATGTGTCAAATAAAAATTTGAGTTATGGAAATTATTGTAAAGGAGAAATATAAAAATTAAGTGTATTTATTATATGTTAAATCTTGACTGAAATAAAGAATATGTAGGTATAGAATGAGAATATATGCTTGCATGATAATAGCTCTTGGAATTTTGAATGTAAATAATATGTAACCATGGAGATGATGTGTTTTGGAACATGGAGATCCTTGTGATCATATTGTGGTTAGGTCATTATTTGTATTTGTTCGTTTGGGGAAAGTGTGGCATTGCTTTACATTTAGAATCATCTTGTTATTTGTATGTTCTTCATGTTGGTGTAAATGTCACATGTGATGTTGAGAAGTTCTTGTGAGCATTAGTGGTTCCTATAGTTATATCAAGTAATTGTAAGAAAATAAATAAAAAATTACATTATTTTGTCTTTGTTTTATTTGGGTGTGTAAATCTTGGGGCACTACGTATGGTGTTATAGAGGAGGTTCATAATATCAAACCTCTGGGAAAATTGGTCTTGTTATGGTTATCTATGATGGTAAAGGATTTGGAAGTGTAATGTGATAATATGTTGTGATATGAAAAACCTGTAATTATGATCATGCGAATGCACCTATTGTTCTTGCCACTTGGTGTTGACTAACTATGATGTTGATGTGTTTTATGATAAGAGTTCTCTCTCTCCCTCCGATGGATTCAATGTGAGTTCCTCGTGTGTTAACACTTTTCCATTTGAAAATAATGTTAATGTGAGTTGTGAAACTATTGTAGTGTTTCATCATCTTGTGATATTGGATATGTGTACTAATCGTTGCCACGACAAAAAGTTCTTCATAGTGAATTGTGTCTTATCATGTTGTTTCCACAATATTGTGACTTATCATGAGGTATGTCACCATCTTGTATTATGTTTATGTGTGTGTGTGTGTGTGTGTGTGTGTGTGTGTGTGTGTGTGTGTGTGTGTGTGTGTGTGTGTGTGTGTGTGTGTGTGTGTGTGTCATGATGTTAATCACTATATTTATCATACATTTGTATTCTTATGTTATGTGTTAAAATTTGTGTCATGAATTAGAGGCATATGGTGATAATATGGCCCTTATTGTATTATACTTTAAATTTTGGTACATTGTGTGGAAATATTACACATTGTAAGTTGTAGAATATTTTTTATGTTCTATCTAGTAAGAATGCAATACGTAAGACGTTATGGTTATTTCTTGTATACATCATTTTTAGTAATGTAGTTGTGTTATGTTGTGTATCCTACACTCCTAATTCTTACAGTAACATCCAAAAGTGTACATGTGGAGACAGAAGGCATGAATAAGGTTTCCATAACCATGAGATGAGTACAAGTATAAAAGTGCATTCTCATGTAGGTGAAAACCCATGCCTATTTGTTTGGTATACTTTAATATTTCTCAGTATATTATGGATGTGCATCACCTTAGGATAAACTTATGAAAAAAGTGTTCCCCCTATTTCCTATATTGGTTGTCTATGGATTAATCCTATGTGATACTAACTATGTGGATCCTTGTATGTGTGATTCAGAGATAAATGGAGATATGTTTATTTTGGTGATATGCATTTTTCAAGTTGAGGCTCGATATCGAGTTTCAACAAGCCGATGAGTACCCCTTTAGTGGTTGTGGAAAGACCATGTAGTGATTGTAATGTGATTCTTGATGTTCATATTTTATTCGTAAATTGATCTTCTTCTTGTTTCTTTTAGGAAAAAACTATTTTCTTGATTAATTAATTCCTTAATTTTTGGGAATTTAACTTGATTTTGTGCTAATATGAGGCCTTTGCATTACTACGGGTTTTATCCAATTATTTTACTTATTTTAAAATTTTATTTTGGAGTTTAAAAGTTTTCTAGGCTAGCTGAAGGATTGAGATTGATGACATTTGACATTTGAAACTGATTGATATGATGGTTACGATGTTGTGATGTGTTAAAATAGGGTCATGAGACTCACCATGGAGTGGTAGGACCTATGGACCTGTTTCATT
The DNA here is from genome assembly GCA_018340775.1 of Taxus wallichiana var. yunnanensis. Classification (NCBI taxonomy): domain Eukaryota; kingdom Viridiplantae; phylum Streptophyta; class Pinopsida; order Cupressales; family Taxaceae; genus Taxus; species Taxus wallichiana. The sequence continues at coordinate 569,620,932 of CM031240.1, forward strand.
ATATAGGGGTATGCCCCAAGGGGTCATATGGCTACTTATCTTTATAGTTACATGTTATTATGCTACTTGGGTGGAGGTGATTGGGATTTATGTGCCTAGTGTCATAGGGTGACCTGGCCTCATTAAATGGAGACATAAAGTGATGGGGATCTTGGTGAGTGACATCGCCTAGAGGAATAAGGTGAAAAATATCTTAATGAGTGACTTAACTTGGAGTAATATGGTTAAGGGGATCTTGTTGAGTGACTCAAATTATAGGAATAAGGTGATGATGCTCATGGTGAGTGACCCCCTACGGTTTTGGAACTATGGTTCTTATGTTCAGTGAAGGGGCTCTATAGTTAGTGACTTGGCTCGATTTGGGTATTATGATTCTTTTCTCTATTAGGAGGCATATGAAGTTGTTTTGGGAGGCTTATAGGGATTTCTGAGGCATATGGAGTTGGTATGTATGATTCATGAGTTACTCCTATGGTTTTTGTTATGTATTGTAATGTTGAGGCTTAACGCTCCTCTTTGTTGAAATATACTATCAGATCTTATCTTTTTATTGCATGGTTACGATTGTGGTTTTGTGTCATGTAAAACTTGTTGAATAAGAATTTTGTGATGCCTTATGCATGTTTTATTTCTTTGCCTACGGCATGTGTGTTGAGTTATATATTGTGCAGACTATTATTTTTATTCCCATGGTGGGGTTGGTAGTATTTTTGTGACACAATCATGAAATTGTGTTAAAAAGGTGTTTTTTGGGTTGTTAGTGTTGTGATTTGGACCTTGTGTGACATTGTGATGTCAATTTTTTGAGAAATTTGTTGGAAACATAAAATTGAAATTCTTAACAAGTGATAACATTGTGAACCTTAAATAAGTGAATGGTACAAATGATAAAATTAATGAATTATGAACACCCTTATGAGAAAACAAAGTCAAATGTGTTTTAAAATGAATATCAAATTAATATTTGAATTCATTATGGATTTGAATTGTTGAACAATGAAATCTTATGAGATTTGAAATTAAGAAAAGGTATTAATGAAAATATTAATTGAGTAATAAAATTAGGAGAAATGCCAATCTTCACAGAACATTAAGAAATTGAGAAAATATAAAATGTGTTTAATTTTTGGTAGTTACACTTTAAACGGCAGATCCTTTTTTGCCTAAAAGGATTTATCGTTGATTATTCATAGTTTTCATATCCCACTTTCCCCTCTTAACATTATTTCACATCGAGGATGGTTCTATAATAAGGGGAGAAAAATATAATACATTTTTAACTAGTTGGTGAGGGTTTGTACCACCTCAAAAAAACCGGCGAGGACTTGTTGCTACGGGTTATTTGTCCGAGATGCCTCATCACATTGCATACAATTTGTACCATTGTGTCAAACACATTCTAGAGAAAAAAATTTATGATCACTTTATGTTGCATATTTTAAAATAAAATATAACAAAAATAAATAAATTTTGGTTACATAGAACATGTTTATGGAGGAAATGGATGTAAGGTTGTTCAAATAGAGATAAATTAAAAAAAATTCAAAATATTGAAATAGTAAAATGAGATAAGATAAAATTGTTCAAAATTAAGTCAAAATAAAATATATACATGGATGATTAAAATATTAATAATTTCAAAGACCTAATGGGTGGCCTAGGGAAAATGGTATTTTGTTTATCTCAAATTTTCTTGTTTCCATATCTTGTTGGTGTTGAACAACTGACATGACATAGAGGGATAAGTGGGGGAAATGCAAGTAAATGATTGTCATTTTTCCTGACTCTATATCCTTTTCCACTATCCTACCAACTTATAGAAATGGGAGCTATGGAATTATGTGCATAGAGCTGTCAAATAAGATTTTAACATCCTCGGAAGGTTGGGATGATTTGCAGGATGCACACAAAATGGGCTCATTGAAAAGACTTAAGAATATTTTATGTAGATGATGTTGGATTATTCACCCAATAAGGTATACAAACCACTTGATAGAATTATCCAAACGTGTTTTCTCATGGATTTTAATGATTGTAGGGGATTCAAAATTTGGTTATATATTTTATTAGGTTCTTTTTGGTGTAAGACCAAGCTCCATAGCTCGTCCAAAGATACTCCCAACTTATGTGGAATTAGGAGTTTGAAATGGAGTATGGATTTCCACCAATTAATATGGATGAGGGACTTTATCATATATTATAGTTATAGGTGCCTTTGGTATATATTTATTGAAAATGTGGAAGCAAACATAAAGCCTATGAAAAAATTGACAAAATGCCTAAAAACATTTGGGTCATGGATAACTTATTTTTCGGGATATGTAGAATGGTTTTGTTATACAGAGACCTAAAAATTCTTGTAAAATTAATTGATAGGTGTAAATGAAAACAACAAACCTTTACTAACACACTCCCCGCCTCGGAATAAATTTAAGCTCCTTTTTGTTAAAATTATTTTCCTGGCTACACATCATGTTGCGAGTTTTACATTTACACTGGATGACAGTATTTTATACTCATGATTAAATGAATTGGAATGTGTAGTGCCTCCTTCATCTCACCAACTCTACATGATAATGTGAGATTTAGATTGACAATAGACGGTATTAACATTGTATGATTTTCTTATTTCGATGTTGTGAATGGGGAAGCATGTATGTATCATGTGAACTATTTGATAAAATTTTTGAAATAAACATGGCCCCTATTATATTATTTTCCATGTAAACTAGTTGGAAAAAGATAGATAGTGGCAATGGATGGCTGTTTCATTTTTTGTTTTATTGTAGCTAAGGAATGTAGGAGCATACACAAGGCGCATTGATTGTTTGAAAAATGTCATGCAGAATGCTTAACAGAATTCCATAGTTGGATTCACAAAAAATGGGTTTTTGTTGGTTCTATGGATTATTTTTTCTCTCTTTTCTTCTCCAGACTATTCCCTTAGCACTTTGGCATTGGTAGCTTTCCCTCTCCACCACCTCATGCATGATTTACTGTTGTTTGAGTTGGTTTTGGCCATTATGTCTTATTATATTCATTTATGTATATTCCATTTAATGAAAATGATGTCATGGTGTCATATTTGTCTCCATGAGGTGTTATTCAAAGGTCAAATATGAAGGTTGATTAGTAGTGATAGGATTTGATGAGTTGTCATGTTGTCTTGGCATGGTTGTATCTTGTATACTCATTATATGATCTCTCTAGAATTGGTAAAATGTTATCATGAGGTCAAGAATGGCCCATATGGTGTAATATATGTGTCTAAGTGTCTACACATGGTCATTATGGTCAGTTTATGGGTTGGGATGGTTGAATCAGGCCATTCTATGACTATTCCTAGTCTTAGAACATGTAGAATGAGTTAGAGGTATGATTTTTGTAGTTGATAAGTCCTATAAAATAATTATAAAGATAATTTTACATTATATAACAGGTTTATGATGAGTTTTAGGTAATTTCTTAGAGGTTTGGTGGTGTTTCAAGGTCCTTGGGAAGTAAAAAGGTGAAGACACGCTAGGAAAACACAAGTAAGTCAACGTGGTTGGAGAGCTCCAGGATTATTCAATATATATGGTGAGTTTGGAAATATAGAGGATGTTTTCATGATTATTCATGCCAATTTTAATTTCAAATTTATAAAGGAATTGTAATATACACCATTTTTTCTAAATTCGGGTTTTATAGAGTGTGTTTTATACTAAAAATTAACCTTTTGATGCTAGTTATGAATTGTGTGCTTTGCATGGAACCTAGAGGGTTTGGGGGATGTTTTAACATTTAGTTAAGAATATTTTACAAAAATAATTAGGTGGTTTTATTTTTATTTTTTTATGAATGATCGTTAAGAAAGTAAAGTAGTTTAAAACCCTAGTTAAACCCTAGCAACAAAGGGACTTGGAGAAAGTTTATTATCTTGATCCTATTTTGATTCCTTTTTAAAAATTGATGATTTTAAGTTTTATAGTACTCCTCCATTTTTCTATAATTGTATGGTAGATTATGTGACAATATGTGGGCCCTACTCAAAAATTTAAGTTTCCAAATGTTTTTAGTTTGTGGAAAAATTGTCCATTGAAGGAATTGAATAAATTAACATTTTTTGGAGCTTGGAAGTTTTTATACATTTCCATGATATTTTAAAGACATTACTGAAGTACTACATGGAAAAGTTTTCCCTATTTATGAAGACTAGTCTTTAGGTGTAAAAGGGCAATTTTGAGCAGTTGCAGAGATTGACCTATTTGAAGTCCTTCCACTTGGATTTGGAAGGAAATGTAAAATATTATAGAAACAATACTAATAAAAAATTATAATGATGTATGTTTTGTCTCTTGGTGAAGAATTTTGATATGTTAACGAGCTCTACTTGTAAGACTAATTCTAGGGTCTTGAAGTTTGTTTAAGTAGTTACTGAGTTTCTTTGTTTAGAGGTCTTCCACTTTGAGTTGAAAGAAAATATGAATTTTAAGATAAACTAAATTCAATTACCTTTCCATTTATAGATGGTTTGTCTCTTGATAATTTTATTTGATATGTGGACAAATTCATTTTTGAGGACCTAATTCGAGGTCTAAAGGGGTGCTTATAAAGTGTTAGCAAATATAAGTGATTGAGCACTTATGGGCATAATAAATAAGTATAATGATCTTGGGGATGTTGTAGACATCCAATGTGACATGTTTCATGTTTGTGTGAAGCCTTTAAAGTGTACTAATTTTCTATGGTTGACGTCACAAGTTGACCAAATTTGACTTTTTAAAACAAGACTTTTTTGGATAGAAGATGGTTTGAGAATACTCATTTTTTGGATTAGATGATGTTTTATATCTATTATATAGTGAAGAGGAATGAATTGTATCCCTAATTAAGTAAATTTAGGTCTTGAAAGTGGAATAAAGGAAGAAAACAAGTTGAGTTTCAAAAATTACTTTCTAGGAAGTGAATTTGGAAAAGAGGAAAGTAAGTGTGGTTTGCATTGTTGGATGTTTCATGAGGTCTATAAAGAATGGATGTGTTATAAAGGTAAATGTATTTACAATGGTTTTTACTTGGAATAGTTGTGATATTCTTGGGGTGATTATGAGCATGATAGGTGAAGATTGGTTCTATAAGTAATTATTTTGAGTAGGAAATGAGCCTACTTGATAGAGTTATGAAGAAAATGATTGGTGAAAGTTAATGTGTGAGCATGGATGATGTTATTATGAAGTATTTAATATTTTTGAAGAATTTTTATGCTTGAATAATCATGGTTATAAGTTTTAGGTATTTGATGAGCCAGTAATGGGTTTTTGAGCTCTTTTGGGCTTGTTTGCTTGTCTTGGTGCATGACCAACCTACATGGGTCTGTATTATGATTTTTTAATGATTTTTGTTATATTTTTTTATATATAATAGTATATATCCTTAGTATGGATTGAATCGTGTTATTTTTTTGAATTGAGAAGCATATAAAAGTACATGTTTTGTAGTGCCCACTTCCCTTTAAAACCCTTTTGATACTGATCTTGATACTGTTGATTACATTATGGACATTATTATGATTTTGATTCAATATGATGTTAGATATTTGATCATGGATTATTGTGATCTTAATTTGGTTATGATGCATGATGCTTATTAGAGACACTCATATGTAGATGATGATATACTATTTGACATGGATGTTTTATGATTGTTGTTTAGGTGTGTGATTTTGGATATTGTGAGTAGACCTAGAAAATGGACTTTATATGATGATGATATAGTTATTTATTAAATTAAAAATGATATAGTTATTACTTTGATGTTGTTCGATTCATTATATAGATGATTTTGGAGTTATATTTAGATTCATGTTGGATGTTATGATATGGCCATGAGGCCAAAGGAGGTATTTATGATTTGTAGGTTAAAATATCACAACAAACATTGGGGGATTGGAGACCAACCACATTGGAATTCTAGATGAATTCAACACGGTCACCATGGCAACATGTTTTGTGTGTGTGTTGTTTTGTTAGGGATTCTCATGGGTGGAATCACCTTTGAATGTGACCGAGGGGTTTTGTATATTTGCTAATGTGGTTCTTTTTTTATTATTCTTGTATGTATTTTATTAGTGATGCCTCCTTTCTTTTATTTACTTAAATTGTGATAGATTAATGTGAGAAAACATATGGTTAAAATTTAATTAATTAAATTTGGATATAAGAAAGTAATAATGGAAGTTGTTGGCTCTTTGTATTAAATATGTAAGGGATGTGTAAGTATGTGTAAGAGTTGTGTAAGTCAGATTTTGGAGTATGAAATACTCCACCTCCTTGGAAATTCAAAATTGTCCTTGGGGCTGTTTTTAGAGGCTTGTGGGACAAGTAAAACTTTTCCCATACCTCTTAAGTTTATTCACCAACCATACCTATGGTTAGAGGGTTGAATTTAGACTTTATAAATTATTTTATTAATATTTTTGCATTTTTTATTGCAATCTTCTTACATTTTATTTAATTCAGTCCTTTGGGGTGTGGGCTTTTTGGAGTGTGCAAGTAAATTGTCATATTTTCACCCACCTCTTTATTGTGCTTTGGAGAATGAAATTTGGAATTTTGTGTTGGAGTTGAGGATGTGTGATGTGGCATCCTACATGGATCCACATCATCCTCTTCTCTTCCCCTTCTATAAAATTCAAACTCATTGCCTTGTTTGGGGTTGTTGAACTTTTGCATACTTCCTTTTGGGGTGCATTTTCTTGTTGTTTGGGAGCTCTTGCTTGGAGAATATTTGGAGAAATTTGCATGCTTGTTGGTTACCAATTTTGGGACTGTGTTTTTATCATTGAAAGATTTCTTTCTGGAAACAAAATCTACTATGGAGAGGTAGGAGCTTAGCTCTTCTCTTATGTTGTTATTTCTTGTTGTGTTTGTGTGAATGGTGTATGTTTTGTTTATTTGTTGGCTATTTGGGTAGACTGCCATAGGAATGGTGTAGGAGAAGGCTATGGGGAATTCATGTGGGGGCATAAGGGAATGCCAATGGCATCAAAATTATTGTGGAGGGATTTTGGGTTTGGGATCCACCACGGAAAAGAAATAGCTTACATTTCTTACTTTGTAGGGGCATAAGGAAAACTATGGGGGGCATAAGGAGGGATTGTGTGGGGTATAAGGATATGTGTGATGAATTATTTTAGAATTTTATCACAGGTGGATGCCCAATTCCCATTGGGAGGCATAAGTAGCTTCCCCCATAGTCCTTGCTCCTTTGGCTTGCATGATAAATCCTGAGTTCTATTTGAATGTTTTTAAATGCAGTTGTAAATTGTTGTCTTATGTTGAACTGTGTTTTAATTTGAATATGTATGTTGAAATAATGTTGTGTGTTGTGGAAGCCTGTTGTTTCCATGGGTTGATATCCATTTCTTATTGTATTGTGGTTGGACCTCGGGGCCAATGATGAAGGATGGCTTCTCCTTTCATTGGATGTCTTGGTTGGGTGGAGAGCGTTGCCTTTCCCCCACTTTTGTTGTGATCAAATTGAAATAAAAAGGAAACTTGTATGTTGCTATTCTAGAGCAGAGTAAAATACGATTTGACTGTCCCTTGTGAAATAAATTCTTTTGTAAACTTTCCCACTTTGAAGTGGATGAAATTGTAATATATTTTGTGAAGAAAAGATGGTTATAATTGGTTAAGGAAGTTGTATATTTGAATTGTGAGGGAATTTTATACTCTATTTTGTTCCTTGGGAAGAAAGAAATAGAAATCTGTTATTTACATTCAAACTTTGAAAGATGTAAAGTTGTATAATTGAAATCAATAAAAGATTTCACTACCTTATCAATTTACATTGTTGTATTGAAATTGTATTATTCTACCTTGTTTAAAATATATGATTTTGGGAAAAGATAGAAACTGGATTCTTGTTTTAATGTTTGATTGAAGAAGGAAAACATTTAAGGCTAGCATGGAATGAATTCAATGTTTCATTGTATGGCAAAAGAGATAGTTAAATCTCTATTTGAAAGGAAGAAATGTATGTGGGAATAATACAGTATTTTGTATCTTTTGGAAATGTGTAAAATTGAAATCAGAGTTGCATTTTGGGTTTAGAATAGTTTGATGTAAATCATTTAAATGTTTTAGACTAGAAAGGAAATGGAATTTCCAATATGGAAGATGAAATTGTTAAATAGATCCCTCAAGAATTGATCTCATTGTAAATTTTAAAAACTGGAAAATAATTTATTTAAAATGCACAGTTCAGACTTGTAGATAATAATTAACATTAAAACCTTAAAATTTAGCATGATATAATATCAATGAACTCATTTTGACAAAATACACTTAAGGAAATAAATCAAAACATTGCAAAATCGAGCCCAAACCTTTTCACAGTCTTTTCTATCAATTGTTAGAAAAATTCAAATTAGAAATCAATTGAGAAAATTTACCTTCCTAAAAATCCTAAATCCATCTCGAATAATCCTCCATGTATGTTTTTCATGTTGAATGAAGGAGGAGATCAAATTGAACCAAATTCATAAGTTAAAATTTACCAGTTGGATTTTTAAAATCCTACAAAACATTTTCATGAAATTGACCCCTTAAACTTTATCAAAATCTAAAATTTATGATTCCTATACAAAGAGGGCGTCGAGAGCTTTCTAGAAAGTCCTCGTTTTCCAAAATCTGAACCTTCTAGAAAAATTTATGGCCCTTTGAAGTTTTCCTTGGTGGTAAAATTTGGGAAAATTTTCCCTAGCGGGCCCATGGCTCGAAATTTTCCCTAAAACCTTAGAAAAAAATTAGGAAAATTTTAAAATATCCCCCACTAGCCCACTAGCCCACTTGCAGCCAATAATAGGTGCGCCACATGGCATGATGGAGGGGTGGAATCCTTGCAAACTTTTTCCTTTTTGAAATTTTGTTATTTGGAATTTTTTTAAAAGAATCCCCACACCCGCACTCCTGCCCTCACCTCGGTGAGGTCAATTCTGCGGACGCATGGACCCACTTGTCAAACTTCTCCTTTTTCCCTCCCTTTGGAAATATTTCCCAATCACCTCCACCACCCCACCCTTCCCTCATTTTATCCCCCACATCAGCTTGTTGAGTGCCACATGTCCTGGTGACCCCACAAAGTGCGTGGGCACTAATTGGTTTTTCTCCCCCTTTGGTAAATTTCTCTAACTTTCTTCATCACCTGCCCTTCCCTCATCCTTTTCCACTTTGGCTTGGAGCTTGACATGTATTCTTGGATGACCTGTGGAGGTGCAAGAGAAATGTGGACATTGCACCCGCACGGGAAAAATTTCTAGACACCACCCCGCGACACACAAACCTCGAAAAAACTTAAATTGCCCCCGCTCAACACGTTTCCTTTTTGGGAAAATTTCCACCCCATGGTCTCTGCCAACCCATAACTCGGAGTTTTACAAGGAGTTAGGAGGAATTCATTATATCATCTGAAAGGTGAGATAATTTCCAACCCAATCGGAATGATTTAGGGAAATTTTGAATGTGATAAGTATGAGAAAAATCAAGTTGAAACTTTGAACCTGTTAGGGAATGGGTATGGTGATAATTTACCCCCTGAACCTAATTGAAACTTCTAACCCTAAATTTTTTACCTTGTGACCTATAATAATTTCTAATAAAAGAAAATTTTGTTCTATTAGATTAAACTTGTTCGAACCCTGTTAGTGACAAATGTTGTCTTACAACCTAGTTGTTGGTTCCTTTAAAAGAAAAAAATTATTCCATAATTTTCCTAACTAATACTAGGTTGTTTCTTGGGTCTCAAGTGGGTTGTTTTATCGGGCATCACATGTTTGGTTCAAATATTGAACTAGTTGAGTAAGAGGGAAAAATACGACCTAGGTGATAAAGTGAAGGTGGATTAAAGGAATCAAGAGAGAGATGAGGATGTGTTTGAAAGTTAAGAGCATAAGTGTAAGCATTTGAATCCAAAATTATTCCATGGAAGAATAATAATAGAGTGAGTTGAAGGAGAGAGAAGTTGATGAGGGTTTGATGTATTTGTGAGCTAAACTTAGATCAAAACCGACCAGTGGGATCAACATATTTCATTGTTCATTCTTATAAAAAATCTATTATGATGAGTCATATCTATACTATTATCTTGTTGTGAGTAATATCAACAAAGGTTTAGGGGTTAGTGATCCTCATGGGCTTGGTACCTCACTAAATAAATATCTTGTGATGTGAAATATTCACTTTGGCCATTTATTTGTGTAATATAAGCAATGGTTTTTAGTGATTTTACTTCCATATGATGGTATCCCACTTACATTTTGTTTCTATGTGTTCTATATCATGTTTCATGTTCATTTGAATGTATATGATCGATTGGATGTTACAAAAAAATTATAAATTAAGTGATAAATTTATAGGACTGATTCAACCCACTCTCTCTTAGTCCATTGTTCTTCAAACAATTGGTATTAGAGCTAGGTCCTTCTAAAGAAATTATAATAGATTGAAGGATATCCTAGAAGCACAAGATGGCTAAGTAAATGATGAAATGAAATTAGGAGTTGAGATCCATGGACAAGAAGGATAAAGAAACCATCAAGTGTCTCTAGATTTAGTTGGAGGAGCATATTTTAGATATAAATTCAAAGGAATAGGAATATGATAGATTGAAAGACAAGCCTTGTGATGTATGTATGTATTTTCAAGTTTATCTTAAGGAGGTGGTGATGGATCTAAAATAAAAATTGTCATTCCATAGAAAGGAGAACATTAATTTGAATTATGAAATCAAAGGTATGACAACAACACATAAGGTAAAATAAGAAGAGTATGTCAAGATCAAGAAACTTGACTACAAACCCTAAATGTCAAAGAAGACAAGAATCCTAATCTAGCATATCAAGAAGCTAGTCCTTGTCCTAAAGAAGGTAAAAATGAAGGTGTTCATACCAAGAAGGTCTACTCAAGGCCTAATCTCATCAGATAGCCAAATGTTATGAGTTATGTAAAATGTCATCGTTTTTATGATTGAAATGGTTTTGGTCATAGAGAAATGTATTTTAGGAAATTTCTTAGTTATGTGTATTCTTGGAGCATTAGAAGATATCAAAATATTCACCAATTAAGAGATATGCAAGAGGTTATTTTCCTTAAGTATCATCATAATGGTCGTATTGAAATTTTTTTCTCTCATGAGTCATCAAGGAAAGAGAATAAGGTTGAAGATCCAAAAATTAAGGAATTATGAATGTCTAAATCAGTAAAATTTGGGTCAGATCCAACCCAAGAGAATATATCAAGCCTAATAAAATATGTCAAATAATATGATCATGCAAATAAGGACAAGAAGGTTGAAACAAAGAAAGTAATCTAAGAGAATCACATGTTCTTGATCGTAATCCATCACTAGTGCATGAAAAGTTGAGAAGAATAGGTATTTGGAATATATCAAGTGTAAATAAGGTATAGGATTTGAAATTTCATATAGTTTGAAGTTTAGGATTCTTTTTGGTTAGAAAGATGTCTGGTGTAAAAAAGAAAAATAGAGTATGTATTTTCTATCTTCATAGTCTATGAGTTATTAATATCTTCTTTGGGCGTTGTAGTATTGTGTCAAAATTATATATAAATCATGAGTTTCTATAGTCAAGACAACAGGTATGAAGACCCCTAGAGTGAGTTATGAGTTATAGAATATACCATGTTGCTTTGAGTTCTACAACAAGTATATGATATCTCAATAAGTGTGTATGTTCATACAAGAATTTTGATCTAAAATTTTAAATTTAAAATATTGTTAATATGTCATTATTCTCATAATTTTAGTCTTTTCATGTGTTAGGAGACTTGGGTTAATAAGTATGTGAGAGAGAGAGAGAGGTGTTTAGGATGTCAAATGAAAAGATGTGATCTAAATTATTAGTCTAGATTTTTTTGGTCATTCTCATTCAAGTCTTACTTGTGGTAATCAATCCAAAAGCATATGTTTTATGTGCCATAATTCATTTTAGGTGGTGTCAAGATTGTATAACAAGGATTAATTGTGTTTCAAGAAAATTTTATGACATTTAGGTCTTTTTGTAATGAATGAAGTCTTGATCTAAGAAAGGATAAGAAGATATTGATGACATATATTGCAGGAGAAAGAGGTATGAAGGAATGTCTAAAGTAAAAATGATAGAGTCATGTATGAAAAGGTAAAATACTAATCATAAAACTCATTCAATAAGGTGTGTATCACTGGTCATGTTACGAAGAGGGATACAACAGGTTTTTAAGACAATATGAAGTTATGCATAACAAGAGGGGGAGCTATATGATATGTGCTTCATGTTTTTCTCAAAAAAGTGATGATAAGTTCTATCAAGAGTATAAAATATGATAAGAAGTAAGAAAAATATATTTTGAGTTGTAAAATGGATTTGTGCATAGCTTGTAAGTCCTCATGAATGAAAACGAGTGTGTTTGAAGAAAGAAACATGGTTTAAGGCCTAACTTAGGTCATCAAGCAAGTTTTCAAGAAAGTATGAGCTATGAAATCTAAAGGTCAAATACATGTTGATAAAATGTGAAATCATCTATGAAGGCTTGTGAGGTACAAAATTGATGTTAAATGATTGAATAATTTGTATCAACAATAAAGTAACCATGTAAATCCACGATGTGTTTATGAGGGGAAGAGTATAATTAACCAAGATAGATGTATCGAGTATAGTTTTTCATCAAGAAATCTATGCTTCAGTCTTTGTTTCTATGCTAGTCTCAAAGAACTGATGATAAAATTATTTGAAGTTTTTAATAATCTAAAAGTGTGGGGTATTCTCTATGATTTGATTCAAGCAGGGATTGGGTAAAGTGTGTTTCAAAAAAGGACACATTGAAAAATTTAAGGTATGCTTTATTCTATGGTAAAAACTTCATTCTAGTAGTTGATGGTTTAATCAAGTACATTATGAAAAATTAAAAGGACAAGTTGAAGCATGATTTAAAGGAGAGTATCCTATTTGGAATTCACATGATGTGTTTCTACTAATATAGATAGAGTATGAAGTTTTAATGGTTTCCTAAAGATAAAGAAAGTGTTTTGATTTGGGTATGAAGTCTTGAATCCTTAGGTTTGAGTCCGAGATCATAGGTGTCTATGCATTGAGCTATTGTTTCAAATTTATATGAAGATATCCCAAGACCATGAAACATTCTCTAAGCATAAATATTAAAAGCAGAGATTTAGGTGCACTAAGTTTGATATCACAAATTATTGTAGACATGAGAAAATTTGAAGAAAGAAAGTATGGTGTTTCCAAGTAAGAACAAGGATGCGGTGAATATAGAATGTTTTACAAACATTATGGTTCCTAAGGTATTAGTTGGTGTGTATATTGAGAGACAAGATTGAATGTGACATCAAATGACTTGTAAAATGCATTACACAAGGAGGTAGAGCACTAAGAAGCTATGCTTTATTTGATAACATTTTGATAGAGGTTAAAATACCAGGTGGTTTAAGTTCTACTTTATTGTAATATGAACTCTATATAAGAGTGTTGATTGAGCTCTAGTTTGATTCTTTAGGAAAAAGAGATGGTCCTTGACAATATGAATAATGATTATGCATCATGAAAATTGTATGGTGTATGATCACACATAATTGAAGATATATGGAGATGGCTAGGTATTATCATAACCATCAAGGACTTGAAGATGAGATTTCCAAATAATTTAAGTTATGCTTGCCAAATAAATTATCAGTCCTAGTTAGTATCAAGTCTTAAGAATGATGTCATAATAGTGAATATATAGAAGAGTGGTTCAAGTATGTATGTGTGATGAAACTCACCGAGGATGAATGTGATAACAAAAAGTATGACCTTATGCTCCTGGAAGAATATGTTTTGTGTCACAAATAAAGTGTGATTTTTCAGCTCATGAAATTTTGGTAAGTGTGTTTTCATAGTGATTAGGCTCACTTAGTGTCTTGAGGAAGTCCATATTTAAGGTTAAAATATTGGTCCAATTCCCGAGTTTTCTTCTTGACTGCAAATGCATCAAAGGCACTTAATTACCTATGTTTTTTGAGAAATGAAGCTAAAAAAATTGTAGGATCTGTATGGTTGAAGAATCCTCATGATCAGTATTATATGGTAGTACAAGGGCCTATAATGGATTCAAGGGGCATTCTAATCTATTTACATAGCCAATGATGGCTCACTCTAAGATGTGACCATCTTGAAAATATATACACCGCAATAAAAAGGATTTATTTCTTAGTATTGTTCATCTTTATGAGTGTTCTCAAAGATGAAAATGCTTCATAAGGGTACAATATGAATGTACATATTGTAAGGTACTTATGTGTTGGCCCAAAAGAGTTTGTTAATTTTGTATAAAGTTGTGTAAGGGATACTGACCAAGGTTGGTAACAAGATAAGAGGTATGAGAAAAACGTGCAAGAAATATTCATAAGCCAAGGTATGTTTTTCATTTTGTATTTTAAGAGTCATGAGGCCATGGAGATATTATTTCATTCTAAGAAATATATTCACGGTGTCTTTATAATTGATATCATGTTTATGAGTAAATATTGCATCCTAAAGAAGCTGTAGTATATTTTACTTCATAACAGTGAAGTTCATGTTTAAAGGTTATCAAAAGAGTCTCAAGGATACACTTTCTTAAATTATTCATAATGGAAGATCACAAAATGTGCAAAGGGTTTCAAATATAAGGTTTGTGGAGATCAAATAGGTAAATTGAATGTGAAAGAGAAGAAAAGGATGAGCTATAGGTTTGTGAAGGTATAAAAGGAAGGGGGCTTATCTTTTCATTCATCTAGGTGTTAAGGAGGTTGATAAGGAAAAGTGACAATGTTTTCAAGCATAAGTTGGTTGAAACTTGTATTTCAGAAATGTTCATAGTATTATGGTGTGTTTTTTCTCTATCATAGTGTGTTATAGGTCTAATGAAGTCCATCTAGATAGGGGAGATTGTCTTGTTCCTTGATCATGTATGTAAGGTTGCATGAGTAATAGAGAGGTAGAATTCGTCTTAGTTATAGGAATATTGGCTTGTAGAGAAATTATAATGTTCAAAAGGTAATAATTACATGTAAAGAAGGTAAAAATACTAAGAGTGCATCTCGGGACATGGGAATTGAGATTGGTACCTTCATATGGAATATATATAATGACGAGTCTATATTTTTGAATTTTTAGTTAGATAAGGATGGTTAAAACCCAAGGGGATATATAAGAGGTTGCAGCATAGAGAATTTGGGATTTTAGAGCATGGAGAAGTTTGTCAAGAATAAACTAAAAATATTGTTTAGTGCTCTTAGTCCCAAGTGATGTTATAGAGGTACTAGAGGCAAAACTTGAGGTTTTTGACCTAGAGGAAGATGTGAAACATGCATGAAGAAATATTTGGAGGATAATAGCTTAGGGGAGATGGTTTTATGATCATAACATGACCATGTATCATCATATGTTGCTGAAGAAGAAAAAAAAGATAGAGTACACTCAATGAGGGACTAAATTGAGCAAGTAAGTGTGTCTTGTCATTGTTTCATTATGTGTTGTCATTTTCCATGTCTATTCATCATTTTATTCTTTTTCATATATTTTAAAAGAGGAGAGAAGCATCAGAAAATGGAAAATAGTCAAGTAGGTGTTTTATCTTATGTTTACCATCAATATTTCTAAAGGTGGTTACCATTAATGACAAAGGGGGAGATTGTTGGCCATTGTGTCTTATTGTTGTCATTAATGTAAATTATAATTATGGAAAATGATGTCATCATGTCATATCAGTCTCCATGAGGTGTTAGTTAAATGTCAAACATGAATGTTGATTGGTAGTGAAAGGATTTGAGTAGTTGTCATGTTGTCTTGACAAATTCTAACTTGTATAGTCATTGTATGAGATCTATTGATTTGGTAAATGGTTTTATTGAGGTCAAGAATGCTCCATATGGTATATTATAGGTGTCTACACATGGTCATAATGGTCAGTTCATGGGTTTGCATGGTTGATTCTAGTCATTCTAGGCCTATTCCTAGTCCTAGAACATTCAAAATAAGTTATATGTATGAGTATTAGAGTTGATAAGTCCTATAAAATAATGGAAAAGGTTATGTGACATTAAATAAAGGTGAATGATGAGTTTTAGGTCATTTCTCAAAGGTTTTATGGTCTTTCATGGTCCTTCGGAATTAAGAAGGAAGAGAAGCTAGGAAAGCATAGGTAAGTTGCTGCAATTGGAGCGTTACGGACATATTTTATCTAGATGGTGAGTTTTTACAATTAGAGGATGTTTTAATGATGCTTTATGACATGTTTTAGCTCAAAGTGCTAAAGGAATTACAAGATACATCATTTTTGGTAAAATCATGTTTTCTAGAGTGTGTTTTTGTGCTAAAAATGGACCTTCTGATGCTCATTAAGAATTGTGTGCTTTTCATGGTACCTAAAGGTTTTAGGGGATGTACTTACATTGAACTTAGAATATTTTACAAATATAATGAGGTTTTTTATTTTCATTTTTTTATGAATGATCATTAAGAAGGTAAAGTGGTTTAAAACCCTAATTAAACATTAGCAACAAAATGACTTGGAGAAATGTTATTGTATGAAGTCTATTTTGATTCCTTTTACAAAATTGATAATAAGAAGTTGTAGAGGACTCCTCCATTTTTCCCGAAAGTTATGGTGAAGCATGTGATAGTAAGTGGTCCAAACTAAATAATATTAGTTTCCAAAGATTTTTAGGATATTGAAAAGTTGTCCATTGAAGGCATTGAATAAATCAACATTATTTGGATATTGAGAGTTGATATACATGACCATGACAGATTTCGAGATCAAGGTTAAATTCTTAAAGGGAAAAGTGTGCCCAAGATTGGCCTTTGGGCCTGAAAGGCTAGTTTTGAGTAGTTATAAAGATTGACATTGTTGAAGGCCTTCCATTTAGAGTTGGAAGGAAATGTAAGACGTTATGGAAATAAAACTCAGAAAAAATTCTAATGATGTATGATTTTTCTCTTGGTGAAGAGCTGTAATAGGTTAATGATCTCTTCTTGTAGGACCTAATTCTGGTGTCTTGAAGTATATTTGAGTGGTTAACAAGTTTGAGTTGTTTGGAGATATTCCAATTTGAATTGAAATAACATGCTAGTTTTTATAGAAACTAGATTCATATTCATTTCCATTGATATATGGGTTCTATCTTTATTTTTTTGATGTGATAGGTGAACTAGTTAATTTTTGAACACTTAATTCCGAGGTCTAAAGGTAAATTTAGTAGCGTTGGACAATGAAAGTACTTGATAACTTGTGGGAAAAATTAAGAAGTATAAGGAGATTGGGATGTTGTAAAAATATAATACGATATGGCTCATATTTTGATGAATCCTTGATAGTGTACTAAGTTTCCATGGTTGAGGTCACAAGTTGACCTAGTTTGATTATTTTATTACATGACTATTTTGACTAGAAGATGGATGTAGAATACTCACATTTTGGATTATTTTATGTTTTATAATTTTTGGAGAGTTAAGAGTGGTTAATTTTTTCCATATTCAATTAATTTATAGGTTTTTAAAGTGGTAGAAAGCATGCAAACTAATTGAGTTTGAAAACGTCTTTCTAGTTAGCTCAGTTTTGGTGAAGAAGGAAAGTAAGTGTATTTTTCTTTTTTGGATGTTTCATGATGTCTAAAAATCATGGATGTGTTCTAAAGTTTAGTTTATTTTAAAATATGGGTTACATGCCATATTTGAGATGTTTTATGGTGATATTGAGCATAATAAGTGCGATCTGGTTCCTGAAAATGACTATTTTGAGTAGGAAATGACCCTACTTGATAGATTTATAAAGATAATTATTGGTGAAAGGTAATGTGTGAGCATGGATGGTGTTATTATGATTTATTTGATATTTTTTAATCCTTTGGAGGCTTGAATAATCATGGTGATGAGTTTAGATGTCTTTTATGTGCTAGGTGATGGGGTTTTAAGCCATTTTGGGCTTGTTCGATTGTCTTGGTGCATTACCGATGTACATGGGTCCATCTTATGATTTTTTTATGAATTTTTTGTTATATTTATAATTTTGAATGGTCTAGATCCTTGGTTTGAACCAACTCATGTTATTTTTTTGAATTGGGAAGCATATAAAAGTGCATGTTTGGTTCAAATTTCAAACTAGTTGAATAAGAGGGATAAATGTGACCTAGGTGAGGAAGTGAAGGTGGATTAAAGGAATCAAGAGAGAGATGATGATGTTTTTGAAATTATTAATAATTTTGGAGAAAATTTGTGCAAGGTTATAAATCAAAAATTCGGTCCATGGAATAAGTATAGAGTGATTTGAAGGAGAGAGAAGTTGATGAGGGTTTGATGTATTTATTAGATGAACTTGGATCACAACCAGTTGTTGGATAATCATATTTTCGTTGATCATTATTCTGTAAAATCTCTTATTATGAGTCATATTCATAGGATTATCTTTTTTTGAGTAGTACCAACAAGGGTTTAGGGGCTGGTGCTCCTTTTGGGGTTGGTGCCTCACTAAAGACATCTCTTGTGATGTGTAATATTCACTTGATTCCTTGATTTTTAATATAAGAAATTGATTTTCAATGGGATTTCTTTCCCATGAGGGGTTCCCACTTACATCTTGCATCTAAGTGTTGTCTATCATGTTTCATGTTCATTTAAATGTATGGTGCACACTTAATAAGATCATATTCAATGTATATGATTGATTGGATGTTTAATGGATGTTGAAAACAATAATGAATGAAGTAAGAGATTTATAGGAATGATTCAACCCCCACTCGGTCCATTTTGCTTCCAAAATTTGGTAGCTGGATGTTATGTTCTTGGTAGTAGTTGGTAGAATGTGATCACCATAAGAATGGGGTAGAATGTCATATCATGGACCATCTACTACACTTTCCTTGATTTTACCATGCTTAGGTTGTTTTGGTGAGTTGGTCTTCACCACTCCATGCACATAGTATATAGTTTATGGATCTTTATAGAGAACTATTATTTTAATTAGTTTTAATAATATTCTTTTTAGAGCATGTATATTATCATACATGCTTGGAACTCGTGTTCGAGGATAAGGATTTTATGGTTTGTAAAATGTAATAAGTATTAGTTTCAGATCTCCTTTTTCAATTGTTTCTATTATTTTATTAAATATGTTTTGTTTTAGAGTTTATGTGTAGAAAAAATGAACCAGTATATTTAGTTACAACTCAAAATTTGTGCTCGGTTAGTAACATGTTGCATATGTTTTCAAGGCTATTAGATGAAATATGGATAAAGAAATAAGAGGTTTTAGATCTTTTAATGCCCACTTCCCTTAGACCATTTTTATAATATTCAATTATTTGCTCTTATCTTTTATCTATTTCTTTTTTAACACACTAATAGGGGATTTTGATATTGATACTTAGATATTAAGACATTATTTATATTAGAAAATCATAAAAAAATCAATTAAATGGAGTTGATGTTTATATATGTGTATATATTATATGCAAGGATGACGCAAACCTTGTGATGCAGGATTATGGTATTATTATGTTTATATTGATCATGTGATTATTTGATGAATGTGATAATGTCCCAACGTTTACATTTTTATAAATTTAAATGATGAAATGTTTTACTATCACAATTGTGCCCTATTTTTTTGTATTATATGTAATTATTCTAATAACGATGATTGATTATTGAGATATGTGTATCTTGGTTACGATGATCTTAGTATATGCATATGTACATTTGGAAATATTTTTACATATTTGGTGTGCATGTAGTGTGCACCATTGTACATGATATTGATATATATATATATATATATATATATATATATATATATATATATATATATATATATATATATATATAATGCACACATGGGGACTAGGGGACCAACAGAGAAGAATGTTCGTGCCAAGACACCTTGGCCACCTTAAGTAACATAGAGTATGGATTAGAAAAGTTGCTTTATGACATTGTAAAATGTTTATAGTTATTAGAGTTATTTTGGCATACCTATGTTGAGGCCCTTTTAGTTTTACACCCTTGCATTTTATTATATTTGGAAATTTACTAATTTTTCCCTGTCCTCATGTTATTTTATTTTTCTATAGTCCCCTTTATTAGTATGAATAAATTAATGAGTTTCAAAAACCCAAAAAAGAAATGGAGGGACGGATTTGATTTTAGAGTGAATTTTGGGGTAACCATATTATCACATAACCTTGTCTTTACTACTTTAAAAATATATCTTACCCATAACCTAACATAGGTAGGGTAATTTTGTAGAATTCCTTATGATTTTTGAATCATTTTTGTAGATTTTTTATAGGGTTTAAATGCACTTTCATTTCTTGGTCAAATTTCATTATTAGGTGGATATTTTTCTTTCGTTATTGATGTGAAAGGTGATGGATTTATTTATTCCCTTCTTAAGTTATTTATATTCCCTTTTTATATTTTATTTGTGTCCTTGATTTGGGAAATAATGGTCTTTTGACTAAATATTGGGAGAAAATAAATGTGCATGGGGGAAAGGAGTGTACCTTGGGTGAGGTGGAGAAGGTACTCCTAGTTGGCATCCATGTGGATCCAACTCACCCTTCCCCCTTTCTTATTCTATAAATAAGTTTTTTTTTTAGTATTTGGGGTTGGAAAAATTACACTCTTGTTTATTTTGGGAAATTTGTGCTTGGAAGAGCTTGGAAAAGTAGTGAGGAGTTGGAACAAGCCATGAAAAATCCATGGATTTGAGGTAGGGATTTTAAACCTTTTTTTTACATTTTTTATTTATCTTGCATGATGAAAATGGTGTGTGTGGGTTATTTATTTATCATGGTTATTTTTATCGTTTCACTCCCTTTTGAAAAAAATTCCTTGTTTCATCAAAATGAGTTTGGATTGGTAGAGAGCTTATAGATTTGGGTGTTGGAGGGGAGTATGCGGGGTTATTTTGGTGGAGGAAAATTATTTTTAGGAATTTTTGGATGTGATATTGTGGTATTTCATTTAGAGGGAGTTGGGGTAGATATGGGTTAGTCTTTGGTAGAGGGTAACGGGGTGGTTTAGGAGGCTTAAGATGTAATGAAGAAACAAGGAGGTTGGTAACTTGGAGGTTCAAAGCTAAATCTCACTACCCATTTGGGGATATAAGGAGAATTACTCACATTCCTCCCTTTCCCACTTGGTTTTTATTACAAAACTTTATTCTTGTTTTTGTTTCTTACATTTTCCCTGTTTTGTGCTTGTGTTTTTTATTCTTATGGAGCTATACCATTTGTGTTTCTCAAGGGTTATTGGTTCATGTATTTTTCATCTTTTGGGGCTCAGGGGACATTGTATAAAATATCCCCTTCTCCAATAGGTTTGGTTGGTTCGAGAGATCTCTTGGATCCCCATGTGTGCTTGGAGATAGGTGGAGATGACTAGTGGTTGGACCTCGCAACTCTCTCTTCCTATTGCGATGTAGAATTTAGCTCCATATTGTTGCCAAAATATAATTTTATTCTTTGTTTTTCATCCTTGTAAAGAATAATTTGGGACATTGTAATGTATTGTGTGGAATGGGTTTTGTGAACTTGAAGAGGATTCATTGTTATATTATAAAATTGCAACTCAAATGCAATTATAGAAGTGTAATGTTGATCACTTTTTTAATTTAACATTTGTATATTTTCCCAAAGATGAAATTTAAGGCTCTTGGTTAGTGTTAAAATATTTAAATCTACGTTATATGGGGTTGTAAGAATGAATTTTGAAGGTTATTTTGAATTAAATCTAGTTATCATGGGTTAGAAGGTGTTTTGTGGTGTATCAAGCTTTTATGGAAATAAATTGGTGTAACTGGTGCATCCCAGCTAGTAAGAGAACTCAATAACAGGTGAATATACCATGTTTCTGTTAATTCTACAATAATTATATGAGATCTCAATAAGTGTGTATGTTCATACAAGAAGGTTGAGCTAAAATTTTGAAGTTATAATATTTTTAATATGTCATTATTCTCATAATGTTAGTCTGTCATGTCAAATGAAAAGATGCAATCTACATTTTTAGTCTAGATTTTCTTGGTCATTCTATCAAGTCTTACTAGTTGTAATCAAGCCATAATCATATGGTCTATGTGTCATAATTCATCTCAGGTAGTGTTAATATTGTACAAAAAGGAGGATGGATTGTGTTTCAAGAAAAGTTTATGTCCTTTAGGTTTGTGTCTAAAGAATGAAGTCTTGGTCTAAGAAAGGATAAAAAGATATTGATGAAAAATATTTTAGGATAAAAAGGTATGAAGGAATGACACAAGTAAAAGGGATAGAGTCATGTATGATCAAGAAAAATATTAATCATAAAACTCAATCATGAAGGTTTGTATAGTTGGTAATGTTACAAAAGATTCCTAAAACATGTTTTGAAGACAATATGAAGTGATGCATAATAAAAGGGGGAGATATATGATATATTCTTCATGTTTTTATCAAATAAGTGATCATCAATTCTATCAAGAGTATAAAATATGCCAAGAAGTTAGATAAACTATTTTTGAGTTCTATAATGGATTTTTGTATATCTTGTAAGTGCTCATGAATGAACAAGAGTGTGTTTGAAGAAAGAAACATGTGTTAAGGCCTAACTTAGGTAATACATTTTACTAAATCCATAGAAGTGATGATTATAATAGATAGTTACTCAATCCATGAAAATGAGGTATGATTGTCGGGTTGAAAGTTGATCCATCAATAATTTCATCAGGACAATTTTCATGAATGTTTGAGGTATGAAATAGAAAGTTTAAAAACATGTTGACCAAATGTGAATTCATCATGAATGAAGGATTGTGAGGTATAAGTGGATGCAAGCTGAATGAATAATTTGTATCAACAATAAAGTAATAATGTACATCCTTGAAGTATCTCTTAGGGGCAGTGTATAATGAACCAAGATAGATGTATCAAGTATAATGTTGCATCATGAAATATATGCTTCAGTATGTGTTGTTATGATATTCTTAAAGAGTTGATGATAAAATTACTTGAAGGATTAAACAATCTAAAAGTGTGGGGTATTCTCTATGAGTTGATTCAAGGTGGGATAAGGTAAAGTGTGCTTCAAAAAAAAGGAAAAATTTGAAAATTTAAGGTATGCTTTATTTTATGGTCAAAAATTCATTCTCGTAGTTGATGGTTTAATCACGTACATTATGAGAAATCAAAAGGACAAGCTGAAGTATGGTCTAAAGGAGAGTCTCATATTTGGAATTTACATGATATGTTGATATTAAATTAAATATGGTATGAAGGTTTACTGGTTTCCTAAAGATAAAGAATGTATTTTGGTTTTGGTATAAAGTCTTGAATCCTTAGGGTTGAGTCCTACATAGGAGGTGTCATGCATTGAGATACTATTTCAAATTGGTGTGAATATCTCCCAAGACCATGAAATATTCTCTAAGCATAAATATTGAAAGCAGAGATTTAGGTGCACTAAGTTTGATTTCATAAATTATTGTAGACACGGGAAAAGTTGAAGAAAGAAATTATGGTGTTTCCAGGTAAAAACAAGATTACGGTGAAGATAAAGGTGTAACAGTCATTAAAGTTCCTTAAAGTATTTGTTGGTGTCTATACTGAGAAACAAGATTGAACACGACATAAAATTACTTGTAAAATGCTTTACCCAAGGAGGCAAAGCACTAAGGATCTAGGATATATCCGATAACATCTTTATAGATGTTAAAAGACACAGTGGTTTTATTTCTATATGATTGTAGTATGAACTATATATAAGAGTGTTGGTGAGCTCTATTTTGAGTTTTTAGAAATAAGAGATGGTGCTTGAAAATATGAATAATTATTATGAATCATGAATATTGTATGATTTATGATCACACATCATGGAATATATATGGAGATGGTTAGGTATTTTAATAACTATCAAGGACCTGAAGATGATATTTACAAATAATTAAATGTATTCTTGTCAAATATATAACTAGTCCTAGTTAGTATCAAGTCTTAAGAACGATGTCATAATAATGAAGATATAGAAGAGTGGTTCAAGTATGTATGTTTGATGAAACTCATTGAGGATGAATGTGATAACAAAATGTGTGATCTTATGCTCCTGGAAGAATATGTTTTGTGTCATAAACAAAGTGTTCTTTTTCAGCTCATGAAAATATGGGTAAGTGCATTTTCATAGTGATTATGTTCTTTGGGTTGTTTCTTGAGGAAGTCCATATTTAAGGTTAAAATATTGGTCTAAATGCCCTAATTTTTATTCTTGAGTGCAAATGCATAAAAGGAACTTAATTAC
Organism: Taxus wallichiana var. yunnanensis; assembly: GCA_018340775.1. NCBI lineage: Eukaryota > Viridiplantae > Streptophyta > Pinopsida > Cupressales > Taxaceae > Taxus > Taxus wallichiana. Next base: position 569,645,272 of record CM031240.1, read on the forward strand.
CTATGTTTCTTGAAAAATGGAGCTAAGAAAATTTCAGGGTTTGTATGGTTAAATAATCCTCATGATTGGTATTGTATAATAGTACAAGGGCCTATAGTTGTTTCAAGGGAAATTATAAGATATTTATAGAGCTAATGATGATACTCTAAGCTGTGACCATCTTGAAAATATCTTCAATGCAAAAAAAGTTATTTCTCTCTTAGTATTGTCCATCTTTGTGAGTGTTCTTAAAGACAAAAGTGTTTCATAAGGGTACAATATGCCTAGACATAGTGTAATGTACTTATGTGTTGGGCCACATTATTTTTTCTATTTTATATAAAGTTGTGTGAGTAAGGGATACTACCCAATGTTGGTAGCATGATTAGAGGTATGAGAAAAACTATGCAAGAAAGATTCATAAGCCAAGGTATGTTTTCGGATCATATTTTAAGAGTCATGAGGCCATGGAGATAATATTACATTCTAAGAAATATATTAATTGTTTCTTTATAATGATTCATAAAATTGAAGTGATCTTTATCCTTGAGATGGAAAGACAAGTATTTTTACAGAGGTTATGTGAATTGATCTATTGTTTATGAGTAAATATTGCATCATATAAGTGCTCTGTAGTATATTTTACTTCATAAGAGTGAACTAAACTTATTAAGGTTATCAAAGGAGTCTCATATACACTTTCTTGAAGTATTCATAATGTAAGATCACAAAATGTGAAAAGAGTTTCAAATATAAGGTCCATGGAGATCAAATAGGTACATCAAATGTGAAAGAGTAGAAAAGGATGAGCTAATTTTTTTGAAGGTATACAAGGAAGGGAGACTATCTTTTCATTCATCTAGGTGTTAAGGAGTTTGATAAGGAAAAGTGAAAATTATTATAAGCATAAGTTTGTTGAAACCTACATCTCAGCAATGTTCAGAGTATTTTGGTTTTTTTTCTCTATCATAGTGTGTTACAGGTCTAATTAAGTCCATATAGATAGGGACCTTTTCTTGTTTCTTGATCATGTATGTAAGGTGTCATGAGTACTAGAGAGGTAGAATTGGTCATAGTTGCAAGAATATTGTCTTGCAGATAAATTCAAATATTTAGAAGGTCACAATTGCATGCAAATAAGGTAAATAAGACTAAGAGAGTGTCTCAAGACAGGGGCATTGAGATTGATCTGTCCATATGCCATAGATACAATGATGAGTCTATAATTTTTAATTTTTAGTTAGAGAAGGATGGTAAAACCCAAGGGGAGATATAATAAGTTGCATCATTGTGTGTTTGGGATTTTAGTGCAAGGAGAAGTTTGTGAAGAATAGACTTAAAATGTTGTTTAGGGCTCTTAGTCCCAAGTGATGTTATAGAGGTATTAGAGGAAGAACATGAGGTTTTTGGCCTAGAAGAAGATGTGAAACATGCATGAAGACATTTTTGGAGGATACTATCTTAGGGAGAGATGGTTTTATTATCATAACTTGACCATGGATCATCATATGCTACTGCAGAAGGTAAGAAAAAGATTACACTCAATGGGGAAGTAAATTGAGAAAGTAAGTGTTTCTTGTCATTGTTTCATTTTTTTCTTATCATTGTGTGTTTTAATTTTCCATGTTTATTAATAATTACATAATTTTCATAGATTTCAAAAGGGAGAGAAGAATCGAAACATGAAAATAATTGATTAGGGGTTTTTTTATGGTTACCATCGATGTTTCAATAGGTGGTTACCATCAATGACAAAGGGGGAGATGCTTGGCCATTGTGTCTTAGTGTTGTAATTAATGTCAATTCCATTGATGGAAAATTATGTCATGGTGTCATTTCAGTCTCCAAGAGGTATTAGTCAAATGTAAAACATGAAGGTTGATTGGTAGTGAAAGGATTTGATGAGTTATCACATTGTCTTAGCATGATTCTAGCTTGCATAGTCATTGTATGAGATATCTAGTTTTGGAAAAAAAATTCATGAATTCAAGAATTGTCCATATGGTGTATTACAAGTGTCTACATGTATACACATTGTCATCATTGTATGTTCATGGGTTGGCATGGTTGAGTCGGGACATTCTAGGCCTATTCATAGTCCTAAAACATGCAAGATGAGTTGAAGGTATGTGTTTTGGAATTGATAAGTCCTATACAAGAATGGGAAAGGTTATGTGACATGATATAACAAGAATATGATGAGTTTTAGGTCATTTCTCATAGGTTTGATGGTGTTTCATTGTCCTTGAGAATCAAGAATGTGAAGACAAGCTAGGAAAACACATGTAAGTCACTGCAATTGGAGCGTTGTAGGAATATTTGAGCTAGATGGTGAGATTTTACAGTTATAGGATGTTTTTGTGATGCTTTATGACATGTTTTAGCTTAAATTTCTGAAGGAATTGCAAGATACATCATTTTTTCTAAAATCATGGTTTCTAGAGTGTGTTTTTGTGCTAAAAATGGACCTTCTAATGCTCATTGTGAATTGTGTGTTTTGCATAGTACCTAAAGAATTTGGGAAATGTTTTTAAATTGAAATTAGAATATTTTACAAATATAAATTATGTGGTTTGATTGTCATGTTTTTATGAATGATCATTAATAAGGTAAAGTGGTTTAAAACCCTAATTAAACCCTAACAACAAATCAACTTGGAGAAATTTTATTATACTAATCCTATTTTTATTCCTTTTATAAAAGGGATTATAGGAATTTGAAGAGGACCCCTCCATATTTCTTGAAATTTCTTTAGATCATGTGACGGTGTTGTCATGCAAATGTGCAACAGAGAAATGAATAATTTTCCAACATGACAACAATACTCTATTGAAACTTCCAATTTTACTCTTCCGAGGCACCTATGGTCTACCCCTGTCATTCCCATGACTTCTCAGATGATATTAAATTAATACCCTAGTTGATTTAGGAAAGTCAATTAAACCCCCCTAGGTGATTTTAGGAGTTTCGAAAAACTACTATTTTTGGGCAATGTTGGGAAGGGCTACCACTGGCCTTCCCAAGATCAATGCAATCCCCTGGAGCAGAACGAGAGAGCCAAATACAATGAAAATTAATTTTTAAGGTATTAAAACATCATGGAATTTATTTTGGAATATTCATAAAGGATTTGGAGAAGTTGGAGCAGTTTCATTAAAAGAGTTCCGAGCTTTGGGAGGTGATTTCGAGAGATCGGATAGATTTAGGAGCCAAAAATACATTGTAAATAATTTAATTCCAATCCCTACAATATTTTGAAATAATATCTTTAAAAAAACTTCGGTACAATAGGATTACAACTAGTTTTTCCATACACAAATAGGGAGCCAAATAAAAAAAATCAAGTTTTAGGGCTCAAATTGAGGATTGAAGACTTGATATCCCCACCATTGGATTCATAAGAACATTTAAATTCAATATCATATTAAATGTTTCCAAAATTTTCCATCATGAGCCCAAGATACTATCATTTGAATTTTCCCTCAAGGAGCTAGTTCGGGAGTTAGTCAAAATTTGATGAGGAAACGTGTCAGCTCAAGGATCTTGACGTAAATTCATGTCCCTTTCATCCCTCAAGAAAAGGGAAATGAGGGAAATAAAAATTTTCCCAGCCCCTATAAGTCCTTTGGTCACCCATACAACCTCTTGGATCTTCATTCCATCCCCAGTGTTCTCGCAAGAGCTCAAACCCTCAACCGTCAGATTTGTGACAAGTGTCAAGTTGAAGCGCACTATGTAAATTGATGACCCTCATGTTCCTTTGTGCTAGGGGACATTAGGGACATAAATTTTTTCCTAATCCATGGAATGACTACGATACCCCATGGTACCATATTTCATCCCCTAGGTGCTTCCAACATGCTTTTTGGCTCAAACCCCTCGGTTAGATCTTTGCCAAGTGTCGTTGCTAAGTGCTTACATGAAACTTAATGTCCATCATGTCAATTAATTCTTGAGGGACATCAAGGACAAAAAATTTCTCATCATCCCTAGCATGCATGTTTTTGAAATTTATTTTGAAAGATAACCTTCCCGCTTCTAACTTCTTACTCTCCATACCTTGCCATTTCTCTCAGAACTTGCTCATGATTTCTCATGCTTCAACATTTCTGCTCTAAAAATATAAACCACAACAATAAAATCCTAAAATTCATGAAAACACATAGGTATCCTAAGTAATATTCATTAGAGAGGTTAAGGATTGAAGAACGGAAGAGATAAATGGATAAATCGTCTAAAAATCCTCACTGTCGTAAAACAAAGATTCAAAGATATCTTGCAAACCACTGCACGAAACAAAGAACCATTTTCTGATGTGTTATTAATTTTTAAGGCCATGAAATTATCATCTTCAAATATCCCTTCCACTACATAAACTTCTCTTAGGAAAGAAAGCTTACTCTTAGATCAATGAAGACAGAAAATTTATTTCGATCAAACCTGATGATTGGTTCAAGAGAAATTTCACGAAATAATAAGAAACAAAAACTCACAAAAATGTTAGTTTTTTCATGAAAATAGAAGAAAACTAGACCTATAACTTCAATCTCCATTAATGGTTTCGATTCAAAGCTGCTACTAGATCAGAAATTTGAATTTTTAAAATCTTCCAAATCAGTGAGCGGGTAAGTCCAAGATTTCAGACATGGTGATATTGGAAAAAAACCATATCATAAAATTTCATTCTGCCATGATCTAACCACCAGAAGCACACTTTCTAAAAAGAGCAGGCCTTTTACATGGGAAAGCGCAATTTTGGAAAATTCACCAATGAAGCACCTATGAAGGAGGTAATGAACACATAAGCTGTATTGTAGGGAGAAATCATTGAGATGGTCATCTTGGTCCAAAATTGATACTTACTAAAAATATTAATTGGTCTCACGAGCACCTGCTAAAAATAGTAAAATGATCTAAAAGGTGAGGGAACACGGGAGAAAGAGGGATTCAAGTTGTAACATCCAATTGAATAACATAAGATCTAAATTTTCAAACTTACTAAAAATAATAAGTTGTCTCGTAGGAACTTACAAAAATGGTAATTCATTCTAGAAAGTGAATTTCGTGAAAAGGAACATTTTAGAGTTGAAAATTCAAATTAGTAGTTCGATTGAAGTTTGGAGAAAAATATCGACGATTACTAGAAATAGTGGTCCTTTCCAAATATAGCAAGTGTCAAGAAAAGATAAAATTTAGATTCAAAAGGGGAAAACTAATGCAGTCTCTATCTTTGGAATATGTAGGAGTAGATGATGGTGAGGTAACTTTCATGGATCTCAATAGTGTCTTTCGAAACTCATGTGTGAGGTGTAATTCATAGTCAACACCGTCATATTGTTCAATAGTATGTCTCATCAGGATCATGTCCAAATCAACTAAGCAGTGTGGTAATGTCATAGGGAGTCAGGGAAGGACTTATTCCAAAGATCTAGTCTCTTTAGAGGGGATATTCACAAGAAACATCTTTGATCACCAAGGGTTCCATTCAATAGTGTTTCTAAAATATTAGTTTTTGGTGTACATGGGTCATTCAGAGGAAGTTTCTCACTTATAGCCAAATAAATTTCTGGCAACAACCCTTCCGCAACATGAGAAAATCATTTATCGTAAAGGGTTCAAATATATCGAGTCAATCTAATGAGCTTTCCAGGATTTTTTAGAGACAATGATTTAGAAATTCAGAGCCTCGTCTCCTTAGAAGAATAAATGGACTTCATCAAGAGTGACATCCTTTCCTTTCCTCCTCTCTCTTCTTCCCCCAACATTCTCTCTCTTTAATGTTCTAATTTAGTGTTAGGGTTTGCACTTTTGATATGTCTTTAAGTGACTTTAGAAACATGATGTAAAATTTAAGTCACCTTATTTTTATAAAAGGGAATTAATATTTGAGTAGGAATATGAATGGTCTAAAGCCAAAAATGAGGCATGTGAAAGGTCTTCAGGAAGATGAGGAGTCAGGTATTTTCTATAAATTGTAATGAGCTCCTCATTCCAAAGGGTTCTAATTCTGAAATTCTTCTAGCTAGTTGTATTCTTGTAAGTTCATGAGAGAGATTTTGCTTACTTGTGAGTGAAAAGAGTTATCCATTTTCCCCTTATTCTCAATGTCTTCCATTCTCATACTATGTACAATTTCTACTTGAGCATCAATATAAGAAGGAGTTTCTAGCCTTTTTTTACTTAGGGGTTTACGATACTTTGTTTTCATTAAATTATATTTAGTCTTGTTGTTGTTTATAGTATTGTTTCTTCCTAATTTTAGTCCATGTGTTGAAATTTCTTACTAGTGTGTGTAGGATTATGATTTTCTACTTGCAACATTAGTTCTCCTATCTCGTTTCTCACTCCCTTTTCTTGCTTTACAGGAAAAGTTATCTCTAGTAAGAAATTTATAGATTTTCCCACAGGCTTAGTGGAATGCCCCTATTAGATCCCCAATCGAAAGGCCACGCCGAGAAATACACCTTTTCAAATACATGCAAACAAAAAATATGTATCGTTTAAGTAGAGGGACTTAGATTCCCGGATGAAATTTTTTCTCACCAACAGATGGTAAGTGGGCCCCACTCAAAAATGTTAGTTTCAAAAAATTTAGGTTATGGATAAGTTGTTCATTGAAGACATTGAAGAAATAAAAATTATTTGGATCTTAGGAGTTTATATACATGTCCATGATATTTTTAGATCATGGTTGAATTATTAGAGGGCAAAGTGTGCCCAAGACTAGCCTTTAGGCCTAAAAGGGTAGTTTTGAGCAATAGTAGAGATTGACCTAGTTGAAGGCCTTCCATTTAGATTTGGAAAGAAATGTAAGATGTTATGAAAATAATAATGAGAAAAATTCTAATTATGAATGGTTTGTCTCTTGGTGAAGAGTTGTAATACGTTAATGATCTCTTCGTAAGACCTAATTCTAGTGTCTTGAAGTATATTTGAGTAGTTACAAAGTTTGTTTTGTTTCTAGGTATTCCACTTTGAGTTGAAATAACATGTGAGTTGTTATAGAAACTATATTCAGATACCTTTCCATTTATATATGTATTTTATATTTATTATTTTATGTGACGGTGAAGTAGTTAATTTTGAAGACCTAATTACGAGGTCTAAAGGACAATTTAATAGTGTTGGAAAATGGAAGTTCTTGAAAACTTGTGGGAACAAGTAAGAATTATAATGAGATTGGAGGTTTTTTATAAATATAATGTGACATGGTTCATTTTTTGGTGAATCCTTGAAATTGTATTGAGTTTCCATGGTTGAGGTCACAAGTTGACCTACTTTGATTGTTTTATTAAAGGATTGCTTTGACTAGAAGATGGATGTAGAAGACTCAAATTTTGGATTATTTGATGCTTTATAACTATTGGAGAGTAAAAAGGGATGAAATTTTTCCATAGTGAATGAATTTATAGGTCTTGAAAGTGGCAGAAAGGGTGCAAACCAATTGAGTTTCAAAAACTTATTTTTGGGTAGCTGATTTTGGTAAAGAGGAAAGTAAGTGTATTTTGCATTTTGGATGTTTCATGAGGTCTGAAAAGTATGGATATGTTATAAAGGTTAGTTTATTTACAATTAGGGATTACATTATATAGTCGAGATGTTCTTTGGTGATATGGAGCATGATAGGGTAAGACTGGCTCATAGAAATGTATGTTTTGAGTAGGAAATAGGCCTACTTGATAGATTTATAAAGATAATTATTGGTGAAAGGTAATGTGAAAGTATGTATGATGTTATTATGATGTAATTGACATGCTTGAATCCTTTGAAGGCTTGAATAAGCATGGTGATGATTTTGGAGGTCTTTTATGATCCAATTGATGGGGTTTTGAGCCCTTTTGGGCTTGTTCGATTGTCTTAGTGCATGGATGACATACATGGGTCCATATTATGTGTTTTTATGAATTTTTTGTTATATGTATAATTTTTTATGGTCTAGATCCTTGGTGTGGACAAAATCATGTTATTTTTGAATTGAGAAGCATATAAAAGAGCATGTTTAGTTAACATTTTGAACTAGTTGAGTAAGAGGGGAAAATGTAACCTAAGTGAGGAAGTTAAGGTGGATTAAAGGAATAAAGAGAGAGATGAGGATGTTTTTGAAAGTATTAAGAATTTTTAAAAGTATGTGTGCAATTTTTTTAATCCAAATTCGGTTCATGGAAAAAGAAGAATAAAGTGATTTGAAGGAGAGAGAAGTTGATGATGGTTTGATGTATTTGTGACCTAAATTTGGATCACAACCAGGTGTGGGATCATCATATTTTCATTGATCATTATTCTATAAAATCTCTTATTATAAGTCGTATTCATAGTATTATCTTGTTTTGATTAATATCAATAATGTTTTAGGGGTTGGTGCTCCTTGTGGGGTTGGTGCCTCACTAAAGAAATATCTTGTGATATGTAATATTCACTTGAGTCCTTGCTTGTTTTAATATAAGAAATGGTTTTTCAGTGGGTTTTCTTCCCCAGGAGGGGTTTCCACTTAAATCTTATGTCTATGTGTTGTCTCTCATGTTTCATGTTCATATGAATATATGGTTCACACTTAATAAGCTCATATTGAATGTATATGATTGATCTGGATATTAATGGATGTTGCAAACAATAATAAATGAAGTAAAGAGATTTGTAGGACTGATTTAACCCCCCTCTTGGTCCATTGTGCTTCAAAAATTTGGTATCTAGGTGTTATGTTGTTTGTAGTAGTTGGTAGGATGTGATCACCATGGGAATGGGGTACAAGGTCATATGATGGACCATTTATTACACTTTGCTTGATTTTTCCATGCGTAGGTTGTTTTGGTGAGTTTTTTTCAACCGCTCCATGTGCATAGTCTAAATATGACACTTGGTTACACTTAATAGTTTTTGAGATATCCACTGATGCATTAAATTTGGTTAGTGGTGGGTTTTTATGAAGCCATGTGGATTCTACTTAGTGGTGAGGTGACAATGTGTGAGGGTTTACATATATCAATGTCTTTGGGTTTGCACAAAATGGGTTTTCTAAAGGATTTATATTTTTCAAGAAAGTACAATTGGAGATGTATAGACTTCCTGGAACCATATTTACCCTATTTTTTCTATTACGAGGCATGGTGTTCTTATCTTTGTCTCTTATAATTTTTATATTTTTTTTTTTTCCTTTCCAATGAAATATAAATTTAAACTAAAGGAATTTTTTTTTTTTTATTATTGGCAAATAGTTTTTTGAAAGGGACTATACCCTTGAATACAAAAGAAGGCCTGAGAGCCGGAATAAGAGTGAGAAACAGAGAGAATGGATCAAGATCCAAGTGTTACAACGAAGCTCCAAGTAGCTCAGAAACAGCTACTCAACCGAGACAAAACAGCAAAACAACAGCAAAAAAATAGCAAACCGACCGCAAAGAAACAACAGAAAAACAACAAAAATCAGCAGAAGCTCCCAGAGCTACTTCTTGGTAGCTTTATCGATACTGATCTTGATTTTCTTCCAGGCATGAAACATACCCAAAGCAGTCATATGGGCAGCATCAGTCTTATCAAGCTCCTCAATGGTTCTTTTGCTTTCTTTTTCGTTGCCCCAAAGTGCAGCCGGGACACCGCTGAGGTTGGAAACACTTTTGGCATGGCCCTGGATGAACTCCTCAATCGCCCTAAAGGCTACAATGCTGTAATCATGTCTAGTCTTGGCCTTTCCTAAGCGGAAGTCTAAGGAGGTCAGCTTCTTGTATATGTCCTCAATCTGACTGCTATCAATGTTCCCCTCTTCCTCCCTGCTTTTCTTGCCTTTCTGCTTGGCAAGGTTCTTGACCTCATCCTTCAGCAAATTCATCTCAGCTTCTAAGGCCTCCAACCTCTTAGAAGAGCTATCCATCCGCACCTCCTGGGACTGGCACTACTGATGTTCAGCAGGTCATGAGCAATCTCAAGGTCAAAAGGCTCCTTCTCCACAGAAAGAGTCTCAAGGTTGAGCCTCCTGGAAGCCCTGGTGACTGGTCTCTTAGAGGTAGAGGTGAGGTGGGTGACGGGAGCAGCAGCAGGGGGAATGGAAGGAGAAGATAGTGGAGCCGGCATGGGGGTGGCAGCAATGTGGAGGGGGCAGCAGCAGGGGCAGCAGGAGAAGCAGGGCTGGCAGCAGCAGAGCCCATCAAAGGGGGAGCCGGGTAGGAGAGGAAGGAAGACCAGGGTACTTCAGTAGGTAGCATTTATGGATTAACAAAATAAGACCCTGATGCAAGGGAATCACCCGGGTGTGCTTCTGAAACTCCAAAATGGAGCGTTCAAGGGAGTTCAGCAGATAATGGGGGAAGCAAACCAATCGATTCCTACGGAAGTGGTTTAAAAAGATTAGATGTTTAGCAGGGACAGTGACAAACCTACCTTCCAAGGAGATGAATCGAATCATCATACGAGTGACCTCGTCATAGGGTGATGGAATTGAGCTGACAAGTAGGCCCACTGTGCTAAAAGTGAGCTTCTCAGCTCCCTCCACAAATCTTCTTTCTTCAGCCTCTTTGTCAACCCTTTTGTTGAAGAAGCGGTACCCCTCCAAGCTAAGGCCGGTCGCTTCAGCAATGAGATCTTCATTGATTAAAATCTTCTGACCCCCATAGTCGACAGTCCTCTCTTTCCACTCCTTGGCAAAGCGAACAGATATGCTTTGGTCATGTCCCTGCACCTTATCAACGAAGTTGGTGAAGCCTCCTTTGCTGAGAGTGTTCCAAAGCTCTGTATTTTCCTTCCAGTCGGGGTCAGCGCATGGTTCAATTTGGCAGGGAGGCCCTCCCATCTTCTCTGTGATATATTGGTTACAGCAATTTCTCAAATTTCTGTGAGCGTAGTGAACTGTCCGCTTCTTGCTGTTGAAGGCCGCACAAAACTGAGAACTATAGCCGTTGTTCTTCTCACGAACGGCTGCGTAACGGCTGAACTGAGCCTGCGGGAAGTCGCGTGTGAGAGTAACCCTTTCCCTGTCAACAATCACATTACAACTTTCATCGGTTTCCGAGGAGCTATGAATTGCTGTAACCAATATATCACAGAGAAGATGGGAGGGCCTCCCGCCAAATGAACCATGCGCCGACTCCCGACTGGAAGGAAAATACGAGCTTTGGAACACTCTCAAAAAAGAGGCTTCACCAACTTCGTTGATAAAGGAATATTATTCTAGTGGTTTTAAAAAAACAAAAATTGTAGTGTAAAATAGTAAAATCTGCCTCATGTTCTACGTAACCCGAATGAATTTTGGTTTGTTATGTAATATCATTTATTTAATTAAAATCATCTACTAGTTTATTAATATCATTAACCACCTCTTGCAAATGTGAGTGTGATTTGATTTACGTAATATCTTATTAAATATCAAAGTGTTTGTTTATGATGTAATAAATTAATAATATATATACATATGTATGTGTTTAATAAATATCTAATAAATCACTACTATATATGTATGTATGTATTTACGTATGTATACATATATATCCATATAGATGTATATGTTAGCATGTTAATTGGTCTTTAATACCACCTAATCAATGTGTTAAGTAGTATGTTGGTTTGGATGGCATTTAATTTGGTCAATAGACCACTCAATATTATATATGTGGTGTATTTATATTAATGTGTGTCATTTATGTTCATGGAAATGAATCGGTGTTGGAAAGGTTTAATAAACTTAAGATAATACTTAAGTTATTTGGAATTTTAAATGGATAAAAAACAAGGTTTATGGTTTAACTGGTTGTTGATAAAACCATGACGTGGCTCGGAAATTAGTAAGCTTTGGTTTGATTTTAATATGCCTTGGGAAATGGAAGATTCTTGGATAATCTAAGGCACGCAAAACATCTGCATTATTTCATTTTTGTTTGGTTTTTAAAGCTCGGTTTGGAGCTGTGGATGGAGTTTTGAGGGAATGTTGTTTGGGTGACTATGCATGTAATTTATTGTTGTGTTTACAGTTATCATGGTGTTATTATTATTTAAATATGCTATACTAATATTTGATGGTTTTTGTAAGAATCTAACTTAGAATACTTAGGAGGATTTGGAAGCAAAATACATGCATGCATTTTTATAATTTTACTCCTTGTTATTTGATGAAATATCTGGATAATTTTTATAGTTTTGGTCTATTATAATGAATCTGGATACATTATTTGGTCTAGGATCATTATTATTGAAATATATATACTTCTATTTGGTTTTTGATGAAAAATATAGAAAATAAATGATGAAATAGTTGAATACAAATTGTGCTATTGATTAATTGTAAGATTTTACACTACATGTGTTTTGTTTGCTTTAGTATGTGAAAATTGGAAACATTTTTGGGTTTAATAATTGTATGGGAACTAAAAATGATACAATGAGGTTTTGTGAGATATGAATAAAAATGTTTTATATTGATAGCTATTTCTTAGAGCTTTGTTGTTTATTATTTGATTACAATTTTTGAATGGATTATTGTGGGAAATCTAGTAAGGAATTAGGTGTTATGCTTTGGGTTTTGGAATTATTTTTGATTCTCGAGAAACTACATACGTTCTTCTAGATTAGCATTTGAAATCTAAAAATGTTTATAGTCTTAGACAACTTTTCGTGTTCAATAAATGACAGTTATAATAAAAATGAATTGGATTAATTTTATAGATACTTCCTTGATTTTTGAAGATAACATGTTGTGTACATTTTATTACATAATTTTTGTTTGTATTGGGTTTTGGGATCTATTAAAAGATAGTTTTATAGATCCTTGTGGAGCAATTTTGTTTTATACCTTATCTCGAACTCATTTTGGATATGGGTTTTTCTATTTGGAGAAAATAATTAAGGATTTAGTTTTATGGCTCTTTGTAGAACACTACTGTTATAATTAGTTTTAATAATATCCTTTTTGGAGCATGTATTTTATCATACATGCTAGGAAATCATGTTCAGGATAAGGTTTTTATTATTTGTAAAATGGTATAAGTATTAGTTTCAGATCTCCTTCTTGAAGTGTTGTTATTATGTTATTAAATATGTTTTGTTTTGGAGTTTATGTGCAACAAAAATGAACCAAAATGGTTAGTTACAACTCCATATTTGAGATAAATTGGTAACATGTTCCATATGTTTTTGAGGCTATTGAATGAAATATGGGTAAAGAAATAAGAGGTTTTAGATCTTTTAATGCCCACTTCCCTTAGAACCTTTTTTATGATATCGGATTAGTTGTTCTTAGCTTGTTATATATTTAATTTTTACACATTAATAGGGGATTTTGATATTGATACTTTGATATTGGGACATTATTTATATCAGCATGACATGACAAAATCAATTAGATGGATTTGATGTTTATATATGTGTATATATTATATGTATGGATGATGTTAACCTTGTGATGCAGATTATGGTATTATTGTGTTTATATTGATCATGCAATTATTTGATGATTGTGATAATGTCCTAACGTTCATATTTTGAAAATTTTAAATGATGGAATGTTTTACTAACACAATTATGCTCAAATTTCTTATGTTACATGTAATTATGCTAATAACGATTATTGATGATTGATATTGGTGTATCTTGATTTCGATGATCTTAGTATATGCAAATGTACGTTTGGAAATATTTTTGATATATTTGGTGTGTATGTAGTGTGCATCGTTGTACATGATACACACACACACACACACACACACACACACACACACACACACACACACAAAGCGCACGTGGTGACAAGGGGGCAATAGGAAAAGGATGTTCAGGCCAAGACCCTTGGCCACCTTGAGCAACATGGAGTGTGGATTTGAAAAGTGGCTATGACCTTGTAAAATGTGTATAGTTATTTTATTTATTTTGGCATACCTATGTTGAGGCCCCTTTTGGTTTTGCACCCTTGCATTTTCTTAAAAAAAAAAATTCCCCCTCTCCTCATGTGATTTTATTTTTGTATGGTCCCCTTGGTTTTGCAGGAACAAATTAATGATTTCCAAAAACCTAAAAAAGTAATGGAGGGGCAGATTTGGTTTTGGAGTAAAGTTTTGGGTAACCATCTTGTCACCTAACATTGTCCTTACTACTTTAAAAGATCCCTTACCCATAACCTAACATAGGTAGGGTAATTTTGTAGACTTATTTATGATTTTTGACTTATTTTTGTGGATTTTTTTCATAGGGTTTAAATGCACTTTAATTTCTTGGTTGAATTACATTGTTAAGTGAATATTTTTCTTTGATTATTGATGTGAGTTTTGGGTGAGGGATGTGAAAGGTGATGGCTTGATTTTTTCCTTCTTAAGTCATTTATTTTCTTTTTATATATTTTATGTGTGTCCTTGATGATATCAAAACTCTAGATTTGATAATGAATTTAAACAACAATAATTTTATATCAACACGTGAAAATAGAGAAAACATATAAAAAAATAAAATATAGAGAATAATGGAGCAATTTCTATTGATTAGTGGAGGGAATTTTATACAATTTCTTGCTCCTATAATCATGGAGTCAAGTCTCATCATCTTATCCCCATATTTCTCCTCTAATCCCTAGTCTTACTCCCAATCCCAAGATAATCTCACACACTCCTATCTCTATGAGTTGTGCATGACAACTAATTCTGCACACTCACATATTATTTAAATATTAAATAATACTAATATTCAAACCATATGTTCACACTATGAACACTAATTTCCTAACATTCACCCCCTTAGTGTGAACATGGGTGAGTTTTGTCTAGTACTGATCATGTTCTACAATTTGATGGTTTTCAAAGAGTACCATCAAATCCAACAGGTTTTCTAGTGGAACCATTAACCACTCTATATGTGATTTTCTAAGATATTCACAAACTCTCAAATTGGTTTTCTAGTGGACCACCAACCACTTTCATAGCAGCATACATGTTTCCCCACCTCATCCTTACATTCAAGAGAAAATATAAGAAATATCGCTCACACAAGAGCTCACTTATTACAAGAGCGAACATGAATAAATCATCTATTCTTATTACATCACATAATGAAAATTAAACACACAACAAAAATAAATGCCACAAATTTATTGTGTGGCCCCTTCGCTTGCGGTTGGCGAGAGGTCATTGATTATCCTCCTTCCTTCATTTCCTCCTTCCTCCATCATGATGATGCTAAATCAACTGAATTTTTCTTTGAGGATCATTTTACAATTCTATTAGATGTCGGTTTCAAATAATAATGAACCCTTACAATAATAATTAGCTTTATATTTATTCAAAATAATAAAGCATATCAGATTTTAATTGTTGGAAATCAGTCACTATTTTTTTTACAGAATAATTAGAAATTGTATAATTGTTTCCATGATTTATCTTAAAATAAAAATGGGTTTCTATAATATTTTGATATAAGTTTTCCATGATACAGATAAAAAAACCCAAAAAACTTTCAGAAAATTTGGAATCTGGGTTTTTGAGAAAAACATGAATTACCAGTCATTTTTTTGAAGATCAGAATCCTAAAAATGGCGATGAAAGCTTCAAAACTCTCATATCTGCATCTTAGAGGCTGCGGTTTTGTCCTGCAATGAATCTCATAACTTGTCCTAGCCTGCTCTGATACCAGATGATATCAAAACTCTAGATTTGATAATGAATTTAAGCAACAATAATTTTATATCAACACGTGAAAATAGAGAAAACACATAAACAAATAAAATATAGAGAATAATGGAGCAATTTCTATTGATTAGTGGAGGGAATTTTATACAATTTCTTTCTCCTATAATCATGGATTCAAGTCTCATCATCTTATCCCCATATTTATCCTCTAATCCCTAGTCTTACTCCCAATCCCAAGATAATCTCACACACTCCTATCTCTATGAGTTGTGCATGACAACTAATTCTGCACACTCACATATTATTTAAATATTAAATAATACTAATATTCAAACCATATGTTCACACTATGAACACTAATTTCTTATCACTTGATTTGGGAAATAATGGTATTTTGATAAAATCATGGCAGAAAAAAATGTGCATGGGGAAAGGAGTGTACCTTGAGTGAGGTGGAGAAGGTGCTCCTAGTTGGCATCCTTGTGGATCCAGCTCACCCTTCCCCCTTTCTTATTATATAAATAAGTGTTGTGATTAGTTGGAAAAAATTACACTCTTGTTTATTTTGGGAAATTTTTCTTGAAAAATCTTGGAAAAGTAGAGAGGAGTTGGAACAACCAATGAAAAAAGCCATGGATTTGAGGTAGGGATTTCAAACCTTTTTTTAACATTTTATTTATTTATCTTACATGATGAAAATGGTTTGCTTGGGTGATTTATTTACCATGGTTATTTTGATCATTTCACTCCCTCTAAAGTAATTTTTCTTATTGCATCAAAATGAGTTTGGATGGGTAAAGAGATTCTAGATTTTGGTGTTGGAGGGGAGTATGTGGTGTTAGTTTGGTGGAGGGAAAATATTTTTAGGTTTTTTGTGGATGTAATATTGTGGTATTTCATTTATATGGATTTGGGGTAGATAGGGGTTGGAATTTTGTGGAGGGAAAAGGGGTGGTTCGGGAGGTATAAGATGCAATGGAGAAATAAGGAGGTTGGTAGCTTGGAGATTCAAGGCTAAATCTCACTACCCATTTTTATTTGTAAGGAGACTAACCCGGATTCATCCCTCTCCCATTTGGTTTGGTTTTCAAACCTTTGTTCTTGTTGTTGTTGATTACATTTTTCTGTTTTGTACTTGTGTTTTTGAGTCTTATGGAGCTAGTCCATTTATGTTGCTCAAGGGGGTTGTTGATTCATCTATTATTCATTTTTGGGGCTTGGGGTACTTTGTATAAAATATCCCCTTATTCAATGGTTTGGTTGGGTAGAGAGTGCCGCTTGGTTCCCCATGTGTGCTTGGAGATAGTATGAGATGACTAGTGGTTGGACCTTGTAACTCTCTCTCTCCCTAATGTGATCGATAATTTAGCTCCATTTTTTCCAATGTAAACTTATATCCTTCATTTTGTAATCCTTGTAAAGAAGAATTTTGGGCATTGTAATGTATTGTGTGTAACGCATTTTTATAAACTTTAAGAGGATTCATTATGATATTTAAAATTATAACTCAAATGAAATCATGGGAGTGTAAAGTTGTTTGCTTTTGTAATTTAACATTTGCAAATTTTCCGAAGATGAAATTTAATGCTCTTTGTTATTGTTAAACTATTTAAATTTTCATTATATGGGGTTGTAAGAATGAGTCTTGAAGGGTAATTAAAATTGAATCTAGTTATCATGGGTTAGGAGGTGTTTTGTGGTGTATCAAGCTTGGATGGAAATCAGTTAGTGCAAATGGTGCATCCCAACTAGTAAGAAAACATTTGTAAGTAAATGTGCACTTACTAGACATGGGATACACATGGGTGTGGCCATCCTTCCATGCAACATCTTAGCTAGTAAGAGAGCATTTGTAAGTGAATGTGATCTTACTAGATGGGATAAAAATGGGTATGGCCATCCTTCCATGAAGCTTACATGGAGCAGTGACCATATCCATGGTGCATCTCATCAACTCCATTTTTACCTTATTGTTGGATTTGAAAAATGAATGTTTATAGGTGAATTATCTTATTAAAAGTCTTATAATCTTATTGTTTTATATTGTACCTCATTATTTGTTTGAAATCAATGTATATGACAAAACTTGTTGATATATAGAAAATTTTAATGCTTTTGGAAATAAAGTTTTTACTTGCCATTACAACTATTTAATAATTTCGTAATCTATTTTTTTATTAGATAGGGTAAAAAATAGGGATAGGATCCCAGAGGACAAGTACAAAAATATTACATTGTGACAGAAACAAAGCGAGATAAAAGAGGGATATGACACAAAGAGTTGAACATAATTAACTCCAAAACATAGAAGGAGGTACAAGAAGAAATGACCAAAAGAGACCTACGCCATTAAACAAGAAAAAACAAATAAATTTACCCAAAAGTTCGCAGACAATTCGAGAAGAATTTCTATTAGATAGATTTACTTTTGTTGGAGGGTTTAACCTCCCTGATCTCTTCTTTCATGCTAGGATCATAATTCATCTTCTTCTCGGGAGGGTTCCTTGACGACGTACTCTTCAAGATCCTCCCGTGAATCCTCCTCCTCCTCTTCAACATCATCAGAATTGATCCACCTCCTTTTCAGACTTCATTTTTCCACAAAGAAACGAAAAAAACACCCAAATCCTAAACCAGAGAGTCCAACTACTTGATATCCCTGTGGATGTTCTTCTAGGCCAAGCATATTTTCTTGGTGGATTCAATGCTATCAATAATTCCCTTCCTCACCACCAAGTTAGTCTCTTCCAGGACCTAGACCACCATTTCCAAATACTGAAATTTGTTCTTCCACATATCAAGACCATGCTCTCCTTCCAGGGGCACTTTATCCTTACCCTTCGATGGGCCAGCTTCCTACTTTTCCATCCCTTCCACATTATTCCCCTCACCCATCTGCTTAGTACCCAGATTACCCTCCCTCATCTTGGAAAGAAAATCGGTTGGGGAATATCCTCCTCATCTTCAATTAGGGGAATTTTTTTATCTCGGGTTGGTTTCCCATTATGGAACATGAGAAGAATGAGGCCCTCATGGATGGGGGACTCCACCTTACTCCATTGGAAATCCTTCACCAAGGTGGTCAGAGACATAAAAGATAGAAGGGAATACTGAGCATTTTCTTGTGTCTAAACATGTTCAGAAAAGACAAGTGGTGGGTATATATCTTGTGATATTTACCTTCCAGGGTAAGATACTTCATGATGTGCAGGCAGACCTCCCTCCACACCCTAGGAATATAGGATCAAGTGATGCCATTGGTGAAGTAATGGATAGTTTCCTTTCCCAAAAAGAAAGTATTGATTTCATACTCTCTCTGATTCCTATCCTTAAATATTTTTAGACCTTCCATGTCCATACCAGTAATACGGGCAATGGATTCCTCCGACGTATCAATTTCCATGCCACTGAGATCACCACTTTCCCCTCTTTCCATGCCATCCCAAACTCCATAGTAAGTGAGGGATCATGCCCTTGGAGTTTGGTGATAAATTTTTGAAACCCCAATCCTAAATAGGTGCCACATAGACTTATCCTCCACAATATGCCCATGGCTAGATGACTCGACTCTGGTTCTATCTCTACCCATGGTGGCCAAAATTTTACTCCAATGCTTAACACTTTGAGGTCTGTAACTTTTGATATTAGACTTGCCTTTCCAAGAATAGCTTAAGTCAAACTCACTTTTGTAATATTGGAAAATGAACCCATTATTCTCCCTCACATTGCTTAAGGTGAAGTGCTTACAAATTTTCATGATTAATAATATCATTAATATGCACAGGTATGACCTCACCTTTTTCCACACTTTGAAATCATTACTTTTAACTCCCTCATTTACCAATCTATCTCGCACAAGTATTGTTGATGCGAGGGATATGAGTGATGATATGGGAATCAAAGTACTTAAGGTGCTCTTTAATATCATAAATAATATTACCCAAAGCCCAATTATTGTAACTAGTCTTGTTAATGGCATTTAAAATGAGAAGAGAGTCCCCCTCAATAAGAATATGTTTAATTCCTTTCTCCTTAACAAGACTAAGAATAAGAATGAAACTTATATTCTATTTTATATTATCACTTGTTAAATATTGTAGTCATATTGTTATATAGGGAAATATAGTTTGTTGGTGTATGGAGAAATATTGGTATTATTTTCTAATTTTTTTCCAAAATAGAATAAATCTTTCTCCTACAATACGAGTAATTATTAGACTATCTAGTTTCATCTTCCTATATATGACACCATTTTATTTCTGCTAACTTAGGAATATGGTGGTTGTGCTTATAGCCACCTTAAAATCTATATCAGTATGGGATAAGTAATCCTTGCACATGGAGATAGATTTGTAACCATAAATTTTCTCATAATTCCTCATTTTAATTTATAAAAAAATGAAAAGGGGTCACCACCTATTATCTAACCCCACTTCCACCTCCTCCCATATCCTTCTTCTACCACCATGGCTACTTCCTCCTCCCTCACCATTCTCCTCTTCTATTCTCTTTCCTAGTTTCCCACCCGCACACAACATCAAACAAATAAAAAAATTCTTACCCGTAACTTAGTCATTAAAACCCTAAAAGGGTTAATAACTAATGAGTGCATACAAAGAATTATTATATCATCCTTATAGCTATAGGTTTTTCTCCTAAATACATTAATTAATGCATGTGGGATGTTCTAGATAATTGTTTCTAAATTAAGATTGATGTATTCATCCTTATCTTGTCTCATGTGAACTAATGACCATAGGAATTCCCATTGAATTCTATTGTGAGTGATTTGATGACATGTGGAGGTTGATAAAGCACATTTTATATAAATTTTGATCAAGTCAAAGTCAAGGGGACTGATTCCTTTGCCACTATGCCATTTGAAGGATTTTCTCATAACATCCTATAAACGAGGACCCTGTTTTTAGCTATATTACATGATGTCATTGAGACTTTATGAGGTTTTAATTAGTTAAATCCATTACCTAAAATTGTGGCATGTTCTGTAGCTAATTGTCTCTAGAAGACACCTCCTTGAAACTGTTTTGTAGTTAGTAGTTTTCAATACAGTTTTATACATCAGTTGATAGTTTTTTTAGTCTCATGATGGAGTATGTTCTAAAATCATTTGAATAAATATAATCTATGTTGTTTTAAGTATCTATTGGTGTTAAGTACCTCAATTCCAAAGGAGAGAAAGGGCCCACTCAACTGAGGAGATTGGAGGATTGGTGTTTCGTGCATAATATTTATTCCGATAAGTTAAAGTTTCAGTATCTTGATTCGAATGATTATTTGAATGCAGTATTATATTTCCTTGCTTTAGTATATTTCCTTACTATCATTTCTTTCATGTGATCATTTCAATTCAGTTAAGCATTTCCTTTTGAAATAATTTTATTATAGCAAGATTTTTTCATTATATTAAATGCATTACCTAAACTCAATGTTTCATTTTAGTAGCTTAGAACTGTATTTAATTTCTGTAGAGTAGAGAGAAACAAGATAAAAATATTGACTGAACCTCCCCAAGGAGAACTACCATAATAACTATGTTTCATATAACTTATCTCGCATACAACTTTGAACACAACCTTGGTTTAGAATGACACCAAAAATTAAATCGGTTAGTTAAATGATTGGAAATTATAATGACCCATCATATTTGGTGTCATTGTCTAGGAAACCATAATAAAAACATGCCATTCTATTTACATTACATGATATGGGTGTTAATGAAGTTGAGTTATGCAACAAGTAAGAATTATAAGCATTTCTTACACAAGAAATATTGATGCATAGGTCAGGAGATGCTCAAGGGAGATTCATAGTGGGAGTGACATTGAATCTAATGCAAAACCTAAGAGTGATACTAAAACCTAAATCATCTTATTTAGAACCTGAGAAAATTTTAGAAATGGGAGATAATGGAAATGATGATGACAGACCCTTGGGTAGAACCTTTACTTATCCCATTATCTTAAATGAGGATGAGGATGCACCTATGAAAAACATCTCCCCATCCATTCTCCCTATCTTTTGAGGAATGTCCACATAATATGTAGACCAATTATTGTTTGATCTCAAAGTCCTATGCCGGACATATGACTACAAGATAGATAGCCATAAACTCAGCTTTTTTCCTTCTATCATCAAATAATCTATCATGAGGTGGTTCATGGATTGACCCCAAAATCCATTAATTCAGTGGGAACAAATGGAGACATCCTTTTTGTACAAATACCAAGACTACTACAGGGGAAGAGATAGGGGCAAGAGTTCTTTCAGATACAAAAAGAATATGAAAATATGGATGTTTATTTGGACAAATTTATTTTTGTTCATAAGATAATTGGTTATGAGTTGAATACAAAAATAACCAAGATAATATTTCTTAAAGGACTTGATGATGAATATAAGGAATCCCTCCATATCATGGGATGAGGTGATGTATACAAAATTTCTATGGCACAGATTACTGAGTTATGTAGAAGCTACTCTAGAATAAGGGGAGGCCTTAGACAAAGGAAAACATCAAAAATTCCCTTTTCGCCTAAAAAATTCTAGAGGAAATTTCCAACATGAAAATAGACATCTTGTCACAACTAACTTCAACCATAGATGGGCTGAAAGCTAAAAACAATGTTGCAAAAGAACCTTTAGACATATATTGCCCCAGATGTAGGAAAATAAATCCTTTGAAAGAATGCCCTTTAGATATCATAAAAATGTGCCTGATTTGTGATGTCCCTAACCACGATACCAACCATTTCACTCTCTTACCTTAGATAACATAAAGATTAAATACCATAAATCAAGAAAATATAGAGGTAGACTTTGTTTAAATATCAAATAACCAGTCTTCTTATGCCCCTAGACCTACTTAGAATCCTTAAATGATGTCATGGCCCAATCAGAATTCTCCACAAAATTGGGGACAACCTTATTAGACACCACCAAACTAGATGGTGTACCCATAGCCACCATCATGGATTCTTGTATACAATTATCAAGGTTAGACATCACCATAAAATGTACATCCATGACTAAACCAATAATGGGCACCTCAACCAAATTATAATCAGCCAAAGAGGTTTACACAACAACAAAAATCTTTAATGCCTCCACCACAAAAATTATCAGCAAGGAAAAGCACAAAAACTCAGCTCCCATCCTAGCCTGTCTCAAACCCCAAAAATCAACAAATAACTTCAATTAATGAAGCAGGATAGGGTGAGACAATGCAGGTAAATGCCATTAATAACTTACAACTGAGATCTAGAAGAACAATGAACAATCCTCCTATAGTTATCACTGAAATACCTAAGGAAAGTGAGAGGATACATGAGGAAAGTGAGGAAACTGGACATGTTCCACAAACACGAGACACTAGGAATAACTAGGAGAAAGATAAGAACATGCATATTGCTCCTTTCCCATAAATATTAAAAGAAATATAGAATGAGGAAGAAACAACACTAGTTCAGGAGTTGAAAAAGATGAATATTGAGGTCCCACTTCTGAGAGAAATAAGGGACATTCCCAAATTAAACTAGACCATTAGAAACCATTGCATAAAGACACTAGGAAGGAAGAAGAAATACCAAAAAATAGTCAAAGTATAAGGAAATCTAGCTGACTTTGTAGCTGGAAAACTTCTCTCACCAAAATATGGGGATCCTAGGAGTCTATTCATTACTATTTTTGTGAATGGTCAGTCAATATCCAACGTTTTGGTGGATCTTTGTGCTTTTATCAATGTCATAAAAAAACACATTCGATTTGTTGTCCTTGATAGGATTGTAACTAACCAATATTTTCTTCTAATTGGAAGATCAATCTATTGTTGTACCATAGAGAGTAATTGAGGATGTGATGGTCACAGTTGAAACTTAGGAGTATTTAGTAGATTTTATGGTCTTATAACCTAAATCTTGGAAGTTAGGATACCCAGTTATCTTAGGAAGACCTTGGTTAGCTACTATTGCTGCATACATTGATTGTAGGTCAGGGAAAATGACTATTTTAAATGGGTAAAAAGAAAAGAATATTTCCCTTTATCCTCCTACCCAGCCATATGTGGATGTTTGTGAACATGTGTGGGTATAATTTTCAGATACTAACAACATGAGTTCTTCTTATATGGCCACCATTGCAATAAAAAATCATATGGAAGAAATTCTTGAGCCATACCCAATGTTTAATGAAGATGATACTATGAATATAGAAACTAGGAATGTGGCTATGGAAACCCAAATTATGGCTACTAGAAATGAATGTTTTGAACTCAAAATAAAACATCACCTTGGTAAGTGACATTTATATTGAAGATTATGAAGAGATCTATGATTACCATGGAAATACACCACTGATTTTCATTGTCCTTTAGCTAAGCTTGTACCACTTGAAAATATGACTATTCTTCAAATGTTACATCCTCATGCTTGTCCCTTGAACTATTTGATTGCTGAAATAGATCTTGTTATCTTGAAAGACATTAAACAAGTAACTGTTGAAGTGGGAAAAGAACTAACTATTGGTAACAATTTAGGAAACAACCAAGAGACTAGGTTTGTTGATATCTTGAGGAATCATTCAAAAGCTTTTGCTTAGGACTATACTAACATGAAAGGGATATATTCAAACATATTTACTCATCATATTTACACTGATGATGTTAAACCAGTTAGAAAACCAAAAAGTAGGATTAATCCAACACTTAGAGATATTGTCAAAAACGAAATAGAAAAACTATTAAGGGTAGGATTTATCTATCCAATATATGATAGTCGGTGGGTATAATCTGTTCAATATAGTTTCAAAAAAATGGTAAGTGAAGAATCTATATAGATTATAGGGATCCTGATAAATCTACCAAGAAATATTACCTTCCCCTGCCCTTTATTAACTAGGTTTTGGATAATTTGATAGGTAAGAAATACTTCTCCTTCTTGGATGGGTTCACTAGATATAACCAAATCAAGTATAACACTTGCGATCAATACCACCTTAACTTATCCCTGTGGTGCATTTTTATACGAGTTCTACCATTTGGAATTTGTAACACACATGCCACCTTTCAAAGAGTAGTTTAAGCTATTTTGTAGACCTCACCAATGACTGTGTTGAAGTTTATATTGATTATTTTACCATCCATGGGTCTATTTTTGAAGAATCCTTCAGTAATCTTGAAAAAGAGTTAACCAAATGTGAGAAACACAAACTCTCCCTAAGTCATGAATTTTTTTTTATAGTGGTTGATCAAGGAGTTGTCTTGGATCATAATATTTCTACTAAGGGTATCCAAGTTGATCCTAAAATTATAGAAGTCATTATTAGATTGCCTATACTAATAAATCGTAACGATATCAAAAGTTTCCTTATACATGTAGGATATTAACGACAGTTCATCAAATATTTTACTAATATTTATGCACCCATGTTCTCTCTGCTGAAAAAAATCATGTTCTTGAATGGTCCCCTCAATTTTAACAAGCTTTTGAAATTATAAAGGATAAATTGACCACTACCTTGGTTTTTAGAGAACCCAATTGAGGACATCCTTTTCATATTCACATTGATGCTTCCAACACAACAATGGGAGTTTTTCTTGGAAATAAGCATGGGGAAGACCAAATGTATGCCATCTATTTCATCGTAATAATTGACTTTACAAGACTTGCTACTTTCACATGATTTGATATGAAGAGTGTTAGATCCAAATCAAGTTTGGTCTTAATTAAAGAAATATTGAAATAAATGTGAGATAAAAATTTTATGTTAAGAAAAATAAGTAAAAACTCCAAAGAAAGAAGGAAATATGCCTAATTTTAATTCTTCCTTACTTCAATTTAAAAAACAATTGCCTTAGAGTGGATCATTCTCGCTTAGAGAGTCATATTTTTTTTGACATTAGGTAAAAGAGGGTTAAGAGGACACTACCCTGTACATAATGAAGATCCCAAATAGAGCTATTATTCAATACCGAACCATACAAAAATATAGTCGATCCAAAAAGAATCAAAACTAACAGCTAGTACAAGTAAACTAACAACAATAAAAACACATAACTAACAACACTAAACAACAACCTAACATCAACCACTACTTTTTCATTTTCTCCAAGTTGGCCACTAGAGTGGACCATTCCTTAGCCAGTGATTCAATGTTAGTGCCCAGTGGTTACATCAGCTTCAGATAGTTCCATTTTCCTCTTCTTTGATGTCCCCTGCTCTTCACATTTTCTGTAGGCATTAACCAGTTGTCTGAGAGTTTGAAGGTGTTGTAAAGTGCACTTGATAGTGAGAATACTCCACTTAGTGAAGTTTTGAAGCATAGCCTTAAGATGATCCACATCACTATTTAAATTCTTACACTTTTCTTGCAGAACCTCCATATTGCCACCCTTTATGACTTGAGCCACATCCTCAAATTTCATCTTCATTACATGTCAGTCGTTGAGGATAAACTGGATAGTGATTTTAGTAAGCCAAGTGTCACATTTCACATTTTCAAGGTCTGCAACCAATTTAGCAAGATCAACTCCCTCTTCCACACCACCTTTTCCAAGCACTTCCATTTGGGTCTTTTCTTGGGTGTCAACTGAAACCTAGCCTCCTCTGTTGACTTAGTTCCCCTTTTTTAGCCTTCTTAATAGCCACCACCTTCACGTCATCTTATTTTAGGTCTTAGAGGCTCTACACTGCTTTATCTTCAACCACATTTTGATAATCCCCTTCACTCAACTTAGGGTATTGTTGTTGCAAACTCACAACACCCCTGGATGTAGATCAGGCTTCTAGGTTGATCACTCTAGCATCCAGTGTGATTGCACAACATGGAAACCTCTCTCCAAGTGTGGGACTTGTGAAACTGAGAGAGGAATCTCTAGATTAGAGGCTGGTTCCTCAAACTCCTCTGATTTAGATCTAATGCTTGCACAACTACAGAGGTTCAGGTCCTAATCCTATTCTAAATTGCAAGGAGACAGGGATAGAAGTGCAAAAATTGAAACTAACTAAAGATGGTGATGCACCAAAAGGAGTGGTGAATATTCTTGTCATGCAAATAGACACAAACCAAATATTGCAGCAT
Organism: Taxus wallichiana var. yunnanensis; assembly: GCA_018340775.1. NCBI lineage: Eukaryota > Viridiplantae > Streptophyta > Pinopsida > Cupressales > Taxaceae > Taxus > Taxus wallichiana. The sequence continues at coordinate 569,671,935 of CM031240.1, forward strand.
AAAACATACACAGGCTGAGAAGATATAATTTAGGATCTGAAATGAAGCAAATAACACAAACAAAGGACTGAAACCCATTCACAAAGCTTGCATTATTATTTCCAATGTCAAAAACACTACATTACAACCTCAGAGAGGTAAAAACTGTTACAGTCTTTGAAGAGGTCTGATTCTTGCAACAATCACTTGTTGGAGGTGAAATAAGAAGTCTGCTATGCCAAAAAATGTTCCACCTTTAGAAATGAGCCAAAACTAGCTTTTACATTGCATGGGTTGAGCCCAGGAGAGAGAAAACGTACAAAATGTAGGAACCCATTCCTCATTGATGCAAATGCATTAAACCAGCATGGAGGACCTTACAAACCCATACCCTGTCATTTTTGACCGAATTGCAGGAGAATGTGACCCATTCTGCGTTAAATTTGGTCATTGAAATGTCACTTCTGGCCATGAACACGCGTCAGAGCTGTTTCTTAACTTTCTCTCTCCAGACTACACCAAAATTCAAGATTAACCCCAGAATCATGTAGAGAATTTTATAAGCTTTCCAATGATATAAAGAACGTGCAAATCTGAGCTCTGGATCGAAAGATATAGCGATCGAAGATTTAGAACACAAAAGTGCAAAAATGGGTTTTGAAAAATTTTCCCGCGCTCGCCACCTAGATGACACGTGTCAAGCGTTGATTGGATGCATAATTCTCTCTCCTTCACTTACCCGTAGGTTTTCCCTTGAAATTTGACCTTTTAACTTTTTGGGAAAATTTTCCACTTTTCCCCACGCCCCCACAACCTGGGACACGTGGCATGCATTGATTGGTCGACAAGGGCGCGGGGAAGACCTTTGCTTTTTGGTTTTTGGTCAAAACTTTTTCCAAATTCTCTAACTGCTCCCCGAGCTCCACACTTCCCTACTCCATTGGACACATGTCTTGTTCTGATTGTCTCGGGCTGATCCTTCAAATCTCGCCCTTTGAACTTTTGGACATTTTCCCTTGTGACACGTGGCGTGGGCCTGCCATCTTTTCGCATCCCTCGCATCCCTTTGGCCTGGATGTCCCAAACTACCTAGAAAAAATTCTTCCGATTCACTTGATTTGGGCTTCCCTGTCCCTCTTTCGGCCGACGACACATGGCGTTATTTGATTGGATCTCAGCTCCTTCGGCTCTTCGCATCCACCGCGTACTTCTGGCCCGACTATCCCAGTGCTAAAGTTCTCTGTTTCGGCCGATCCGGGTGGTTCGCGTCCTTCACATCCTCACGGCCCAGATGTCCTACACTATTCCGCTCAGCAGTTACTCAATTTTTCTTTGACCTTTGGCGGTTCACCTTTCCGCGTCCCACGCGTCCTCACGGCCCGGATGTCCCTATGCTTTGCGGACCACCTGGAGGATTTTCAGCCGGTTCACGCCCCAATGTCCCAACTATCCCAAGGGCCACCTGGACCAGGACTTAGCCAATTTTCATGATTTTTCTTGGCCCAAGCTTGTTTTTTGCAACTTTTTCACCCTTTTTTAGAACTTGCTCCTTTCTTCTTGGACAGGGGAGTTAGAAAAAATCTGAGGGGACCCTAGAAACATGATTTTTTGCCCTAAATCAACCTATTTGCCTGGGACTTGAGTATTCAATGCATGTTATCAAAATTATCCTCGAGGGTGAATTTTGGATAACAGTATTCACTAGACTCCTCATTCTCGAATTAGTTTCATCTTCCACAACATAATTTATAAAGGATTTTGACAAGACACTATCCCCATTAACCATTTTATCCATATATAAGATTGATCTCTTCATAATGGAAATAATAAAACCTTGATGTAGGGGATACTAATTTTTCCTTTTTTTTAGTGGTCTAGGGTAACACATAGAGAACGAAGTATATAGTATGGAAAACTAAAACTATACCCATGTCTAAGGAAATTGAGCATGGGAAGATGGTAAGAATATATACATTTGTGGTGTCCCTCAAGAGTGACAAACTAGATTAGGTTAAGGGCCACTTTGTTGAATGGGGGAGGTAAGGAATTCCTAAGAAAGCCTGTAAAATGAGGGGTGTGTTTTTCCTTACCTCGGGAAATATCTTTATTTCATCTCTTTGAATCCTTTTGGGTTTGTAGACTTCACATCCTTCCGTGGGTATTCCCATGAAATAAGACACCATGTTGATTGATAATTCAATTTTTACTCCTTGCAGCACCACATTTCCCCCATCCATTTCCTAGTCAATCATTGCCATATCGATCCAAAATACTTACTAAGCTATTCATTAAACCCCTCAAAAATATTTAAGAAAGGAAAAATCCCTTTCGGTCAAACACCTCCAAAACCTCAAATTTAACATCATTGAAATCCTAAGGATCGTGAAAAAAAAATTTCCCCATATTCCTATTAACGATCAGGTTATCACGAATAAAAACTCATTGTCTAATGATACACACACACGATCACACAACTGCAATACCAATACACCAAGTAGCAATATAAATCCCAGATTCCTAGAGAGGTGTAAATGAACATTAACATACCCTTAATAGTTATAATCCATTGCGGTGCTAACATTACATCAACATTAACCTCCCTTAATTGTTATAAACCCGATGACACTTTCATTACAAGAACATTAACATCCCCTAAACCTCGGATTCCAATAGATGAATAAACCTAGATTACAAGAATATTAAAATAACCTTAATAGTAATAGATGTGCGATATCATTCATTATTAACCCTAGTTTCACCTTTTTCCATCCTTGCATACCTCAAAAGAAGGGACATGAAATCACTGCGGACATTTTCCTCACACACTTGACACTTTAAATGACAATTAAAATTATCCTACTCCCCTTGTCAGGAGGATATCTTTTCATAATTAAATATAGATATGAAATAAATTAAAAATCCTTTTCTAAAGGTATAATTATGGTAAATCATTTTAAGAAGAATTTGAATTTCGTTGTAATACTATTTGTCACGTTGGAATCCCAAATTCATAGAATAATTCATTGCAAATTAAAATTGTTTTCATGATATCTATGAACACACTAATTGTTGAAGTGCTTGAAAATTTTTAAATTCTTTATACACCTTAAACCGATGTGAACAATTTTTTCAATAGACAATTTGAAGTTGAGAGGATAATATGACCTTAAAAAATCAAAGTAAGAGAGTTAATACTTAACGCTCACTAGGTAATGCCAGTGTAGCTTATTAAGGTAAATTAACATTAATCAAATAAGAATTCACCAGAAATAAAAATGTTATGTACACTTTTTTATATATTAAGATATCTATTATCATTTAAATCCTTTACTGTATTATAAATTTCCTAAATATAATCACACATATTATACATATAAACATTATTAAGATAGTCAAGCACATTATACAGAAACTTGTTGTCAAATAAATTTAGGGACAAATTACATAATTTTTTTAGATAGTTAAATGCTTTTAACCAAAGCTATGAAACCAGAGGGTTGATGGGTCCCCACCCTACAAGTATCCCACATTTTTATTGATGAAAGGATACATAAAAAAACTAAAAATGAGTACAAAATATAACGAGGCCAACATGTAACATGAATAATCAGGCCTGTAAAAAACATAGAGCCATGAATACAAAAAAATAGAGCTGGAATGATAGGGAAACCATAGGATTCCCCAACCAAGTGTTGTAAGCATCTTGAGAAAGGAAAATGATGTGCCAAAAAAATTCAAGTACACCATGTGACTAGGAAGGGACGAGGTTGGTTTTTTTACCACGACCAGGTCGAGGGTTGGCACATTGGAGATAGATAACTCATTTGATCGACAAATTATTTAAATAGTGTTAGAAAATTGAAGTAGCGCCTAATTTTTCAATTCAATGGCATCAAAAATCCCATCACAACCCAAAAATATGATAGACGAGGATTAAAATTTATAAAGAGACAAGGAAGGCATACTTCTTCCAGAGCTTCGACCAAACCCACATGATGATTTGGGTAAATGAAATGGGATGCGACTGCCATGACTACTAATTTATCTACACACAACACCAGGAAATTGAACACGAAGATGCCTGCAATCTCATAGTTTACACGAGATCTCCTAGTGCTCTGGATATAATCCACACCCAAGATGTTCATAATCACAGTCATAACATCTACAAAGTCTATGTGAAAGACATTGTGAAGATGAATATCATAAACAATAAAGATGAAAGATGTTTCTCACTTGTTGCTTTATGAAATAGGATGAATGGAGCATAGGTAGATGTCATGAGAAGGAAGGGGAAAAAAATATAGAAACATGAGAAAATGAGTGAGGACGGTGAAAGCACAACCAAATAATTAAATAGTCCCACGACTCATCCGAGGAACTTCGATGCAATAAAAATGGATGATGTCATAAAATTTTCCCCATACATTAGCTAGATTATTTGATGAAAAGGATCTTAGACTATAGTAAATGAAACATGAAACAATATTCTTTCGAAAAAATAAGTGGGCGGTATGAGAGAAATCCCCAAAGCCACAAGCACACTAGGACAAGCCTAGAAAAACAAAAAAGCTACAACTATAAGGGAGTCTGAGGAATACCAAAAATAAAGGATAGATTATGAATAAAGGATACTCTGATTGATAAATAGACATTATAAAAATCACATTACTAGAGATAGTCACACACATTATAGAGAAAGGTATTATTAGTTAAATATATCACACCACCCTTAGATCTAGCTAGGATGGACAACGTATCTCCACCAGATTTTGAATCATCTGCCTTGGATCCCTGCAGGAAGGGGTGCTAAAATAGGATTTCTTCTAACGAGATGCCAGTAACATTCGTTAAGGGTTATTGGTTGGCATCAGCACCAAACTTGCGCCACTCACGATGTTATAGATTGCACTTGCTAAGGTGTGCTTTGGCCACTTTGCAAATGCACTTTGTATTGGTGTCAACCACCTTCTGGCCATGCTCGTTAAACTTATATTCGATGATCTTATTCACTCTATTTTCATCTGGCCTAATGATATTTGGTTGTGGATAATGAAAATATAGGTCTTTTTTATCCTCCTCTTTAACCTCCCCCATCACACTCTATCATACGTCATCAATATTTTTGTTTTATACTTACTAGCGGCCGCTAAGCTCTATTTTTTTCCTTGGAATAACATTTATAACAGTTTTAAAATGTCATTAACATTATGTTTTAAAATGTATAACCTATTTCTTGTAAAGGGTGCAATATGTAACACTTGTCTCATTCTCGTTAATCACTCAAATCATTGGTTATTGTAGTAAAACCATATAAATAAAAATAAGAATACTTATGCTCGCATAAACTTCTTGTCAAGGTTTTCGAGTTAATATTTTTTAAGGTTTGAGGGGACTGAGGGATCCATATTCTCTCTACCACAAATCTTGAACAATTTATGGTTACAATCCCATCGAATCTTCATATTTTATTTACATTTAAGTAAATTTAACTAGTAAATTACTACTAGCTATCACATGTTTACAATGGAATGTGAACGTCGAATGGTATATGTTATTTGATTTATAGGAATAGTTATTAGTTTTGTAGTTGATGTTAATAAGGAGGGATAGTTTTTACTTTTACAGATGGTGTTAATAAGGAGTGTGATTGACAATTCTGATTTTCTATTAAAGCCAAAACATTTTTTTAAAGTACATAAGAAGGGATGTTAAATAATATTTAATTGTGTAATAATCGATTACAAATGCAAGTGAGACATGTATGTTTACTAACACTCACTCTAAAGAATGTAGTGAATGTGAAGTGTTGACGTCAAAGTAGATTGAAAGAATGACTAAGTTCTTTAACATATTAGCTCTCCAATAAACATAAATGAGAAAAAATATGCAAAACATACATAAACGAAGCTTAAATGGTTAGGGTACATTCTAAAGTGCTTTATTACCTCATAGTTTGAGCGCATCATTGTCAAAGCTATTTTGGGCATATCCTAAAATCATGGCATTCCATGAGACCATGTCTCTTTGAGACATTTCTCGAAAACAAAATCCAATTTCCATTACACTTTGATGGATGTTCATACATTATGCTAAGGCTCCCATATTGGTATAGAAAGGGAGTATGCTGAAAAAGGTTGTAGAGGTTGGGTTTGCACTTATCAAATGCATTAGCCTAGAAATTTTGAAGGAATTCTCAACAAAACAATTTTATACATATCCGACAATCATTTAACTCCATGTGATCACATCAAATTAAGGCATTTTATCATACAGCTCACATGCCTTGTGTATGCTTCCACATTTTACATACATGTTTGCCACGACACTTGCAACCAAATCTAACAAAAACCATTTTTCCATTATATTTTATGGATCTCCATGTCTTTCTTTAAATCTCCCATTTACTACAGGTGGGATGATGATGGAAAATTTTGTGGATTCGATTGCTCCATGCATGTCAAGAACACACCCTCTTACGAGAACATGTTTCTTAGAAGAACAAAGAAACCAACTCAAATACTTTATATCATCATTTACATTAAATTCGGTGGAAGACATCAAATAGTATAGAACTTCAACATCTTGCATTGTCTTAAGGGGTAAAAAAGTAGAATACAAATCATCTAGAAAAATACCATAGGAGTGGCCCATTCGTCTCTGAGAATAAGATTATCATAACCATAACCATTGAGCTTATTGATAGCTCTATATGTGTCCTCCTGTTGATGAAATTAAAAACATCAAACCTCCTGTTAATCCCCTGTCTTCGATTCATGGCCATGTAGACACGTGTGATGTGTCCACACACTTGAAAAGCTCATGTAGATCAACATCCATCATGTCCTCGAATAGATTGGTAACTTGATCATAATTTTCATCATTTTTTGATGCATAGTGTCATCGGAGTGGTCCACAACACCACTCAGACTAGGAGGGACATAGGTTGATCACCCAACAACAAAATAAGTGGAAATGTAGACACCAAAATTAGGTCACACTCCCCTTTGGTCCCTCTACAAATAAGCACCCTTCATCACATTCACCTACCCATGACCCCTTTCACCCCACTAATATTAATTTAATTAATTAAATTAAATTAATGCATTATACTCACTATATTTATTATTTAAATATCTTATTTTAAATAATATCCACATATCTGATTCACTTAGACACTTCACCAAGCCAACTCAACCAAAGACCTATTCTTAGTAAGTTTCCATAACTAACTAAGACATACCCAAACCCTAAAAATAAATGCCTACATTCCCTCTAACCACATTCCCACATGCTCACAAGAAGCTCCTAGTCTAATCCACGGGTTAACGACATGAGATCCAAGGAAATCAAGAGGATCTCCCTAGTTTAGTAAACCTAGGAAATCCCACCTTGACCGATGCCGGTTACCCCTAACCATCACCGGTTAAGTCGGAACCACCGTCGGTTACCATTTTAACCCCAAAACAACCTTATTCTCAAGGTTGGAAGTTGGAAGCAAAAATTTTGGTGAGCATTATCACATCTTAGAGAGATAACACATCTTCAGAGAGAAAATTCCAGTGAGACCACACATGCAAGGAAGGAGATCAAACCTCTTTTCAAGCACAACCATCCTAGCCATGATATGATCTAACCAAGAAAAGAGGAATGTGCATGTAGTCCATGCAAATGATTTTATATAGTTAGAGATCACTAACAACCTTCAAACCTCTCATTAGCACCTCCATCCCTCGGTCCACAAGGAATCAAGACCAGAATCCAAGTAAGTATAACATCATACTTTTCGGTTTACTTCATTTCATCATCATTTTATCATCTATTGTTTACCTAGCCACCTATTGACCTTCTCCAACATTTCCACCTCTATATACCCATTAAATCCTCGCTGAAGCCTACCCCAGTCACCCAATACCTCATCCCAACCAACAAAATTTCTTTGTGTAATCACAAAGGAGACCTAAACCTTGTTCAGTGACATTTCTAGATTTCACAAGAATGGCACCGGTCACACACGACTACCATCGGTTACCCCGACAGTGACATCGTCTCTGTATTTTCCCACATAGCCTAGAACAAAGACCTACCCAGTTAATTTCATCTCACCCTCATCCACCTGTGATCTACCCGAGACCTCTGTCAAACCTGCAGAACCCAAAACCAATCATTTGACCTTTGGATTCTATTCTAGCTTGCTTTGTTAGATTAGATCTATTTATTATTGTGTTTTAAGTGAGATACCTATATAATATCAAATTACAAGAGGATTTACTTTATTTACAACATTAAATTGGTTAAAACAGTGGAATGGTAGCCATCAGGAAGTATCACACTTCTGGATCTAACATATGCTAGGCAATTCTGAGACCATATTGTTTAATTCCTTCTGGTGGTCTTGCTTTGCATTACAGGTAGTTCCTCCTAGCCAAAAGGAAGCTCTCATGATCAGTTGTGGATTTGGAAGTCATACACGCGCAACAACCCATCAACCAACATTTGAATAGGTATTCCTCCTATGCCCGTTACCCTATCTGTTTCGTCAACACTTCAAAGAAATAATCTAAAAACATGTGAAACATTTTGGCATGCCAGTGGGACCCATCGGGGTTCCTTGCATTTCATTCATTCCTAGTAAAATTTTGGTGTTTGTTTCCCTTGAAAATCATACACACTAATTTTATTCCTTAGTAACCCACCTCTTCTTTCTATTTTCTCTAAAGGAAAATTTTATTTTGGTGTAATTAAAAGAATCATTTCTTCATGTTTTCTGCATTGTAGTGAAAGAGCATCCCTCTTCCTCATCATTTTATTATGTCATCTAATTTCAAATTTTAATTTGGGCTTAAAAATAAGTGCATTCCATTCGATTTATTGCATTAGCTCACATTAATTGAGGGCAACCTATACACTAGAAGTCATGCCCGGTGACGGTTGACAAATTAATCGTAGAAAATCACTTCTTTCCTTTTCTCTTTCTCCGAGTCTTACCAAACCTCACAAAAATTCAAAATACATACACTCTTAAACAACATCCTACCTAGAAGAATCGTAGGTGATCACACAATCACAACACGGTGGGAACCCAACTCACTACTCAGCCGAGTCATACTTGAGCAAATCCGCCCCCACCATAACATACTTGAAACCTCACCTTTTAGATCTCCTTCTTTCTAGGAAGCCATCCTCACTAAAAAATCTATTTCATAATTCATGTGTCAGTCCCTAAATAGAATAAGCTAAACAAACATAATAGAAAAGGCACTCCTAGGATCACATTTTGTTAGTGTTTTTCTTGGCTTGTGTTTTGAGGTGAGAGATCACATTCTTCACTTTTTTGTTCATCCTTGTATGCTCCTCATCACAGCTGGTGTATTCCAGCTTCACCTGAGTGTGCCTAGGCCATATCATCATCATTCTCAAAATTTAAGGTCTGATTCTACATCAAATTTTAATTCACAACTTTTCTTTCATCACTGTTTCAATTTCACATAGAACCGTCATCGTTTCCTCGACTATCATTGGTTATACCCAACCAATGTCGGTTCGAGTCCTTTTTCTAACCTACTCAAAAGGAAATGTTCATTCATTTTTTTCCACTTTTCATAGTCCCTATCACTGTCATCATTCCCATTGATGTTGTAAACATCATCGATTTGGCATACTGTCAGATTTTACCTTCTACCGGGTTTTCACTCACTATCCATTTTCAACAATGAATAACAAAGTGGTTACCCCCAACCGATATCTATTTTCCCTAACTAGCATTGGTTATCCTATTTCACATTCCAACCACCATTTGGTACTTAATCTACTTTTGTCAACATATTTACTTGTTCTGTTGTTCTCTTTGTCATTTACTGAGAGAAGCAACCCTACGATCGATCTTGGTTCACATGGTGCTGACCTAAAGATAAGCAAGCGCACTCTTATTTAATGCTAGTTTTCAACCACTCTCACCTAGTCCTTCATCGCCTTGTATTTTATCACTAGCCATGGATCCCATCCATCCTATTACTATCTCTACCGAGAGATGAGGAGTTCACGAATCCTTGACCAAAACCCTGCCACCTTATAGTTCTACCTTTCCCACTCGTCCACTCGAGATGCCTCAGGTTAGTTGATATATGACATGCCCATATCTATCCCCCTAATTCTCGCACCCACTCCCGCATCAGCCCCATCTAGCTCCGTCTACCCGCATCTACCTTACCCCGGTTGTTTCGTAGTTAGGTCTTGTACCTGCTTATGTTGCCATGTCTACCCATTACCTCTATGGCACCCATTACACATCCACTGTAGCCTTGACAACTACCCAAAACACAATCTCATCTACCCCTAATGTCTCACACATACCCATAGCTACATTACCAACACCAATGTCGGTGAACCCTACCCCATTTTAGAACGTGGTCCTTTCCATTCCATAATCTTTAGCCCTTTATTGCCACTAGGGTTACCGCAACCCTTCAACCCTATATACATATTATTAACAACCTACATGGCAGCCCCATACACCGGAGTTCGACCCCTGTTATATGCCCAAAACCAACCCTCTCATGCTATAGGAAGCACCCAATCATCACAACCCACCAACAACCTAATTAAATAGATGTTGGACAAGATACGAACATTGGAGGCATCGGTTTCCAGCTCTGCTGCAACACTCTCACCTACAATGTGATTTGTAAAGAGGCCATTCACCCATCCATTCCTATACGCTCAAACCTCATGTATTTGGAAATGCCTATCAATCGTTTCAATAGTAAAGAAGACTCGTAGCAACATTTGCATTCGTTTAAACACGGGTGTTATCGATCACTCATAATGATGCGTTGCTCTTGAGAACCTTTCCCATGTCCCTCACTTTGGACCTACATTAGATTGGTATAGTGGGTTACCTAGACACTCTATATTCTCATTAAATCAAGTATCCCAAGCCTTCTTATATAATTTCTCTATCAATATTGTCAAGAATGTTACCATGAGTGATCTATATTCCACATGTCAATATGAGGACGAATCTATCACATATTTTGTCACTCGCATTAGCGTAGCCTAATCAACCAACTTACCGTCCAACTGCCACAAACAAAACACATTGAGCTCTTCAAATGGGCTTGTGATAGGCATATCTCCTTGACCTTGCAGTTCCAAACCTTCCGAACATTTAATGAAGTATTCACTATGGCATGAAAGTTAGAGATTCGGGCCATCGAAGAGAATAAAATCCAATTACGCAATAAGAATTTGAAATTCAACTAGAATGATACCTCTTCTTCTTCCAAACCACGAGAACAATTATTCAAGCTAATGGCACCGAACGCATTGGTACTTAAGGCCGACCCAACACATTCATCAAATCAGGCTACCCCTTCATCTAATCTATTACTGTCCAGACTTTTCAATTCAGACGAGAGTACTGGAAATATACCCCAATCAAGGAGCCTTACTCTTATATCTTAGAAAATCTTATCAAATCTGGAGCCATCACTCTTCCACCCATAAAACCGGACACTAGTTTTGACCCTACTCACCCCACGCATGCATGGTATAAAGAACATAATTTCTATAATTATCATCGAGTAAAGGGTCATAGTTCTGAATCGCATCACTTTGAAAAATATTTTCCAAGAAATGCTCAAGAAAGGTAAGTTAACCATGGATAATCCTCATGCACCTACCAACCAAAACCTACACATCTTCAAGAAACCATTTCCCAACCATGCCCCTTAATCTGATCAAACCGGTGAGATCTCAACTCATGATACCCATACTCGTGAGGTTCATGCTATCTTTAATTATGTACATGTCACCTCCCAATTACCCCATATTCCTTCCATAGAGGAGATCCTAGCCCGAAATCCTCCTTCTATGTCGGAACCAACCTCCCATGTTCCTTCACCAACAGAGGAACACCTTTCATCTCCTTCATCACCTATGGAGGAATCTTTCGCTAACATTGAAACCATCTCACCCATGGCTTCACCACTTAGAGAGCCTTTAGCTACAGTAACTCCTCCACCCACAGAGGAGCACCCATTACCTCCTCCACCCATAGAGGAGCACCCATCATCTCCACCACCTATCATAGACCCAGTTGAGATACCTTTTCCTCTTGGCGAGCATTCTCCATCAGTCACCTAAAATCCTACTAAGACCTACTTTCGGTTCTCTTACCCACGAAAGCTAAAGCTAGCCAATTCCCCATCTCTAAGACACATTTTACGGTAATTTCCATTAGGTCCTCACCAATTCCACCTACGGATGTGTCATTATCACATCTGGCTAATCACTTAGATTATGTGGATAGAGCCTTACTATGGGGGCACCTTTTACTCCCCATCTCAACACAGATGCAGAGATCCCTTGTTGATACCTCCACTATCTACCCAAAACTATTTTGACCAATCAAACCAAACCCAACTACCTCTATTACAACCCATTCCACAACACCTCTTATAACTCAAACCACACCCTTACCCATAACTCAACCTACACCTAAACCAAAACCCATACCTACAACATTTGCTTCGACTAAACCCATTACCACTTTAGGGGTCACCTCGACCACCACCCTTACTCATCTGCCTATCAAATCTGATTTAGCTACATCCTCCAAAGTCAGCACCATACCTACTCTGACACCCAAATAGAAGCACCAAACCCATAGAACTCATACCCCAGTTGTGCAAATAACACGCACTGTCCGTCTATCTTAAGATCTTAGCTTCCCCACATGGTCAAGAAACCTCCACCCATCAATAAACCAAAAAAACAACAGCCCATTCCTTCCTCACAAACCTCTAACCTACCCAGATGCCCAACCCAACTTACACCTACTCCCCTGCTGACTGTTTACCACACATACCTTCAATACCCTCATCTATTGCTTCACTACCCACTACACTTCAATCATTGTATCATGCACCTCAAGCATGACCCGCATCATCTACCTTCATAACACCCTAGTTATCCCCATGGGTAACTCACCCTCTTCCTCCATCTAATTTTCCTTCTAGACCTTATACACCCACATCACCTTTACCCAAGAAGGTGTAACCCAAAAACAAAACTCCACTACCCCACAATAAGGTAGTCAAAACGACCGCACACCCTCCTACCCATCCATCTACTATACCCATACCTAAACAAACATAGTGACACCTAAAACCACTCCGGGACCAAAACCCATGGCTCGAACCCATCCTCTTCTAAAGACTATTCCTCAACAATCACCAACACTACACCAAAACGCATGTTCACTTCCCATTGTCATCCATAGCAGAGTCTTATGCCAAAATTTTAGCCAACTGTTATGATCCTCATGTGCAGATTTCACTAATGCCTCGAGGTTTTGGTGTAACAGATTTGTTACATTTGGTATCAAAGCAACCACCCAGGTTTGAGTCCGGCATGGGTAGCTACGTTGGCATTATAGTTTTCACTGGGGCTTGTATAGGAAGGGGTGTGGTCCCACTATACGGGTGTAAATCTAGCTCGGGGCCCAGTACAGAAGCATGGTGGGATATTATGATCCTCATGTGTGGATTTCACTAATGCCTCAAGGTTTTGGTGTAACGGTTCATTACACCAACCTCCTTGAGACATCTGTCATCACATTACCACCACTCGGACCTTATGACCCCCTCAAATCCAAACCAAAAATGGTTTGAAAATACTAAATTTACGCATACCATCATGTGCCAAGACACTATGTGGAGAACTAAAATGCCTTGAAAACCGTTCTTATCTAATTGTGTCCACGAAACCAGCTTTGTGATGATGACCTTCTCAACGAGGATCATTTTCATTGACACACATTCCCACACTACCCACTCAAAGATCACAACCTTCATCCTCACCACTCCTAGAACCACCCCTAAGATTTGAAATTAACATGGTTTACGTCGGAGAGCTTGCCACGCCACCACCCAAATGTCATTGTACCCAACTGACCTCATAGGTTTTTTCTCCTTTAGTAGGTTTTTTCCCATCATGTCGTTATACCACTCACCCTACACCTTCTCCATTTTCCAACAACCCTCAAATCAACATGATACACATCACTATATGTGCTTAGAAGCACAAGGGAAAAGAAAATGCAACTGACCCACCAACCAATCCTATACCCAACATACCATCTGCACCCATACCTAAAAGAACTATCCACGGCCCCATGTAACCCATTTCTAATGGTGTAACAAATTACACCATGCTAAAATAATTACACCAATCACCCCTCAAAATTTCCTTATATGACCTCATCCAAACCTCGAGAATTCCATCGTCAAGCTCTCATGGAGGATCTTTAATCGATTGAGGTTTTACCTAATGACCCTACACCCATAGCCTCCATTATCACAACCCATCATATAGCATCTCTCACCAAATTACCACCTTCATCTTCACCCCACCTTGTTCACCAAGTGGCCTCACTTAGCTTCTCGGAGGAAGAAATTGCACCACACCAAAATGATGACCCGGACCCAGCCCTCTTCATCTTTGTCCACATCAATGACATACGGGTATGACATGTGATGATTGATGGGGGCACTAGCATTAACATCATTTCATCCCATGCATTCACTCAAATGTGCATACCTGAAAATTGTATGCTTAAACACCCGGTCATGTTGTGTTCATTTAATGATGCTATCACCTCTACACTAGCCACCATCATCCTCCACATTCACATGGGAGCCCACATTGTTCTGAATTGTTTTATGTTTTGGAGGGGGAATTCAAATATAACCTATTTCTTGGTAGACCACTGGATCGGTGTCATGTGTTGGATTCCTTCCACTTTGCATCATTGTGTAAAGTTTGAACACGAAGGACACACCTATACCCTTCGGTGACCCATCACCTTCTAAAACATGCAACATGCTTTCTTGACCTAATGATGTGCTCATACCTATCAAGACGTCTACCTCTACAACCACTACCACTTCACCTACACCTCCACCTACCAAGTCTGAGATGTTGCTTCTACCACACATACCTCCTCCATTCCTACCAATGCCATAACCTCCACGGCTGACCCATCAGCTTCCCAATCTATTAACCCCACCTCCGCATCGACCTTTGACACATTATCCATACCAGCTACCTACGTACCAAAAACCCGATCCTTGGAAGGTGTTTTCAATGCCTCACTTTGGGGAGTATGGCCTATATAGTTTCAACACATTTCTTACTCCATAAGAGTATGGAATCCTTCACCAACACCCTCGCTATGATCACCATATATGAGAACGTCTCCTTTATGGTCCTCCCTACCTTCGTACTAGTCTCACCTATGGGGGAATTTATATAACCACTTACACACCGAACCACCATAAAAACCTGCCCATTTTCCGTGACTTCTAATCACTTACCAATTGCTGTTTCACCCACACCTTCCTACACCGATGTGCATGGAAGGGTTTTTGTTTTGGATTTTATGAGAAAGGCCGCCATATCATTATATCATGTACCACCCACAAATATAATGACCATAGTGGTATCAACTTTCCCAAACCACCTACCAAACAGGCCCACATTGAACTCATTAAGGACACTAGCCCTTCTCCACCTTCTTCACCCGCTCCACCTTCATCACCACCTTCACCGACGGAGTTGATGGATCTGAATCTATCCCTCTTAACTTTTATTTTTTCATAAACACCATTTCCTTGGGGCCTCGACTTACCAACGCGGCAAGGCCCTTTCTACTCTTCCTTTCATGTATCTTGAAATGATTGATGATGATAGACCTATAATTAATGTCATTCAATGTCGGGATGATGAATCCATACTCACCTACCTTATATCGGAAGACTTGTATATTTATCGGTCATTACCTTCGAGATGCAAACCATGTTGAATGAATCGATTATCGAGATCAACATTCATACTCAGGATGACCCACACATCCTAAAGATCGGACAATCTTTAGATGCTACTGAACAAGAAGCCTTCACTTCTTTTCTCATAGAACATAACCATGCTTTCGCTTGGTCTTATGTAGACATGCTGGTATTGACCCCACCATAGTGGTCCATAATATCGTAACCATTCATGATGCCAAAACCATCAAACAAAAGCGAGGAAAATGCACCCTCGTATTGCTCTTCTCATCAAAGAAGAACTCAGCTCCTTTCGGTTTCCTTAATTTTACCCATATATTATCCTCATTGGATTTCTAACATTGTCCCTATCACTAAAGTTATAGGAGGACTCCGCATTTTCACGGACTTCGTGACCTCAACCTAGCCTAGGAAAGATGAATTTCTCGTACTGGTATTGACCGGTTGGTTGATCTCACCACTTTGGTCATGAGATGCTATCACTCATGGATGGCTTCTTGGGTTATAACCAAATTTTTCTTACCCCATAAGATCAACACAAAACGTCATTCATCACCCTATGGGAGACCTTCGCCATCGAGTCATTCCTTTTGGCCTTAAAACTTCGGTGGACTTACATCTTCCATGATATCGGGCATCGCATATTGGAAGATTACATGGATGATCTATTGGCCAAATCTAAACGTCTCTCCTAGCACCTTGTTGTCCTTAAAACCATCTTTGATCACCTTATTAAATATTTCCTTCACCTTCAGCCTAAGAAGTGCATCTTTGTGATTCTCTCAGGAAAGCTACTAGGATTTATCATTTCCCTCCATGGTATATAAGTTGACCTGCTAAATTCAAGGCCATTCTAGAAATGCCTCCACCCACTAACCTTAAACAACTCCATATCCTGCAAGGTAAGTTACAGTCTATTCGCTGTTTCATTTCACAATTATTGGATCGGTGCCAACCGTTTCATCATCTACTCAAGAAGGATGTATCCTTTAAATGGGATGATTACTGTCACAAAGATTTTGAGGCCATAAAACAATACCTTCTCCAACCACCTGTACTTATCCCACCTAAAGATGATCAACTTTTTATCTATATATATCTGTTTACGATCACTCCTTGGGAGCCATGCTCGCTCATCGCGATGAACAACAAAGGGATTAGGCGGTTTATTATATCAACCGTATTCTTTTGGACTATGAAACCTGATACACCCATCCCAAAAAATTCTCTTAGCCTTAGTTTTCACTTCGACCAAACTCCGTCATTACCTACTCAACCAAAAAACCTATGTTGTGACAAACATTGACCCCTTACACTTAATGTATGCCAAACCTTATCAAAATCAGCGTGCCGCACAATGGCTTATGCTTTTAGCTGATCTTGACCTCGAATTAATTCATCAAAATTCCATCAAGGGCCAAGATATCACCAACCAATTGGCCAACACACCTATTTCTGGGGATCAACCCTCTAATTTTATCTTTCCAGATGAGTCGATTGCTACCCTTTCCCTGGATGAACCTCCTTGTCAAATGACACTCTTTTTTAAGGTTAGAGTGTCGGTGTGGGGGTGGGGTTGGTATTATCCTCATTCCTCTTGATGGATAACCCATGCCTTTGTATTTCAAACTAGATTTTGAATGCACCAACGATATTTCCGAATACGAAGCACTCATACTAGGTCTCAAGCCGCCTATTCCCTAGATGTCAAAACAATCAACATCTTTGGTGATTCTCAATTGGTCATAAAACAAGTCAATGGTATGTACCAATTTCGTAACGAGATACTTCAAAAGTATAAACATCATATAGATATAATTTTAAACATCTTTGATCGTTACACCCTTAAAACCATCCCACGTTCCACCAAAAAAATTGCATATACCATGGCCTACTTAGCTTCCCAAATACCTGCTTCACCCGCTAATTCCAAAATCTATGTCACCGTATAATGCCTCCATTCACCTTCTTATTTACCTCATGATGTTTAATTGATTGAAACCAATACCCATGACCCGAGTGACCTTTTGTATAAACAATACTCTAACTACCTTTCTCTCTCCATCTTACCTCCTGATCTCACCCGTAACGGATAATATGCCTTCCTTAAAAATGTCTCTCATTACATTATCCTAGGAGGACTCCTCTATAAGTGGGTTTGATGGTATTCTCTTACGATTCCTCACAAGTTCTGAAATTCCTTATACCATTAAGGATGTTCATGATGGCATATGTGGAGGTCACTTTAGTGGCCTTGCTATTGCTAAGCATATTCTTTGCCTAGGCTATTACTAGCCGACCCTTAACCATGATTGTTGCGACTATGTAAAATGTTGTGTAAAATGTCAAAAACATTCAAGCCTTCATCATATACCCAGTCATGCCTTGGAAGTCACTCGTGACCTTTTTCCCTTCTCTCAATGGGGTTTGAATCTTGTCGGAGAATTCAATCTTCATTCTTCCCAATGCCATCAATGGATCATCATTGCTACCAAATACTACACAAAATATGTAGAATCCATCCCACTCATTTCCATAAAATCTTAGAAAATATGTGAGTTCATTAAACACACATCATTTGTCACTTTGGTGCTCCTCAACGCCTCATCATTGACAATGGAAAACAATTCAAAAACAAAACAATGAAAAAAATTTGTGATGCCTTCGACATTTAGCTTAGTTTCTCATCATCCTACTACCCACAAACTAATGGCCAAGACAAATCCACTAACAAAACCCTCAACAAAATTCTCATGAAAGTGGTTGATGATACTAGGAAGGATTGGCATACGCAAACTCCTTTTGCCCTGTGGGCATACCGCACTAGTATTCGTACTTCCACTACAGCCACACCCTTTTCTTTGGTCTATGGTACAGAGGTTGTTCTACCTCTCGAATTCCAGATCCCCTCACTCTATATTTATCTCCATGACATGCTCACTGATGATGAATTTTGTTAGGACCTTTTAGCACATCTAGAGTTATTAGAAAAACGTTGTCTTAATGCTCTAGATCACCTTCAAGTTTACCAATAATGTATCAAACGTGCCGATGAAAAACGTGTTCATGAATGAACCTTCCAAGTCAGTGACCTTGTCTTGAAATCAAATCAACACGTAACCAAAGCAGAAAAATGTAAACGAGACAAATTTTCTCCTAATTGGCTTGGACCATACATCGTGAATCATACCTATGGATCAAGTGCTTATCATTTATCTTCTCTTGATGGTAAACCTGAGCATGATCCCCTAAACACCTTGCATCTTTGACCATTCTATTTTTGACTCATTGTCCTACCTCACCCTTTGTCTCTCTCCATCTCGTCCCTTTAGCACTACCCACTCCATACACCTCCCTAATGATTAAACAAAATCATGTGAGTACTCGTCACTTATTATCTTCCCTTGAATATGTGTACCACGGTGCTGCACATAGTATGATTCTCATGGATACTTTTTTTCTACCTTTAGATGATATCCATGGTCGTTTCACCTTTCCTTTTGAACAATAGTCCTATCCTTCACCTTGGTCTTGTCCATGACTTCAAATACCTCACATGGGACAAAAATCCTTGAGTCAAACTTCTCATAAAAAGATGACTCCCTCAAAAGGACATCTTCCTCTTGACAAATTGCTGCTATAAATAGACTACTCCCTTGAAGGAAAACTATGTGAAGCTCTAAATAATAATAAAATATAATAAAAAAATGAGAGCAACCGAAGCTTCCCGCATCGATCAACTTCACGAATACCTCAAGGAGTTCCATATTATTTATCTCATATAGACTTCCCGGATCGATCAGTCTATCTACACACTCAACCTTTTTGTCATGGACTTTCCCATTGTGACCTAGGTTCTCTTGCCCGAAGCACATACTACCTATACCATATAAAACTTTAACTACCTTTCACCCTTCTTACCATTCCCACTCCCATTTCCTTACTACCTCAAGGGAATTCTTGGAGCTTAAACATTTGGATATCATGTGACTACTTTTCATCATAGAACATGTCAATCATGAAATGTCTTTAGGGTCTTATGTTCATCACCTCCTCCAAGCTATAACCTACTCGGTATGATCCTACCCAATCATGTGGCTTTATTGCCCCCTCTTATCTTTTAACCATATTTGTTTACATTTTTATTACCTTATACAGGACTTGGTCCTCAACACTTACTTTTGGGGTAATCTCCTTCTTTCACCTATAATCCACCCACACCTAACAAACCTAAACCCACAACATGCCCAAACACCTACCGACTCATTTTCACACCTTCTCATTTTCTTCCCTAGCTTATGAGAGAACTACATCGGCCTGAGGTCCCTTTTCTCCGAGACTATGTAGGTAGCACTCCAAGGGCATGGGGCCCTTGAAGGTTAGCTCAGCCATTCTCTACCCTAAAAATTCATCAACCATGCCTAACTCACCATTTACATCACATTTCACTTAGTTCCCCTTTTATGTACAAAATTGAAAATTAAGCCACATACATAACAATTTACTACATATTTAATACATTTATTATGCTTACCAATTCTCTATCATCACTATGCATGGATTATACCACATCTCACATATGACCCATAGTATCATTCATTACAAAACAATAATGAATCACAACTTCACCTACTTTCAATACAACCATGCCTAACCTAACCTGACTCAACCATGCCTAACTAAACCTGACTCAACCATGCCTAACCAAACCTAACTCATCCATGCCTATAACCTGACTCAACCATGCCTATAACCTGACTCGATCCATGCCTAAACCGACCTGACTCCATCATGCCTAACTCACCTAATTTCCATCCACATCAAAGTAACAAATCCATATCTCATCTAACACAAGCCATAAACCAATATCTCATAAATACATTAACAAATCATAAAATACCATGTATCTCATCATATAAATCAATCAATATGTATCTCAACATACATGCCCATCTCATCATGTCCATCATCTCAAAAATTTTTGGCATGCGGGATGATATACAATAAAAAATGTCTTCGGCATGCGGGATGGTCTTATAAATACAAAAACAATGAATCACTACAAAATCTCTTTGGCACGTAGGCGGTATGTGATAAAAAATACAAGCTGTCTTTGCACGTAGGTGACATATAAACAAAAAAACCAAAAAAACCTACCCAAAACAATTTCCTAATCCCCTACTCTATCTACTCAAATACACATAGACTAAGGCAATTACCTAGTCGCACTACCATTGCCTTAATGGCACGTCAGCCTTTGCACCGGTAGCCCACCTAATCCCTCTTTGGCCTCTACCATCACCGAATTGGTACTGTGACCTCTACCAAATCAAATCCCTCGCACTAATCCACGTGGACCCGCTTCTCACGAACCGATCACCCGTCATTCACACTACCAGCTCAATGCTTCATTCCATCCGAGTAATTTTCTCTCTTTTCTCTCATTTTTATCATTTTCACACTTTGTAAATAACAAATGAATAATAAAAACATGGATTTGTTGTTTTTATAACCAGCTGACCTAACCGATGTCGGTTACCCTTGACTAGCATCGGTCGCGTGCGTCCTACCTCACTTTGTCATCGATTTTCCTATATCGCGTCGGTTATCCACAACCACCATCAGTCATCCTCACCTACAATTTGCCCTCAATTAAGCCCCTTTTACCCCACCCTTTACATTGATCCTTTAGCCCACCCTTTACCTTGATCCTTTACCCCACCCCTCACCCGGATCCTTTACCCAACCCATTTACCTTACCTTTCCGACCTCTTCATTTACTACCTTCATTTGTCATCCTTTGGGGACTCATTATTTTAACCTTACTTTGGCCATACCCACATTGTGACCTCGATATTTAGAGCTGGACCATCGTTAGTGACCTTTGACCTCATGTGTTCGCTATACCTTGTGGCAATCTTTATTACTTATGTTGATTAACCCGATGAACTTACCTAGCCTATTACCATGATCATTTATCCCAACCCTACCTTTGGTGTACTAGAACATACCTAAACGTTCTGCATCTAACCTACATTATGTTTCTGAACCTATCCTATACCTTCGATGCATTGACTTCAACCTTGTTTAGGATAAACCTATTGACCTTAGAGGATGTGGAGTTTGCCTGCTCTTCAACCTACTAGCGTGCTGCAATTTATTCATGTGTACATTTGACTATTGCTACCTTTAACCCATACCCATTACCTATATTTCCCACAAATACCTTTAAACCTTTCTCCCTCATGCCCACCTACCTCTTCCTCCAATTTAACTTTTATCAAACCACTCACTAATCCTCCCTTTTGCCTCATCAATTCCTAGTTTGAGGGGATCACCTCCACCCACACATGGGGCAACCACATCTATTTTTGTTAGCGTCGATTACAATACAAGCTACGCAAAAAAAAAGGGAAAAATGTAGACACTAAAATTAGGTCACACTCCCCTTTGGTCCCTTGAAAAATAAGCACCCTTCATCACATTCACCTAGCCATGACCCCTTTCACCCCACTAATATTAATTTAATTAAATTAATGCATTATCCTCACTATATTTATTATTTAAATATCTTATTTTAAATAATATCAACACATACTGATTCACTTAGACACCTCACCAAGATAACTCAACCTAAAACATGTTCTTAGTAAGTTGCCATAATTAACTAAGACATACCCAAACCCTAAAAATCAATGCCTACATTCCCTCGACCACATTCGGACATGCTCACAAGAAGCTTCCAGTATAATCCATGGGTTGATGACACAAGATCCAAGGAAATCAAGATGATCTCCCTAGTTTAGTAAACGTAGGAAATCTCACCTTGACTGACGCTAGTTACCCCTAACCGTCGCCGGTTAAGCCAAAACCACCGTTAGTTACCCTTTTAACCCTAAAACAACCTTATTCTCAATGTTGGAAGTTGGAAGATAAAAGGTTGGTGAGCATTATCACATCTCAGAAAGATAAAACATCTTCAAAGAGTGAATTCCAGTGATACCACGCATGCAAGGAAGAAGATCAAACATCTTTTCCTGCACAGCCATCCCAGCCATGATCTGATCTAACTAAGCAAAGAGGAATGTACATGTAATCCATGCAGATGCTTTTCTTCAGTTGATGATCATTTGCAACCTTCAAAACTCTCATCAGCACCTCCATACCTCACTCATAGGCATTCAAGACTAGAATCCAAGTAATTATAATGTCATAATTTTCTAGTTTATTTCATTTCATCATCATTTTATCATCTATTGTTTACCTAGCTCCATGTATTTCCACCTCCAACATTTCCACCTCCATATACCCATTAAAGCCTTGCCAAATCCTACCCAGTCACCAAATACCTCATCCGACCAACCAAAGTCCTTTATGAAATCACAAAGTAGACCTAAAGCTTATTCTCGTGACATTTCCAAATTTCACGATGTCGGCACTTAGTCACACACGACCATCATCGGTTACCCATGACCGACATCAATCTCTTTATTTTCCCACACATCCCAGAACAAATACCTACCCACTTAATTTCATCTCACCCTCATCCATGTGTGATCTACTTGAGACCTCTGTTAAACTTCCAGAACCCAAAACCAATCATTTGACCTTTGGATTCTATTCTAGCTTAACTTTGTTAGATTATATCTATTTCTTACTATGTTTTAAGTGAGATACCTAAATCATTTCAAATTACAATAGGATTTACTTTTTTTATAACATTAAATTGTTTAAAATAGTGGACTGATAGGCATCTAGGAAGTATCACACTTCCCGAATCTAGCATATGATAGGCAGTTCACTGCCCATATTGTTTAATTCCTTTTTGTGGTCTTGCTTTGCATTATAAGTAGTTCCTCCTAGCCAAAAGGAATCTCTCATGATCAGTTGTGGATTAGGAATTCATATGCGTGTAACAACCCATCAACCAACATTTGAACAAATATTCCTCCTGTGCTTGTTACCTTATCTGTTTTGTCAACACTTTAAAGAAACAATCTAAGAAATAGGCGAAACAGCAATACCGCCAATGTTGCTTCCACCTACGGTGAGGCCCTCAATGAACTTATCCATTATTAAGGTGTCTGTGGCATTGGTGGGGGAGAGATCCTTGTAAGTCCATTTTGATGTCCAATGATTTCCTTCTTACCGCAGATATGGAAAACCATGAGCACCGCACCACCCTTGGAGCCAACCAAGGACGAATAGTGCATCTCCACTAGATTTTGAATCATTGGCCTTGGATCCCTTTGGGTGGGGGCATTTTAGTAGAATTTTTTCAAAGGAGATACATGTAAATTATCTTGACGATTATTTGTTGGCAGCAACACTGAAATTACGCCACTCATGATGCTAGAGATCACGCTTGTTAAGGTGCACTTTTTCCACTTGCAGATACGTGTCATAGTGGTGTGCACCACCTTCTATCTGTGCTAGTTGAAATTGTATTCCATGATCTTCTTCATGCTATTTTTGTCTAGCCCAATGATATTTGGTATTGAATGATGAAAATCCAGGTCTTTGTTATCCTCCTCTTTAAGTTCCCCCATCACACTCTTCAAGAAGAAATCACTATTTATGTTTTATCTTGGCTAGTGACCGTTAGGCTTTGTTTGTTGCTTTGGAATAACATTTTTTAAAAATTTAAAATGTCATTCCAAACCTTGCTAAGATTTTTGAAAAATATATTTTCATTCTTGGATCATCGATAAATGGTTCGTTTGGTCACGATGCAATCTTCTTGTATGATCATGATGCAATCTTCCACACAACAATAAAAAAATCTTTAAAATAATGATCTAAAAAACAATAAATAGAAAATGTTTCAGTTCTATACATGCTAGTGGCCATTAGGCTTTATTTTTTCTTTGGAACAAGGTTTAATCATTTTCAAACTATCATTAAGATTAACATATGAAGATCTTGTAAAAATCATTTTATGATTTTAGGGAAGCGTTCATGGATCTGCAACTCAATAAGAATAGGGGAGAAGGGCTAGTAGTGGTACACCCTAAGTTAAGGGGTCCAAATAATTAATAGTTTATCGCATGAGATTTTGATTTTTTCACCAATATGTAGTTTAGATTTGTGTTAGCTTATATTTATTCTTTGGAATGTTCCATTGGAGGAAAGCCGTATTTTGAATTGATTTAAAATAATAAATTTGAGTTACTTTGAA
The DNA here is from genome assembly GCA_018340775.1 of Taxus wallichiana var. yunnanensis. Classification (NCBI taxonomy): domain Eukaryota; kingdom Viridiplantae; phylum Streptophyta; class Pinopsida; order Cupressales; family Taxaceae; genus Taxus; species Taxus wallichiana. Next base: position 569,696,940 of record CM031240.1, read on the forward strand.
ACCAAGGTGTAAACTAATACTTGAATATGAGTGAAAATGCTTGAACATTGAATTTTTATACTTGTACATGGGTAAAAGATCTTACATATCATGATGTGATTGGCTACTCTACATATTTATTATGTCAAAAATAAATAACTACTAAATAGTACTTGTAAAAATATTGGGTATTGTATGATCAATAGTCATTTAAACTATTGGACCATGTTCATCTATTGGCCCCTCTGATGAGGGTCATCAATCCTCTCCATTAATAATGTCAATCTAGGGCTAGTTTCTGATGGCTATATGCATTAAGAGAAAAAATTATCTTTGGAAAAAAAAATCCTTTAAACACAATCCAAAATTGCATAAAATAAATCACACATGCAGAAATGTAAAAGAAAACTTGCAGAAATAAAAATTGCATGAAAGAAAAACACTTGCAATTGTTGAATTAAAATAAATGAAAGATAAATAAGACACCTGTAGGTTCACAACAGAAATTGTACGGAAAGAAATATCACATAACATGAAATCAGAAGTTCACAACAAAAGGAAACTAGAATAAAGAAAGGAACATAAATATTTCTTGCTTGAAAAGAGTGGCTAGATCATTCCTTAGAAGAGGAATTAATTCATACTTTCAAACTTAATTCAAAACTTGCAGAACAATTTCACTCAAAAGATTGAGAAAGAACAAATCTATTATTCTTAGTAGGGAAAAATTACATATATGAGTGTGGAAGGTTGCATTTATAATTTATGCATCCAACCAACTTCTTATTTTGGGAAATACAATCTAATATTATCTTTATTTCAATCTTAACCACTAATATCTCCATCTCCACAAAGTATGGAGAGATATATTATTGGAGTCAAAGTCTTATTTTACTTATTTTAGGAAGATTGGTTCCCAAATATTCTCCTTGCTTTTTGGTAACAAGAATCACAATGATTTTATTATCCTACTTTATTAGAATGATATTTTTCCTCAAAATATTATTTTGACCAAATACCTCTTCCATATTTTCCATTCGACTTTACTATTTCTGATTGTAGAACTTTTGGTGCTCGTTTGATACCCTTTTTCCTCATACTACAGCTCACTAAAAGTTAGATTCTCTTTATTGGTAAAACATGTAGAAAATATGAGAGAGGTTTTGTTAAAAATATTTCTATGAATAAAAACCTCTCTCATATTTTCCATTTGACTTTTCTGTTTCTATTTTTGGAACTTTTGGTGCTTGTCTGATACACTTTTTCCTTGGACTACAACTCACTAAAAGTTAGATTTATCTTTATTGGTAAAACTTGTAGCAAATATGAATGATATTTTTGTTAAAAATATTTCTATGAACAAAAACCTCTCTCATATTTCCCATTGGATTCTCTGATTATTCACAATTCCTCATTTTATGCAAGTTCTGAAACTAAAACTGTCATTCCATTGATGCAAGTTCGGAACTAAAGTTGTCATTCCGTAGTGTTCCAAAACTAGAACTGCAAGTTATGGAACTAACTGTTATTCTATTGATGTAAGTTCGGAACTAAATTTTTCATTCCATAGTGTTCCAAAATTAGAACTGCAAGTTCCGAACTAAAATTGTCATTCGTAGCTAACTCCAATTGTTCCGGAGCTAACTAAAAACAACTATAACTTTTACACTGATCTCAGATTGAGATGCTTCTTGTTTTGAATCTTCATAATTTTCTAATAGAAATCTGAATATGAAATCATTTTTGAGTTCATATCTACTATTCATGATCAATTCCACTTTTCCCAAAACTAGCATTATCTTTCATTTATGGCCTACATACACAAGACTTTGCGTCTTTCACAAATAATCAATAAGATTAGTTAAAAAAATAGATAACAAAAGAATTCTAAATAATGAACAAGATATATATCCTATATTCTATCTTAAGCAAACTATACGTTCCAATATTACATTTAAATCCACTTTCTAAGGTAACTTGGAAGGATAAAATAATGGTAATTTATGGCCAATATATGACATCATCATTGCCTCACACCTAATATTATGCATGTCCTCATGCATTATATTATTATCTCCTCTTATTATATTATTCTCAGCATTGAGCTTATGCATGTATGCATTTCATCTATAGTTCAAGGACAGAATCTTGTGTGGATATCCTTTTATTGTTTTTAATTTTCTTTTTGTACAACATGTTCTTGTGTGGATCTCCTTCTACTATTTTTGATTTTATTTCTTGTACAACAGGTTCTTGTGTGCATCTCCTTCTACTAGTTTTTATTTTCTTTCTTTTATAGAAGGTTATTGTATGGATCTCCTTCTGCTATTTTTTATTTTCTTTCTTATACAATGATTCTTGTGTGGATCTCCTTCTATTTTTATTTTCTTTCTTGTACAATAGGTTCTTGTGTGGATCTCCTTCTATTATTTTTGATTTTCTTTCTTTGATAGTAGGTTCTTGCATGGATCTCTTTCTATTGCTTATGATTTTAATTCTTTTATAGCAGGTTCTTGTGTTAATCTCTTTTTGTTATTTTTTATTTTACTTCTTTGATAACAAGTTCTTGTGTGGATCTCCTTCTGCTATTTTTTATTTTTTTATTTTATAGCAGGTTCTTGTGTGGATATTTTTCTGCTACCCATTCATCTCATATTAAAAATAAAAATGCATGCATCATGCTTCTCTTTCTCTCCCACACCCAAGATCGTGCATGTCCTCATGAATGTTGTTTATTCATGGTTTCCTATAAATTAAACTCCAAAAGTTTGATTGCAAATACGTGAAAATGTTTTTTCATATTTGTAAGTAGGAAAGATGTAAATTTTAGATTGACCTCCTTTGAGATCATAAAAGTGGATCTAGATGTAGTAAAAAAAATTACAAGAAAGATTAAAAATAAAATAGTAGAACAAAATAACTTTATCATACCTTTAGTTGTCCTTGATGTCCTATTATTAATATGGTCAAATAGTGCTAAGAAGGAAACTACTAGGTAGTAGTTGATTGTTTTTGAAGAAGATTTGCCCCCTTTTTTTATTTTGATTGGCCAACAAGCTGGTTTTCCAATCAAAGTTTTGTGATATTTTTTTTAAAAATTATTTTTTGTCTTTGATTGGCCAGTAAGTTGGTTTTCTAATCAAATTTTTTTTTACCTATAATTTGCCAAAGCAAACTGGTTTTCCAAACAATTTTTTTATTCCTTTGATTGGTTAGCAAACTGGTTTTCCAATCATTTTTTTCTCTGAAATGATAGCATGATAAAAATTAGAGAAAAAATTGATCCACCATCAGACTATATTCATCAAAGTGCAACCTGTGTAAAATAAGAAACAATGTCTGAGATCTCATAAAAAAAAATTCATACTTGGTGACTCGTAAGAAGATTTTCAAAAATTGTGTAGACAATTTCTAGGTCTTCAAAGTCCAACTTGAATTGTGCATTATCGGGATCACTATAGTAATCTTCAAAGCCCAAACTAGTGATCTCAGTAGATGGAGAGTTGTCAAAAAAAGAGTGGAGGTATCGGTGGGTTCCTCAAAACTACTCATTGGTTGTTATTGTTGGTTCTCAAAAATCTACATGCTGGTATCAAGAACAACTCTATAAATTCTGTAGATGTTAGAACAAAAAAAGTGTTTTCCTTGATTTTTGCAATACTTTCTTCTTAACATTATACAAGAATATACCAAAATGAAGAAGTTGAAAGACATGAAAACAAATTTTTCTAATGGATATGGTTTAGAGATTGACTTTTATTATGGGATGAAAAATAATTTGGATTATTAGATTTATTATGAGTGGATTTTCATTTTGGCTCTAATGATGTCCCTAAATATGGATGGAGTTAATTAGAAATTCTACAACTTCCTTATTACAAATTGGATAAGCCAGTTTTTACTAAGGTTATGTGTAATAAGATCACTAAGATATTATTTGATACAAGGGGGAATGGTGGTGGTTGTCAAGAATGACATTTAATATTTCATCAACTGGATCTACTTCTAGATTCAATATCATATTTCTACCATTTCTAGATCTGAATTCTTTGTTCATACCATTATACCTTCTTGATCAAACATCACAGTCATTTTTCTTATACATAGAGTTAGTTTGTGGGGAGGTAAATATTTACAATCTAACATTCCTAATTACAAAAATAAAATTTTAATCTATATTGCATGAAAGAAATATTAATCTATTTGTAGAAAATAAAAGTTTAAAAACTACCACCAAATACTTCTGTCACAAAATTTTCTAAGAGGTATTCTACTATCACTAGAATATTCTCTTAGAAAAATTTGAATCTCTTAATATCACCGTTTCCTCAAAAATGACACCAAAATGATGAGGTTTTTCAATCCTCTCCACTAATATTGTCAATCTAGTGCCGAGTGTCCGATGGATGTATGCATTAAGAGAAAAACAATATTTGGAAAATAGCTCCTTTAAACACAATCCAAACTTGCATAAAATAAATCACACATGCAGAAATGTAAAAGAACACTTGCAGAAATAAAAATTGCATGAAATAAAAAATATTTCCATTGTTGAATTAAAATAAATGAAAGATAAATAAGACACCTGCAAGTTCACAACATAAATTATACGGAAAAAAAGATCACATAACATGAAATCAGAAGTTCGAAACAAAAGGAAAATAGAATAAAGAAAGGAACATAAAACATTAATCCTTCTTCCTTAGAAAGAGTGGCTAGCTCATTCCTTCGAAGAGGAATTAATTCATACTTTCAAACTTAATTCAAACCTCACGGAACAATTTCACTTAGAATATTGAGAAAGAACGGATCTACTATTCTTGGTAGGGAAAAATTACATATATGAGTGTGGAAGGTTGTATTTATAATTTATGCATCCAACCAACTTATTATTTTGGAAAATACAATCTAATATTATCTTTATTTCAATCCTAACAACTAATATCTCCATCTCCACAAAATATGGAGAGATATATTATTGGAGTCAAAGTCTTATCTTTCTTATTTTAGAAAGATTTTCTCAAAAATCTTCTCCTTGCTTTTTGGTAACAAGAATCACAGTGATTTTATTCTCCTACTTTATTGGAAGGAGTTTTTTCCTCAAAATATTACGTTGACCAAATACCTCTTCTGCATTTTCCATTTGACTTTGCTATTTCTGATTGTGGAACTTTTGGTGCTCATCTAATACACTTTTTCCTCATACTATAGCTCACTAAAAGTTAGATTTCTCTTTATTGGTAAAACTTGTAGAAAATATGAATGAAGTTTTTGTTAAAAATATTTATGTGAAAAAAACTCTCTCATATTTTCCATTTGACTTTTGTATTTTTTTGTGGAACTTTTGGTGCTTGTCTGATACACTTTTTCCTTGGACTACAACTCACTAAAAGTTAGATTTCTCTTTATTGGTAAAACTTGTAGCAAATATGAATGAGATTTTTGTTAAACATATTTCTATGAACAAAAACCTCTCTCATATTTCCCATTGGATTCTTTTATTATTCACAATTCCTCATTTTATGCAAGTTTTGAAACTAAAACCTGTCATTCCATTGATGCAAGTTCAGGAACTAAAGTTGTCATTCTATAGTGTTCCAAAACTAGAACTGCAAGTTATGGAACTAACTATTATTCTATTTATGAAAGTTCTGGAACTAAATTTGTGATTCCATAGTGTTCTAAAATTATAACTACAAGTTCCAGAACTAAAACTATCATTCTCGTAGCTAACTCCAATTATTCCAGAGCCAACTAAAAATAACTATAACTTTTACACTCGATCTTGAATTGAGATGATTAATTTTTTGAACTTTCATAATTTTCTGATAGAAATATGAATATGAAATCATATTTGATTTCATATATACTATTCATGATCAATTCCACTTTTCCCAAAACTAGCATTATCTTTCTTTTATGGCCTGCATGCACAAGACTTTGCATCTTTCCCAAATAATCAATAGGATTAGTCAAAAAAATAGATAACAAAATACTTATAAATAATGAAAAATATATATATCCTATATTATATCTTAAGTAAACTATAATTCCCAAGATTACATTTAATTCCACTTTTAAAGGTAACTTAGAAGGACAAAATAATGGTAATTTAGGGCCAATTTATGGCCTCATCATCCTCTCCCCTAGCATTTTTCTTTTTATACGGTATAGTGGTCACTAGTATTATTTATTTCTTGTGAATAAGGTTCCTATCAATTTCAAACTTTCTTCAAGATTAAACCATGCATAAGCGGGAAAAAAATGTTTGTTTTAATTTCGGAGAAGCCATCATCAATGTGCGAATAAAAGTTTAAACGATGTAGATATGAGAAAACTCATTATTTTATTGGTCCATGATCCGAGTTGTCTCGCACCCAAGTTAGAGAAAAAAATTAATTACCCAAAAAGAATCGAGAAAAAAATGATTGTGTATCGCGAATCTTTAAGAACCTTAATGTTAGTTACTTTATTCCATAAAAATGCACAATACATTGTTGGATTTGAAATAAAAGTATATAATTTAAATGTAAATTATGAATTTGAACCTTTTCAACAATCTACACATGTTTTTGTGCTCCCTTGCATTTTTCAACCACGTACATAATTCAATATAGATTTTCGAATCAGTCTTATAGTTTCCATTAAATCCCCAATATGTTGGGGTTTTGAGAGTAATTTATTTTTTGACCTCATGCAACAAGAATCTCGTGTCATCGATCAAAATTAATTTTTTTTCACCATAGAAATTACCATAAATTTCTACTATATGGTTTGTTGTTTTTGTTTTGAACTTATATTCTTGGCATCCCCAAATGAACCTAAAGTGGGTTTCTCATAGCCATCTAATTTTTTTGATGAACATGTATTTCAAAGTGTCAAAATATTTTGATGCAGTACTTATCAAGTTGGCACTAAACTCTCATTAAAAGTATTAAGTTTTCCCGAACTAAAATATGGAACCATATTACAAGGTATTTTGTCACCAATTCCAAAAATTCCAAAAACAAACCTTCAACTCCCAAAACTAGTAATTTCCAAGGCTTCCCAATAGGATCTATAAAAACAACTCAGAATCAATGTAAGATTTCAAAATTGATTAAAAACAAGGCATCAAAGTATTTAATCACAACTTATAAAACTATAATATCATCTCAATCAAGTGAAGATATAAATACTGCCTACTTTTAAATTTGTAATCTCAACATATAAAATAAATAGTGACCATATGACTATACGAATGGATATCATTGTAAAAATGTTTTGAAATAATTAATAGTTATATATTTTATGTTTGTTGTAATTTTTGGATGCCCTCCGTAACACTCAAACCCTAATATAGTATATGTGATATGTTTATGTAAAAATCAGTCATCAACCACTTATCTTTGAAATAGTTTTCTTCATTGGATTTCTTCCCCACCATAAAATTTTCTAGAGGGTTTCCCTTTGGGCCCATTGTAATACACAATTTGTTTCTAAGGCCAAAAACAATACCATCTCTACTCCAAATATTTTGGAGATCTTTTTCTGCAATTTCATCTTCTACACAACAATGTTCTTTACCCAAAATAAGAAATGCTTTGAATTCAAACGCTAACTTTTTCAAATAATTAATCATCTTTTCAACTTTGGTGCAAGAGAGATAGCTAGACCAAAATCCCACTTCACAATTTGATGTCAGTATCTTTAAAAATTCCTTGATCCTACCTCACAAGTTGAGAGTCTCCTTACCAAACTTGATTGTCAACTCTTTGTAGGATTTGTTTTTCTCATAGAGAAAACCCTCTAAATCTAAAATAATTAAATAATCCTCTTGGTCAACTCTGTATGAAGTAATTTTTCTCAATTTTACGTAATTTGATATTAACCAATTCAAATAATCAAAATTTTAGTATGTTAACACTTACTTGATTGAGACTTTGTCTTGGATTCTCTCACACTCCCCCTCTACAGGTTCTTGTGATGCTCATTCTATATTAAAAAAACAATCAATTCAAAATAAATTTTAAGTCGATGTAAAAAAATGTGAAACAACTCACTTTTATACAATATTGCATAGATGTAGTTGTATATTAGCGACCAATAGGCATAAGCCATTAATTCCTAGACTATGTTTGGGTTGGAAGTATATGATGGGATTAGCGACCGCTAATAGCCAACTATATAGAAGTAATTTTTTTTCGATTGTCCATAAATAAATATCAACCAATAAACAAAAAAATTACTCAATTCAAAATAAATATAATTAAAAGATGCATGTTAGGGACCGCTAGGGTAATACATATTACAAATAAACTCCTTCACTATAGGTTCCTTTGATTATGAGGGTCTTATAAATGGTGTTATTTATAATTGTATATGACTATAATAGCATTTTCCATCTGTGAGTTTTTGCATGACATAAACAATGACAATCGAATATGAAAAAAACTGAAGTTATTATTAAAAATATGTAAACAATGACAATCAAAAACATCTTGTAGAGATAAATTTATAAAACGAGTATTTTCCACAAGCCTTTTATAGATTCATTGGATGAATGGTTAGTGAAATCTAGGGTAATAAGTTGAATTGGTTCCAACATACTAAGATTGACACCGTCTCCTCTATTTTTTATGTGGAGAGGAAGAGAAGGTGTCTTCCTCTATTGTTTGGTTTCCTACATAAATACTTGTTGTATTAGTTCAAATGCATTAAACTAATAGAATTGTTTTAAGTGATCTTAATCAATGTAATTTTTTTCAAATGATAATAGTAATTTTGTAAAACCATTTCTTCATAATGTGATTCAACAATAAAAAACCTTAGATAGAATTTATTCAACCAAAGCATGAACTACAATACTACCGCCATACAATAGTAAAAATGGAGAATTATCAGAAGCAAGTCAAGTGAACATACAAGAACAAAATAAATAGTATCTCTCATAAGTAAAAGGATGTGTCTTTCCTCATAGGCCAATTTTTCTTGATGTCACCATTTTCCACGGAAGTTGATCCATCCAATCCATGATGATTTCTACTATATAACCATCATCAACATCACAATTGTGCACATCATTTATTGTGTAAATATGACACAAGCTCTTAAATTTTCCATTGTTGTCACCTTCCACAACTAATTCCCCTTTGTTTTTGACTATTTACATGTATTTTTTTAATGTCTCTCTTAACATTTTTTAAGAAGCAACATGTAAGAGCACAATAATTACACAATTTAGTAGACTAGATATGACAACTGTAAGTAGGTCCATTATTGTATCAAAAGTGAGTACACTATACAAATTTCAAAAATCTGTGATCACACATTCTCCTTTTTTGGATTAGTTTGTAGAATAGAAAATATTATTGATTGTGGGAGCTGAAAGGGATATGGACATTGAGTAAAGTCTTTGGTGTCTTCCATCCTTGCTGGGATATTTTCTTCCATTGAAATCATGTAGTTTTATATAATTTATTGATCTTCCACTAGGAGAACTATTATCCAATTTTACACACATGGAAAAAATGGAGAACAGAGTCCTATTATGATACAATCAAGACATTGGTCTCAGGGACCCACTTCCATTTATTGTGGAGATAAGTAATTAAAATAATTAATAAATTACATAGGTGAGTTCACATAGAATTGAATGGAACCAAGTTGAGATCAACTCAGTCATAGCTTGGGGTTGATTTGATAGATAACTCGGTTTCAACTTTGTAGCCAACGCAAAAATCAGGTCGATGAGTGATGATCATGGCAGAATAGCTCAGTTACAAGAGCTCAATGAGAGCTCTGTGTCAATATAGAATATAGCTTATTAGAACTCGAGGGAAGGAAATCAATGCATGGTTCACATTGAGCTCATCATCATATGCATCATGATTTTTGGTGGAGTTCGTTGGAGCTTTCCAAGTCTAGAATCGGTGCAACAAATAGAGCTTGGCGGTAAGAAGCTCAAGAAACATGGGAGTGAGCTCGGTTGTAGAGTTTGATGGAAGCTCAATCAAGGAGGTTTATGAGGGTTTAAATGCCAAAAATGTAGACTTTGGAAATAAACAAGACATGGCATGATGGTGAGATGATCTACGGGTTCCCATGAAACAATTGCCAAGTGGTGGGGAAAACTTGATAGCAATCCAACAAAGGAGTTTCGTGTGACAGAGGATTCGAGTTGGCTAACCATTTGATGATCAATAAATGGTCAAGGGATGACATGGGATATTTTCTTGGCTAGATGAACTTTCCATAATAACTTGGTGAGGGAGGTTTTAAAGTGGGACAATAAAGTCTACGAGATGCCATTGAGTCTTTAGGAAACCACCTCGGATAAGGTGGGTAGCTAGTTTGATGGAGATACTTAAGGTTTCGAACATGTAATGAGTGGTTGAGGTGGCACCAAAATGTAATAGATACGAGCCAAAGTGCAGTTGTAGAGAAGCTTGTTAATGGCAGAAAGTTTAAATTACAAGATGGGTCATTGTTGAAGAGAATTTAGGTTAATGCCATCAGCAAAAAGTGGATGGATGCATGGATAGCTTGATGTATGTGAGTATAGACCAGTTGAGATAAAAAAAATTGTATTAGTCATTGTAGGAGTTCATCCATAGGTGTAAAAAGAATCTTAAGTGGCTTGACATTACAAGGAACAATGAGTAAGTCAATAAATGAAGATCTCATGTCTTGGGAGATCGACATGAAAGGGGTCTTGACACTCAATGTGAGGAGTTCATGAATAATAGAGTGAGTTGGTCGGTGGGAGCTCAAGGAGATAGATCTTGGTCATCCAAGTCATGGCTAAGAAGTGTGGTCATAGTTGGAGCTCGGTTGAGTAGGAGCTTGGTGTTGGAGGACACAATAAAATCAAAATTCATGAGGTGGCTCTATGTTGATAGCAAGATCTTGTTGGGATCGTGAAGAGGGTGGATCGGCTTAATGCGAGGAGGTCAGTCAATGTGGAACCAAGTCAATTAAGCAACCTTGCATAGGAAATTTGGTTGGGCTCGTGACTAAGGCATCTCGGGTAGATTTGAGGCATAGCTCGCATCGATTCACTATCAATCAAGGAAATCACTTGATGGCTCTACCGAAGAGCATGGTGGATATAGTTCATGAAAATGGAGGCTCTAGTTGATGTGTGGCCAGCTTGGTAGATTTTGTGAAGAACTCGGTAAATTTCATGTGAAGCTCACCAAGTCAGAGAGAATGGAGCTTAAAAAACATGGATGTGAGCATTGTGAGAGCTCGACACATACGATTTGAAATTGGTGGCTAAATATATAGTGGGATTGATTCATTAACTACATCGACCGAGTTGGATTGATTGATTGGGTGAAAATCACAAGTCACCAAGCCCATGATGGAAATGACTCATCGTTGGCATCTTAGATGGCTCGATAGTCATATAGATAGAGCCGAATCAAAATTCATGGTGAGAGGGGTGTCAAGTTCCATGTCTAAATGTGAATCTTTACAGTGATCTCATGCCAAGTTTAGAGAAGACACGATGGATCAGAGATGGAAGAGAGCTCGTTAAGATCCATACAGGTTTGACTGAGTTTTTTTATGGCATCGGGATGATCTAAGTTGTAGTAGAAATCACTCATCCAACAATATTAGGTGGGGGAACACACTTGTGGAAAAAAATCCTATTATAAGATCGATAATGTTACATAGAAAACTTGTTCGAGAGATGGCTCGGCAGATGCAGGAATAAAGGGATATTGGAATGGTCAAGCTAATGGAAGAAGAGTCAGGAAGAGAGCTCATGTGAGATGAGCTGGAAGAGTTCATTTCAATGGTGGGTTGATGTGAGGAATCTCAGATAGAGGGAAGCTTGGTTGACATGCTTAAACAATTCATCGATGAGCTCATGGCATAGAGTGACATGATGTTGAAGATAGCTTAGACTAAGCTCACTTGAAAGTGAGCTCATGCCAAGTTTAGAGAACACATGATGGATCGGAGATGGTTGGAGCTTGATGCATGTGAGCATAACTTGGTTTATGTTAGTAGAAGGAGTCATGGTTCGATCTCAACTCGGGATGAGATGAGTGATAATTGTGAATAAATTGAGTCGAGTCAAGATCTAGTTGGCTTGATCAATTGGAATGACAAGTATGAGTTGGTGGTGAGCTCAATGGTGAGCTTATCGAGGGACAACTTGGATAAAAAGGTGGAGGAGCTAGTGGTCATTCACCGAGTGAATATGGGGAAAGAAATCTCAATGCAATGGATTCGTGAGGATGGTCGAGCCAAAGTGCACAAAGGGTTCAATGGAGCTTGATGCATGAGAAGGGAAGCAAAACTTAACAGAGTAAATGTTAGCTTGGCGGGAAGAAGTTGGCAAAGAGCTTGCACATTGGCTAAGATAGACATGGAGAATGGGCTGAATTAGCATAGTATAGTTGATGTGATGGAAGGAGGAGCTCAATACTAACTCGATGAGTTGGTTTGGCGAGCCAACCACCGAGTTTTTCTTTTTAACCATTTCGATGGACCCCACTTTTCAATGCAAACCGGTTTTTGGGGGTCCTACTTCATTGAATATTAAATTAATATTTTTATTAAAATATTTTAATAATAATATTTATTATTATTAATAAAATATTTTATTTAAATATTCCTTTAATTAAATAAGAGGATTAAGTCAACTGGTCCTTAATGGCACATGATGGAAGATTCTTAATGGTTTAACCAACTTTGTAATAAATGAACCATCATGTACCTTCATTTAAGGAAGGAATTTATGAATTTTCCTCTTCTCTCTCATAGAATTATTCTATAAATGTAAGTTGGAAGCTCATTCCAATATGTTGGACAAGTTATACATCTTAGACAAGTGCATATTTTTCAAGAATCATCTCTCTTCTGTAAGTTAGATTTGTTGATTGGGGAACTTTTAAGCCTCCTTTCCAAGACTGTAATGACAACCATTGCCTCTTTTGAATATAATGATGCATTGTGCACATTTTTGAAGTAATAAAAGTATGTGTTTTATGATTATTGTTGGTCCTTTTATCATCATATATACTTCTTTGTGCCTTTCTCATGCTTACAAGTACATTGTGCAAGTTTAAGTTTCCATTATAGGTTCTTGGAGTTTTTACTTATCAAGTGGTGAAGTTATACCTCGAGCCCAAGTCCCACAACTTGAGAGGTGATCCCATGTTACTTGAATCACATCAAACATCTTGTTCACATTTTATCCATTCAGAAGGTATAATGATTTGATGATAACATTTTTTGGCACACCTGGTGGGACAAAGAGTTGCTACCTATCTTCTCACTTACCCAAGTCAAAGTACCGGTGAATCTATATCTCTAGATTTCAAATATCAGTGCATTAACTTATGTGAATAATTTAGACAAGATCCTCTTCAAATAAATTAAATTATCAGCACATCGAAGTATCCTTGTCTCCTCTAAGGAGAAGGAGAAGAGGTGTCTCAACATCACCCGTTACAGGATCACCTCATAGGGGTCATTTAAATTTTCCTCACAGAAGGTTTACTCCACCCAGAACAATAAAAATCTCATTTCTATGGAGAGGAACCAATTTTCTCCCCCATTCAATGTAGGCATTTCTCTTCTATTCGCATAACGTGACCCTATACCTATCAGAATAATCAAAATTTTACCCTTCTACATAGGGGAAACTCACGTTACTCCAGTGGAACATATTCTTGATGTGGCAAAAATTTTTTCTAGTACATAATATCATGGAGGACAACATTGTGGTTAGACTTCTTGCTACTTATTTCAAAGGAGAAGCACATCAATGGTTTCAAGGATTAAGTGTCGGTACTATAAGCACTTGGGATGAGTTATAAGAAAATATCTATAAATAGTTTGAAGACAAGAGTGATCACCTGTCACTCTTGGAACAAATCACTACCATAAAGAGAGCTCCCCAAGAATACATGAGTGATTTAAACTTCTAATTCTAAAGGACTTGGAATAGGATACCGAAACTCATAAAGTGTTCTCCAAATAATGCATTTCTATACCATTTGCAAACCTTAAATAGTGATGTAGCTATCATGATTTAGTCGATGGGAGGGACTACACTACCTGATGCCTAAAAAGTTGCCATAAGAGTAGAGAATTCCTTGATTCAAGCTGGAAAGATAGTTCCATGACAGCCAATGCCATTTTCTTAGGATCTTACGGACACTTAGCTTATCATTTCTCTTATTCCAGCAGCCTTCTAAGCAACTAGCTCAATCTAACCCCGCCTCTTTAAACAATCTATTTGAAGTCAATTCACTGCTGTAAAATTTTGGGAACGTGCTCATTGCACTCAAGAGGCAAAAATTTCAATATAATCATCCATACCAGCCACAAAATCAACAGTATCAGGCTAATCGTCCTCCTTTTCAATGGAACGGTCAACCTCAAAATAAAACTATAGGTAAAGTTGTGGATGTTAGGCCCATAAAATTTAGGAATCCTCTTGCTGCTAGCTCTTCCAAATCCCTTTGTACTGTCATGAATGATCTAGTTCAAGACTACGAATGGTGTTATCCTTGTTCTCAACCCCATAATCAAAATATTTGTCCTAATGGATTTCCTAGCTTGACAGACCTTTATGGTTTAAATTGTATCTTCCCCTCTAAAGACAATAGAAAATTTATCTACGTAGGAAATAACAGATCAACCGTAAGCACCTGAAGAAACCACTTTGCTAAATTGACAAGAAGAATATTTTTGTGGGTTAAATACAGATTCCCATCATCAGTGGCAGAAAAATCTAATTCCAAAAAGAGAGCAATGGAATCTAAACCTTACAAATCCAAGTCAAACATCCAAACTTCAAAACCTCGCCATAAGTGGCCGTTGATAAAGATGCGGTAAATAAACCACCAGAAACACATGCTAGTTAGGTTATAAGAAAAGAAGGTGTTTTCAGCATCACGATTGCCTAACAAGCACTTTCTAAAAGAGAATTATGACACCCAAAGAAAGGTCAAAAAATTAGGATAAATTCCCTTCAACATTATAGAAAAATTAAAAATACCAAGTTGAGTGTTACTATGTGGAATGCACTATCAATTCCTTCTCAAATAATCTTTCATTTGTGAGAGGTTCTAAATAGTTTTGGCACAACTAGTGGATCATCGGTGTGGGGCAAGAACTACTATAAAATTTTATTACCGAAAGGGAAAAGTATTCCTATAATGAAAAAACCACCACCATTATGTATTTCCTTGATCATTGGCGACCACTTGGTATATAATTGCATGATCGATTCTCGTGCCAATAACTCGGTCATGCCTAAAAAAATTGTAGATGTACTAGGCATACAATATGCACTCGTTTGCAAGATGAGTTTTTCAGCTTGATTGTATAGCCATTAAAACTATTGGAGTTATCAAAGGATTTCAACTTACCATCAATGCATGCCGAGTTTTTGTTCATCTAATAGATATAAGTCACCGATATTCCTCCTCTCTTTGTCATCTACCTATCATGAGATTTCACTTCTAATGTGGGTGGTTATCTATTGAAAAATGGTCACATATGATTCTCAAGACTCGATACACAACCAAAGTGTTTATAAAGATGGAACCAATATATCATAATCATGTAGAAACCTACACCGCTAGTCCTATAAAAGGGAATTATATCATCAGTGATCTAGAAGAAGAAGATGTTAATCATGAAACAACCACTCTTTTTTAATCATGAAACAACCACTCTTTTTTAAGAAGTCCCTAATATTGTGTAGGATGAAGTGAGTGGATATCATTAGTGCAATACCTACGCTAATGTGTTGGTAAATGAATAATTTGGTTTTGTTGTTGGAAGAGATGGGATTAGGTGCATACCGCATTCATGAAGAAGGTACGATCATAAAAAATTTCAAAACACAAAGCACTTTTGAAGGATTGTGGAAATTGTTCTTAAATGGATTGAGGAGTAAGAATGGATCCATTTCTAGTTTTATGTTAATTTCTCTAGAAGGAGATAAGTACCTCTCATCTTTTTGGTTCCAATTCAATTGCACTAACAAAGTTACTGAGAATATGAGGCCCTTGTGTAAGGAATTCAACTAGCCCAAAAGAAGGGAATCAAAGCCTTGACTATTTTAAGAGACAATGATTTAGTTGTTCGTCAAGTGATGGCACATAGTGCATCAAAAAATGTTCTTTTAAGATCATACAATAATTGAGTCTAGGATTTGATTGAAGATTACGAAGCTTTTGGGATCCATGTGGTTCCTAGAAATCAAAATCGGGATGTTGTCGGAGCTTGCTACAATTGGATCTTAATAAGAAATACTGTTGATATCATGAAAGAAGGGAGGAAATCTGTCAAAATGGTGGTTTGACCTTCAGTTCTTGATAATGTGATTAATTGGAAATTTTTTGATAGTGACAAATAATTTTTCCTTTTTCTATAATAAGAGATAGAGTTTGCTGCAAAAATCAAGATAAGTTGAAAGAATCATAAGGTGATCAAATCATAAAATTGAAAAGCCATAAGCTACCAAAAGGTTTAGTTACTCTAGAATCCATTTTCAATTCAGATAATCAAGCCAAATGTTAAAGCTCTAACATGACTATCAAAGAAGAATATTTTGAGGAAGTTCAAGTAGCAAATGAAAAGTTTCTAAAGATCAACAAAGTATGCACTCCCGAAGAAAAATAAGCTTTCGTCAAAATTTATCAAGAGTATCACAACATTTTTTCATGGAGTTATAAATATTTACATGGCTTTGATCTAGGTCAAGCACAACATAACATCGAATTGGATCCTAATGTCAAGTCAGTTCATCAGAAATAGAGGCCAATTAATCCCAAAATTGAGCCACTAATGAGAAAGGAGATAACCAAACTCATCGAATCCTTTATAAATTTTCCTATCAAGCATTGCTCTTAGGTATCCAATCTGGTCACTGTAAGGAAGAAGAATGGAGATATTTGACTATGTTTAGAATTCAGGGATTTGAACCATGCATCATTGAAATATTGTTATCCTCTTCCATCGATGGATCAAATCCTTAAAATGGAGGTAGGAGATAAAAACTTTTCTTTGATCGATGGATATTTGGGTTACAATAAAATTCTAGTCCAAGAATCCATTCAATTCAAAATGGTTTTCACTACCAAGTGGGGCACGTATGCTTACAAAAAAATGCCATCCAAATTGTCCAATGTTGGGGCTACTTTACAAAGAGTCATGGACATGGAATTTAAGGGACTAATCAATGATATCATTTTGGTTTACCTTGATGATATAATTGTATACTATATGCATATAGAAGACCACATCACACATCTAAGGAAGGTTTTCCAAAGATGTAGAGAGTTTGGAGTTTCATTTAATCCCATGAAATGTATTTTTGCAGTGAATGAGGGGAGGTTATTGGGGCATGTTGTTTCAGAAAAAGGAAGGTCAATCGATCCAACCAGGATTCATTTGATTATGTCCTTATCTCTCCTAAGTCACAAGAAGGGTCTCTAGAGTTTTCTAGGAACCATAAATTTCATGTAGAGATTCATCCCTCAATTCGTAGCATTGGCTAAACCATTGATATCCATGCTGAAGAAAAATATGCCTTTCTCATGGATAAAGGAAGGAAGGGAGAGCTTCGAATCCATAAAAATAGCCATTTCTCAAGCTCCCATGCTGGTGAACCCAAAGTTTGATAGAGATTCTACTATTTATGATTTTTCCGGTCAAGAGAGCATTGCATGGATCCTCACCCAACAGAATGATTATCTAATGGAGTAATTAATTACTTTCTTCAGTTGATCCCTCAAATACTATGAGCTCAAATATTCATTCGTTGAAAAATAAGTCTTTGTGGTTATTCGAGATTTGAATAAATTCAAGCACATGTTGTCCAACAATAAAATTCATCTGATGGTGTCTCATCTAGGTGTCAAGGAATTTTTATTGAACAAAGAGATGAACAAAAATTGTGTTGGATGGATCACAAAGGTGATGGATTATGACGTACATATCAAAGTTACCAAACTTTTTAGAGGTAAAGGTTTGTGTCAAAACTTTTATAGACATGGAATCAAAAGGTGATGAGGACGTGATGCTCCTAAACATTGATGAAGGTGATGATCAAGTTATCTCGGCTATCCAAATTGAATATTTTTCTTTTCTCAGAGTATATATTATGAACATGGATAAAAATAAAAGATCTACTTTTCATCTTCAATCTATTCCATATGTTCTAGTAGATAATGTTATCTTTTGAAGGGATTTGAACGTTGCTATCCTTCGATGTATTTCAAAATGGCCTATCTAGAGGACATTATTCTACACAAACAAATTCTACCAAGATCATGAGATTTGGTTACTATTGGCTAGATTTGTTCAAAGATGCCCATCTCTAGGTAAGGAAATGTAAGGAATGTGCCTTTTTCACTAGAAAGCGAAGTTGAAAAATCTTCCACTCCATCCAATTCAAGTGGATCAACCCTTCATTCAATGGGGGTTAGATTTCATTATAATGATTAATCCTCCATCCAGTGATAGACATAAATGGGTCCTTACTGCAACAAACTATTTTACTTGATGGATAGAGGTAGTAGCATTGAAAGAGAGCAATGAGAAGGCAGTTCTTGATTTCTTAGAAGGTATAATGATAAGGTTCAAGTGTTCCATTTACAATCATTTTAGATAATGCAATGGATTTTCTTGGTCTAAAGTTGAGTGAATGGGCTATTAAGAATGGGTTCTATCTCAAGACTTCATCTAATTACTATTTGCAAGGAAACAGATTGGTTGATTCTAGCAACAAAAACCTCACAAGGATTATCAAGCGCACAATGGAGACTAACATGAGGACTTGGCACACACATCTTAAGATTGATTTGTGGGCAGATCAGATCACACCTAAAAGGGGCATCAAAAATTCTCCTTTCATGCTTGTATATGGAAGAGAACCAAAACTTCTGATCTCTTTAGAGTTACCTTCTTTGGAGTTAGGTCATCAGCTTGAGGTTATGGAGAATGATCCTCTAACAATTAGGTTTGTTGATCTCACTTAGTTGGAAGAAGTAAAAACAAGGCTTTGAAGACTTTGGAGAAAAATCAAGCTCAGGTTAAGAAATTTTTGACAAGAAGGCATAAGACAGGCATTTTCAAGAGGGAGATTTAGTTCTCAAATGGGATGAAGATAGAGCCAAAATAGGAAAACACACAAATTTTGATGCTCTCTGGAGTGGGCCATACATCATCATGAGTTACAAAGAGGTGAATTAATTTCATCTTTCTAGGATCAATGGAGAATAACTACCCATTCATGTGAATGAGATACATCTCAAAGATTGCTTTTGAGATCATTTCACCCTAGGTACAGTTTAGTTAGGTGTTTTCCTCCAAGTGCTTATACACATTATTATGTGTTTTGTGTTTTTCTTGCACATTGTATCATCATTGGAAGTTTTCAAGAAGAAGAAGGTACAAGGTTTCAAAATATGTCCAAGATTTCAAGAATGTTGAGTATTTGTCGGTTTCAGTATATTTCCTATCTAGTATTATTGAAGAGTTCAGGGTCATGTATCACAGAAGATCAGATCATCTTTGGGATTCCAATATTGACTCCATGACCAATGGATGACTTAAGGATACTATAATCATGCTTAACAAGAAATCATCCTCGAGAGGTCACTAAAAATGTTATCCAATTTTGCACACATGGAAAAATTGGACAACAAGGTCCTATTATGATCAAATCAAGACATTGGTCTCAGGGACCCACTTCCGGTCATTGTAGAAAAAAAATAATTAATAAATTACATAGGTGAGATCACCTAGAATTGACTGAAAAAAATTTGAGCCTAACTTAGTCAGAGCTCGAGGTCAAGTTGATAGATAACTTGGTGTCAACTTGGTAGCCAAAGCATGGAAATCAGCTCAATGTGTGGTGATCATGGAATAATATCTCAGTTACAAGATCTCGATAAGAGATCAATGTCGATGCATAATATTACTCATCATAACTCGAGGGAAGGAACTTGGCACATGTCTCACATTGATCTCATTAGCATATGCATGGTTCTCTTTTGGTAGAGTTCATTGGAGCTCACCGAGTCAAGAATTGGTGCAACAAATAGAGCTCGTGAGTAAAAAGCTCAAGAAACATGGGAGTGAGCTCGGTTATAGAGATTGGTTATAGAGTTCAATGAAAGCTCAGTCAATTTGGGTTCTAAGGTTTTAAATTCCACAATACAGCTTTGATGATGAAAAAACCATTTCATGATGGTGAGATGATCTGTGGGTTCCCATGAAACAATTACTAAGTGGTGGGGGAAAATTGATGGAAATCCAATGAAGGAGTTCGTGTGACAGAGGATTTCGAGCTAGCTAACCATTTGATGATCAATAAATGGTCAAGGGATGACATGGGATATTTTATCGGTTGGATTACCGGTCCATAATAATTTGATGAGGGAGGTTGTAAGGTGGGAGACTAAATTCTGTGAATGCCACCGAATTTTTAGGCAACCACCTTAGACAAGGTGGGTGGCAAGTCGATGGAGATTCTTAAGGGTTTTGACCAAGTCATGAGTGGTTGAGGTGGCACTAGAAATGTAAGAGATCCATATGGAACACTTTGATGATTGAAGTTGGCAGATATGAGCCAAGTTGTGGTTGCGAGAGAATTTTGTTAATGGCTGCAAGTTTAAATTACAAAATGGTTTACTATTGAATAAAAGTTCAATCAATGCCATTGGCGGTGGATCGTTGCATAGAAATTTCAACGTATGTGAGAAGATATCAGTCGAGATACAAAATCATGTCATTCATTGTAAGAGTTTTCCCACAGTGTATGAAGGATCTTAAGTTGCTCGACATTACAAGGAATGGTGAGTAAGTCAATCAATGAAGAGCTTGTTTCTTAGGAGCTTGACATGAAATGGGTCTCGGTACTCGACTTGAGGAGGCCATAAAGAATAGATTTATTTGGTCGGGTTGGAGCTCAAGGAGATAGAGCTTAGTCAGCCAAGTCATGGTTGGGTAGTGTGGTCATAGTTGGAGCTTAGTTGAGTGGGATCTTGGTGTTAGAGGACTCAACGAAATAGACATTCAGGAGGTGGCTTTGTGTTGATACTAAGATCATGTTGGGCTCACGAAAAGGCTAGATCATATCAATGTGGGGATGTCAGTCAATGTAGAACCAAGTATGTTAAGCGACCTCTCACTGGCAAGTTGGTTGGGCTCATGACTAAGGAAGCTTAGTTGGATTTGAGGCATAGTTCCTCGCTGAGTCACTATCAATTAATGAACTCACTCAATGGATCCATCATAGAGCATGGTGGATATAGCTCATAATGAGGGAAGATCTACTTGATGCGTGGCTAACTCGGTAAGTTGGCTCGGTGATCCAACCACTAAGTTGGTATTTTTGTCCATTTCTCATGGATGCCCCTCTTTTCAATGCAAACTAGTATTTTGGGGGTCCTACTTCATTGAATATTAAATTAAGATTTGTAATATTAATTTTATTAAATTAATATTTTTATTAAAATATTTTAATAATAATATTTATTATTATTAATAAAATATTTTATTTAAATATTCCTTTAATTAAATAAGAGGATTAAGTCAACTGGTCCTTAATGGCACATGATGGAAGATTCTTAATGGTTTAACCAACTTTGTAATAAATAAACCATCATGTACCTTCATTTGAAGAAGGAATTTATGAATTTTCCTTTTCTGTCTCATATTATTCTTCTATAAATGTAGTTTGAAGCTCATTCCAACACGTTGGACAAGAAGTTAGACATGTGACACAAGCTAGACATCTTACACAAGTGCATATGTTTCAAGAAACCTCTCTCTTCTCGCAAGTTATATTTGTGGATTTGAGGAATTTCAAGCCTCCTTTCCAAGACTATAATGGAAACCATTACATATTCTAAATGTAATGATGCACCATGCACATTGTTAAAGTAATAAAAGTGTTTGTTTTTTGGTCCCACTATTTGTCCTCTTATCATCATATATACTTCTTTTTCCTTTCTCATCCTTACAAGTACACTATGCAAGTTTAAGTTTCCGTTGTAGGTTCTTGTAGTTCTGTGCTTATCAAGTGGTGGATTTATACATGTAGTTGAGTTATGGTGCTTGTTCACCCTTATTATTTTCATTCTTCTTCATTGGAAGACTGAAAGATTGTTTTTCTAGTTGAGTTTTACAAAGGGAACACACACTTCTTAGTTTGTGGTATTTTGTTTACCCTTTCCAAGTTGTAGTAGGTGAAGTTTTCATGTGGTACACAATGCCCTCTTCAAGTTAAACCTTCCGAGTCTAGCAACACCCTTTCTTTGGTGCATCACCATCCCTAGTATAGTTTCATTTCTTGCAAATATCTTTCTAAAAAGCCCATGAAAATGTTATTATAGGTCTAGATAACCTTTTTATTACACTAGGAGTAATACAACACTTAGTTTACGAAGAGGAAGACAGAATTCTCTAGAGGTTGACCTCAATCCCAAGCTCCACAGCTTGAGAAGTGATCCCATGTTACCTAATCACACCAAGCATCTTGTTCACATTCTCGCCCATTCAGAGAGTGAAGTAATTTGGGAATAACAAGAAGCTCGCCACTTCAACATCAAATTTTCTTTTTGCCTATTTTTCACTTCCTCCGAGTCAAATTTTCTTTTTCCTTTAGTTTCATCTCCCAAGCGTACACACAACTAGTGCTATTGACATTCATAGACACTATTTTTCAACAATATTTTTTCAAAGTGCATTCTATCAATACACGATCACATGGATATTTACTTTTCATATATTTTAGATTTTTTCTCTCATCCTTCTGTCATCTTTTACTCTTCGGTAGTAAGTATCTAAAATATCCGCTATGAAACCTTCTTTAATAACAAGTCATCCATAATTCCCTTCTTGTAATTTATTCAAGAGAATTGATATCTCCTCATCGGTCACTCCTCTTGCTAGCCTAAAGTAATTTGCTATGAACCTTACCAATGAATTTGGTTGAAACTTAGGCTAGTTATCCTTAAAAGGAGAACAAGCCATCCCACTAGATTTAAACAACTCAATACTTATCAATTTTTTCTATATGTCCTTAGGTAAATATATAAATGTCATTTTGTCGTGGAGGGTATCTATCTTAGACATTTTGAAAATAGCAAGACTTTCTTGAAACATTGCATTGAAAGATGAAATAGTATATTTATTTTCTATATATCACAAAATAAAATTTTAAGAAAAAATGTGTTAATATTAAGTTTTGTTACCTTTAAATCATCTCACTTTGAGTTTCCCACTTCGGGCCTATGAGGATATCCTAGAGATCTCCAAATCATTCAATCCTTATAGAGTACATCAATAAAATTGGTATCAATCCAATTTATGTTTACATCATTTTGCTCTTTGGAAAATTTTAACTATGACTTCGTAAGGAGTGTCTCAAGACATAATGCGATAGCCTTTCTAAACTACATCTTAGTATGTAATGAATTGTATTTTCTTTCAGCCAATTTTTTTTTGTGAACAATTGGTGTGCTGACTATCAAGAATGTAGAAGTGCACTTCATCCATTTTTAAGTCATCTAGATCCTAGAGTTGCAAAAGTTTCTTTATATAAGGTAAAAAGGGAAGAAGATTTGTATACCTTAGTGTAGGAATAAAATTAATCAACATTGAATAGACAAGAAGGTCAACATTATCATCATGCACAACACGTAATTGATATTCTGGAGGTGCCAAATGGCACCTAGAAACTTCAATTAGAAAAGCATCACCATTGAACAAAAGTAATTTTAATTGTTCAGAATTTGAAGTTTATGTTTTCTCAAATATATTGGTCACTTTATTCAACAAAAAGATGATTTTTTATTATTTTTAATCCCTTACAACTTTGACTTAGATGGATTCATCTCTAATTTATAAAAATAAGATCTCCTCGGTGTTGTAAATATCTTTGCATGTTTCAGTGGAGAGAGATTTTTTTCTATTCATATAATGACAAATAGAAGAGGTATCCTCACTTCTATACAATTTTTTAAATATGAAATTCATGTTATTATGAAATTCAAGGAATTTCCACAACCTATTTTTTACGACTACAAGAAATTTCCCAAATTCCAACCACATTTAAGATAAGAGCACACCTTATCCTCTCTAGAAGCATTCATTTCTGGTTTCTTGAACAATGAAACGCCTAACTCCATGTAAAGAATAAGGAACTTATTCAGTACAATGTCAATGTGTTCAACCTGAATATGAAATGTTTATTCATTAATAAATTTTGAATTTCGTACCATACCGTCTTCTTTGACAATGTCCTCATTAACAAAACATAGCCACAAATCACTGTGGTAATTTTCTGGGAATGCATTTCTACAAACCAGTCATCGTCTCTCTTTTTCCAATCTTCTTATCCTTCAATCAAAGGAATTTGTATGAATGGAGTGCAGCCAATGGAAGACATATTACCTAACAAAAGGAATTAAATAAATTAATATTTCATAAGTAATTGGAAAGGACAACTACTATTTCTCAATAGTGCAATATCAACGAGATGTCATATCTTAATGTCATTATTTTCATAGAGTAAACTTCAATACAGATAAATATTTATAGTATAGTGGTCTCTAGGCATACTTAAACCCTCCTTTAGTTATTAAAAATAAGAAAGTGTTAATAATTTTTTTTTTTATACAGACTAAGAAATTAAAAAAATTAGTCACTATTAAATCTAGTTTGTTTCAAGTAGTTAATTTTTTTCTAGAAGTGAATACTAATGTTCACTAGCATATTTATATTATCATCACTGTAAAAACATATTTTAGTTACACTACATCATTGTGAAAACCTGGAATCCAACATGGGTGATGAGGGTTGAAAAATATTTATTTAATAATAATAAATCTTACATGTCGTGATGTGTTTGGTGGTTATAATTGGGTGTCTTTTATAGTTATCATAATATATATAATGTATATCACATAATTGAAATTGAAGAGTATAAAGGAAAACATCTAAAATTTGCTTAGGTTCAATTAGTAATCGAAAGTTATGGTTTTCAGTATCAAGCCTTAATAGTTTCTTATTTTAAAATTAGTGATCAAATAAAAACATATCATGGAAAACCCTAGTGTATGTTAGGATCCTTGCGGTGGATAATATACCTAATGAGCACGAGGCTTAAGATTACATGTTTTACTATGTATATTGTATTCTCTTAAATCTAAATTTTGAATCATGTGTATTCAGAAAAACTATTAAACGTTTTTCTTGTCTTGGAGTATTTTTTGTCTTCTCTTGTCTTGGAACATCAAATAAATGTAGTAAACATCCTTCCAAGTGGTTGCTAGTCTTATAAAATTTAAATACAATAATGGAACATAGTTTTTAGTGAAGTTGTTACTAATTATTCTATTTAAAAGACATCAAATATCCTAGCAGCCACTAACATCAAGATAGCATGTTAGCCTAGGAATAACATGTATTAGACTCGAATGTTCTTGTGATAATTATTGTATTTAGAAAAGTGGTAAATATTTCAAATTATGTGTATTCAGGAAAGTGGTAAATATCTATCTTGTCTTTGAATATTAGTTGTCTTCTCTTATCTTTGAACATCAAAGAAATGGAAATTCTAGGCGACCACCAAGGTATCAATGAAAAATTTTAATAGACTGTTAAGTATTTAATCAATGAAAAATTCACTGTCTACATTATAAAAAAATATAAGTTTTGGAGCATTGTAATAGAAGTACATATTTTAAACTTGAAGATGTATCATATTCATCTTGGCCCTGCATATTTTCAAAAATTACACGTTAAGAAAAATAGTCTTAACAATTTACAAAACATTGAGGGTGAATATGTACATGAACCTTTCTTAGGCATAAAGGATCAGAGGCCATGAAGAACAATGTTTGTTTTATTTTTACCAATTATTCATTGATGATAAGGACAAGTACCACTAGCCTCTACGGTATTGGGGAATCCATTTCAATGATGCAAAAACAATCTCAACAACTTTGTTATTAGTTGGACTATCTCGGGTGAATGGCTAATTATGGGTACTTGAATAGTTGATTATGGGTAGTTGGACTATAGTTGGACTATAGTTGGACTATCTAGTACTGAATGGCTGATTATGGTTAACTTCAACACCCTTATGAGTCTAGGGGAAAATAAGGGCGGTAATATTGATTTAACTAAGAGTATGGAAGATCGTCAGGATTTTATTATACAAAATAATCTCATGGATATTGATTTTAAGGTTAGTAGATTCACCCAGTCTAATAGGAGAAAAGGAGATCAATTGATTCAAGTCAAAATGGACAAGGCTCGACTTCATGGGGGTGGTTGAATAAAGAATATTTCCTATTTTCTCTACCTTATATTGGTTCAGACCACACTCCGCTTCTTTTCTAAAACAAAGATAAAGAGAGGAGGAGAACTCCCTTTTGATTTGAAAAGATGTGGTTACAAAACGAGGGAATTTTTTATCTTATGAAAGACTAGTGGAATGTGAAAATAAAAGGAACAACTATGTTTAGAATTGCTAAGAAACTTGCTCATGTTAAGAATAATTTGAAAGGATGGAATAAAAATGTTTTGGTAACATTTTTGAGAAAAAGAAGTCACTGGAAAATGAGATATCCTCCTTCAGATACTTTGGAAACTCTGAATAATGACTATATTCAAGCAGGACAACAAAAAGAGAGTGAATTATTATCTGATTACCACAACATTCTTCTGAAAGAGGAGACTTTCTAGAGATAGAAATCTAGGGTTCAATGGCTTAGAGAAGGGGATAAAACATAAAATTCTTCCACATTTAAACCTTGAAAAGGAGAATCACTAATAGAATATTGTGTGTCACAGGGGAAGATGGTGTGATGCTCACTGATACTAAGGAAATTCAACTTGCTTCCACCTCGTTTTTCAGCAGACTTCTTTATAAATCTATTTATTCTAACAACAAAGGAAGAATAATTTCTTGATTGCATTCCTCAGCTGATAAATGAGACTAACAATAGTATGCTCACTAAGATTCCCTCAATGGAATAAATTTAATTTATGTTGAAAATTTGAGCTCGAAAAAAGCCCCAACACCTAATGGATTTCCGGCTTTCTTTTCCAAACTTTTGAGATATTTTCAAGGATGATATGTGTAAATATATTAAATATTTTTCAAGAACAAAAATATGCTTCATGAATTAAATAACACCTTCCTATATTTAGTCCCTAAAAATCATAATCCTATGGATTTCAAGAATTTTCGACCTATTAGCCTTTGTAACTATATCTACAAAATGTGTTCTAAAATCCTAGCTTTAAGAATTCAACTTCTTCTTCCTTCCATTATTTCTGATCAACAGGAGGGTTTGTAATGGGAAGACAAATCCAAGATGGTATTGTCACTATTCAAGAGACTCTTCACATGGGCAAGAAAAATAAAAAGGAAGTTATGTTCATTAAGCTTGATATGGAGAAAGCTTATGACCATGTCTCTTGGTCCTTCCTTCTTAAGGTCTTAACCAAGTTTGGATTTGATGAAGACTTCAGGATTCTAATATAGACATGTATTTCCACAGCTAATTTTTTGTTTTGATCAATGGGACTCCATGTGGTTTTTGAATAGCTCTAGAGGTTTAAGAAAATGATATCCTATCTCTCCCTTTCTATTTATAATCATGGCTGCACCTCTCAATAGAGCTCTTAATAAGGCTAATTTGGAAGGAAGAATTTATGGAATCTATCTTGCTGTTAATAACAACAATGTTATTCACCAACATTTTATTAATGACACTATATTGGTTAGAGAGGCTACAGTCTAGAGGATAGAGAGTTTTAAAAATGTTGATAGATTATGAGGAATCTTCTGACCAAATGATCAATTATGATAAAAGTTTGGTATTTTTTATTAATACCCCGAAAGAAGATTTGCCAAAAATACTTTGGTATTCTAGGTTGTGTGACTAAAAATTTCCTACTAGGTATTTGGGTATGATTATTGGAATTGAAAAACCTAAGATTATTGAATGGAATTTCTTGATAGACAGATTTCTTAAGAAATTGGAAGGCTGGAAAGGCACACTTTTATCTCAAGTAGGTAAAGTTTTCATTCTCAAATGCTCAATTCAAAATTTGTTTGTCTACTCTATGTCTATTTATAAATTACCTTCTACTATTGCTAATAAATTGGAGAGTATCTAAATTTTTTTCCTTTGGAGTGGTTTAGAACAAAAAGATAGAATTCCTCTCATTGTATGGGAAAAGGTTTGTAAGCCTAAGAAAATGGGGGGTCTTGGTATTAGAGATTGGGGTAAAATGAATAAATCTATGCTATCAAAAATGATTTTGTTATTGGTTAAGGAAGACAATGTGTGGACTTCAATCATAAGAAATAAATCTGGTCAAATATTCTAGCTAATGAATGGTGTTTTAGCAATGATGATTGTAATGGTTATAATTTTTGGAAATCTATAAATTAGCAAAAAAAAAATTATCTCCAAGGGATGTAAATGGATGATTGGAAATGGGAGAGTGGTTAATTTATGGGAAGATAAATGGTTAGGAGAAAAACCTCTTAAGGTTATCTATCCTAACATCTATAAGGATGTTGTGGTTAAATATGGGACTAAGGTCAAAGATTACTTCAATTTTGAGGAACCCCTAGGCCAATGGAAAACAATTGAATTGGATGGACATAACAACAATGATATCTCTTCTATTAATAACAAACTAAGAGGGGTTATTTTTAATAAAGAGTTTTTATAATATGATAGCTTATATTGGTCTAGGGAGGATAATGGTATCTTCTCAGTTTGAAGTGCCTACAATGCCTTTTTCCTTGATGAATTTGATCCTAACAAATTTAAATGGGAAAGTGTGTGGGTTAAAGAGGTTACTCCCAAGATCAATATGTTTTGGTGGTTAGTTCTCCATGATAAAATTATTATTTTTAGCAATCTTAATAAGAGAAATTTTCATATGGTGAATAGGTGTGTTCTGTGTGAAAAAGATACAAAAGACTCTTTACATCTTTTCCTCCATTTCCCTTTTCTGATAGTGGTTAGAAACACCCTTCTTAACCTATTTTAAATCAAGTGGGTTTTCCCATGTTCCATTAAATAAATGGGGCCCCAATGCTTCCTCCTTTTAAGAGTCAAGGATTTAAAAATATATGGACTCTTTCTATTATGCACATAGCTTGGGAATTATGGAAAGAGAGAAACAAGTGGATTTTTAAAGGAAAGAAGGAATTAGAAAATAAAGTTGGAACTCATTGTTTTAACACTATTAATGCAAAATTATCAAACATATCCCCATATAAGAAAACTATTCTTCAATCTGAGAGTAAATTATCTAAGATTTAGGGTTTATGCCCTACTCAAACTAACCTTCCTACACTCAATCCGAAGCTCCAAGGTTAGGAGAAACCTAGCAAGGACTGGATAAATTTGAATTTTTATGGGGCCTCCAAAGGAAACCCCAGAAAAGCTGGTTGTGGAGGGGTCTTCTATGATTCTGAAGGTAGATTCATTCTTGGGTATCATTGCAATCTTGGTATTCAAACAAATC
The DNA here is from genome assembly GCA_018340775.1 of Taxus wallichiana var. yunnanensis. Lineage (NCBI taxonomy): Eukaryota > Viridiplantae > Streptophyta > Pinopsida > Cupressales > Taxaceae > Taxus > Taxus wallichiana. The sequence goes on from CM031240.1 coordinate 569,726,451, forward strand.
ACGTTGCTGAAGTGGTGACTATTTTTGGGGGCTCTCTATATCTTATCAAGATGGATTTGTAAGTTTGGAAGTGTAAAGAGACTCATTGAACATTATTAACAACATTACTGGTAAAGGCACTACTTCCACATCTATCCAAAACTCTATAACTAGTATAAAGTAAATGTCTAACTCATTTGAAACTATTACTTTTAAACTTATCTATAGAGAAGCAAAATTTTTTGCTAACTATTTTTCTAACAAGGGGGTTAATTGTAACGATATGAAATTAATCCATGATGAAGAAGCTTTATATACTAAGGTACGAGCATGCCTCCAAAAAGATCAACATGGACACATCACAATTGGGTAATAATGACAAGTCATGGTATGTGAAGGAAATAATGTATGAGAGCCATTTGAATCGTGTGAATTTATGGTGCGATGATGCAAATATTTTGGCTTGGATATGATTGTGTCATATAAGGGCCTTGATTTCTATCCATTCTTGTAACATTGACAATGCTAGGATTGTTCGTATCATTCTAAATTATCTGAAGTTAGGTTTTTTTGTGAACTGGTACTCATATTTCCAAATGGGGGTGATCTTGTGAGAACTGAGCCTTTTGATTTGGATGGGGTTAAGCTGGAATCCATGGAAGTGTTCGAGAGAAAGGGTTTCTCACCTTTCCTCAAAATATTTGAAGGTCATTATGAAAACCTGAGTAAGGACTTTGCCAGAGCTTGGAAGACGACCAAAAAGGGGGTAGTTGTGGACATGAAAGGTGTTCATATCAAGATTACTTGTGGAGTTTGTAGTGAAAGTGATGGGTGTTCCTGCTGATGGTAGGGAGGTTTATAAGCCTAAAAAGGAAGCCACAAATGAGTTGAAGTTGTTCTTGCAAGGTAATGAAAAACTCACCACTCATTTTTCTAGTTTTCTTCGCTCTACTTTACCTAGGCCTTTTGATGATGTGGCTTTATCCCTTATTTAGTTTCTTACCCTAGAAGGCCATCATAAGTGTATCTATGCCTACCATCTACCTATGCTTAATTATTTCCATCATGGCCATAGTTTTAGTTTTCCATATTTTTGTTCCGCTCTTTGAGTGCGTCCATTGCCTATTTTAAAAACAATAGAGTTATTGTCCCCCTTCACCAAGGTTTTATCCTTGCCCTAGTTAAAAGAGATTCTCTTGATATTGATAAATTGGGTACCCTCACAAAATATCTTGAGGCTTATGCCAAGGAAGAAGACTCGGAGGAGGATTATAGTGAATATTCGGAGGTCTGGGGAAGGAGATTTGTCGGGGATGACAAGGATGTCATGGAAATTGATGCCACTCAGAATCTCAGAGATCTAAAATCGAAGCATGTTCCTAGTCATCTATCAAAACAAAAGGTGAATCAAGCATGCAGGAAAATCAGGTTCTTATGAATGTCCAATTGGAGCAATAGATGGAAGCTTTGGGAAAAGTGGGTCCTGAGAAAGGGGATAATCATCTAGCCAAGATGGCCATGGATATTGAAGAGATGAAGGGTGATATGAGGCTTACTAAGAGTTCTATTCAGTTCCTCTTTAATGACTAACATAAAATGAAAATGTAGGTAGAAGATGTTGCAAAAATCAGTAATGGGGGAGAGATTGAAATTATGAAAGCCAACTGCAGTAACCTCTCAAATGAGGTGGATCACATCAAAGCTATTTTACATAGCTATATGGAATGGAGTGTTGTCACTATGAAATCCATTCTACAACATCCATGGACCCCTAGTTATTGTACCAATGCTTACATGCTCATGGATGAGCAGGGAAATTTGAAGAAAAGAAAAGGGGATGCTATTGGATGTGACCTGACATCGTTGGGGGTCAACATTAAGTCTCTGTCAAAGGAATGGGAGAAAGTGTTGGATGGTCTGGAAAAGGAAAAAAATGAATTTTATCGAGGTGGCTGTTATTATTATTTTTTTCTTTAAATTCTTCTCGTTAGTTAGTTTGTGGTTTTATCGTTACTGTTATTACTCTTTTTTGCTATGTTTTAATCTAGTCTATATGCTCATGGAGGAGCTCAGATGTAATAGTCATTATATTTTTCTCTTTTTGAATGCTATGTAATGTCTTATCTTCTCTTTTTGGATCTTTGAATTGTAAGGGCAGGCCCCCTCAGCCTTGTTTCACCTATAATAAAAATAAAACAATACATGATCACCTACACTACTAAAAAGACATGTATACAAAATAAATCCCTTCACAATAATCCAAGGAGTACTTTGTGTAGATGAAAAAGAATTTTTGATTGACGAAGTTAATTGGATAGTAATATGCATCATAATTTGATCATTATGATGTTGTAAGAGTACCCTAGGAGATTTGGTAATACTTAGCATTTCTATTGACTAATCAAAGACTTGCATGACCTTTGAGACTTATGGAAAATTTTAGTGGCTAATATTCATAATTTGGATAAGATTAGGAATTCTGGAATATGAATTTGGATGTTTTTATGACCATGATAAAGTGACCACGTTTCATTGTAAAATTCCACAGACAATAAATTTTCTAGAGTGAATAGCCAATGGATCTTAAATCCCAACATATATTTTTTTATTGATTTGTCAATTGATAGATGGGTTAGGGTTTTAAAACATTATACGATCACGAATAAATCTATGGAACCTTCCTATTCATTTTCTCTCATTCACCAAACATGTTTTTTTAAAATGTGATTAAATTCACCATACACACACACACAAATAGATATCTAGATTGGAATCTATTAAACCTTTAGAAGACCCACCAAATTTGAAATATTCCTCTAACTACATAGGAAGATGCTATAAATTTTGATAACCCTCGATTTATGAGGAGTGGAAAAGTTTCACCAATTCTAAGAAACTAATTGTAAAGGTATAAAAAAGGAGCCCCAACACCTAGAATTGGATATTAAGTGGACCTATGGAAATATTTCAAGCATCCTAAAGGAAAATTCATTTTGTGGACTCCAAGCCCATGGAATGAACTAATTTAATAAATTTTGAGATCCTCAATTAGGAAATGCAGAGTGTTAATTAGGGGAACATGTGGAGGACCTCCATTTAGACTCAATATGCATTTTTGAAATAAATATCTTTCATGCCAATGAATTATCCTCAATTTTCCACTCCATCTACCATTTTCTTCAAAAATATATTAAATTTCACCAATTCCCCAAATGCTGATTTTAGATAATTGTCCAACCCATCGAATATGGTTTTGACTATATTTTCCATGATTTTTATAATTTTTTTAGGAGGGTTCCTTAAAATTTTTCCTGTTGAGATTTCATTTATCCTTAAAATGTGTAATTTTTATATTCCGTTCAATAAGTTATGATATATATTATGAGAACTATATAAGTCTTGATCCTCTCGAGGTTGTGTAGTGTAGCACTTGGCTCCACCATGGATAGTCTAGTCAATATGATATAATTATAAATAATTAAAGATAGGTATACACATCCTTTTAACAAACTAATCAAAGCTATGTAAAGTTTGACCCCTTAAAAAACATGTATTTCAAAAAATTTCTCAATTCAATAATAGTTGTCTAACGAATGATGCATAAAAAATACTAAGTTCAAAATATTTTTTTGAGGTTGATCTTTGTGACCACTAAGCTTTAAATATATTTTTTTGGCTAATCTTAGCAATTTCTAGGAAAAAAAATAGAGATGTCTTGAATATTCAATAATACATGTGTTGCCGTAGTTTTCTCATTGCATTAATAGTTTTTTTGTTAGTGATGCATAACGACTACTAAGTTCTAAATATTTCAAAGGTGTGGCAGCCATAACGATTAGGATCATAACTATGTATTTATTAGCTCTTCACTAATGTATGTATCACCACACTTTTCTCATTGCATTAATAGTTTTCCTATTAATGATTCCTAACGAGTGTTAAGCTCTAAATAATTATTTATGGGTGACTCTAGCAATCGCTAGGATCAAAACTATGTATGTATTGACCCCTCAATAGTGCAAGTATTGGCACACTTTTTCTCATTGCAATAATATTTTTCCGTGAATAATGCCTAGATACGACCAAACTCTAAATATTTTGTTGTGGCTAAACTTAGCGACCACTAGGATCATAACTACATATGTCTTGAAGCCTCAAGATTGCATGTATTTCTGTAATTTTCTCATTGCATTAATAGGTTTACAATAAATTATGGCTAGTGATGCTAATATCTAAATATTTCATTGTGGATGACCTTAGCAATGATCGTTAAAATAAAAATGATGTATGTCTTCACCCTTCAATAGTGTATGTAGTGTTGTGCTTTGTTCTTTGCATTAATAGTTGTCATGTGAATGATGTCTAGTGACTGTTAAGCTCTAAATATTTCATTATGGGTGAACTCGGTGACCTCTGTTAGTGTGAGTTATCCTATGTGTTCTCCTCTCATGTTGGAGGGTCATCTCACATGGGTTAGGTTTAGGGTTAGGTTTAGGGTTTCATATGTGTCATGCACTAGGGTTACTCAGCACCCTATATGTACCCCTTTTCTATTCATTTATGAGTATGCCAAGACACTCCGCTGTCTTTTCTTATGAACAAGTTGTATTCGGTTATGCAAGTTTATTCAGTTATTGATCGATTCTTACTTGTGATTACGTTGGAGCTATTTTGATTCAACTTGAGTGCAACTTCTTTGTGGTGCAGAGTTTCGATACGATCCGTCAACTCTTTCATGGTATCAGAGCAACGATCTGGTAAAATGTGCACTCGTTTTTAGTTGTGATTACTCTTCTTTTTTTATTCCTCGTGCAAGATTTTCGATCTTAATTTCTATCCTTTCTTGCTAACGCATTTTTTTAACAAAGTGTTCTTGGAAAAAAATTTGTGTTCTTTGAGCAGGTATCACCTTGAATTTTTTTCACGGTTTCTACAACAAAACAAGAGGTTTTATTTTTTTTTCTAAAAACTAGTTCCTTTTTTTCCCTCTCTTTGTGTTGCTGTGTTTTTTTTGTTATTTGTGCAGGAGCAGGTTATTCCAGGGTTCATTTTTTTAATTCCTTCAATTTTTTTAAAAAAAAATGTTGTGCCTCTGTTGTGGCCCACCGCCACAATCCCTTGAGTCTTCACTCTACCCACCGGTTCGTGCTCTTTGTGTGAAGAATATCCGCTACTCATGCTGGTTTGTGTTGTTTTTCATTTGTTGTGTGGTGTCCTCCATGTTTTCTGCTCCAACACCCGCTGCTCCAGCACTCGCCTCTTTGCTCCAAAGACGTTTCCTTCTATTTTTGGTACGTTTTTTTGCTACTTCGCTCGCCCACACGTGTCCCCTGCTGGCCACTACCTCGACTACCCACCGCATCTATCCCTTTGAGAACTATACTTGACATGTGACCCGCATACAAAACATTTGCAACCTTATTTGGTACGTTTTTAAAAATCTACAGATTTTTGGTAAGTTTTAATTACCTTCTAACTTTTAACAACCACCACACATTTTTTACACGGGTTATGGCCTGTTTCAATTTCATTCAAGTGGCCAGGAAAGAGAATACGTGGCTATGGTTTTTGGTAAGTTTTTTAGTTTAAATTCTTCTTCACAATCTAAACTTCATACGTGGTAAGTAAGGAAACTTATTAAGTTTAGTAAGTTTAAACACTTTCCATTTTTTTTAGTTTGTTTTTAAAACAAAAATTCAAACTCATGATTTTTAATCAAAACCATGGAAAGTTTAAATTTCTTTAGTAAGTTTTTTAGTTTTCTTTCTCATGTTTTTTAGAATTGATTTCTTTCTAATCTAAACTCAAAAGTTTTAAAATTAGAATAGTTTGTTTTTTAGATTTCTTTCTTTTAATTTAAAAATTGTTTTTTAAACCAAAAGAAAGAAAGTCCTTTTTTATTTATTTTTTTAGCATTTGCATCTTAATTATTTTTTTGTAATTAATTAGATTTAATTTGCTTAAATCTATTTTTTAATGAATTACAAAATAACCTATCTTTTTTTTCAATTTATATTAACAATCATCTCGAAATAACCTCTTTATCATTTTTATTAAAAACTCCAATAGCTCTGAAAATAGTAAAATTGGGTGTTTTCAATCGGTAAAATTTAGGGTTATTGTCGATTTCTTTTACTAATTGTGCACTTAAGTGTGCAAAGTGACACTTTGTGCACCTCTTTGTCTTCCAAGATCCTTTCGGAGTCTTGAGGACTATCTGAACTCCTTGAGTTCCCAAACCTTGTATTTGACCCTTATTATTGCTTGCAACTAGTGAGTGCATCTCGCCACGCCTGCAAAGCAAGGGGGTTTCCTTTTATGACGTGAGACATTTTTTCTCACCACCAGGGTTGGCTTTCACCTCCTTTCTATTTTTTTCTTGTGCTTGTTTACGGTGTTCCTCTTTTGTTGCACTCCACGAAACATTGTTGTGGTCTCCTCTCTTGCGCGTTATTACGCTAATTGCAAGATGAGTTACCAAGTGTTTCAAACCACATGCACGGACCTGATTGTAATCAACGCACTCAACTATAAAGTGCTAAAAGCAAGGGGGTTTGTTATTGTCTTGGGTGGTTGTGTTTCTTTTCTGCATTTCTCTCTCTCTCTCACTATGGATGCACTTTCAATTCCTTTGCTTACACCGTTCAAATTTTTCAAATGGAGATCGAAAATAATAATGAAACTAAGGGGTAAAGGGTTATACCACATCACCATGGGAACTGAGATTGAACCAGATGACGAACCTAAAAAATCTAAGTGGTTAAACCGTAGTGATGAAGCTTTAGGTCTTCTTTGCATGTTTGTTTCTCCTAACTTTCTCTTCCACATTGAGGCGTCTGAAACACCTACATCTGTGTGGAAAACACTGGATGTGATGTTTGGACAACTAGATGACATGAGAGCGCATGAGTTGGAAAACGAACTACTAGGGTTAAATCCTAGTGACTTTGAAAACCTACAAGCCTTCTTCTCAAAATTTGTCCACATTAGATTATTGTTAAAAGGATGTCAAGTAGAAAACAAATATTCTCAACTGATCTTGTTGATTCTCTCTAAGATAGGTCTCGAATATTCTATCTTCACGTCAACTTTCTACGCTACAAAAGTTACTTTGGGCAATACTTGACAATGCCCTCCTTTGATCAGTTTTTCGTCCCAACTCATTTGAGAATAGGACAAACTCATTCAAATGCGGTCTCTCAATTCTAAGTCACATGACCTTGTAGTAAGTACTAGCAAGGGAAAGAAGACTGAAAAGAAGAAAGAAACTAAGGATCAACCTAAGAAAGAAACCAAGATCAAACCTAAAAATGACACAAACACTTTGACTTCTGAGCCTAGAGTGCAGAAAAGCAAGTATTTGTGTTCCTATTGCAAGAAGACTAGTCACAACGAGCAACACTATTTTAAGAAATAGATTGATCACTTATCTCATTTACTTGAGAAAAATAAAATAAGTGTTCCTGAATCAATAAAACAAAGTGCTCCGAAGGCCGAGTCTTCTGCTGCAAAAGGTGCTAGAAATGATAAGAAGAAAGGAAAGGCCCTTGTAGCCAAAGTTGCTCCTTCATCGACATGGATTATAGATTCCGGTGCCTCGCACCACATGGGTTCTTCACATGTTGAGTTTTCCAACATCAAACCTTGTGGAATGTCCCAAATCACGATGGGTAATGACACGATATTGTCGGTTTCTAGTAGTGGATCAGTAGAGATGGATGGGGGAACATTTAACCAAGTGTTGAGTGTTCCTAATCTCTCTACAAATCTCTTATCAGCTTACCAAATTACTCACCTTGGTGAAGGAATGTGAGTGGAATTTATTCATAACTCGGTGATTATTCGTGAGCTTAACAATGACACTACAATGGCTGAGGGAAAGGTAGATCACCGTTCATGGTTGTACACCTTCTCCCACTTTAATTCTGATTCTACGCCCACTGCCTTGCTCACTCATGCAAATGAGGTTAGTAAGCTATGGCATGAGCATTTTGGACATCTAAACTATCACTACCTTAAACAATTGAGTCAAAATGAAATGGTCAATGGGTTGCCTCATGTCAAGTTTTCTAAGGGTCTTTGTGAGGGTTGTACCCTTGGAAAGCATCCTGAAAAGAACTTTGACAAAGGAAAATCCTGGAGAGCCACTCGTCCTTTGGATCTTGTTCACAATGATGTTTCTGGTCCATTTCCTTCTCCTTCATTTACTAGAGCTCTTTATGTGCTAACCTTCATTGATGACTATTCATGATATACTTGGGTATATTTTCTTAAGCTTAAGTCTGAAGTCTTTGAACATTTTCAGGACTTTAAGGCTCTTGCTGAGAAACAGGTAGAACGGTCTATCAAGGTTCTTCAAACTAACAATGGAGGTGAATATGTAAACAATAGGTTCATGGATTTCTGTACTTCTGAAGGGATCTCTCTGCAGCATATAGTTTCTTATAGCCCTTCACAGAATGGAGTCGCAGAAAGAAAGAACCATACTCTTAAGGAGATGGCCACTTGTATGATTCACTCGAAGTCTCTTCCTCCGTAGTATTGGGCGAAGTAGTGAATTGTGCAAATTACATTCAGAACCATGTTCCACACAAGGCAGTAAGAGGGATGACACCTTTTAAATCTTGGTTTGGATGCAAGCCTGATGTTGAGCACTTTCGAGTCTTCAGATCCAAGGCTATGGCTCGGATTCCCAAGAAGAAACGCAAGGCCTTGGAACCACAATCAAAACCTTGTATCTTTGTAGGGTATCCTAATGGTGTGACGGGATATTGATTGGTGAATCCTACTTCTCATGAGCTATATATTGAGAGAAGTGTTAGGTTCAATGAGTCTTCTTCGACTTATACTTCTCCACCTATAGAGGTTCTTCACTTGCTGATTGATTCGACTCATCGATGATGATATCTTGAGCGTGATCCTCTTCCAAATCCTCCCGACCATCGACCTTTGAGTCTTATAATTCTGATAGTAGTGATGACGAGGACTATGTCCCTTCTCACTCAAGTGAAGAAACTTCGACTGAGCTCGATCCTCCCTGGTCCCCTTTGGGCTAGGAAAACTTTGCAAAGTGTTGGAGATTTAGTTGGAGATACTTCAGATATGAGACGTACTCACTCAAATTTTGTTGGACCCCACTCTTTCTTCACCTCTGCTTCTGATCCACAGTCTTTCCGGGAGGCTTCTGGTATTCCTGAGTGGGATTTTGCCATGGATGAGGAGTATTCCTCTCTCATGAAGAACGATACTTGGGATCTCACCACTCTTCCAAAAGGAAGAAAAATCATTCGGTGTAAGTGGGTGTTCCGAACAAAGTATGGAGTAGATGGAGATGTCAAAAATTTTAAAGTGTGATTAGTAGCTAAGGGTTTCTCCTAGATAGTTGGGGTTGATTATATAGAAAACTTTGCTCTATTTGTGAATATGACTTCTATTCGACTGACCCTAGCCATTTCATGCGACGAACGAGATGGAAAGTCTATCAAATGGACATTAAGAGTGCCTTCCTTCATGGTGACCTAGAGGAAGATATCTATATGGAACAACCTCCGGGTTATGTCCAAGATTCCTCCCTCGTTTTTAAGTTAAAGAAGTCTCTTTATGGCCTTAAACAAGCCCCTCGAGCTTGGTATGCCAAGATGGACTCCTTCTTACTTACACCAGGGTTTACTAGGTGTCACTCTGATCCAAATATTTATATTCTATGGCAAGATGACTCCATACTCATTCTTGTTCTATATGTTGATGACTTGTTGATCACAAGAAGCTCTTCCTCTATTATTGATTCTGTGAAGATCGCCTTGGCCAACAATTTTTCCATGACTGACTTAGGTTTTCTTCATTACTTCCTTGGGATCCAAATTTCACAACCTGACTCAGGAATCTTGATTTTACAACCTAAGTATGCTCTTGATTTGCTAGCTCGGTTTCAGATGTCCAATTACAAGTCTTCTCCTACTCCTTTTCTTTTCGGGGTTAAGTTGGTTTCAGATTTCTCTACTCCCTTGGTTGATGGTACTCTTTACCGATAGTTAGTTGGGAGCTTGATCTACTTGACTCACACTGACCGGATTTATCATATACTATTGGGATCATGTCCAGATTCATGCAGGAGCCACATGAGCTGCATTAGAAAGTAGCTAAATGGATCCTTCATTATGTTCGTGGAACTTATGCTGATGGCATACACTATCATGGAGGGGTTGATATTGACTTGATTGGATTCATAGATTCTAATTGGGCGGTGACTTAGATCATCGAAATCTACTTCTAGCTACAGTTTCTCTCTTGGTTTGGGTCCTATTAGTTGGTCTAGTAAGAAGCAGAATGCAATTGTGATATCATCTATAGAGGTAGAATATAGAGGAGCAATTAATGCTGCCACATAAGCTATTTGGCTACAGGGTATTCTGATAGAGTTTGGCATCCACTTTCGGTGGCCTACCATTATCTACTATGATAACATGAGCACTATCTCTATTTGTAGAAATCCAGTTCAGCATCAGTGGATGAAGCACATTGAGATCCATATGCACTTCATACGGGAGCTTATTCATGATGGTATCATTGACATTCAATACATTCAAACAAAGCTGATCAGATTACATACTTATTCACCAAGCCTTTCACTAAGATGAAGTTTCTTCACTTACGGTCTCTTCTTGGGGTGAGGTCTTTTGTAGCTTCCCATCTTCTTAGGGATATTTAGTCCTTCTTTTCTTCTTCTTCTAGGAAGATTGTGTTTGTATATGGGCACCTTATTAGGCCTTTAGTTGCGGGCCCCATTGACACATCTTTCTTAGTTGTTTAGGAGTGTCTTTCTCTTCCGTCTGACTCATCACAGCCGCTACCCCAACTTCGATGAAGGGGGTGTTAGTGTGAGTTATCCTATGTGTCCTCCTCTCATGTTGGAGGGTCATCTCACATGGGTTAGGTTTAGGGTTTCATATGTGTCATGCACTAGGGTTACTCAGCACCCTATATGTACCCCTTTTCTATTCATTTATGAGTATGCCAAGACACTCCACTGTCTTTTCTTATGAACAAGCTTTGTTTGGTTATGCAAGTTTATTCAGTTATTGATCGATTCTTACTTGTGATTACGTTGGAGCTATTTCGATTCAACTTGAGTGCAACTTCCTTGTGGTGCACAGTTTCTGATACGATCCATCAACTCTTTCAACCTCTAGGATTAAAACTACGTATGTCTTGACCCCACAATAGTGCATGTATTTTCGTGCTTTTATCATTGCATAAATAGTTGTCTTGTGAATGATACATAATAGTAACTAAGCTCTAAATATTTCATTATGGCTGACCCTAGCAACCATTAGGATCAACACTTCTTACATTTATTTTCCAAATGATTTTTTAATCTAACCAAATATTCAAAATAAGATACATAAGGGTGTTTTTGTAAATCCAAGTACATCCTTTGGCTCAGTATTTGTTTTTGTTGATGATATATACAACATTCGTGGACCTATAATTTTTCAACATGGCAGGAGAACTGACATTGTTGAACGTATATGCTTATTTATATTCTTATGCAAACACCAGAGTAATTAGAGATACCATGTTTGATCCAACTACCTTAAATCATGAATTTCAAGTATTACTAAGATATTTTTTTGACAGTCCAAAATGAAATTCTTGATGTATATGATAATAATATCATGGAAGATCAAGCCTTAAGGTTTCAATACATAATGGAAATAAAAATATTTGGTCTCCATTTAATTTCCGCTAAACTAGAGGTATTTCCATTTCTAGAACTAATCACTTCCTATCTAATTCTTACCAAGTCCAAGGAGTGGACCTTATTTTATAAATCGTGAAAAAATAATAGGTTTTTATGTTGGGCATGCATACATATGTTATTACAAACTTCAACACCATATTCTGATATAATACATATACAGTTGAGTCCTAGATGGCCATAAGGAAAATAAGATTTATTTTATAGAGTAGGGCCATGAAATAAATAGAATATATGGATGATTCTCATCTAAGTGTTATCATTATTAAAAGGTTTAGACCAAGATTCTATAGTAGCATGGCCCTCATGAACATGCTATATGGAAAACCTTCTATCTCTAAGGTCGATGTATCCTAGATCCCTTTACTTTCTATGATTATTAATGAAGACAAGATTCCTTTGTTAGGGAAAGTTATCAGTTTCAATTTGGTGAGACAAATAAAAACGTTGTGGACATTGGGAAATAATTTTACATGGCTTCTTGTCTTTTGGATGCATTCTGTGATATTCTCAACTATTAATAATTCTCTCAAAAATGGCTTCCTTCATTCCCTTTGTAGCTAAATGAACTATATTCAGAACTTTATGCCCATCAATTTAGATCTAATATTCAATATATATACATTTATTTATATCTTTCTCACTACCAACAATTACATGAAAAAGAAATACCCAAAATATATGTTGGCATCCTCACTTCCATATAGAAAATGGGAGATGTATTCTTCTATCCACAATATATTGTAATCTTGATTAAGGGACTCCTTACACCACCTTTTTAGTTACCATGCTATTTTCCTAAAAATTTGGCGAACAAGAGGTGGCATATCATATTTGCAATGGTATTGCTAGGAAGTGCAAAGAAAAGAAGATTAAATAAATCCCTTTCTCAGTCACTGTAGGGTGCAAAAAAATTAATAGATGGCATGATTTAATTGTTTCATCATCCCATTAAAATTCATTCCATCTCCTCCAACACCCTTTAGGAAATATGATTACATGAAAATGGTTTTCAAACACCTTGAGTTTCTTAGAGGACAAATAAATATATCATATGCACATGAGGATGATGTCAATGAATGGGTATGGCTTACAAAAACAGATGATAAAATTATTAATCAGAAAATAAATATGATTGGGGTAGTTCACCCTCTAAGAGGAACTATTAAAAAGGAGACTATAAAGAGAAAGACACCATTCTATTCAGTTCCTTAAAAAAACCTTGTGCTCTCATTTCTCCATCAATTAAAACTCTATCTGAGGTTTAAAAAGTTAGGATCACACTAAATTAAGCTCTAAATTTGGTGGCATATGACTTAACTTCTTCTTAGATTCAAAATATTAGACTATGAAACCTTAAATTTTAGCTAGCACAACCCCAATGTAACCATCTCAATCTTCTCCTTCCACTCCACATGAAGTAAGACAAGATTGAATTGAGCAATCTGTAATTTCTCACAAAGGAAAACCAGATTGCGAGGCACAAGAAGATTCCTTAGTAAACATTGAATTAAATCCAAGAATGGGAACCTTGAAAAGGATAACCAAAAAGAGGATGTCAACACAACAAGCCATTATTTGACATGAAACTTCAAAAGACATCTTCTCTCTTATAAATAAATGGAAAGCCAAAGTCTCCCTAGTGGTGCAATATGAGGAAAATATGGAATAATTGATAAGGATACATTTGAAGTAGCTTTAGAAGTAGTGATAGGTGCACATGATAGAAATAGAGAGCTTAGAAATTAATTAATTGTCATTGTTCATGCAGGTATAGTTCCTAATGTAGAAGAGGCATCACATAGTTTGTAAAATGTTGTAAATAAATACATTGAGGAAAATATGAAGGAACAAGCCTACATAAATAATACCGAAAATATAATTAAAGACATGTGATCAATGCAAAAAACATTAATATATATGGGGCATGTTATTGAAGGAGGAATTTGTAAAGACCATTCAATTATAATTATTGACGATATTGGTATATGCCAAACATATGCTAATTATACCAAGGAAATATTAAGGGAATGGAATGATTAGGCAAGAAATCTATAATCCATTTTGATGACATTATTCGAGAGGATATCATATTTTTGGAGAATCCTCGTTATGGAAGTATTTAAGGAAAACCACGAATTGGTTTCTAGTGAAGAGTTTGCTATATTGCTTAAGAAATTATCGGTTAATTTTAAAAGGAGAATAATAGACAAAAACAAAGGATAAAATTTTCATGTCATTGAGATTGAATTAAAACGGGAAAAAATAGAAAATAGAGACAGAAGAAAATTGTACAAAATAAAATGTTACTTGGCATATTTTTCTTTGACAGGCTAGTGTGCTATTTAGAAACCAAATTGTGGACGTAGGAAAGATATACGAGAGATTACAAGATTTTTAAATAAAGCATTTGTCAAGAAAAAATAGAAAGATGATACAAATTTCCCTTAAAAAATAGAAAAAATGTAGGAATCAACTTTACATGTAGACCGAGATCAACACCAACCCATAATTAAGGAAGAACCATAATGAATCATGAGTGGAGTATTTGAGCATAGTGGGAAAGAAATGAAATATGTATGACATGTAAATATATTAATATTTATAATTGATTGAATGTTTGTATATATATTCCAAATGTTATACTTATCTAAACATGCACATAGTAGTTGTACATCCAAAACTTCCTAATGATAGTTAAGCTCCAAATATGTTGTTATGGCATAACCTAGTGGACACTAGGCTCAAAATATCTTCCTTTAATTTTTTAAATATTATCGACACATTTTCTCAAAATATTATGTTGTGGAAGTATGTAGCGGATGCTAAGTTCATACTATCTTAATTTAATTTGTTAAATCCTAATGATTGTTAAGCTCCAAATAATATATTACAGAATAACGTATCAAATGATAAGCTCACAATATATTACTTTATATTGTTAAATCCTAGTGATCACTAATATCCAAATATTATGTTGTGGCATAACCTAGTGGATGTTAAGTAAAAATATCATTCTTTGACTTGTTAAATTCTAGCAACACCTAAGCTTGAAATATTATATTGTGGAAGTACCTAGATGCCAAATAGCTCAAAATACATTAATTTAATTTGCTAAATCATACCTATGATAACATCAAAATATAATTTTTTAGCATACCCTAGTGGTGTTGAGCTCATAGTATCTTAATTTAATTTTAAAAATCGATGACCGCTATGCTCTAAATATTATGTGTTAAATCCTAAAACCACTAGGCCTAAAATATTATTTCGTTACATAACATAAAAACCACTAATCTCAAATTATATTCATTTACTTTTTTAAATCCCATCTATACATTTTCTCAAAATATAAACGCACCTTATCATCCACTAAAACTCATTAACAAGACAAAGAAAAATATGTATGTGTCTCGATTAAATAAAAATTATTTACTTATTTTAGATTTGGAGGGATTTCTATATGAGAAAAACCAATCACCCTCTAAGGATATGTCATTCAAGTTCAACAAGGAGATTATCAACCTGCGAGGTGTCCTGAAAGAATTTATAAAGTCGTTATCAACAAAATTTGAATTGGGATTATGGTTCAACAAATTCACTTGTGTTGATGTTGAAAAGCTGAAAAAGGCCTTCAATAAAAAATTATCATCTGAATTGAATCCAATACTCACTTGTGGAAAGGAACATTGCAATATAGTCAATGAAATTACAATAAGAGATATAGAAAAGGTTTGGAGTAGAAACAATGTTTCCTATAGTTCTAAAGACACATTGTGTATTATATTAGGTGCAAAGGGAAAAACTCATGAAAATTTAATCATTGGGATAAAAAGTAGAGGAGAATATTATTCAAAATATATGTGGTTGACTAATTTTTATAAATACTTATCACTAATAGTGTCTCAGTGATTGAATGTGGTAGAGGGAATCAAATATTTAGAGTGAGAAAATGCTAAATAACTACTTATCATTTTAAATGTTATTATGACGGTACTACTTAACATTGAATAAAATGCGTTCATATGTTATTATAATGGTTTTCATTAATTATTTTGTATGATGAGATTATACAAATATAAGTTGGGAGTATTTATACTTTCACTGATTATAAGTTGTGAGTATGATTATATAATTTGAGTATACGAATTAATAGAAATAATTAATTGTAACAAAACTTTGAGCAATTTTTATTAATCAAATATGTATTCCTAAATTAATTATGAGCATGCTTCAATAATATTTTTCCTTCCAAAATAAAAATGTATACCACATTCATATGGAATTAAATAACTACAATACGGTTTGGAAAGATGCATCATGCTAAAACTTTACATTTGATTCAAAAAAATTGCAAACAATATATTCCTCGTATAATAAGAAATGAGGAACACCCTTTGATTTTTTACCTACTATACCACCTACAACCATTTGATTTTTGATATAAAAATTAAAAAGGGATTTTTTTATTTTTAGGATTAATTCACCGCCATAAACCATTTGGTTTTCTTTTTTCTTCATTTGTAGATAAGAAAACATGTAACCTGAAACTGATCATATTTAATATAAACGGTGTTTTGGAACATGCCATCCAAAATAATGATTCATCATACAAAAAGTTAAAAAATCTTTGCAGCATCAAGCTGAAAATGAAAAGTTATTTTCTTAGACCAAATTTGAAAGAGTTCTTGCAATGTTTCATAAAAAATTTCAAAATAACACTATGGAAATGAGTGAGAAATTCAAGTGTTGATGACATGGTTCCTTCATTCCTTTAGAACATTGGCTTAAAATTTAGAATCTTTGAGGTCATATTTACACGAGAAAAATTACGTTGAGACAAAACACATGAATTATGAAGGTTATGGAATCCCAAATTATATCTCAAGAATCTTAACTCTATTTGGTGGTAGTTTAATGCATCGTACCATTGTAAAAATACAATGCTTATAGATGAATCTTTAGAGAAAAACAAGTTCAATGATGTGGGGAACTACATAATTGCTAAAACATTTAACATAGATTCTAATTCAAAAGACAAATACTTGTTAGATGAGTTGTGGCCTTTTTGTAACTATTACAGACGTCAAAGATGTTTGGTATTTTATTAGATCAAAAAACCAATTATAGGGAGCTTATTTTTGGAGATTTACTATGATTTATATTTTTGATTTGGGAGCCCATCTTTAGGAATAATGTTACAATAAAATTCAAAATATTCTAAAAATATTTTACTATAATTCTACCTTTAGTAAATGAATTTTAATTTATTTCATAGCTATATTTAAATACAAAAATATATGTGGGATGGTTTTACATTCCTATCATGAAGGTAATAAAGTGGCGGACAATATGGCCAACTATGGAGTTAGTAACAACATGTAAAATTAGTTTAGTGGTGACCCTCTCCCGACCAAGGTACATAATGACATCATCAAAGATAAGTATGGTATTTAAAATAATCATTAAAAATATCCCTCCACCGATGGGAAAGTGATTATTAACTTCACATGTAGGGTTAATAATTACATTAAGATTTCACACACTTTCTGGGTATAAAATTACAAAGGCGGTGAGGAAAGGCGGTATTGGGATCGAAACTTTACTGTTGGGAACCAAGGAAGAAATGACAGTAAAATGGGTGGGCCTCCTTGCAAAACAAAACCTATTCATGACCCTGACTGGAAGAATGACGAGCTCATATGGAAGTATTTACAAATGGGTGGGGTTTCAAATCTCATAGAAAAAATGTAGGGCCATGACCAAGATATCTCAGTTCAATTCACGAATGGATGGAAGAAAAGAGTAGTTGAATATGGAGATATCAACGTCAAAATCACTGAAGATCTCATTGCTCAAGTCATGAGATTGAGCTTAGATGGGGAAAAATTCTTCAACAAATGTGTCAACAAGAATGTTGAAGCTAAGAAATTCCTTGATGAAGGAGAAAATATTGAATATGTTACGGCTAGTATAAAAGTGTCTTCTATTCCAAAATCATTTGCTAAAATTTCACGAATGATGGTCAGGTATGTCACTCTTGATGGAATATATGTGATGATTCCTTTTAAGAATTTTCTCTTCCTTAATTATTTCAGGAGGAATTTAACTATTAATTTCCCACATTACCTTTTCAACTCATTAGAACACTTTGTTCTTGAGTTCCAAAATCATACCCATGTTGTCCCCCTCCACCAAGGTCTTATTATGTTGATCCATCACCATTGTCTTTCACATTCCCAATCTATTCCTATTGTCCATGTTTTCCCCCTTTACCGGATTCTATTAACCCCATATCTGCTTCTACTAGCCATGAAAGAAACAAGAATCCCTGTACCCATCTTACGAGGGGATCTTCACAATAATAAAGACATTGATTCAGCCAAAAGCCTACTTCATATCAGCAATCCAGTTGAAGAAACTGCTATAGAACAATAAGAAGAGCTTCTAATAAGGATTGAAAAGTTGGAAAGGGAGGTTATGGACCTCAAAGATGAGCTCAAGTAGATTGGTAAAAGTGTAGGTAAAAGGAATATACATGCTAAACCTACTATGGATAATGAGCAATTTGTTAAAATTTTCAAGAAACTCAATTATCCAGATAATATATTAGGCAATGCTAAAGGGCGACATGATTATACTATTTCTATGCTTAAATATAACTACAAATTTCTTGAACAACATGTCAAAAGTGTTTGTATTCTTAGTGACATTCCAACTGCCATTTGGGAGTCTAGAAACTGCAAGGGACATGGTATTTTCTCAATTAGACAATAATGATCCCTCCCATGTCACTTCCTTACATTATTTAGCTCTTTGTACAAATTCAAGACAAAGATTGATAAAACAATCAAGTAGAGTTTCCTCCAATTTGTTGTGGTGTTCCTATCAGGAAGATGTTTTCTTGTTGTTTTGATGCTTCTTTGTTTATTTTTTTCTCCTTTTTATATTTCTCGGTTAAAATATAGTTGGTCCTTATGTTCTTCATGGTTTTGATCCATTTTTGTTTCTTTTCTTTGTTGTATCTAGCTTTTTAGCCTCATTGTAAAGGGATTTAGTCCCTTTTATCTTTGGAATATTTTTACCGCTATCTCTCGGCTTTGGATCCTTTTTGTAAATATGGTAGAGTCCCTTTACAAACTATTTATCCTTAATAAAATTTTTTAATTAATTACATATAGATATTTAAATATAAAAATATATATGCAATGGTTTCTGATTAATTTGATATCAAAATTTAAATGAAACTATATCTAGAATGGTTTACTGATTAGCTAAATTCTCCTACATTGAGTCTTCACCCTCTGCTAGTTTCTTCAAAATATCCTTGATAATTCTCTAGTTGCGTTGAGGTTCAATCACACCATAGTAAATGAACTGGAAGTGTCTCACATCTTTTGAATGTAATTAGCCTAGCGACCACTAGACCATAAGGCATTTTAAATTTAAATATGCATATTTTAATCTTAAAGACGTCTTAAAACTATTAAGAGCCTTATTCTAAAGTAAAAATTAAGCCTAGTGGCTACTAGTCCATATAAAATAGAACATGTTTCAATTTTATATGGGCTAGCAACTGTTAGGCATTATTTCTCGAGATGAATGTTGGATTCCTAAAATCATTAAATGATTTTTCCCATATTCATTAATTTATTGTGTGATCTAATAAATTGGACTCTAGAAGGAGGTATAATAGGTTCCAATATTTTGATTTTTGGATTCCAATATGGGTGATTTTGGAGTGCGAGATAAATCCAATATTTAAAATTTTGGAATCCAAAACTAGTAATATTAGATTCCAATATTTCCTATATTTTTATCTTCTCAAACCTGGAATAAGTCCATATTTAGTGAAATAAGTGTTTTTATATATATATATATATATATATATATAATCTTATAATGTATAAAGTAAAAAAAGGGGGTAGGGTATGGCCAAGCCAATCACTCCATTTTGAATTGTTTAATAAATGATATAAGACATTAAGTAAATATATCTTCGTTAAGATTTTTTTTTAATAAAACTTTTCTATAATATTTTTGTATTGTATAAATATAATTCTATACTATATACTACCATACTATTTTTTTATTAAGGGTAAATGGTTTTGAAGAGGACCAAACCATGTAGTACAAAAAGATCAAAATACGGGATATGCAATGATAACAAAGTGGTTTTTGGTAAATGGGGACCACACCCCAACAACATAAGCCTAAAAGAGCTATATATTACAATAGGAAAAGAGGTAGGGTCAGACTACTTGAAAGAAGCCCTAGTACAATAAAAAACAACAAAACAACATCTACATAACCACATAAAAACAACATTGATACAAAAAACATCATATAAAAAAAACCTATTCGAGAAATTTTTTGAAAACCCTCTTAGCATCCTTCATGGTCTTGTATAAAATGATGGCAATATGCGGGGCGGGGTCATGGCTACCAACAACAACAAATTTCTTCTTGAGTTTTCTCCCTTCTAAGCATCCTCCGAAGTACCAATAACTTCACAAATCTGATGAACTTGAATTTGAACAAAATCCAATAGTTCTTTATGCAAGAATATGTGGTTGATCTGTTTATCTACTACTTGTTACACCCTTTCCTCCAAGAAACTAAGATGAGTAATTAGATTTTCTATTTTTATTTAAGCTTATAGATAATAGTGGGGTCCAAATCCTCATTGCTTCCTTCATTAAGAATATTTTCAATATTGTCTTCAATTCCCTTGATGATTTTAGCCTCATGCTTCAATTGGGCTCTAATGTCAATGCTAGCATGAAGGTTAAGGCCTAACTTGCTGATATTCAATAGGATTTCAGCCACAACAATATCCCTACCTTTAGTGATAATACAAAGAACCCTTTTAGATGGGGGAGGGTCAGAAGGGGAATCCTGAAGACTAGGATTTTTAGTTCAGACCCTAGGTTGTTAGGGAGTGGGTGAGGCTAAAGTTTTGGGGGGATTATTGACCATAACATCCTAAAAATATTGGTGAAGAAGGAAGATAACCCCCTAATTGAGGGGCAGGGCATGAAGATGGGCTTGAACATCAAGAAAATACTTCTCAAGAGAGTGTAGAATATAATAAGAGAAATTAACTTTGGCAGAGCACCTGAAATGATTTAGTAGGATTAGGTGTTGGACTGCCAGAGTTGAGTAACGCCCTTCCAAGGTAATAGAAGTTACAACCATTTTTGCAACATCTTCATATGGGGGGAATAAAAGAGAAAACAATACAATATTTCCCAATTTTTAGAGCTTCCTCTCCCTCCACAAAGTATTTCTCCTCGACATCCTTGTTAAAATTATATCTGTAGAATTTAATCCACTCCATCCCTAAGTTGATAATGAAGGAAATCAGACTGTCAGTGATGGTGAGCTCCTTGATCTTGAATTTAATAACCATGTCTTTCCATTTGTGGATGAAATTGAGGTAAATATTCATATCATGCTATTTTATCCTTTGCATGAAGTCAGTGAAGCTATCCACATCAAGGGCCCTCCATAGTTTTGAATTTTATTTCTAGGAGGGATCACATATTAGTTCCACTTGGAAAGGGGTTCACCCATTTTGAAGAGAAAATTCCTAGGTAGGTCAACAAAACCTTGATCGTAGCAAAACTTTACTTCCCAACATCACAAATGATAGTACTTGAGTGCTAAAGTGAAGATAGGACTGCATGGCTTACGGAAAAACAAAACAACAATTAGCAATTTTACAATTAACCGAATTTTGACGCTGAAATACAAAAAGCCAAGAAAAGCTGGACCACTTGGGAGAGATGAATCTCAAATTGTTGTGTACACTTTATCATTCCTCCACATGTGTGAAATCCACTGGCTATAATTAATTAGGTGGACAGTGCCCTTAACTTCCACGAAAATTATGGCTATTACTATTTTAGGGATTTTATCATGATCAAACTAAATTTTTAATTGAATATTGCTAACTCCATCATTAGAAAGTGCATCAACAAAGATTGTTCCCCTCCTTATAAGTGAGGAAAATACTAACGTTATTAAATTATTTACTTAAATTTTGGGCCTCATTAATGAACTCCTTATGGTCCATATAGGGGGTTGGGTACATGTAAGGATTTTTATAATGTTCATAGAGTCACCATTGACAATAAGCTTACTCACCTTGAGGTCCATGATTGTTGTGATTCCTTAGAAAGCGATAAGGGCCTTGGCATAGTGGTTTTATTGTTTACCCATGGGACTGCATAAGCAACAAGGGATTCATAAGATTATTTCTAATAATACTACCTACCCTAGTTTCTCTAGGGTTTCCATTAAAGGAACTATCAAAATTCAATTTACACCAACCTTTAGGTGGGAAATACACTCAACAAGAGAAATGTACATGTCGGGGTTTGAATTTGAGCCTTATGAATATCAATATCCCAAGCACTTAAGAACATTTCCTCTTCCTTGGGATACATAGCATTCTTAGGAGGAATTAATATTATTATGTTCTCCTTGGTCATGCGTGATTTCATTTAATATCCTTTTGCTATATTTTTGTCATTTCTGAAAATGATGGAGTTAAGCCTTCAAAATTATCTAGATTATGTGTGGAAAAATTAACCTCCAAAATTTCTGAGCATTCCATGCTTAAAAGGGGTTGTCATTGTTCCTAAGCTTGTACTATATCATCTGAAAATGACCAATCGATGCCAAATCTACTAAAAATAAGTTTCGAAAGAGCAAAAATAATAGGACAATGCAAGAGATGGTGGGGATTGTCTCAATATACTTCTTACATTGGTAACATCTATTAGGAATGGTTTACCCCCTCTTAATTAGGTTGTAAATAGTTACAATTCTCTTGTTCAAAACCAGCCGGAGGAAATTCTTAATGTTGGGAGCTTCATTGGCAAAAAATTGATACCCCATTCTTACTAAGTAGTCTCCATCAAAAGAGTGTGTCCATATGAAATCATCTTTAGTCTACATTTAACTATTATGTATGTGGATAAGAATTATTTGCAAGCCCTCAATGAGATCTCTATGGAAAGAAAGATCAAAGTTTCAATCCTTCTATTGAATCGTACAATCAACACAACAAATATAGTCTTTGGACTTTGACTAAAGATTTTTGTAAGGCTACTTTTGATCTACTCCCAAGAGTTATAATTTTTAAGGATTTGGTAATCCTCGCAATTGTCTTTCCTAAAAATAATATCATCCCTATTTCCTAGATTCCATTTGAAACCAACCTCTAGATTCCTTCTAGTCTTTACCAAGTTGTTCCAAAACATATAGCCATAAGGGACAGTGTCATTTTTCAAAAATTCTGAGCTTTACCTTTATCAAGATATTTGGTTCGGATGAGGTTATTCCCAGGATGGTCCTCTTTGAGGAGTCTCTAGTTCATTTTGGAGAGGAGAGAAACATTCATTATCTTGATCTTTTTAATCCCTAATTCACCCACTTTTTGTTGGTCCACACCTTATCCCAAGGCACCGGGTGGAATAATTTTTCTCCTCGGTCCTAGTCCATAGGAAGTTCTTCTGAATTCTCTCTATCCTATCAATAACAATAGTAGGAATGAAGAAAAGAGACATGATGTAGATAGGAAGGTTTTATAGTGTGATTTTAATGAGAAGGCATTTTTCTGCATTAGAGAGAATGGCCCCCTTCCATCCCGCTAGTTTCTTTTGGAACCTATCAAACATATAATTCCAAAAATTATTAAAGAATTTCTTAGTACCTAAAGGAAGACCAAGATAGGTAATGGGGAGAGAGTTTATCTTGAATCCCAAAATATGAGGAATTTTCCTTTGCTTTCTTGGAGGAGTATTGAAAAAATAGAGAAATATTTTGTCAAAATAAATATATTTTCCTGAAGCCTGCTCATAATTTCTAAGGATGTTCTTCATCATTATGGATTCAAGAAGATAAGTAAGTAGAAGAAGAATAGTGTCATCAGAAAATTGTGAGTGACAGTCTGTGATCTCCAAAGAAGTGGGTTTGAAGCCTTTGAGGTAGCCCAAGGAGATAGTTCTAGATATGGTATGAATTAGGTTTTTTTCCATAACGATGAAGAGGAGAGGTATTAGGACTAGGAGATTTATCTCCTTACATTAATAATATAATCTGGAAAAAAATATAGATGTAAATCTATTCGGACCAGGAGATTTATCCCCTTCAGAGAGAATACCACCTTTTGCAGTTTATCCAATGTGGAAGGTTTGTTAAGTATGTTGAATTCATTTAGATCCACAAGGCCAATAGGAATAGAATCCAAAAATTATTAGCAACCTTAGAAGACCAAAAAGAGTTGTCATTTAAGACATTCATGTAGAAATTGAGAGCTTGCTCCTTGATGATGTTCTAATCTAAATTGAATGATCCATCGGTAGGAAAAATTCCAAAATCATGTTATGAGTCTTGTGCTTGAGAATTTTCATATGAAAAAACTTGGTGTTTTTATAGCTACCCTTAAGCCATAAGGCCCTAAATTTCATCCTACAAAATGATTCTTCTCTAGCACAAAGATTGTGGAAATCAAAAAAAAAGTTTTTCTCTCAAATGTAATTTTCATGAGAGATACTCACACTGTGTGACCCTTTTTCTAATTCAAATAGCTCCTTCTTTACCTATTTCTTTTGAATGAAGATGTCACCAAAAAATTTCCTATTCCAAGTCCTTACTTATTTCTTGACATTTTAAATATTTTGAACGGACCTGAATTGAGTTGTGCCTTCCACTTCTAGACCCCACCATTCCTCGATTTTATTGTTGATGTCCAGGTGATCAAGCCACATTTTTTCAAATTGAAAGAAGAGTGGGCATGATTTTCAGTGATAATCATATTCAACACAATGGGGTTGTGGTCCAACCAGTGCTGGGAAGAGAATAAAGGTGAAAATATTGAGATAAAGGCGATCTGTAGAAATAAGAGCCCGATCAAGTCACACTTGAATTTCCTCATTCCCTAGTCTCTTATTTGACCAAGTATAATGGTGACCTTAAATTTCTAGGTCATATAGATTAGAGTGAGAAATGAAGTCAGAAAAATCCTCCATCCCCGTATAATATATTATTATATATTTTTTATTTTATAAATAATTCTATCTAATATACTAATATACAATATTATTATAGATTATATTATTTTATAAAAAATTATATTATTTATATATATATTCTATATTCTATATCCTATCATTAATCTCAAGGAAAAAACATAACATGGAGGATTCCATTCCCCATCGAGTTATTTGAATCCATGCTAACAAGGGAAAAGGGAAAATGGGCACTCTGATGAGCATGAACCTCACACCAATGACAGAGCTATAACTTCTCAAAATTTTCTCTTTATGAGGAAAGAGATGGAAAACATCACACAAGGAAACAAGAATAACTATATCCATAATGAGATGGAAATTCATGAAGATGTGATTGAGTGGATGAGGGAATACCTCATAGTGGTGAAGGAGAAAACTTAAGGTCTTAAGGGTGTACAAAATATTGAAATAATTTTGGGAATAAACAGGGGTAAGATTCTAATGAGAAAATTAACAAACTTGAAGAGTAGCATAATGCTCTCTCTCGAGAGGGTTGTTGATCTTATCTTATTTAAAATGCTTCTCATGGAAAGAAACTCGATTTAAGCCAATATGATATAAATTCTCCTATCTTATTTTTAAAAATATCTAACAAAAAACATGTGATAGTAAGAAATATGGGGATCAAAATGATACAATTTTTAGGAGATGATAAAAAAATGGATAAAGTTAAGGTGGCCTCCAATAACCTTATGAATTAGAATGCTAGTTGTTATGATCTTTACTACTATTTTTTTCTGTTATTGTGATGCTTTTGGGATGATCTTAGGTTGTTTTTATACGTATCCTTGTTTTTGACTATTTTGAAATGAACTTTCTTGTTGTATTTTGTGTTCTAAACCTTTTTACGTTTTAAAAGTGTAGGGTCCCTACCAAAAACCCCATTTTTACTAGCATCATTTTTGGTATATCATATATAAATTTAAATGACTTAAATATTAGGCTCAAATTTGTTCATATGGTCATATATTCATTTTAAAATACCATTAATACACATATGAAGTTATAACTATATTCAAAATATCATTCAAATTAAGAAGAGATAAATACGTAAATGTAGTTTCAATGATGTACTCCTTCAAAAAATCATGTTTAGGAACCCACGACTGTTTTTAGTTGAGGACATATTCATAATTTTTTTTTTTCGATAGTACCGCTTGTGTAAAGATATAATTTATATAACAATTGTAAGCTCATTTTTTCATCCTAACATTCATCTTGAGAATGTGTATGTAAAACCCTCATCAAAGTTTATGCAAGTCAAATCATGGGTTTTTGGCCAAGCACCATGAATTCAATTTTTTAAAGGTCATAAAACTCATGACATGTGTTTAATTATTTTAAATATATATAATAATATTACTATTCATGAATGCCAACGAGTTTTGTTACTTTTTCTCTGGAGGAGACACTCTTATTTTCACATCTTGATAGTGTTATAGCCCAGAGTTAAAAAAAAAAAAACAACGAATGATTAAAAAATTAAGAATGCTATTTTAAAATAATAATCAAATAAAAAAAGTAAAATTTAAAAGGTTTAAAATATTGGAAAGGGATTTAGGGTTTTCCTTTGGAATATTTTTTTGTTATTATTTTTTAGCCATATGTTAGAGAGGGAGGAATTTGGTTGAAAACTACCGATGGGAGAAATATTTAGACACCCTTCAAAGGGTAAGGGGGAGCTTGTGTGGTTGTTTCAACATATGTAACAAAAAACATTCATCATGATCAATTTTCCTTTGTTATCATTCTCGAATGTGTGAAAATAATAGCTTTGGAATAGGTTATATACGTATGTTATAGAAAATAGATGGATATGAAACTTGAGAGAAGTAATATGGATTTTCTCGACTCGCTCTTATTGATTTTACAAAGCTTAAAAATCATGGTCAATGATTACTCTTAATATAATATTCAATCTATTATATTTTCTTTCAAGTAAATATTTCTCATGTATTTAGGAAGGAAAAAAATTTAAAAGTATAGGTTACTCAACAAGATTGCAAAAATAGATTTTTGATAATCCAAATGATATATATATTTTGGCATTTTCAATTTTCTTTTTTTCATATTTTTAGAGATAGTTATGGGTTCACAAGGGTAGATATCTCCCCAGTAGAGTCACCAAAAAATGTTAGTGAAATATTTTTTCATGCTAAAAATTCTATGCTTCCACCAACTTTCATGGGGCTAAACCCCTCCTTCTTATATATGGGAAGGATCCCATTATTGATTTTAAAATTATCCTAATTCTATCTAAATGTTGTGGAGTGGCCAAAATTGTTGAGGGATCACATAGGAAAACTTCATTGAACCTATGGAAAAGTTCTTGTAGGGAGTCTGAGGAGAAACTTATAGTGATGAGGGGTAAATAAAAGACATTAGGACAGATAAGGTATAAGAAGACACAAGAAAATTTCAAACACAATAACATGAGTAGGTTAGCATTAAGTTAGAGGAAAGAAACAATGTAGGAAATTAACAAGACTAACAAACCACATACATATAGTTCTTCTTATTCATCAATCCAAGTACTCCAATTTCCTTCTTGGTTATTCAAGATCACTATGATTTTAAAGTTGCAAAAATTAAAAATAATAGAGGAAAACATGAGTAAAGAAAACAAATAGTAGTGATGATACAAATCTTCACAATCTACAACAACCCACAATTGGTATAAATAGAATAATTTTGAAGATCCTTTAGAATGGATAAGCCATCCAAATTTATAGCATTACAAATTGATCTCTCATCTACCCCCCAATATTATTCTTCATGTTTTCATTCAACTTGTGACTTTATATCTTCCTAGTTATTGAGAAATAAGTTCCCTTTTTATAAATCAAAGGGAATTTTACAATTCAAAATTAGGGAGTTACTTAAGTGAATGAGAAAAAATACCATGATTACGTCAATGAAGAGTTGGAAGAAGGGGAAACAAGAGGAAAAGGGAAAGAGATTCATTGATCTAATGTTGATGAAGAAGTTACTAATTTGAGGAATGTTGATATCAATTTTCTCCTCCTACTAGACACATAGACACCTTGCATTATCAAATGAGTGTTTATTAACGTTATTGCGAGACCCTTATGATGTGAGCTCGAGAAAACATAGGAATAAATTCTGATGGTTCCTCCTTCATCAAAGTGAGAGTGAGGATCACTCTCTTACTCTTTAGGTTTTCACAATTGACATCGATGATCACTAACTAGCTTCATGCTATTTGAATGATTGTTCAAGAAAACTATTATGAGAATGTTTTCAATTGAAAGCTGTGATGGTTTCTCCTTATATAGGAAAAGGGTAGCTCTTGATACTTCATGTAGAATGGATTGAATTCTTAAATGCTTTGATTGGTTAAATCAACTCACTTAGCTCACTAATATCACTCCAACCGGTTCCTCTAGCTGTTACATCTAACTTGGATCACCTCAACCAGCTCACTTGGATCACTTCAACTAGGTCACTCGGCTAGCTTAACGAGCTCAACTAAACCATCTCACCGAGCTCAACTTAACCAAATCAACAAGATCATCAAGCTCAACTTAACCAAGTCAATGGATAGATTATGGTGGATCAAAACTTGATGATTCATTCACTTGTATTTCAATGGAGTTCTTAGCTCCTTCCAAATCCTTTCACACTACACAATATCCATGAACTTCACCCACTACACCTCACTACGTTCCTTCTTACTTCCAGAACAATTGTGACTAGAATGCTGAATTTCCTTGTTTGAGCTATGAAACAACCATGCAACCTCTCAAGATGTTAAAAAGTACTTGAGATGAGTGAAATTAGAGCCAAATACATGTTGGAAGCATAATGGACTGATATGGGTGTGAATTAGTCCTTTAAAAATTATTAAAAAAATTCAAATTTACTTTCTTAAATTATGAACAATTTAACCATTAATGTGTGCACAAAATCATTCAACATACATTCAAATAACCTTAACCATGAAAGAGAACACAATAACACAAGATATAATTGGGAAAATGTCAAGGGGAAGAAACCCCACTAAAATAAGACTTTATTATAGGTATGTTTTAAATTTAGTTGAGAACAAAATCAAAAAGGAGCACTAAGCTGTGATTTATTGAGGAACCAACCCCACAAGCAGCACTAACCCCTAGTTTAGTAGAGCAACAAACCTACAAGGAGCACCAAACCCTATTTTAGTGAATCACCCAATAAAAAAGAAGGCCTGCAACCCCTAAGATAATCAAGAAATAACTCAACCACATATAGATGAAGATATATGAAGTTTTTTTCTACCACAAATGATGGAGATCACTAATTCAGCTCATACTGATATCTTCAAACCCTCATTCCCGCAACTCGCTCTTTCTTCTTTTTTCATGCAATTTTATTGCATTCAACCATTATACACATGCTTTATAACATTTCTTATATTTTTACATCATCCTCAACCCTGAAATAATGAATTATAATCCCCTTCAAACTTTTAAATAGGTCACATTTTCCTTCTAAAATAACTAGTTCAAAAATGAACTAATTAAGCACTTAAATATATTTTTATTCTTTCAAAAAATTCATAGGTGGATCCTCCTTCATTAGATAAACCAAAACAACATAAAAATATTAAAAAAAAAAATTATAAACATTTATCAAATTGACCCATGTAGGTCAGCCATGCCCAAATGCACCAAACAAGCTAAAAATAACACAAAACCCCATCATCTAGATGAAGAAAAACCATAAATACCATAAAAATGATTATTAAATCTATAAATTTCACCACACATGTCAAATATGACATAAAAACACCATACATGGTCATTAATTATCTTTCACCAATCAAATTTATCATAACTCACTCAAGAAGGCTCATATCCTTCACCAAACAATTGTTTCCAAGACCCTGTCTTCACCTTTGGGCCTCAAGACCACCTAAGAACATCTAAAATATATAATGTAACCACTAATTAGAATCCCCTTGACCTTTAGATCACATCCATGCATGCTAGATCTCATGAAACATCCATATATGCAAACCACACTAACTTTCCTCTTCACCAAACTGAGCTTCCCATAAAGTAATTTTAGAAACATAACTAGTTTACACCCTTTCTACCACTTTCAAGACCTCCAAATTCCCTTACTATGAAAAAAATACATACCTATTTACTTTCAAAATGATATAAAACATAAACAAATCTAAAACATGCATCATCTACCTCAATCTTTCAAACCTAAGTAATCATGTCCTAAAGACAACAAACCTTTGTCTTCATAAAATGAGATAGATGACCTATAAAACATCTCATCATGAGAAAAAAATTATACCAATGGAAATCGCTCTTAATCCTATTTCTATAACATCTTTCATTTCTTTCTAAATCTAAGTGGAAGGCCTTTAACCAGTCCATCTTTGAAAACTTCTTGAAACTACCCCAAAGCGGCTTAAGACCGGTCTTCATAAATAGGGCCCACTTTTCCCTTTAAAAGATCAATTATGAGCTGAAATCATCATTTACGTAAAGTAAAATTACCATAATAAAACAATGTCCATTTATTTTGCAACATCTTTGGACAACCTTATCCCAAATTGTACTTCTTCATAAAATTACATTTTTAGGTGGGGTCCACTCATCACCACATGATATTTCTTACCTTTATGGAAATATGGAGGATTATTCTATATCATAAAATCATCATAATAGCACAACCAATCATTTAAGGGTACTTTCCATGCAAATATCTCCTACCTCATTTGAGCTAGGGTTTTGAACTCACAAAATATTGTTTACCTTCTTAACATTCATTCATAAAAATTGAAAATTAAATGACCAAATTATTTTTTGAAACCTTCCTAACTCAATTAAAAATCATCCTTAAAATCCACAAGGTCCAATACAAGCACATAATTGATGGTGAGCATCATAAGGTGCAATTTGAGATGGAAATAACCTTCTTCTTGACCACATTTCACCAAAAAAACATAACTTCCTAAATATTATTAAAAATGAATTCAAATTTTTCTCACACCTATTCACCATATCCAATCATTATCATGGCTCAAATAGATCTCAATATTCTTAATCCATCTTATTTGCATGACTAGCCCTTGGAGTTTTACATGGTTTAGGCTAGGGTAAACTGAACCAACACTATATCTCATCACGAAGCCTCTCAAAAAGGCCCTAACATACTTGGAACAACATGTATGACATAATTTCAAAGCTTCATGATATCTCATGGCTCTGTAACTCATACTTATGCCACCAAACACCTAGACTTGGTCTAGATGAACACCTGCACTTGGGTCTTAAACATGTACCTACACCATGAAACTCATGTGAGTGTCTAAAAACTCTCACAACATTATCTACATACTTCTACCAAGTTCTTAAACCTACCAAACAACTCAAACCACCATGGACCTTTACCTAGGCTAGCTAGGTCACATGACTAGGCTTGTTAGACTAATCCAATCTCACTGAATCACCTCATGCCATCATGAAATCACCTGATACTCCATGTCATCAACCTACCTAGCATTATCGACACATCTCCATCATCTTATTTTTTATTAATGAGATTTTACAACAATGAAAACACCTAGAACTCAACATACCAATAATATCCCCCTTTGTCATTTATGGAAAACTACCTAAAATTCTCCTCCTTTTTACATTAATGATAAATCATACTTGTATCTAAATGCTCTTCATCTTTCTCAACTTCATACAGTCACCTCTTAGTTGATAATATCAACCAAAATCATCAAATTTAGCTCACAAACTTGTTGTCACAAAACTCTATTTTTACCTCTTTTAAAGTATTTATTATTGTACTCCCCCTAGGAAAAATAATACATAACATCTATACACACCAACTATCATGGTTTATATCCAAAAACACAATTTTTACCTTCTTTATTAACATGTCTTTTCTAATCTTGGTCACCAACTTGCTTGTTTCTTACATACAAAGTTCGACTTCACATTTAGGTTTGAGGTACCTAAAATCAATCTTGATTCTATTTATACTAACTTTCACATGTTATAGGGACTGATAAACAATGTGAAAATTTTACTTATAGCTCCCCCTATACCTATGTCATTCTCATCTAACCAAAAACACAAAATTTTAGCTTCTTACCTTGAATGGTTTCCTTGAAGGAGGATCAAACACTTAAAATCTTCCCTAAAGTTCCTCCTCAATATTTTCAACCTTCTTTCATGGTAACATAGACCTTATGAGTTAACAATTTTTCCGAAAGTTATTATAGCTATGATCATTCTTCATTTTTCTATACAAACTACTTCAAACTTTCTTGGTAACTTCCATACTTGATTCAAGGTGGGTACAAGATTTTTCTTCCTTAGAAGCCTTCTACATGATTTGTAAAAACCTACTTAAGTTCCCTAAGACTGAGTGTACATGTTATCAATAATTATTACATTATGGCACCTATTAGCTTTTTTATCAAGCCTCAAGTATTCAAAATATACCAAGAGTACCTTGAGAATCCTGTCATCTTTACACATCTCTCGTTAAAGACACATTTTCTCGACCCAAACATTTATCTATATTCATGTAGCTCACTATGATTGAGATCTAATTGTAACACCAAAATTTGGTCACACTCCCCTTAGTCCCTTGTCAAATAACCAGCTCAAGCATACTCATCTAACCATGGCCCCTTCCACCCCACATTAATATTAATTTAATTAACTTAATTAAATTAATACCCATCCTCACAATATTCATTACTTAATTATTTTAATTAAGCTAATTTCCACCTCACCCTAGACCTATTCTTGGCATGTTTCCATAACTAACAATAACTAATTTCTCACTTGCCTTAATGAGATAAGATTCGGTCTAACCCTAAAATAAATCCCTAAAATATCTCTAACCACATTCCCGCCCATTAGAAAGGAAATTTCTATTCTAATCTGCGAGAATAAAATAATTAGGCCCAAGAAATTAGAAAGATCTATCCATTTTAGTAAACTTAAGGAATCCCGCCTTAACTGATGCCACTCACCCCTAAAGCGATGCGGTCAACTGGAACCGTCGTCGGTTACCATTTATTCACCCAAACAACCTTGTGTTTTAGTTGACACATTCTGAGAGAAAGAAAGGAGATCGAGTTGTATGTAAGTGAAGCAAGCATCATTTTACACATCTAGACATTCAAAGCCATCACCAAGATCAATTATACAACCATTGAATTCACGGGAGCCCTCCAGAAATCTTGCTACATGAGTACCATACATGTATTCTCCCATCAACCACATCCACCACTTAGCTATCGATCCTTAACACAGTAAGTATGGCCCTAACCAGTAGGGTTTATTTCAGTTAGTAATCTTTATTACTCCTATTATTAATCTATTCTTTGCATGCTTATTGCTTCATCACCCACTTTCTTGTGAACTCAAATATCCCTTCACCCATATCACCAAATCACCTATCCTCACTTGTTGTATACTTCTGAGCATACCTAAGACCTCTACAGACCTTCCCATTCACTCTCCCAAACTTTATTTGACCTCAGATCACCCCTTCCATTTAATCTATTTGAGTTTCTTTTACCTCGACCATACCAACGCCGGTTATCCACAACCGTCGTCAGTTCTACCTAAACCGACATCGGTCACACTCAACCGATGTCGGTCTTTGTGTTTTACACCTTGACCAATCAAACCCAACAATCACCTTACCAGTTGACCTAAATAACCCAAAATCTGACCCTAATGTGTCCCAGTACCTTGATAGACACCTCACCTCTCAGATCCAACTATAGCTGTTGTGATTGGATTTGATTATTGTATTTCAATGAGATACCTAAATGATATAAAATATAGTAGGACTTTGTTTATTTCTCAAATTAACTTATTTTAAATAGTGGATTGATAGCCATCTAGGAAGTATCATAATTCCTATAACTAGCATACGTTAGGCAGTCCACTATCATATACCATTTAATTATCCTCTTATGGTCTTGTTGCTTATTACAGGTAGTTCCTCCTAGCCAAAAGGAAGCTCTTACATTCAGCTGTGGATCAAGAATTTAGAATGCACACAATAACCATCAACTGACCAAAATTTTACAGGTATTCCTCCTGGTCCCTTACCCTTATTTGTTTCATCATTTGAAAAAGGTGAAGAAAATGGTGAAACATTTTGGCACACGGTGGGACCCATCAGGGGTTCTGTTGCATTTATTCATTCCTAGGTGAAAGTTGTGTGTTTGTTTCCCTTCGAAAATCTTCCACATTAATTTTATTCTTTGGAATCCTTCTCCTTCTTTCTATTGTCTAAAAGCGATCATATTTTCAATGCTTTAAAAGAAACACGTCTTCATTTCTTTTGCATTGCATTAGTGAAAGAGCATCCCTCTTCTGTTCATCTCTTGCTCCATCGAATATTACACTATGATTTGGGTTTAAAACACTTGGATTGCATTATGATTTGTTTCACTATTCACCGACATAAAAATGGAGGGC
This sequence comes from Taxus wallichiana var. yunnanensis, assembly GCA_018340775.1. NCBI lineage: Eukaryota > Viridiplantae > Streptophyta > Pinopsida > Cupressales > Taxaceae > Taxus > Taxus wallichiana. The sequence goes on from CM031240.1 coordinate 569,760,755, forward strand.
AACCTATATCTTTGGAAGTCATGCCCAATCGATGGTTGACACAAAGAATTCTAAAAAGAACATTTCTCTCTCTCTCTCTCGTGTCTTACCGAAATTTCACAAAATCAAAATATACACATCTTTCTTCAAAAATATCTTACTCGGGAACATCCGTCGGTGATCACGTGATCCAGTTAGTAGATACTCCCACTCATTTCCTTTGTCAAGTCATCATCTTAGAGGATGACCTACCCCACCATAACATACCTGAAACCTCTCCTTTTAGATATCCTTCTTCGTAGGATGCCTTCCCAACCAAATAAAATTTGTTCTAAATACACACAATCAGTCCTAAATAGCATAAGCTAAACAAACATAAGAAAATCACTGTTAGGATCATGCTTTTTCTTAGCATTCTTCTTGGCTTGTGTTTTGAGGTGTGAGACTACGAATCTCCATTTTTATTCTTCCTTGCACACTCCACCATCGTAGTTGGAGTATTCTAACTTTTTGGGTGTGTCAGGGATCCATCTCCTCATTCTCAAGTTTTTGAGTTTGATTCTTCACTTAATTTAATTCACAAAACCAATTTTCTTCATTTCTTTCTAATTTCATAGTCACTAACGTCGCCTAGTGATCATTGTCGATTAATAGTGACCATCGTTGGTTAAACCCTAACCAAAGGTGTCTACTTCTATCTTTCTAGTTACTTTACCGGAATATATTTCATCATTGTTTCTATTCTATTTATGGCCCTCAGGGCATCAACATATTTCTCCCGATGATAATTACTATCATACAGTTTCCCAAGTACAAATCCAACATTCCTACTTCATTCTTTGAGACTGGTTTCCTTCTATAGTGACCGGTATTGGTCTCAGCAATCGTCATCAGTTTCCCTCAACCATCACTGTCAACCTGACCATCATCAGTTTGACCTCAACCATCACCGGTCAACTTGACTATCATCGGTTTCTTGTGTTTGATTTTTAAAATCTAGACATTGACCAAATTCACCTCCCGGACCCCATTATTCTCTGTTTCTACTATTTTTTGTGTCATCTATAGAATACAGTCTTACCAAGTTAGCACTTGTTCACATGGTGTTGACTCGCAGCTAGACTAACGCCCTCATATTCCATGCAAGTTGCAGTGAATCCCACCATGGATCTAACCTTACCTACCACCATTGCTATAAGCGATAAAGAGTTTGCACAACTCCTTGATCGAATCCTACTGACCTTATAGTTCTACTCTTCCCACTCTTCCACTTGAGCCTCCTTAAGTCGGTTGATGTATGGTATGCTGTACCCATCTCTCCTTCCCTTATTCCCGATACTACGTCAGCCCCTAATAATGTGGTGTTAACCTCACCTACTTCACCCCTAATAGTTTCACAACTAGGACCCATACCCGTCATGACCATTGTGTCTATAGTTTCACTCACGCATGTCATATATGTTGTCCCCTCATTGACCACCCAGACCATAACATAGTCCGCACCCATTATCTCACAAATACCCATTGTAACACAACCACCCATGGTGTTGGTGACCCCTACTCCATTCCAGAATATCATCCTCTCCATCCCACAAACACTTCCCTAATCGCTACCAGAGTCATAACGACCATCCCACCTACATACACCTACTATCAACAACCCCCTATCTTGTCTGTCACCCATTCTAGATATGTACCTTCTATGTCGGTTCCTTATTCTCAACCTCCCTATCAGGTTCAATATCTGCCTCCTTATGCCACAAGAGGTGTCCCTCCATCACAACCTACCAATGACCTCATCAAGTTGATGATGGAAAATATGCAAACACTAGAAGCATTAGTTTCTAGCTCACACAATTCCCTCACCTATGATGAAATTTGTAATGAGCCTATTCACCTATCCATTCCCATTTGACCATACCCTATACATTGGGAGATGCCAAAATTCAACCGCTTCAATAGAAAATAAGATCCACAACAACATTTTCGGTCCTTTAAACATGGGTGTTACCTGATTTCCCATGATGATACTTTACTTTTGTGGACTTTCCCAATGTCCATGATAGGACCTGTATTGGACTGCAGTACAAAGTGGAATACCGAGACATTCCATTTAATTGTTCAATCAAGTAGACTAAGCCTTCCTAGACCACTTCTCCATCAACATTGTCAAGAAGGTTACCATGACTCATCTTTATTCCACACACGGCAGTATGACGATGAGTCTATCATTGACTTCATCTCTTCTTTGGTGTAGCCTCATTAACGAGATCACATTAGAATTATCTCAAACTAATCTTATAAAATTGTTTACTCGGGTATGTGCCAAAAATTTCACCAACCCTATAGGTGTAGACTTTTCACACTTTTGACAATGCATTCACCATGGCACATAAATTAGAAATTCCTGTTATCAAAGAAAAGAAGATTCAACTTCGTAACAAGAACATCGCTTTCAAATAAAATGATACTTCTTCATATTCGAAACCCCAAAACAAATATTCAAATCCCAAAGGGTCTACTAATGCCGTAGTTCTCAAATTCATTCCCCCTCATCAATCAAACCCAGCCAAACCCCTTCTAATCTCTCTCTCTGTCCAAGATTTCTAGTTCAAATGAGAACAACGAAAGTACACTTCCCTAGGAGAATATTATTCTTCCATTTTAGAAAAGCTTGTTAAAGATGGTGCCATTACCCTTCCACCTATAAAACTACATACTAGTTTCGACCCTAAGCAACCCATGCCTGCATGGTATAAGGAACACGAATTTTGCAATTTGTCATTGTGTAAAAGTTCATAGCGATAATAATTGCATCACCTTCAAGAATATCATCCAAGAAATGATAGACAACAGAGATATAGTCTTGGATAGCCCAAATGAACCCACTAACAAGAACTTTCATATCTTCAAGAATCCATTCCCTAATCATGCCCCATATTCCAACCAAGTGGGTGATACCTTAAACAACGATAGCACTATCTCTGTGAGGTTCACACTATTTTCAATGACACACTAATTTCTTCCCAAATGCCTCATGTTCCTTCTATAGATTAAATATTACACCGCGCTCCCCTACCTCCACCAAAATCTAATTCATCTACTCCTCTACCCATAGAGGAACCCCCTTCATGTTCCCTTTTACCTGTGGAAGATCCTATAATCAAAACATCACCTTTGACCCCTCAAAATTTGAACAGGTTGTCAATGGCACCTCTCCTACTCATATAAGATGTAGGTCCAATACCTATGCCAACGCAAGGAGAGACCACTTTAGCTAGCCCATACTCTCCTCTACCCATGGAAGATACTATAGAAGTACCACCACCTGTAGATGACAATTCACCATTATACCTTCAAGATCCCATTGATCTACTTTTGGCTCTCTTACCCACAGAGTCCGGGGTTAGCCATTTCCCAAAGATATCTCAAACACATTTCATGGGTATTGCCACTCGATCCACATCGGACCCACTTACAATAGTACCATTCTCACACTTGGCCAATAACCTAGACTATGTCAATAGAGCCCTACTTTGGGGTGTCTTCTACTTCCTATCTCAACATAAATATAGTTGTCACTCGCTGACACCTCCACTATCTATCCAAAAGTGTTTTGAGCAACCAAACTAAACACAACCACAACTATTGCAATACCTTCCATGACACCACTCATGGCCCAACTCACACCTCTACCCATATCCCAACATGCATCTACACCTAAACCCATGCCTATATCATCTCCCTTACCTAAACCTATCACTACCTTAGGGGTCATACAAACAACTAGCCTTACTCACCCACCCATCAAATTAGATTTAACTACATCTTCCAAAACTAACACCAAACTTAACCCGGCCCCTACAAAGAAGATCCAATCTCATAGATCTCATACCCCAACCTCACCAACCATGCCCTTATCACCTTCACCCCTTCCATCCATCCTAGGACCTCACCCTCGACCTTGGCCAAGAAACCCCATCCACCGGTAAACCAAGAATGTAACAACCCATTTCCCCATCACAAGCCTCTAATATACCCAAGTGACCCACACAACCTCCGCCCTCACCCATAACCTTCTTACCACCCATACCTCCAATATCGTCAATAAATTCTTCACTACCCATGATGCTTCCTTCTCTTTCACTCATGCCTCTTGCCCAACCCACACCACCTACCTCCACAAAGACCTTGGCTACCCCGTGGGTAACCCACCCTCTTCCACTATTTTATTTTCCTCCACATCTCATGTGCCCGTATCAAATTTACCCAAAAATATGCAACCTAAAGCTAAAAATACATTACCCTCCAATAATAGTTAAACCAACCAAACCTTCCATTTCAGTTCATCTACCATGCCCCTACCCAAGTAGATATGACCAACACCTAAGACCATGCCACACACAAAACTAGCAGCCCAACCTTCGCCCTCTTTGTAAATACTATTCCTACATAGTCACTGCACCTATACCCAAACCCACATTCACCTCCCATTGTGATCCATTAGCAGGATCCTATGCCAAGATCCTAACCAACCTCCTCGAAACTTCTTTAATCACATTACCACATCTTAGACCTTATGACCCACTCAAACCGAAACCAAAAGGGTTTGAAAAAACCAAAATTTGTGCCTACCATCATGTGTCATGACACGATGTAGAGAAATGTAAGGCTTTGAAAACCGCTCTTGTCTAATTATGTCCTCCTGAAGAAAACTTTGACAATGATGACCTTATTGATGAGGACCCCACTTCACATTCACCAATTTCCACAGATCTTCCCTCATTTCCTGCTCATTGACCAAAATATCCACCCCACAACTCTTTGATCCATCCCCGAGATTCAAAATTAACATGGTTCACATAAGAGAGTTGGCCAAACCACCACCCAAATGCTAATGCACCCTACTCATCTCACAAGGCTTGTATCCACCACTAGGGTTTTATCCTTGTCACCACTATACCTTCCATAACAAACCGTCTTCATCTACCTCCCCTCAGATTAACATGATAAAAATGCCACCCATGCTCAGAAAGAAAAGGGAAAAGAGAAAGCAAGTGGCCCATCAACTAACCCTATACCCAATATACCATCTACACCCACACCCAAAGTCATCATTCGAGGTCCTACATATCCCATTTTCGATGGGGTCACACATCACACAATGCTAAAACAATTGTTATCCAAAATAAGCCCCTTGCTTATTTTGACTAACTTTCTTTCATTCCTTCCTTCCTTGTGCCTCAGTTGAATTTTTCCTTTTTTCAAGCACTCAAAATTAGTTGGAAATGACTTTCATCAGATAGATAATTTTCTCACATTTCTAGAAAGGTAAAATTTTCCTTCTAACTCCTTGTATTTTGCAAGTTATGGCTCGGTGGAGTTTTTGAGGGAAAATTTTCATGGGAATGCCCGCAACCAATAGGAATGTGTCACGTTGTAGTAGAATGGTGGGTCGGTGGAGGTAAGTTAGAATTTTTTCCAAAGAGTGGGTAGGGTGCAAAAAAAAAAAAAAAAATTACCCACAGCCCGCCAAGTAAAAGGAAAAGAAATGGTTTGAACACACGGACGAATGAGAATGTGCCACGTGGTGATGGAGATCGAACCGGCGGGGGTAAATTTAAAATGTGGTTAAAAAAGGTGCAAAGGAATTTTTTTGCCCACGGGCCCATAGAGGAAAGAAAGGAACTTAAGGCCCATGCCAAATCAAAGTGTGCTACATGTCCATAAGACTCGGCGTGGGTCGAGAGGCAGAGTAACTTTTAGCTTTTTACAAAACTAGCAAAGGAGAAAAGGAAAATCTTTTCCCGAAATCCCACTAAGGAAAATAAATTTGTGAAGGTCTGCAAACCAACTAGAGGATGACACATGTTCGGTTAGAGGTGGAAGTCGAAGGTGTAGAAGGATTTGGTGAAATTTGCCAATGTGGTCAAAAAGGCGCGAAGGAAAGTTTGTGCCCATGGGCCCATAGAGGAAAGAAAGAAAATTTAGGCTCATGCCAAACCAAAGTGTGCCACATGGCGGCGGAGAGGCGGGGCGAGGAGAAATTTCAGATTTTTTTCCAAAATTCAAAAAAGGTAAAATGGCCTTTTGAACCCGCAGACGAATGAGGAAGCACCATGTGGAAGCGGAGAGGTGGGATATGGAAATTTTTGGGGATTTTTTCTCAAGTTCAAAAAAGGGAAAAAATTTTAGGTTTTGGCTCGCCAACCTGATTTTGCCCAGCTTTTCCCTAAATCTTCGAGAGGGGCATATCTTTCGATCCATGGCTCAGTTTTCTTCGTTTTGGTGTCATTAGAAATCTATTGAAGTCCTCTACACAATGAAATCTTCAAATTTGTTTTTGGTGGATTTTAGTGAGAGAAAAATGAGAAAAATAACTTTGGCATAGGGAAAAGAGTAGAACCGACATTCAACCACCATTTTTAATGCACTATGTCTTCCATTCTTCTCCAACATGGTCGAAAATCTTGGGGAATGAAATTTTAATGGTACCCATACTATTTTAATGGATCTAGTCGGTTGTTGAATCATTCATTTCAATTTTCCCGTGTTTCCCCTTCCGAACTCAGTTTTCATTGTTAAAACCTAGATTTGGCTCATTTTGTAAAGAGTTGGAGATTTTTATGTTCTGTAGGCTCCCTCCTTCTCCTGGCAAGTTAATTTGTGGACTATCATACCTTTTTTAGGAATGCTACATGTTTTTAACTCCTTTCTATTGTAATGCATTGTATTTAAAAATGGAAATGACAATGCAAGCTCTGTGAATGAATTTTCAATCCTTTCTTGTGTTGTTTGCTCTATCCTGATCCTTCATTACAATTTTAGCAATTTGTGCATGATTTTTGTTGCATTTTTATAATTTGTGTCAATCTGCAAAAATAGATGTTCACCACTCCTTTGGTGTATCACCTTGTTAGTTTAGTTTTATCTTCTTTTCTTTCTATCCTTGTCTCCTTGGTAGAATTAGAGTAGAATTTTGAGTTAAACCTTTGTAAATTTCATGCATACATCTGATCAGAGGAGTAGAGGAACCAACCTTCAACTGGAGAAATTTTTCCATTTTTGCTAGTCCCATACTTGGGGAAAAATTTCCATGTTGTGAAATCACACTAAATGACCTATTTCTCACTTGCAGATCGAAGGTCATTTATAGGAATCTTTGCTGATTTGTACTAATAGTTTTGGCACACCGGTGGGACCTAAGATGTCTTCATCTTCATTATAACAAATTTTATGTGCATTTGTTGTAATTTTCTTGCTTAGAAAGAGCCCTAATTTACACATCTGACAACTCCAAAGAGATAAAATCAACTAGTTTCAGCTAGTCTAAGTCTGAAGATTCATGAGAAGGATCCAAACAAGGTCAAGGGATAGAGAGAAGGGATTGTCCGAGTATCTCGTAATTATCCCTAGGAAGAAGAGAGGGGAAGAAGAATTCAAAGGTTTCCATCTCCACCAAAAATAACTCTATCAACTCCTCCACCTGGTAGACCCTTCACCCAATTAATAAGGGTTCTCAGGCCAATCAGAATGGCACAACACAACCCTTATGTCAAATTCATTGGCAACAGCCCACTTTCCCTCAATGCAAAAACCTAGTTCCTATTGCAGCATTGAAGAACATCCCATAATTTACTAGGGAAAATTAGACCACTCCTAGTGACAATGTCAAAGACATTGTTGATGTTTGTGTAATCCATGAGATTGTTGAGATGCAAATTGTCAAATTGTTTGCATCTTCTCGATCTCGAATATCAAATTTAACTAGCAATTGTGCACACACACATTTTTGCTTTGTATTGATTTTTTTTGAAAAAAATTGAGCATTATATCCTTTTGTATTTTTAATAAAAGAATTAAAACTACAAGTACTTGTGCAAAAATATAGAGAAATGAAGAGAATTCACTAGCAATTTGACACAAAGCGTGATAATGGAGTTCGGTGCTTGAGGCCTATGTCTCTGGGTCTAGTTGAATGGGACTGATCTATTAAAATCTTGAAAATAATTCTTTACAAAGAATTCTACAAAATTATGACCTTCTCACAGTCTTCCTCTATAAAAAATAACAGGGGTTTCTTTTTACTTCTCCTCAAAATTCCACTCCTAGCTCAAGTTATGAGCATTTCAATAATTTACACAGTCCGAATGCCACTTCAAATACAATAAAGCTCCTTATATAATGTTTCCCAAGAAGTGGTGTAGTGGTCAAAGCCCTTATCTTTTACCATGGAGATCAAGGTTCAAATCCCCCCATATCTCCACTTCCTTCTCCTTATGCGGATTTTAAGAGGTTTATCCCACATTGTGGGTGCGCAAATGAAGGAAGGCATTTAATAATGCAAAGGGGGGCGGTTTTGTATTGGCTTTAGAGTCACTTTTGTTGTGTAGATTGGTTTTCATTGCCAATGTTTGGTGCATGGAGGATATTTGGCCTTGTTTTGAGGAGTTTTGCGCCTCAATTAGTAATATTTAATTACTACTTGACTTGGTAATAGCGCATAACTTGGGATTTTAGAATATGGCGTAGGTTTAGCAAATAAAAGCGTGGAATTTGGAAAATAGTTTATGTAATGTATGGCATTTGGAAAATGCATGGGATTAGTATCTATTTTTTTAATTGCATAGTTTAAATGGAATATCAATTAGTCCCACATGTATAGTAAAAATTTAGTTAGACCCATATATATACACAAGTTGGTATAATTGATAATATGAGAAGGAGGCTAAGTCACCCCTCCATAATCAAGTGTGTCTACGAATGAGTGTCCAAGACCGGCATTCCAAAAACCACTTTTAGTCCATCGCACAAATTTTCCATGTGTCGCTAACACTTGGTGAGCGTGCACATGTCCAACCTGTAAAAAATCCCAAAATTTTCAGTTGCCCTGACATTTCAGCGGGCCATAACTTTTACATACTAGCTTCGTTTCCTGTAAACGAGATATTAACGGAATCGTATAATTTTTCTCCATGCTTTAAAAATGACTGCAACTTATTCTGAGAAGATCTTAGATTGGTGTTTCTCTTTGAGGATCCTCTGGATCATTCCTCCCCACTGAGAAACTTTTGGACCCCAAAAGTCAACTTGATTTGTAAATAGGTGAGGGTATTTCTTCCTCACCTTTCTGGTTTCCATTCATTTAGCCTTGTTTGGATTATTTCCTTTGAACCCAACACGAAGATACTCAATATCACCCCTTTAAAGTTCGACCTTCCTATCCAAAATGATGTCTTCCGAAACTCATCAAGATACTCGGGAGAAAAATCATCAATGGAAGGCATTATGTTAGCATCACCATGATCAAAAATCATAAGAGGTTCATACAGTCTTAAATTCTCAACATTTACAACTAAGTAGATTTGCATATATGGAGGTAAATTCAATCGAAAAGTGTTGTTACCAAATTTTTCCAATATTTGGAAGACCATACCGTATAGGTTTCAATTTTTACCTTCACCTACCGGTCTTTCCCTCTTGATCTCGAAGCCAAACTAAATCACCAACTTTGAACTTGTGATCAGTTCTATGTTTATCATGCCTAGCTTTGTACTTAGCTTGACTTTTCTCCAATTTTTCACGGACATACTGATGAACCTGTTGTATTCTCTGCACAAATCTTTTATCCTTTTCAGAATCACTTGAATCATTAACAATAGTTTCATGTCCATAATATACATCTAATGGAGAAGTAGGGAGATATCCATAATAAGCCTCAAATGGAGACTTCAAAGTAAAAGAATGTAAGGCACGATTATAAGCATGTTGCACATAATATAGATGTTCATCCCATAACTTAGGATGTTTTCCACAATAGCCCCTAAGCAAATGTACTCTTTGTGTGGTTTACAACCTCCGTTTGACCATTAGTCCGTGGATGAAAAGTAGTGCCCTTTTTCAGTTTTTTGTCCATTAACCCCCACAATGTTGACCAAAATTCCCCAAGAAATATAGAATCCCGATTAGATATAATTGAAGTAGGTAATCCAAAATGAACCCAAACAAACTGAAAAAATAAATGTGTAGTTCCCTCACCGGTTGTTTGTTTAGTACATGGAACCAACACAAACATTTTTCTATATCTATCCACTACCACATATAAGTAATCATGTTTCTTCCATGTCATGGGAAATCCTCCTACAAATTCCATGGAAACACTTTCCCAAGGCCTTGTCGAAATAGGAAGAGGAGTGTAAATTCCTAATTTCTGTTACTTGGCTTTCTTATGGCACAAAGAACACATCCCTTGATATACTTGTTTACATGTTCATGCATTCTAGGCCAATAACAATATTTCGTAAATGTGCAACTGTCTTACTATAAATAAAATGCCTGAAATAAGAGAAGTATGTGCTTCCCTAATCATATGCACATGTTCATTTTCTGGAGTACAAAGTTTACCGAATGAAATAACAATCCTTCATGCAAATAATAATCTTTTTCTCCTACTTGTTTCCCACTTACTAGATTGTCATACACTTCTCTAAAATCAACATCATTTACATATTGTTCCTTGTAACTAACATGAGCCAAAGAACTATGTTGTAAAATAATAGACGCTACTACCACAGGTGGTCTAGATAACATGTCGGCAACCTTGTTTTGAATACCTTTTTTATACCTAATTACAAGATGAAATTGTTGCAAAAATCCCATCCACCTGAAATGTCTAGACTGCTCACAATTTGGTTTGTGTTTGTAAGTATTGAAGTGGTTGATGGTCAGTATGTATAATTGTTTCTTTTCCCATTAAATAATGCTTCCACTTTTTAACACTTTGAACCAAAGCATACAACTCTTTATCATAAGTTGGATAGTTTCTCACCACACTTGTAAAGGTTTCGAATGGTAACACATGTGTCGTTTGTCCCGCATCAAAAGCTGCCCCCATTACATAGTCACTAGCATATGTCTCAATCTCAAATGAATGTTGTAAATTTGGAAATGCCAAGATTGGAGTGGTACTTATCTTCTCTTTCAGTGCATTAAAGGCTTTATTTTGTTTTCCTCCCCACTGAAAGACCTGTTTAATACTTGTCAAAGCATGCAAAGGAGATGCAATATATGAGAAGTTAACAATAAATTTTCTCCAAAGATCTCGACACCTAGAAAACTCCTAACTTCCGTCACATTAGTGGGTCTAGGCCATTTCACAATAACCTCTATTTTTGTAGGATCAATTCTCAATTCTCCATTTCCCACAATATAACCCAAGTAAATTAAAGATGTTTTTCCAAATTCACATTTTGACATCTTCAAATAAAATTTCTCTTTCCTTAGTGCATCTAAGACTTTCTCGGATGTGTTTAACATGTTCATCTCATGACTTACTAAAAATAGAATATCATCTAAGTAGACAATAATGAAATTATCAATGAATGGTCTAAAGATTTCATTCATAACACTCATGAATGTTGTTGGTACATTACACAAACTAAAATACATCACTAACCATTCAAAACATCCCTATTTTGTTTTAAAAGTAGTTTTCCAAACATCACCTTCTGCAATTCTTACTTGGTGATAACCACTTCTTAAGTCTAACTTAGTGAAATAAATTGCATTCTTTAATTGATCCAGTAAATCATCTATTCTAGGAAGAGGGTAATGATTCTTTATAGTAATCTTGTTTAAAGAACAAAAATCAACACACATTCACCAAGTGCCATCTTTCTTAGGAACCAATATAATTGGTGAACCACATGGGGATGTACTTGGATGAATTATACCTTGAGCCAAAATTTCCATTACCTGTCTCTTGATTTCCTCATTCTCTACTACTGACAACCTGTACATTCCAATATTGGGAAGAGGTGCATCCTGAAGCAATTGTATCTCATGTTGAACCCCTCTTTTGGGAGGTAGACCTTGTGGATCCTAAAAACATCATCAAAATGAGAAATAATTTTTACCAATTCATCCTTATGTTTTAGATCACAAGTCTCAAAAGCCATCTCATGTTCTTTCTCTTTGGCTTTGACCACCATGAGCAAAAAAATTTCTTGAGTTTACAAGCCTTTTCATTTGACCTGCAGTTACCAAGGATAGATTATTCTTTTCACGGTGAGCTCTAACAATAAAATCAACTCCATCCTTTACAAGTAAATATTTATTTTCTTCCCTATAGAAGATTGCTTTATGATCATACAAATAATGACTTCCCAAAACCACCCCACAAATATCCAAAGGAACTACATCCAATTCAACCTCATCTATAAACTTATGTGCAGTAGTGGCAAATCTGAAAGTACAAGTTTTAGTTACCTACGATTTTGCATCATCACAAACCCAGTATGCAAAGGATAAGGCTTAGGATGTGGTTTAGTTTTGTGTCCTAATTTCTTAACAACCTCCTAAAAAATTAGATTATCCTGAGATCCACTATAAAAAAGAGTATCAATTTTCGTATGCTTTTAAATTACTCTAATGTGGAAAAGCTCATTCCTTTTCTTATCATCATGTATGGTTTGTTTACTAGAAGAAGATGCAAAATTTGTAGTACTATTGTTGGAAATTGAAAGAGTTGATTTACCTTGAAAACGCATAGCTGTGATTTTGGTTTCATCACCTGAATCAGAACCAAGATCATGCACTACAATGTTTGTTTTCTTTTATTTTCCTTTCTTAACCATCGATTTAGGCTTCTTTTCAGGATGTAATTTCCAACATTTAGACTTATCATGGTTTTTTTACAATGATTACAAAATGGTTTTTCATCTTCCTTCTTAATGATAAGAGAGTTTGTTTTATGCTTACCCTTTCCTTTTCCTTGTTCTTTCAAACCTTTTCCTTCGAGATATCTTGTTCTCTTGATTAAAATAAGAGAAAGAGGACTCCTTTGTCATTTTCTCTCGTGCTTCCAAATGGGTTACTTGAACACATACTAAATCAAGATTAGTAGGACCTAAAACAAGTATCATATGCCTTAGATAACTATGTAATCCACCAATATATTTGAGCAATGTTTCTTCTGTGTTTAGGGAAATTCCCATAATTAGATCCTTTTTCCTAAATTCCTATGTGTATTCTTGAACACTTTGTCCCTTAGTTTGTCTTAATGTTTGCCAATCCATCATAGCTTGTTGCTTATAACCAAGAGGATAAAATTGTTGCCTAAGATTTGAAACAAATTCAGACTAAGAAGTGATTTCTATACCTTTGGTTTCTTCCACTTATTGAAGCTTACTCTCCCACAAATTGAGTGTTGTGCCACCCATCTGAAGATTTGCAAAATTAATCTTTGCTTCATCATCAACAATTCTCTGAACCACGGAATATAGTTCTATCTACTTGACCCATTTATCCAACTTCTCTGCATTTAGCTCTCCAGTATACATAGGTAATTCAAAATTGATATCTAACTTTAATGAAGGAAAATCAGATTTTAAAGGGTCTCTTTTAGGAATATCAAAACTAGAGCTTTCTTATTTCTTACCTTCTCTAGTTCCCTTTTCCCTTTGTCTATCTTGGTACATTTCTTCCACCATTTCCTTCATCTCGTAGGAATGATTGATGAAAGTTTTCTTTCTCTTGATTTGCCATTGTATGACTTCAAGATCATTTGGTACCAATTTTGGGATCTCCTTCAACTAACTCTCCTTCACCCTTCTTAGATCGAGACCTTATTAACATCCAAAACATAACTTGCAATCCAAAAATAGTTAATCTAAACCAAAAATCAGTCAAAACCTCACTCGATACTAATGATCCGAATAGAAAATTTAACTAGCAATTGTGCACACACACATTTTTACTTTGTATTGATTTTTGACAAAAAAATTGAGCATTATATCCTTTTGTATTTATAATAAAAGAATTAAAACTGCAAGTACTATGCAAAAACATAGAGAAATGAAGAGAATTTACTAGAAATTTGACACAAAGCGTGATAATGAAGTTTGGTGCTTGAGGCCTACGTCTTCGAGTCCGGTTGAATGGGTCTAATCTATTAAAATATTGAAAATAATTCTTTACAAAGAATTATAAAAAATTCTAACCTCACATTCTTCCTCTGTCAAATATAACAGGGGTTTCTTTTTACTTCTCCTCAAAATTCCACTCTTAGCTCAAGTTATGAGCATTTCAATAATTTACACAGTCCGAATGTCACTTCAAATACAATAAAGCTCCTTATATAATGTTTCCCAAGAAGTGGCGTGGTAGTCAAAGCCCTTATCTTTTACCATGGAGATCAAGGTTCAAATCCCCCCATATCTCCACTTCCTTCTCCTTATGCGGATTTTAAGAGGTTTATCCCACATTGTGGGTGCACGAATGAAGGAAGGCATTTAATAATGCAAAGGGGGCAATTCTGTATTGGATTTAGAGCCTCTTTTGCTATGTAGATTGGTTTGCATTGCCAATGTTTGGCACATGGAGGATATTTGGCCTTGTTTTGAGGAGTTTGGCGCCTCAATTAGTAATATTTAATTACTACTTGACTTGGTAATAGTGCATAACTTGGGATTTTAGAATATGGCGTAGGTTTAGAAAATAAAAGCGTGGAACTTTGGAAATAGTTTATGTAATGTGTGGCATTTGGAAAATGTGTGGGATTAGTATCTATTTTTTAATTGCATAGTTTTAAATGGCATATCAATTAGTCCCACATGCATAGTAAAAATGCAATTAGAGGCATATATATACACAAGTTGGTATAATTGATAATATGAGAAGGAGGCCAAGACACCCCTCCATAATCAAGTGTGTCCACGAATGAGTGTCCAAGACCGGCATTCCAAAAACCACTTTTAGTCCGTCACACAAATTGTCCATGTGTTGCAATATGATTGAAACACTTGGTGAGCATGCACATGTCCAACCTACACAAAATCCCAAAATTTGCCAGTTGCCTTGAAATTTCAGCGGGCCATAACTTTTACATACTAGCTCTCGTTTCCTACAAACGAGATATTGACGGAATCATATAATTTTTCTCCATGCTTTAAAAATGACTGCAACTTATTCTGAGAAGATCTTAGATCGGTGTTTCTCTATGAGGATCCTCTAGATCATCTTCATTCAAAGGGAAAGCCTTGCAATGGTTCAGAGCCTTGGGGAAGGTCAGATCAAAATTGGAACCAGTTGTGCATAGCTCTCCATGATTAGTTTGGAGAAAAGGGAGATAATTTGTCTCTATAGGAACAACTGAAAACTATCAAGAGAGTTCCCAATGAGCAGCTAATAGACTTCAATTTAAATTTTCAAAGGACCTAGGATAGAATCCTAGTGACAGTAAGGCCAACAGCTGAAGGTGCTTTCTTATACTATCTCAAAGCTTTAAATTTTGATATTTCTATGTTAATCCAATCCATGGGAGGTGTAAATATACCTGCAGCTTATAGCATCACCATTAGGGCTGAGAATTGTTTGATCCAAGCTGGTAAACTAGCACCTAGGCCTCCCATGCCCTTATATCCAAACTTGGAAAGCCCAAGCACTAGTCAAGCACCTACTTTATCTCCTATTCCCACTCCTAGAAGTCAAAGTTCAAATGAAACTTCTACTTCATCTTCTCTCGCCTCAAATGAACTTCAAGAAGTCATGAAACAATGACAAAATTTAGGAAATGAGTTGGTTACACTCAAGATGTAGCAAGCCCAAAGTTTTAGACATTCTTATCGGGTCTCAAACTCAGCCTAATAGGCCACCCAATCTAGGTACAAATCAAAATCAAGTAATTCCTCCCGCCAAGACCATTTCACGCCCTATAACCCCAATGTTGCATCTACCTCTAAAGCCTTGGTGCGGTGAGTGAAAATAATATAGCTCAAGAGTATGATTGGTGTTTTCCATGCAATGAACCCCACAACCAGTCTATGTGCTTCAATGGTACTTTGAACCAAGATTTGATGGTGACAACAATTGGCATAGAGAGTGAGGTGAGTCCAGAAAAAAACAAACAACAAAGAACATCTCAGCAAAATACAACTCCAAATGAGACTACACTTGTGAACTAGTAGGCTGAAGATTTTTGTGGTATGAATCAAACAATTTCTCAGAATGTAGCAGCTAACACACAGTCAAAGAAGATGAATATTGGTGAAGGGAATTCATTAGCTCTAGGTGATCCAAAACCTTCCATTACTCCATAAAGTGTTGGCAAGTAAAATGCAAGATCAAATGTGCAAGCACAGCCCAAGCCACCTTCTAGACCAGCTCAAATGCCGTTGTTGCAATCCATGTACAAGAAACAATTGTGCGAGGCTAAGGGGCATGGAAGAGATGTTTCATCCCCATTTAACATCATTGAACAAATGAAGAAGAAAAATGTGAATATATCTATGTGGGAATCACTATCCATCCCATGCCAAAGGGATCTACTACAAGCTGCCATGAAGAATTGGTCAACTTCAAATCAGCAAGCTCATATGCAAGAGAAGGTACTCACAAATGCTACTCAACTAGAGGGGAAGCATGGAGGACAACAAGGTAAATTTTTAAGCCGCCCATTCTATGTTTCATTGATCATTGGGGATAAACTAGTACAATTGTATGATTGATTCTAGGGCAAGTAGTTCTATGATGCCCAAGCAAATAGCTGATCAGTTGGGCCTCCAATATGAAGTCATATCCAAAGGGGTGGTGTAACTAGATGGGACAATAATAACAATATTGGGGGTAATTAAATATTTGAGCCTCACTTTGCATGCATGCCCCAATGTCACTATTTTGCAAGATGTCTCAGTGATAGATTTACCACCACTTTTTGCCCTATGTTTGTCAAGGGATTTCATGCTAGAATTGGAGGCTATTTATCTACTGATTGGTCACACATGTTGTTTTGGACCAGATATAGAAATAAGGCCACAATCAGGTCCGAACCTATTGTAAACTTTCACATTGAGCCTCATACTCCAAGCCCGATCAATGTCAATTGTTTAACATTTGATCAAGAGGATTATCCAGGCGCCAATGAAGCTTACACCAAAGTTGGAAGCATCCCAAATTTGAATCTTGATGAATGGGAAAGCAAGGTACATAATTTTGATCCCTACAAGGAAATAGAGGAATCTGAACTAGGAGTTCATTACATGCATGAAGAAAATCATCCTATTCCTAGCATCACCAAGCCAGACCATAAAGATGACAATGAGGTATGGCATCTATTCTTTGATGGATCAAGAAGTAGACAAGGTGCAAGCGGGAGCTATGCTTGTTTCACCATAAGGTATTAAGTATTATTCAACTTTTAGATTTCGGTTTGCATGTTCTAACAACACTATCTGAATATGAAGCTTTCATACAAGGATTGTATTAGTCAAGAAAATGAGGTATAAAAACTTACAATTCTTTAGTGAAAGTGAGCTGATTATTAATCAAGTTAAAAGATAACATGCCACCAAAAATTACATGCTTAAGAGTTATAATAATAGGGTGTGGAACCTCATTAAGGATTTTGAAGTCTTTGGCATCAACTCCATCCCTAGGAAAGAAAATCAAGTTCATTGATAGGATTGCAGCAGTTGGAGCAGCCTTTGATGTTGTGGAGAGTATCAAGGAAGATAAAGTGTAGCCAAACATTCATGTGATTGTAAGGCCATTAGTGCTAGACAATAATATAAGTTGGCAAGTGTTTGAAAGTGACCAAAAATCATCAAATTCTTGCAAGAAGAAGCTGAGTTCTTAGCCAAAAATCGGAAAAGTTAAAACAACAATATGGTGATCAAGTGGTACATCTAAGAACCAACAAGCTACCAAAAGTACTTGTCACTTTGGAGTCCATATTTAATCCTAATGATCAATTTAGGAAGGAGAAAGTAAACATCCAAGTCAAGGGAGAAGATTCATTGCCCATCTTGGTGGGAGAAGGCAAATCACTTCAAATTGGTAAAGTGGCAACCAAGAAAGAAATGTATGAGTTCATGAAACTTTTCTAAGAGTTCCCAGATATATTTTATTGGAGCTATGAAGACTCGAGGGGTTTCAATCCCAAGCTAGCTCAACACACAATTGAATTATATCCAAGTGCTAAACCCATCAGAAAAAAAAGACCGGTCAGTCCACACATGGAGCCTCTCATGAAGAAGGAATTGAATAAGTTAATAGAGGCAAGTATCATATTTCCCATCAAGCATTCAAGCTAGGTTGCAAACTTGGTTCCAGTTATAAATAAGAGTGGAGAAATCATATTGTGTGTAGAATATAGATATTTGAGTAGAGCATCCCTCAAGGATCATTACCCACTTTCTTCTATGGAGTAGATTTTGCAAGTTATTGTTGGCTCTTAGAGGTTTTCATTGCTATATGGTTATTTAGGGTATAATCAGATCATGGTAAAGGAGGATGATAAGTTCAAAACAACCTTCACCACCAAATGGGGAACCTATGCATATAGAAAAATGCCATTTGGGTTGTCTAATACTGGAGCTACCTTCCAAAGGGAAATGGATATGGCATTCAAGGGATTGATCAACAAAATAGTGCTGATATACCTAGATGATATTACTGTATTTTATAAAAGTGCAAAAATCATCTCTTTCATTTGAGACAAGTGTTCCAAAGATGTTGAAGAATTTGGGTATCCTTGAATACCAAAAAATGTATTTTTCTAGCTCATGAAGGAAAGCTCCTAGGCTATATTGTTTCCAAAGACGGATTAACAATTGATCTAGAGAGGGTTGAAGTAATAAAATCACTTCCATTACTTGAGTCACAAGAATGCCCTTCAAAGTTTTTGGGAAGAAAAATTTTGTTCGAAGGTTTGTTCTAGACTTTGCAGCCCTTGTCAAGCCAATAACTATGATGTTGAAGAAAAGTATGGATTTCAAATGGATAGATGAAGGTAAGGCAAGTTTTGAGGCAATCAAAGAGGCTATCTCACAAGCTCCAACTCTCATGAACCCATATTTCTCTAAGGATTTTATCCTTTATGCATTTGGTGGTGATGACACAATTTCTTTAATTGTAGTACAACATAACAAAGAAAATGTAGAGAAGTCAATTGCCTTCTTTAGCCAAAGCTTGGAGGACTATGAGGTGAGGTATTCCTTCATTGAGAAGAATGTTCTTACAGTGATTAGGAGATTGAAGAAATTTAAGCATCTAGTTTCAAACAACAAGGTTCAACTGTTGGTTT
Organism: Taxus wallichiana var. yunnanensis; assembly: GCA_018340775.1. Taxonomy (NCBI): domain Eukaryota; kingdom Viridiplantae; phylum Streptophyta; class Pinopsida; order Cupressales; family Taxaceae; genus Taxus; species Taxus wallichiana. Next base: position 569,779,815 of record CM031240.1, read on the forward strand.
CTCATGTGGGAGTTAAGGACTTCCTCCTCAATAAAGACTTGAATGAAAAATGTGCAGGGTGGATTACTCGTGTCATGGAGTATGACATTGAGATCAAAGTCACCAAGCTGGTCCGAGGAAAGGGATTGTGTGAGCAGCTGGTCTTGAGCAAATCAATGGAAGCAAGCAATGGGAAGGATGTTGTTTTGGCATTGCAAGACAACCAAGAACAAAGAGGTGTTCAAGAAAAGAATGGTGGTATGCTCATTCCTTGCTGGACCTAATACATAATATAGTTCTTACAAACAGGCCTATGACCTCCAGAGATGAAAAAAACCGAGAAAAGAAACTTCAGATTGTAGGCTATCCCATATGCACTTGTTGATGGTGTCTTGTTCAAAAAGGATATAAATAGAGTGTTATTGAGATGCATTGGGACAAATCAAATTAAGAGAATGTTAGAAGAGTTCCATGGTGGATCAGATGGGGGTCATTTTTCTCCAAGAGTGACATCCCTTAAGATTATGAATGCTGGCTATTATTGGACCAAGGTGTTTAGTGATTGTTATGCATGGATCAAGAGGTACAAAAATTGTGCATTCTTCACAAGCAAGGAAAGATTAGCAGCCCTTCCATTGCACCCAATTTCAGTTGACCAGCCATTCATGCAATGGGGTTTGGACTTCATTGGAGTCATTAACCCAAACTCAAATTGCCTTCTTTAGCCAAAGCTTGGAGGACTATGAGGTGAGGTATTCCTTCATTGAGAAGAATGTTCTTACAAGTGATTAGGAGATTGAAGAAATTTAAGCATCTAGTTTCAAACAACAAAGTTCAAGGATGTTGGTTTCTCATGTGGGAGTTAAGGACTTCCTCCTCAATAAAGACTTGAATGAAAAATGTGCATGGTGGGTTACTCGTGTCATGGAGTATGACATTGAGATCAAAGTCACCAAGCTAGTCCGAGGAAAGGGATTGTGTGAGCAGCTGGTCTTGAACAATCAATGGAAGGAAGCAATGGGAAGGAAGATGTTGTTTTGGCATTGGAAGAAGACAACCAAGAACAAAGAGGTGTTCAAGAAAATAATGGTGGTATGCTCACTCCTTGCTGGACCTAATACATAATATAGTTCTTACAAACAGGCCTATGACCTCCAGAGATGAAAAAACCGAGAAAAGAAACTTGATTGTAGGCTATCCCATATGCACTTGTTGATGGTGTCTTGTTCAAAAAGGATATAAATAGAGTGTTGTTGAGATGCATTGGGACAAATCAAATTAAGAGAATGTTAGAAGAGTTCCATGGTGGATCAGATGGGGGTCATTTTTCTCCAAGAGTGACATCCCTCAAGATTATGAACGTTGGCTATTATTGGCCCAAGGTGTTCAGTGATTGTTATGCATGGATCAAGAGGTGCAAAAATTGTGCATTCTTCACAAGCAAGGAAAGATTAGCAGCCCTTCCATTGCACCCAATTTCAGTTGACCAGCCATTCATGCAATGGGGTTTGGACTTCATTGGAGTCATTAACCCAAACTCAAGCCAAGGACACAAGTGGATTCTAACAGCAATAGACTACTTCACCAAATGGATTGAGGCGGTGGCACTCGAAGAGGAAAATGAATATAGCATTCTAGACTTCTATGAGGGGATAGTAACCAAATTTGGTATACTTGCCACTATAATATCAAATAATGCATTGGCATTCATAGGATCAAAGGTAACTGAATGGGCTATTAAGAATGGGATCTATTTGAGCACTTCATCAAATTATTACCCTCAAGGTAATGGCCAAGCTGAGTCTACCAACAAGAACCTATTAAAGATCATCAAGAGGACTCTTGATGAAAATCAGAGGACTTGGCACACTAAACTTAAATCAGCCTTATGGGATGATAGGATAACTCTCCATTTAGACTTGTTTATGGAAGAGAGGCAATCTTTCCTATGTCACTTGAGTTGCCAACGTTGGAACTCATGAAGCAATTGGAATTGTTAGAGTTTGAACCCATGGAGGTTAGATATGTAGAATTGATGGAACTCCAAGAAATCAGAGAGCATGCAGCCCAAACAATGGAGAAGGACCAAGCCTTGATCAAGAGAACCTTTGATAGGAAAGCTAAGGCTAGAACCTTCCAAGTTGGAGATTTAGTGTTGAAATGGGATGCAAACCGAGAAAATCCAGGAAGGCATTCAAAGTTTGATGCCATTTGGAGTGGCCCCTACATGGTCACAAAATGTAAGAACAACAATGCCTTCTAATTGTCTACATTGGATGGTGAAGAACTGCAGATTCTAGTTAATGGAATCCATCTAAAGCATTGCTACTAGAAGGGAAACTCCTCACCTTGTACATATTAGCTTAGATTTTCATTCCTCTAAGTGCTTGTGCACATTTTTTTGTTGTAGCTTAGTTTTATATTTCCCTAAGTGCTTTGGCACAAGCTTTGTTGTCCCAAGGATGCATCTTTGCAGGCCATGTTCCAGATCAAGTGATGTTCTACTCTCACAATCTTCTTTCTAGAATTTTTCTAATGAGTTGAGAGTACCAAGTAGTTAAGTTGATGACTCCATGCCCAATGGATACTTTAAAGGCCACTGATCATTCATCCAGCAGGTGGATGACCCCCTTGAGTCACCAAAATTGTTATCCAAAATAAGCCCCTTGCTTATTTTGACTAACTTTCTTTCATTCCTTCCTTCCTTGTGCCTCAGTCAAATTTTTCCACTTTTCAGGCACTCAAAATTATTTGGAAATGGCTTCATTAGATAGAGAATTTTCTCACCTTTCCAAAAAGGTAAAATTTTCCTTCTAACTTGTATTTTGCAACTTATGGCTCGGCAAATTTTTTTGAGGGAAATTTTCCTAGGAAGGCCAAAGAACCAATAGGAATGTGCCATGTGGTGGTGGAATGGTGGGTAAGCAGAGGTAAGTTGGAATTTTTTCTAATGAGTGGGTGGGGTACAAAAAAAAAATTTCCCACAGACTAAGTTAAGGAGAAGGAAAAGAAATGGTTTGAACCCGTGGATGAATGAGAATGTGCCACGTGGTGGCGGAGATTGGACTGGTGGGGGTAAATTGAAAAATTGGTTAAAAAAGGTGCAAAGGAATTTTTTTGCTTGCGAGCCCGCAGAGGAAAGAAAGTAAGTTAAGGCCGCCAAATCCAAGTGTGCCACATGTCCATGAGATAGGTGGGTGTTAGAGGGGCGGAGTAATTTTTTAGCTTTTTGCCAAAATAGCAAAGGGCATAAAGGAAAATCTTGGCCCAAAAGCCCGTGGAGGAAAAGAAATTTGTGAAGGCCCATGGACCAACCAGAGGATGACACGTTTCTATTTGGAGGCAAAATTCAGAGGTGCGGAAGTATTTGGAATTTTTTTCAAAGTGGTCAAAAAGGTGCAAAGGAAAGTTTTTGCCCATAGGCCCGGAGAGGAAAGAAAGCAAATTTAGGCCCACGCCAAATCAAAGTGTGCCACATGGCGGTGGGAAGGCAGAGAAATTTTGGAATTTTTCCAAAATTTGATAAAGGTAAAATGGCCTTTTGACCCGCGGATGAATGAGGAAGTGCCATGTGGCGGTGGAATGGCGGGGTGCGGAACTTTTTAGGGATTTTTCCCCAAATTCAGAAAAGGGGGAAAAATTTAGGTTTGCCCTTGACCTGATTTTTCCCCATTTTTTCCCTAAATCTTCAGAAGGGCATATCTTTCGTTCTATAGCTCATTTTTTCTTAGTTTTGGTGTCATTAGAAATCTATTGAAGTCCTCTACATGATGGAATCTTAAAATTGTTTTTGGTGGAGTTTAGTGAGAGAAAAATGAGAAAATGCCTTTGGCATGGGGAAAAGAGTAGAACCGACATTCAACCACCATTTTTAATGTAGTATGGCTTCCATTCTTCTCTAGCATGGTCAAAAATCTTGGGGAATGAACTTTTAAGGGTACCCATGCTATTTTGATGGATCTGGTTGGTGGTTGAATCATTCATTTATATTTTCCCGCATTTCTCCTTCCTGAACTCGAGTTTTCATTGTTAAAACCCAGATTTGGCTCATTTTGTAAAGGGTTGGATTTTTTATGTTCTCCAGGCTCCCTCCTTCACCCGGCAAGTGGGTTTGTAGAATATCGACCTTTTTAGGACTTCTACAAATTTTCTACCTCCTTGTTATTGTAATGAACTGTATTTAAAAATGGAAATGATAATGCAAGCTCTGTGAATGAATTTGTAATCCTTTCTTGTGTTGTTTTCTCTATCCTTAACCTTCATTACAATTTTTACAATTTGGGCATGATTTGTGTTGCATTTTTATAATCTGTGTCAATCTATAGAAATATATGTTCACCACTCCTTTGGTGTATCACCTTGTTAGTTTAGTTTTATCTTATTTTATTTCTATCCTTGTATCCTTGGCAGAATTAGAGTAGAATTTGAGTTAAACCTCTAAAAATTTCATGCATACATTTGATCAGAGGAGTAGAGGAACCAACCTTCAATCTGGAGAATTTTTTCCATTTTGGTAAGTCCCACACTTGGGGAAAAGATTCCATGTTGTGAAATCACACTAAATGACCCAATTCTCACTTGCAGATCTGAAGGTCATTTAGGGGTGTTGCTGATTTGCACTAACAATAACTACACCAACCCCCTCAAAATGTCTTTATATGACCTCATCCAGACCTTAGAGTCACATCATCAAGCCCTCATAGAGGTCCTTTAATCTATCAAAGTCTTACCAAATGACCCCACACCCGTAGCCTCCATCATTACCCCTCACCACATAGCCTCTCTCACTAGGTCTTTGCCTTCCTCTACACCTCCACCCACTCACCAAGTGGCTACCCTCAGCTTTGTAGATGAAGAGATCACTCCCTTCCGGTCCAATGACCCTGATCCCACTCTTTTAATCTCCTTCTTTATCGATAATATAAAAATTCGAAATGTTATGATCAATGGTGGTGCTAGCATTAACATCATCTCCTCCCATGCGTATGACCAAATGCAAATACCTGCCCATTGCATGCATGGTAACCTCATTATGTTGTGTTCCTTTAATGACACCATGACCTCTACACTGGGTACCATTGTTCTCCATGTCTGCGTAGGCCCCCGCACCATCCCAAAATTTTCTATGTCCTAGAAGGGGAGTTCCAATATAACTTGTTGCTTGGCTGACCTTGGATCCATGCTATGGGTTGTGTCCCTTCAATGTTACATCGATGCCTCAAATTTGAACACGAGGGACATAATTACACCATCCTTACCAACCCCTCACCTTTCAAGACTTGTAACATGCTATATCGACCCAATGATGTGCTTGTACCGGTCAAGGCATCTACCACCACAACCACTTCACCTTCACCCACAAGCCCATCCACCAAAATTTCCACTACTTTTGCTATGTCTAACCTCACTATCCCTACTACAGTTGTAGCCTCTACTACTGATGCCCCTATCTCCCCTTCATCTAGTGAGCCATCTATACCCACTACCCACATACCAACTATTGATCCCTTAGAAGGTGTTTTTCAATGCCACACTGGGGGAATACCGCCTATACAATATTAATACCTTCCTCACCCCATAAGAGTATGGGAATCTACATCAACACCCCAGTTATGACATTCACATCGGTGACATTTTCCCTTATGGCCCTCCCCACCTTCACACCAACCTAATGTATGGGGAGTTGATATGGCCACCTATAAACCCAAACCTCCATCCCAAACCCAACCATTTTCATCGACCTACACTCCCTCACTAACCATTATTTCATTCACACATTCCTCCATTGGTGTGTGTGAAAAGGATTTCAATTCATTTTTTATGAACAAGGATGCCACACTGTCATATCCTGTACCTCTCATAAACAAAATGACCGTAGTGGCATTGGTTTTGACACTCCATCTTCTAAGAAGGTTCACATCGACCTTATCTAGGATAAGAAATCTTCCCCCTCTCATTCACCCACATTACCATTCTCACCCACAGAGTCCATAGATCTTGAATCTATACCTCCTAATTTTTTTTTCGTAAACACCATTTCCCTGGGACCATTGACCTATCAACGTGATGACAAGGCTCCTTCTTCTAACCCATTCATGTATCCTGACATGATCGATGAAAATACACCTTCAATTAACATCGTTCAATGTCAAGACGATGAGTCCATCCTCACCTACCTTGGTGTAGAAGACTCTTATATTCACCGGTCATTACTCTCGAGATGAAAACCATGTTGAACGAATCGACCATCGAAATCAACATTAATACTCAGGAAAACCCACACATTCTAAAGATTGGCCAATCCTTAGATGCTACTGAATATGAAGCCTTCACTTATTTCCATTGGGACCATAGCAATGCATTTTCTTGGTCCTATGTTGATATGCTTGGTATCGACCCAAAAATCATGGTTCACAATATCGTAACCATTCCTGATGCCAAACTCATCAAACAAAATCTGTGGAAAATACATCCTCGTATTACTCTTCTGGTCAAAGAAGAACTTCAGCACCTTATCTCAGTTTCCTTCATTCTATCCATTGATTATCCCCAATGGATTTCTAACATTGTTCCTGTCATGAAAGTGACAGGGGGACTCTGCATTTGTATGGATTTTCATGACCTCAACCTTGCATGTCCCAAATACAATTTCCCACTAGGAGGCATTGACCAACTAGTTGATCTCACCACTGGCCAAGAAATGTTATCACTCATGGACAGTTTCTTGGGCTACAATCAAATATTACTAGCTCCCAAGGATCAACACAAGATGACCTTCATCACCCCTTGGGGGACTTTCTGCTATTGAGTCATGCCCTTTGGTCTCAAAAACGTTGGTGCTACATATAAGTGGGCCATGACTTAAATATTCCATGACATTATGCATCACATATTGGAGGATTATGTAGATGATTTGTTTGCCAAATCCAAGCATCAAACCAATCACCTACCCATTCTTAAAGTAATATTTGAATACCTCATCAAATATTTTGTGTGTCTTCAACTAATAAATTACGTCTTTGTGGTACTTTCTCGAGAAACTCCTAGGTTTCATCGTTTCTTTATGTGGCATAGAAGTCAATCCTGCTAAAGTCAAGCCTATCCTTGAAATTACGCCACCCACTAATCTCCATCAACTTCACAGCCTATAGGAAAGTTACAATCAATTTGTCATTTTATCTCCCAAATTTCCGACCACTGACAACCATTCTATCATCTTCTCAAGAAAGAAATTTCATTAAAATGGGATGATGAATGCTAGAAATCCTTCAAAGCCTTGAAACAATACCTCCTTCAACTGCCAATGCTCATTCCTCCTAAGGATGAACAACCATTCTACTTATATATTTATGCCACTAACAATTCTCTAGGTGCCATGCTCACTCATCGTGACAACCAACACAAAGAGCAAGTGGTTTATTACATAAGTCATACCCTCCTTGAATATAAAACTAGATATACTCATGATAAAAAAATTTCCTAGCCTTAGTCTTTGTCACCACCAAACTCTATCATTACCTACTAAAAAAAAACCTTTGTCATTACTAATACTGACCCATTACACTACATGTATTCCAAACCTTATCAAAATCAACTTGCCACATGTTGGCTTATGCTTCTGGCCAACCTTGACCTTGAATTCATCTATCAAAAGTCCATCAAGGGCCAAAATATCACCAACCAATTGGCCAACACACCTATTTCTAGGAATCAACCCTCTAACTTCGAATTTTCAGATGAGACTATTTCTACCCTTTCCTTGGACAAAACCGCTTATCAAATGAAACTCTTCTTCGATGGCTCCAAATGTCAGCATGGGGATGGGGCTGGTGTTATCCTCATTCTGCTTGATGGTGAACCTATGCCTTTGTATTTCAAACTCAATTTTGATTGTAACAACAATATTGCTGAATTCAAAGCACTCATATTGGGTCTTCATGCTTCTTATGTCTTAGGCGTTAAGTACATCAACATCTTTGGTAATTCATAGTTGGTCATAAACCAATTCAATGGTAAATACCTGTGTCATAATGAGATAATTCATAAGTATAAACATCATGTGGACATACTTTTGACCACATTTGACCATTATGCACTTCAAACCACCCCACGTTCTACCAATAAATTTACAGATACCATGGCCTGTTTGGCTTCTCAAATACTTGCTTCACCCGCTGACTCTAAAATATTTTTCACCATACAAAGACTACAATCACCCTCTTATTTACCTCATGAAGTCTACTCTATCAGAACCACTGCTCCTGACCCAAGTGACCTTTGGTATAAGAAATATACAGACTATCTTTCCCTTTCCATTTTACCTGTCGATCTCACTCGTAATGGACAACGTTCCTTTCTTAAAAGTGTCTCCGTTATGTCATCATGGGTGGTCTTCTTTACAAATGTGGTTTCGACAACATTCTCTTGTGATGCCTTACAAGTTCTGAAATTCCTTACACCATTAAGGAAGTCCACAATGGAATTTTGGAGGCCACTTTAGTGGTCTCACTATCGCAAAATGCATTCTTTTCCTAGGCTATTACTAGCCAACCCTAAACTATGACTATTGTGATTATGTCAAATGTTACATAAAATTCCAACAACATGCTAATCTCCATCACACCCCTAGTCATTCCTTATAGGTCGTGCGAGACCTTTGGCCTTTCTCTCAATGGGGTTTGGATCTTATCGGTGAGATCAACCCCCATTCTTCACAATGCCACCAATGGATCATAACCGGCATTGAATATTACACTAAATGGGTAGAAGCCATTCCCCTCATTTCCACCAAAGTAGAGAAAATATGTGAATTCATCAACCATCACATCATCTGTCACTTTGGTGTCCCTCACCGCATTATCATAGATAATGGAAAACAATTCAAAAATAAAACCCTACGCAAACTATGTGATGCTTTTGGCATCCAACTCAGTTTCTCATCACCTTATTACCCATAAACCAATGGTTAAGCTGAATCAACCAATAAAACCTTGAACAAAATCCTTATGAAGGTAGTCAATGATATTGGGAAGGATTGGCATACGCACATTCCTTTCGCCTTGTGGGCTTATTGCACTAGTATTCACACTTTGACTACTACCACCCCCTTTTCTCTGGTCTACAGTACTGAGGCTGTCTTACCTCTTGAAGTCTAGATTCCATCCTCTCGCATCTCACTCCAAGACATGCTCAATGATGATGAATTTCTCCAGGATCATTTGGCGCAACTTGAATTATTAGATGAACATCATCTTAACACTCTTGACCATCTCCAAATCTACCAAAAATGTATCAAACATGCTTATGGCAAATGTGTTCACAAATGAACCTTTCAAGTTGATGACCTCATCCTAAAGGAAAATTAACATGTAACAAAAGAGGAGAAAAGTAAATGAGGAAATGTTTCTCCTAATTAGCTTGGACCGTATATCGTTACCCATGCTTATGGATCAGTTTCTTACTATTTATCTTCACTCGAAGGTAAACTTGGAACTAAGCCCCTTAATGCCTTGCATCTTCGACCATTTTATTGTTGATATCAAATCCTATATCAGTTTATGTCAATTGATCACTCATCCCTTGAGCACAATTCAACTTCCATAATTACCCATTTTTAGGATCCATGACTAAACAAAAATCATGTGATTACCCATAACCTTTTAGCCTTGTCTTCAATATGAGTACCATGGCTCTACTCATAGCATGATTCTCATAGATAATTTTCATCTTATTCAAGATGGAATCCCATGGTCGTTCATTACTTGAAACCATCTCTTTCATAGTTAATCTTTGTGTACTATGATCTTGTCTTCTAACAAGAACCTAATTGTCCTCTATAGTCTTGTTCATGACTTAAACATCTAAAAAAAAAAGGGATACAACTCCTTGAGTCAAACTTCTAGAAAATGATGACTCCCTCAAAAGGGACATCTCTTCTTTATATTCTACCACTCTCAATAGGCTTCTCCTTTGAAGGACAGCTATATATAGTCATTACAAAAATATAATAAATATTTAGAAGCTTCTCACATCGATTAGCTTCACAAAGACCTCAAAGAGATAATATATTCATCCTATATAGACTTCCCACATTGATCAATCTATTGAAAACAAAAAAATCAAGAAAAATATGAAATTTTCATCATGGACTTGCCTATTTTGGATTCTGGGTTTCTTGTTCTGAAATACATGTCATCATACACTAAGTTACACTAAACCTCTCATTCTCACCTCCTTGTATTTTTTCCTTGTTACTCAAGGGACTTGTCAGTAAACATGACATTTCGTGATCATGTGAATTTTCTTCACCCTTAAAACAATCCATTATGCAAGGCCTGTAGGGTCTTACGTTCATAAGCCCATCTAGGGTATGGTAGACTCATTAGGGTTCTTATCAATTAAGCAACTCTTTTACCACCTCTTACCATTTGCCTTCCTCATTACTTATTGATTATCCTATGAAGGACTAGATCCTCAGCACATGTATTGAAAAAGCAATCAACCATACCTACAACCTAAACTTAATCATGCCTATGACCTACATCACCCATGCCTATCAACTGCCAACCCACTCCGCTATTTCACCCTAATCTTCCCTAGCTTATGGGAGAACTACATTGGCCTGAGGTCCCTTTTCATTGGGACTATGTAGGCAGCACTCCGAGGAATGGGCCCCTGGAGGATAGCTCAGCCAATCTCTACCCTAAAAATTCCATCTCCCCTTTCCTATTCACATTTTACCCTTGTTAGTTTCCTTTTATATCAATAATTGGAAATTAAACCAAAAACAACAATTACTTAACATCTTTACCATCATAACTTACACATTCATTTCATTTTGTCTACAATTTATTTTTCTTGTAATAGTGCATTTCCTATAAATCATCTTAGCATGATTCACATCATCATTAATTGAAAAAATTAAAGAATTAGAAACTCAACCATACCTAACCAACCCGACTCAACCATGCCTAAGATGACCTAACTCCACCATGCCTAACTCAACCTTACTCAATCATGACTAAGTCAACTTGACTCAATCCATGCCTATGACCGACTCAATCCATGCCTATGACCTAACTCCATCATGCAAGAACTGATTTGACTCCACCATGCCTACATGACCTTGAATCCATCATACCTAATTCACCTACACAAATAATAATAATGGAAATCAAAACAAGTACACCATCCATGGTATAAATATCATTAGCTACAAATCATCAAGTTTGTGCATACATACATATGTACCCAGATACAAATGAATAAAAAAATCTCAAAAAACCTTGTCTACATCCTCACCATCTTCAAGACACACAGGAAGGTATATCATTAAAAAACACTCGTGTACATCCTCAATGTCTTAAGCATGCAGGCCAATTTATATATCAACAAAATCTATATACAACCCATCTCTCGGTGACTAATCATCACCCCACCTAATATCTGTCTCACTTGTCTCCTCCTCCTCCTCCTCTACGTCCGTGTGGCATCCTGCCAGCATCTCACCACCCATCATGGGCCTCAGCTTTCCCTTAGATGGTACTGCACTTGGAGCTGGCCTCCATACATTGGTAGCCTCGCCATGACCCTGTCTCAGGGCTTGATGACCCCCTATACTCTCTACACTATGCGTACAAGACCTGATCCTCTCACTTGAAGCCTGCTCTGCTCTGTACTCTATGCAGGATGGGTTGTCTATCGTTGAGGCCATCAAATGATCTTAATAATATTGTGCCTCTCCTAAGGCATCTCTAGAGTGTACCATAGGTACCGTCTATGGTGGAGCCATCAATCTTGCCCCCTATACCTAGCTCTCAGGACCCTATCCCGTTGGTACCTGTAATGAGGGATCATGTCCCTGTCCCTATGTCTATGCCTATCCTCGGGGACCTGTCTCATCCTTTCCTATATCTGGGCCTGAAGGGCCACAACCTGTGCCTATGTAGTGGCCAACTGACCCTACAAACCTGCTATTTCTTCCTATAAAGTAGCTACATGTGCCTGTAAAGTGGCCACCTATGCCTTGGACCCTGTCAACTATCTCTCGCACTTTCCCCAAATGTGTAACTAAGGTTGCCACCGCCCCGGAGGGTGTCTCTCTACTTGTAATGGTGGCCAAGTCTCTGCTGCCCCGACCTTGGTGGTATGGCTCACAATGTGTCACCCACCACTGTCTATACCCATCTATAACTCGCATCGTAATGTCGCCAGTGGCCCACCTCAACCTTCTCCTACCTTGGCCATGTCCAAATCACTAACACAAATACTCCTGACCTCCAATCGAATATTCCAAACCAATATCATGGACCGACTACCTTTCCGTCTAACCAACCTGATCTCTCCACCTCAGCTGGGTATTGTACCTCATACTTTCCTCTCACAAAGGCATGAAAGGTTCCGTGCTCTGTCGTTTTCCCAAAATTCAAAACACACAAATGAATCCCATTTTTGTAGATTTATCTTTTTAAATACCAACCCGACTTGGTAGACGTCGATTACTTGTCATTTCACTTATAATTTTTAAAACCTATTTTTGCCTTAGAAATTACCCAACCCCTCCACCATTTGACCTTAACCATTTTTATCGCAACCTACCTCCAAGCCTACATTACCTATATCTATCCTTCATTATGTTTAAGCACTTATTTTTACCTATAACTCAACCTTACCCATGCCGTAACCTAGCTACATGGACCTGGAACATTGTTAAGTGACCTTTGAACCCTTGTGCTCACTATACCCTACAACACTGTTACCCATGTTGTTTGACCTAATGACCTTACCTTGCCTATTTTCATGCTATTTATCTTGACCCAACCTTTAGTGTACCAGTAATATACCTAAAAGTTCTTACACCTGACCTATGTTGGGTTTTTGCACCATACCCTATGCCTTAGATACCAGAATCACTTCAACCTTGTTTGGATAAACCTATCGACCTTAGACAATGTAGATTTTGCATGCTCTTCAACCTGGTACCATGCCACAATTTATACATGTGCATGCATTTGACTATTGCTACCTTTGACCCTAGCCCATTACCTGGATTACCTGATTGGACCTTTACCCAATTACCCCCATTGTCCACCTTCCTCTTCATCACATCCACCTTTTATCAAACCACTCACCGATTCTATCTTCTACCTCATCCATTCCTAGTTTGAGGGGGATCACCTTCACCCACACATGGGGCAACCACATCTTATTTTTGTTAGCATTGCTTACCAATACAAGCTACGCAACAAAAAGGGGAAAAATGTAGACACCAAAATTGGGTCACACTCCCCTTGGTCCCTTTTCAAATAACCAACTCAAGCATACTCATCTAACCATGGCCCCTTCCACCCCACATTAATATTAATTTAATTAAATTAATTAAATTAATACCCATCCTCACAATATTCATTACTTAATTATTTTAATTAAGCTAATTTCCACCTCACCTAGACACCTCACCCAACCACCTCACCCTAGACCTATTCTTGGCATGTTTCCATAACTAACAATAACTAAGTCTCACTTGCCTTAATGAGATAAGATTTGGTCTAACCCTAAAATCAATCCCTAAAATCTCTCTAACCACATTCCCTGCTCATTAGAAGGGAAGTTTCCATTCTAATCCATGAGAATAAACTAACTGGTCCAAGAAATTATAAATATCTACCCATTTTAGTAAACATAGGGAATCCCACTTGACCGATGCGGTCACCCCTAAACTGACATTGGTCAACCCAAACCGTCATTGGTTACCATTTATTCACCTAAACAACCTTGTTTTTGGTTGGTGATGAGGCCACATATTAGCATGTTTTGGCCCCATCTAAATCCTTTTAAATCCTCTTACACATATACGTTTTGAGACTTTGATCTCCTCTTGATGGTGATATGAGATAAAGTTATAATTTTGCATATATTTAGTTTTGTATGTTCATTAAGATCTAATATACTTATTTATTGTGGTGATTCTTGTCTTTTGTGCAAACTAATGTTTTTGATGTCTCCATGAAAAAATTACAAGATGCCATAAGCATTTGAAGTAGTAGGCTCTAGCCCATATGACTCTGGTTGTGCTCCTATAACAACCCATAACCACCGGGCTATGAAATGATAAAAGAGAATCATGACATCAACAATGAACAATGATGAATCATGAACTATATGAAGTGGGAAACAAGTTAACAAGTGGCAAATTTTTTTGAAAAGTTTGACAAGTCTTTGGGTGATTTATCTTACCCGTAGCAAGCTCCAGACCTGCCCGTAGCATCTTCCAAAACTACCTGCAGCAACAGAGCAGTATGCACCTCCAGCTGCCCATAGCCAAAGAGAACTTATCTAGCTCACACCGAAGTATAAGACAAAAAAGTACCAGTTATCCTAACACATCATATGTAATGTTATGGTTACTTTGTTAAGTAGTTTTGTAATCAGTTCTTATCATGTAAATAAGACAGGAATTAGTTGTCTCCACTCAACAAATATGAAATAGAACAACTATAATCTGTTTGAGTGGTTTTTTATCATATTCCTAGAATAGAATAAGTTAGTGATCTTTCTATATATATATTCAAATAGAAATGTAATGGATATGGAGTAATAGATTAAGGAATGAAGTGATAGTTGTATGAGAGAAGTAGAATTGTGAATGTGTGAAGACAAAATATATTAATGTGAGTTTTGCTCTTAAGTTCATTGTAATCTCTTTTCTATAGCAATATTTAATTGCTACAACTTAATAGATGAATCATTTATCTTCTTAAGCAGTTCTGTGAGTTTCTAGGGTAGGATCGGAACTCACTTCTACACGAGGAAGGGCCCCCTCAGAAGGAATTACAGGGAAGATCCTATTCCTCCATTTCTTATTTATGTTGTGTGGATTTATTATCAGTTATTCATTTCATTTCTAAAAGCTAATGAGTGCATAGTGTGTTGAGTTTTAGATCTGCAGATCAGCAACATCCATAGTTTACTTTCCAATTTGCACAAGCATTACTTTATACTCTTTGATGAATTTATAGCCTACAAAGACCTCACTCCAAAGTACTATAGCATATATTTTGTAGGCCCTTTGAAAATCTTACACCCCGGGTTGACATTTAATGAATAGTAGAGTATGAGACCTAATATCATTGGTTGATTATTTTGCACATCATTTTGGTGCCATTGTGGGAAGGTGTCTAGATAGTACCATAGAAGTGATTCAATTTCCCACTTTCATTCAATTCACACTTTCATTTCCTGCTTTCTAGAATAACCATTCATGCTTTCTAGAATAGTCGTCCTACTTTTAGATCAAATTTCCTTCCTGTTATTTCAAAATATTTCTAGGAGCTAGAATTCCTGCTTTCTAGGATAAATTTGTCATTACCACATTGCTCAATTTCTGCAAATAGCATTAAGAATCAACCCCTCATATATTTGAAAAAAAAAAAAAAAAAAAAAAAGGAAAATATACAAGAAAAAGAAAGAGAGAGATGGAAAATTTATGCATAGAGAATGAGACTCGTTCGGAAGATTTTTGCCAAAGCAAAAACAAACTCAGTACAAACAGAGGAGCTACTTATCTCCCAAGACAAGGAGTATACTTCCACACAAAGAAGAAGAGTGGCAAGAGGAGCTGCAACGTATTCAAGAAGAAGAATAAGAAGTAGAGAAGACCTTGGTCGTGCTAGTGAAAGAAAGACAAGAGGAGGATTTGAACGAATCCCATACTCCACGAGGAGAAAGAACACTAGAATACCTACTCAATTCAGCAAGTTTTGTTACAACTACACTGTCACCCACCATACAACACCTCAAGTATCTGTACATTATCATACCAAGGGGGAGGTTGATTGGGAATTTGAGGACATTATTCTAAAATCTCTTGGGATCCATATAACAAGGAAATATGCCATGGATCAAGCATCAGGAATGAAGTTGAAGGTAGAGGACATGCTGCCTCCACTTTTGAATTCCCAATTGTAGAAACCACAAAGGATACTCCTATGAAGAATATTCCACCCTCATCCCTCCCACACTTCAAGGGGATGTTCAATGAGGATCCAAATACATTCCTATTTGAGTATGATGTGTTATGCCAAAGCTATGACTACCGAATGGATGAAAAAAAGATCAAGCTCTTTCCATCCACCCTGAAGGATGTAACACTAAGATGGTTCATGGGACTAGGGGGAACATAGTCAGTAGTTGGGATGAGATGAAGAAAAAGTTTCTAACCAAATATCAGGAATATGGCAAAGGTAGAAACTTCAGAAGAAATGACATATTCCATGACTCAAGATGAGGATGAATCTTTGGAAGACTACACGGAGAGGTTCACCTTCACTCTGCAGAAGCATAAGAAAACTAATCTCAGCCTAGACATGCTCAAGCTAGTATTTCTGAAAGGAATCCAAGATGACTGCTTGGAAGCCTTAGACCTCATGAGTGGAGGAGATGCATCTCAGCTAACCTTCGAGGAGATGCAACAACTGGGGAAGAATTATTCGAGATCAACATTGGGTAAACTTTAGAATAACAAGATGTTGCCAGCATCAACCAATGGGATCTCTAAAGCTGATGTAAGTAATCTGCTATGGGACATGAAGATGGATATAATCAGCCACATGGCCACACAACTAGATACACTACACACCAGATAGAAACAACAAGCAATGGACCAAGCCCTTACGGTCTACTACCTAGATTTTCGGAAGAAGCAAGCTGATTGCAAGTGTCAAGTTATAAAGATGAAGGTAAAAGCATTACATCTAAAGAACTAGATTCCATAGCACTACATGCCATAGGAGGAAATGAAGACCAAGTGTTCTACATGGCACAAAGGAAACCTTGGCAACTAAGGACAAACTATGTAGGTATGGGATCAAATTCACCATTTTCACAATCATCATTTTTCAATCAAAATGCAAATAACATGCCCAACTGGAGTAATCCTGGATGCCCCTAGCCCCTCCCAACCCACATTATGCAACAACCATATAATCCCAATCAATGGCAGTAGTATCCTACTCCACCCTGGAAAAATCAACCATGGCAGCCCCCACACAATCAATGGAAAAATTAGCCAACCCAAGGTCCAAAAACTTACAAACCCATGGCAGCAACCATGGAGAGGGAAGAAACCTTGGGGAAATCAGCAAGGTGGGTTCCCACAACAACCACAACATCCTACAATAATGCCGAACACACAACCAACAAGACCGACTCAAATACCTGCTCAACCTGTGCCAAATCCTACCAATAAGTTGGCTCAACCAACATGTACTACTGAAATAACATAGTACCCCACTTATACAATGGACATCAATGAAGTCCACCTATGTTCAGGAAGAAATCTACCACCTCCAAGTCCACCCATAATGAAAAACCCCACAATATCCATTCCACAGTCTACACCACAACCACAAGAGGATCCTGAACCAGCCAATAAAGAGAATGTAGAAACAATATCACCACCCTTCCCAAAATGTCTAAACCTTCAATGCACTCCTACTGAACCTAAGTTTGATATCCTAGGTAGCTGAAGAATGTTTTTGTAAAGATCCCTTTGTTTCAGGCCATTAAAGATGTCCCCATTTATTCAAGGAAGTCAGATATTTTTGCCTTCAGAAACCTAGAAGGAAGAAGAAGGATCCTAATATAGTCCATGTCATTGGACAATTGGTGGAAATCATGTTGGGAAGAATGCTACCATAGAAATATGTAGACCTAGGCTATCTAGTTGTCACTATTCAGATCAATGGACAACAAGTCCATAATACCTTGATCGATCTGGGAGCTTCCATCAATGTCATAACAATGGAAACAATGCATAAATTAGACCTACAACATATTCATCCCACATCTACAATGTCTGCAAATGGTAGACAAATCCACAAGTATGACCAGAAGGAATCATAGAAGATCTGGTCATATCAGTAGATTCATGGGAGTACCCTACATATTTTATTGTATTACAACCAAAAACAAAACTTGGAGGATATCCTTTGATCTTGGGAAGGCCATGGTTGGCCACTGCAGATGCATTAATCAGTTGTAGATCTGGCAACATGCAGATTTCAAATGGGAACATCACCAAGCAACTAGTTTTGTACCCACTAAAGCATAGGTATCACAAGACAAGGACCAACCTGTTTGGATTGAAGAAGAAGAAGAGGTACCCCCTCCCCGATTTAATAATAGATCATGCATGCACATTGGAAGATCTAGAAGAGGATACCATCATCTCCAACATACTACAAAACAACTATCAGGTAGAAAAATCCACTCCTGAAGAATTGTCTTGTATTCATTTTCCTTTTTCTAATCTATGGTCAAAAGAAGAACCAACTAAAAGTGATCAAAGGATCTTCCATCAGCTGCTTCCACACAGCTGCAGCCACATATGATCAATCAACAACATAGAGAAAATGACAGAAGCCACAAAATCCATAGAAATAATGTTAGGAAAGACACTCCGCATAAATAACAAATTAAGTGTGGAAGAAGAAAGAAAATTGACATCCATATTACATGCAAACAAAGGAGCCTTTACATGGGACTATGAAGACATGCAAGGCATCAGCCCAGAAAAGTGTACACACCACATTTACATCAAAGAGGAATGAAAACCCATATGCCAACCACAAAGGCAAATGAACCCAACAGTGAAAGAAATAGTCAAGGCTGAAATATAGAAACTCTTAGATGTAGGATTCATTTATCCAATCTCTGACAACCATTGGGTTTATTCGTTAGTTGTTCAGAAAGAAAGGAGGTGAGTGGTGTATATGTATAGACTATAGAGAATTGAATGCAGCTACAAGGAAGGACCATTTCCCGCTGCCATTTATTGATCAAGTGCTAGATACACTTACAGGGAAGAAATACTTTACATTCTTAGATGGTTTCAGTGGATACAATCAGATCCACATTGCTCCTGAGGATCAAGAAAAGACCACGTTCACATGCCCATGGGGAACATTCACATATGTTGTCCTACCATTTGGATTATGCAATGCACCTACCACATTTCAGTGGGCAGTCCTTAGCATATTTTCAGATCTCTCACATGACTGTGTAGAGATATATATGGATGACTTCACCGTCTACGGAGACACATTTGAGGTATGTCTGAATAACTTGGAAAAAGTATTAATACATTGTCAAGAAAATCATCTATCCCTAAGTCATAAGAAATGTTTCATGCTCATGGAGGAAGGGATAGTGCTAGGACACCATGTCTCTGAAAAGGGGATTAGAGTGGACCCAACCAAGATTTCTATCATCAAGGACCTTTCGTACCATAAAAACAAAAATATGTACGTAACTTCTTGGGTCATGCTAGTTACTATCAGAGGTTCATCAACAATTTCAGCAAAATGGCAGCCCCATTGTTCACCTTGCTAAACAAAGATGTTGAGTTTGTATGGACTCCCACCTGTAATGAAGCATTCAATCTACTGAAGTAGTTGCTCATATCAACCCCCATATTACGTGGACCAGACTGGGCATTCCTTTTCACATACATATAGATGCCTCTGATACTACCTAGGTGTAGTACTAGGACAAAAAGAAGGCCATCTTAGCTATGCTATTTATTTTGTAAGAAAAAATATGCAAGCAAGCAGAGCTGAACTACACGGTGATGGAGAAAGAATTCTTGGCAGTTGTATATGCAATCAACAAGTTCAAACATTACATCACAGGCTATCAAAATTTCATACACATAGATCATGCTACCATCAGGTACCTCATGAATAAACCATCGGTATCCGAGAAGAGTGGTAAGATGGCTTCTCTTGTTGTAAGAATTTGACATTACCATACTAGATAAACCAGGAAGGACAACATTGTAGCTAAATTCCTTTCAAGATTACAAAGCAATCAAGAGGATGGCATAGTGGATGACTCATTTCCTAATGAGCACCTCTTCACCCTCGCTATCTCTACACCCTGGTTTGCTGATGTAGCAAACTACCTCATTTCAGACAACTACCACATCACTTTTCCTCAAAAGAGAAGTGTGCCTTGATATGGAAAAGTGGTAAGTACTCTTGGATTTCTAGTTTTCTCTTCTATACTAGACCTGATTGTGTAATACAAAGATGTCTATGAGAAGATGAAGTAGTTGACATTCTCAAAGCATGCCATGACAAGCCATGTGGAGGACACTTTGTAGCCAAAAGAACAACAGTCAAAATCCTGACTGTAGGATACTACTGGCCTATGTTGCATAAGGATGCAAACAGATATACAACCCACTGTGATAAATGCCAACATATGGGGAGGCCTACAAGGTCAGATGAGATGCCATTATAGCCTCAGCTGCAACTAGAACCTTTTGACAAATGGGGTTGGACTTTGTTGGGCCCATAGACCCCAAATCAAACAACAAAGAGTACATCCTTGTATGTACAGATTATGTCACCAAATGGGCTGAAGTAAAAGCACTAACACATGCTCGAGATGAGAAAGTAACAACCTTCTTATACGAAGAGATATTCACAAGATACGGTGTACCAAGGGAAATAGTTATGATCAAGGGCCACAGTTTACTACTGATCTCATTGCTGACCTAGTGGAAGAATATATGATAAGACACAAGAAGTCCACACCATACCATCCATAGTCCAATGGCTGGCCAGGTTGAAGTCATGAATAGAGAATTAGAAAATATCCTGACCAAAACAATCAATCTATCAAGAAAGGATTGGGAGTCTAGACTCCACGAGGTTGTATGGGCATACAGAATCACATGGAAAACAACTACTGGCTTCACACCATATGAGCTAGTATATGGGAAGAAACCAATGCTACCAATAGAATTTGAACACAAAACTCTGAGGACTACAGTAGAGATGGGAATTGATATTTAAAGCACACAAGCAAATATTGATGCAGCTCAATGCTTTGGATGAGTACAAACAACAAGCACTTCAGAACACATAATTGATATAGCAATAGCGAATAGGATGGCATGATAGATACATCAAGCCTAGGTAGTTCACACATGGAGATTGGGCCCTACTGTTTGATTCAAAATACAAAGACCACAAAGGAAAATTACAAACAAGATGGCTTGGGCCATACGAGATTGAACATGTCTATGAAAATGGTGTAGTCCAACTACGAACAATTGATCCAGTAAGATTCAAACTCCTAGTTAACGGTCACAGACTCAAAGTATACAAGAAACCCTTATCAAAGGAGTAATTTTCACAAGCAAGTGCAACAATCCATGTAGAAAAACCCTCATATTGACCCACCAAGTTCAAAGGAAAAGGAGATTGATGAGGAAGGAAGGGAGGATGATCTCTACCTCCCATGGGAAGAAGATTGAAATGTTGTATATGGACCTTAATAGGGCCATAATAAACATTCTACGCTACAGGCAGTAGCAGGATAAAAAAAAAGAGAGAAAAAAGAAAAAAGAAAAAAACCAACAATGAAAACCCTTTTTGGGCGTTGTTGGTAGATTCTGGGTAGAAAACCAGCTTGTTGGCTGCTCAGAACTATGAAAAAGGGCCTAAATGGAAAACTAGCTCATTGGCCATTCAGGGGAAAAACGAAAAAAAAAAAAAAAAAACCACAAAAGAAGGAGAAGAAAAAATGTGTATTTTTCAAGAAGGATGGAAAGAAAAACACCTCAGCCAAACCTACTTAACACATTACTTTTGCCACTTCCAGTTGCTATGGGAAACCTTCTAGTTACTATGGGCAACCTTCCAGTTGTTATGGCTCCTCAAACCTTTTATGGGCAATCTTCCAGTTGTTGTGGGATCCTCAAACAATTGCACGGGTAACCTTCCAGATTCTGTTGCGGGCTCCTCAAACAAGCGATTTTACTATGGGCACTTTCTAAAAATGCTACGGGTAGATTTTTGGTCAGCTATAGGCATATTCAAAAGAAGGTAAGGCAAAATCTGAATCACAAACAATTGTACACAAAGTAGAATTCATGTTGCAGGTACTCTTTCCCTTCCTGCAAACATTCCTTGCTTGCTACGGGTAACCCCTTGGTTAAATCAGGCTACTGTTTAGTGCTACGGGCCACCTCATGGTCACTATGGGCACAATTTCAGAGTGCTACAACAAAGCAGTGCTATGGGTAGTCAAGAAAAGAGATGCACAAATCCACTCCAGAACTTGCAGGCATCATACAAAAGAAGAAGGAATGTAAGTTTCTAAAAATCACAAGCATCATGCAAGGAGGTATCATTTTTGTAGGTTTTCACATGTTGTAGATGCATAAATAGAAACAAGGACCTCCAGCCAAGTCCAAGAGGAACCTCATGTCTGATCTACCTAAGCATAAAAATTACATAAACAAATTCTAGAAGAGCAATCATTTTTCAAGATGATCCTTGCAATCAAATTACTCATTAGAAAAAGTGTTGCACACCAAACCCTTGGACAAAGCATATTCCCATAAAAAGGGTGTCATGTGAAGGAAAAATAGGTGACACTGAGGTAAAAAGGTAATATCTACAAGTAGTAAGTATTTATTTCTTGAAAAGACATGTTAAAATTAAATATACACCTTAATCATTTACTTTTTTCAATCACCATCATGAGGGACATTAATAAGTCCCTTCAGCAATAATTGAAGGAAAATGGCACGCGTGAAAATTTTTTTCACTCGGGACGAGTGACATCTATTCGGGGAGGAAAGCAGATTGGATCTCACTATGGGTAGATTTAATTAGCCGCAACATGAGGACCTAGGGAATAATGATGCACACCTCGATTATAGGGGATAATTAAATATTTCCCCTGAGATGTGATTAAGCAAAACAAAAAGGGTGAAAATCAATGCAGAGAGAAAAAAAACCTGTTTGCAGAAGCTATGGGAGGAATATTTTTCATAGAGAGCCCACCGATGTCACACCCTTGAGAAATAACCCTCATTGCTGGGATATATTTGAATGGGATGGATGGACAAATTACTTCCAAAGCTGCTAACCGAATACTCAAATGAGAGAGCAGAACAATTGTAAGAACATTCGATGGACAACAAGCCACGGTAGTTGGCATATCATTTCCAGTAATAGAAGACTTGATTGGGAAAGTGATAGGACTCCCTCAAAATGGAGAAAATTGGGAGGAGAAACCCAATGCACAAAAATCAGACAACAATTCTTCCAAGGGGAGCAATACAATCAGACAAAAGGGGGTATTGAGACAAGAAGCCTACCTGAGGCCTGGAGAGAAATTGTTACATTCATCATCAAGTACTTCACATGTGAAGGAAGGTATTCCCTACTCTATACAATGTAATTTAAATACTTAAATCACTTGAGGCATGGAATAGTAATAAATGTCCCAAACCACTTGTTGAATAGCCTAAAGAAAATGGAAAAAGAATATCAGAAAGGGGTGAAGAACGCCTTGTCTCATCACTGTCTGATCTGGCTAATCACCAAGCAAGGCCTCCAAAACATCCAACCTAGGATTGATTTAAACCAGGTAATAGGGAATCCAAACCAAGCAACCTGTAACACCGAAGAAGAGAAGAGTCAAGAAAAATTGAAGAAAGAGTGGAAAAAGAAGAAACCCCTGAGAAACAACCACAACAAGAAAGGAGGTAAAAAAGAAAGCATATCATAAGGGTCCCTAAGGAGAGAGAAGAGGATTCTAGCATACCCATAGCAAGAAATACTAGGAGCTCTACTACTATGGGAAGAAGAAGAAGGAGGCTCATCATTTCCTCAGAAAAGGAAACCACATAAGAGGTAGGGAGTAAGAAAATAAGCCCTCATGCCTCTCTGTCTATAGAATCAAGGGGCTCTATCTCCAAGAAGATGAAAGGTGCAGAGGAAACATCACCTGCTAGGGAGGATAAAACACATGAAAAGGAAGAAAAACCCCCTACACCTATAGTAGAGGAGGCACCTGAAGAAACTGAGACTACCTCAGCACCTAAGGAAAAAGGAAAAGAAAAGGTAGTAGAGGAAGTTACCCCCAAGAAAGAACAAAAGAGAAAAATAATAGTTATAAGAAGATCTCATAGGATAAGGAGGAAAATAACAACACAAACAAGAGACCATAGAAATCAGTGAAGAAGTACCTCAAAAGAAGAAGAAGGAAGAAGTCTTTATCACAAAAGAAGGTTTTGAGATAGTAAGAGAGATGGACAATTTAGAAGAAGAGGAGAAGTAAGAACAAATACCTCCTGAGATACCACAAAGGCAGAAATTGAAGAGGAGAAAAGTGAAGGGAAACAAGAACCTGAATTCCAAACTCTAGAGCAAGCAAGTGAAGGAAATCAACATTTTGAGAAGCATTATAAGAAACCTGGAGGGAACAAGAGGATTGGATGCCCTGATAGGAGCAAAAGAAGCTTTGGAAAAGACTCCCATGGAAGAAGAAAAAGAAGAAGAAAGAAGAACCTGAACTTGAACCAAAATATGAAGGTAAATAAAAAGGAGGAAAGAATGAGTCCTTACTCCAAATGGTCCCATATAGAGCACAAAAATAGCCTACAACAGAGCCTGAGGTAATACACTTTTGACCTCACTTCTGAAAATACCTATTCAGTTGGCCCTAAGGATGACCTATATACATTCTTAGAAGAAAATTTTCTTGAAGATTATAATGTTTTTCAAAGGCTAGTACAAAGATTTAAAGGGCATGTTGAAGCAAGGTAGAAACATGACACATTGGTGGAGAAGGTGGAAAAATAGGAAGCAGAAATAGAGGGACTCAAGATGAAAGTAGAAAATATGTATGATCTTTCTACTAGGATTTTAGAATGCAGACCTCCACCATGAGTATTTATATCTATATTTGCAAGAGAAATGGTTGCATTTAGATATGAGAAAGTATACAATAACCTTCCCTATGTTGTGGATGACCCCAAAACATTCTTTAACATGTATAGAGAATCTGATCCTGACACTCAGGCACAACTGAGTGAGTTTTATATCCATAACTTTGTTGTTCCTTCTAATGTAAAGTGGAATCCTAACATGTACCTGGGTGACATACTTCTAGATGCCTTCACATCCTACCTGAAAAATGAGAAGAGAAGAAAAGAAGAGGTAGATGAGTATCTAGAAATGGAAAAACAATCTACCTTAATGATAAGGGGAGAAAGTGGTTACCCTGAGGACATTGTAGAAGAATGGGTAGAGTTTGTATCAGAGGATAGATTGGCTACATGGGTTAGGAAAAGGTGGATAGCTGTCTAGAACCGATATTTGATATTCTTGGAAAAAGAAGGTAAAATAACTTATGTATCCTACAAATCAAGATGGGATGAGTTGCCCACTATATTGAGAAATAAAGAGCCAAACTCACCTGCAAATTTTAAGAAGGACTTAAAAAGGGTTCATGATTACATAGAACTGGTAAGAATGAAAAAGGAAGGATGGTTAGGATTGAGGTTTCATCCTCCCATCTTCTGGTATCCCATTCTAGATTAGAGGGAAATAGTACCTTTGGATAAAGAAAAAGAAGCAGCCTTATGGCATGAACTTGGGATAAGGGGAGGTCTCTATGGATATGGCCAGGTAGGTAATCAGGACCCCTATGACTATAGAAAATATTGTGCCCTCAAGATGAGCTAGCTTGCTCAGGGATGAGAAAGAAGATAAGTTGGGGGTGTGATGAGGCCACATATTGGCATGTTTTGGCCCCATCTAAATCCTTTTTGAAGCCTCTTACACATATAATTTTGAGACTTTGATCTCCTCTTGATGGTTGATATGAGATAAAGTTATGATTTTGCATATATTTAGTTTTGTATGTTCATTAAGATCTAATATACTTATTTACTTGTGGTGAATCTTGTATTTTGTGAAAATTGATGTTTTGATGTCTCCATGAACAAATTACAAGATGCCATAAGCTTTTGAAGTAGTAGGCCCTAGCCCGTAGCACTTTGGTTGTGCTCCTACAACAGCCCATAGCCACTGGCTGGGAAATGATAAAAGAGAATCATGACATCCAACAATAATGAGGCATCATGAAGTATATGGAGTTGAGCATATGAAGCTGGGAAATGAGTTAACCAAGTGGCAGCATTGTTTGGACAAGTTTGAGAAGTCTTTGGGTGATTTATCTTACCCGTAGCAAGCTCCAGACCTTCCCATAGCATCTTCCAGAACTACCTACAGCAATAGATCAATATGCACCTCCACTTCCCGTAGCTAAAGATAACTTATCCAGCTCACACTAAAGTATAAGACAAAAAGTACTAGCTGTCCTAATGCATCATATGTAATGTTATGGTTACTTTGTTAAGTAGTTTTGTAATCAATTCTTATCATGTAAATAAGACATGAATTAGATGTCTCCACTCAACAAATATGAAATAGAACAACTATAATCTATTTGAGTGGTTTTGATCATATTCCTAGAATAGAATAAGTTAGTGATCTGTATATATATATATATTCAGATAGAAATGTAATGGATAGGGAGTAATAGATTAAGGAATGAAGTGATAGCTGTATGAGAGAAGAAGAATTGTGAATGTGTGAAGACAAAATATATTAATGTGAGTTTGTGCTCTTAAGTTCATTGTAATCTCTTTTTTGTAGAAATATTTAATTGTTATAGCTTAATAGATGAATCATTTATCTTCTTAAGTAGTTTTGTGAGTTTCTAGGGTAGGATCAGAACTCACTTCTACACGAGGAAGGGCCCCCTCGGAAGGAATTGCAGGGAAGATCCTATTCCTCCATTTCCTATTTATGTTGTGTGGATTGATTATCAATTATTCATTTCATTTCTAAAAAGCTAATGAGTGCATAGTGTGTTGAGTTTTAGATCTGTAAATCAGCAACATCCATAGTTTACTTTCCAATTTTCACAAGCATTACTTTATACTCTTTGATGAATTTCTAGCCTACAAAGACCTCACTCCAAAGTACTGTAGCATATATTTTGTAGGCCCTTTGAAAATCTTACGCCCCTGGGTTGACATTTAATGAATAGCAGAGTATGAGACCTAATATCATTAGATGATTATTGTACACATCAGTTGGCACATTCTGAGAGCAAGAAAGGATATTAGAGTTACATGCAAGTAAAACAAGCATCCTTTTATGCATCCAGACATCTAGAACCATCACCAAGATCAATCATAGAGCCATTGCATTCATGGGAGAACTCCGAGAAATCACTGCTATAGTACCATACACGTATTCTCCGATCAACCACCTCCACCACTCAGCCATTAGATCCTTAACACAGTAAGTATGGCCCTAACTAGTAGGGTTTATTTTAGTTAGTAATCTTTATTACTCTTGTTATTAATCTATTATTTGCATGCTTATTGCTTCATCACCCACTTGCCTGTGAACTCAAATATCCCTTCACCCATATCACCAAATCACCTATCCTCACCTATTATATACTTTTGGTCACACCTAAGACATCTACATAACTTCCGATTCACTCTCCTAAACTTTATTTGACCTCGATTACCCATACCATTTAATCTATTTAAGCTTATTTTACCTCAACCATACCAACTCTGGTTATCCACAACCGGCATCAATTCTACCTAAACCAACATCGGTCACACTCATCTGAGGCCGATCTCTATGTTTTACACCTTGACCAATCAAATCCAAAAATCACGCTACCAATTGACCTAAATAACCCAGAATCTGACCCTGATCAGTCCCAGTACCTTAACAGACACCTCACCTCTCAAATCCAACTATAGCCTAGCCTATTGTGATTGGATTTTCTTATTGTATTTGAATGAGATACCTAAATCATATCAACTACAATAGGAATTTGTTTATTTCTTGCATTAACTTGTTTTAAATAGTGGATTGACAACCATCTAGGAAGTATCACACTTCCCAGAACTAGCATACGCTAGGCAGTCCACTATCATATACCATTTAATTATCCTCTTGTGGTCTTGTTGTCTATTACAGGTAGTTCCTCCTAGCCAAAAGGAATCTCTCACATTCATCTATGGATCAATAATTCAGAACATGCACAATAACCATCAACTCGACCAACATTTAATAGGTATTCCTCCTTGGCCCTTACCCTTATTTGTTTCATCATTTCGAAAAGGTGAAGAAAATGGTGAAACACTTATACACATCCAAATAGTCCATGCTCATTCGATATCATCTATGATTACAAACCTTTACCTTACTAGATTTTCTTAACACCTGAAGCACCTAGATAGGGGTCATTGATTACTCCCCTACATCTAGGATATTTTGTAGATGAGTCTAATGTTATTACTTGACTTTATAAATACTAAGAATTATAAAATAAAGACTTGTAACTTTATTACCTTCATAAGCTGGGTCCTTCAAGTATTTATAACACCTTAAAACTACCTTGGAAGATCCAATTATTACTTCCCTATTTTTATTATTCTCTACTGGACTTATGATTCACCACTTTATTGTTCTAATAAACCAGAATACCTCACTAAAGGGCGTAATTCAATGATAAAGCATATGATAAACTTTAAAAATATTACAACTTATCGCATACCTTTTCTCAAATTCATGACACACTTTATGCTTCATATAGCTTGTTTGACTCCAAAATCATTATATACATGTATAATTCTTTTCTAATAATACCATAGTTTTCTTAATTGTTAGCCAAAACCCTTTTCACTCAAGCATAAGATTAAAGAGATTCATTTAATGTTCAATTATTTCTTTTATCCATGTACATCATTATAAAAACATCAATGCATCTCAAATATTTTCTAAGGGAAAATCCACTCCTCTAAAATATCAAACACATGTGGGTAAACACGATCATCGAAAGCTTCAATCTCAATCCTCATAAACCTTTATCAATTGTAGCTTCTTGAGGACAATGATATCAAAAATTCTTATTGGTAGCAATCCATTCATGACCAAGACAAAGTAAATCCATATTCGACACCCTTTTGGCTGTTTGAAGCATGGATTATATTCTATAGTGCAATTCATAAGGAAAACCACCTTTCTTCACCTATTTATCTTCTCAAGCCTTTACCTTCTACTATCCCTTCCTAGGTACATTTTACCACCTATATTTTCATTCACGAGGTTTAAAAATATGTAAAAACATATTTATTTGGTCAACCATTTTCATGATTGAGGGATGTCTAAATTTTTAGATTATGGGATTGAGGGTAAAGTCTCTAAATTTCATTTTCTTTTTAAACCCTAGGTAGGGTTTCCGAGAACCGAGAAGCATATTATAGATCAAATATTACAAATTTAATTTTATGTCTTCAAAATACTCGTGGAGATTTTTTCAACATAATAAACGTGAAATTATTACAAATGGGGAAGATAATGCACTAACCCCCCCGGAAAAAAATTGATTTTTCCTTACCTCGGATTTTGTAGAAGACAATGCTACAGGTTTTACCAAAATTTCACAATAGATCTATTTCTTTCATAGTTATAACTATGAATTGTGTGTTTTCATTCCATATTTTGTACAAGCTTAGGGCTCATATAGATTCTATGGTGTTTTACAACATTTCTAGCATGACCTCAAGGGATAACACTTCATATCAACAACTTTTCATACCTCGATATGAGCTTATGAGTAACCATCGGGACAATAATTCCATCTTAAACATGAAGAGATTAGTCAACCTTTCAAAAAATATTTCATTCTTTACTTGAGGTGATACTACAAGCCTATGCAACCATGAAAACACCATTTCTCCATCTATAGATGATCTGTTGACTTGATGTACAATGTTTCTCCTTGTACACTGATGAACCGTGTTATGGTTCAAACATACCCTAATTTTCATTATCTATCTTCTTTTTTATCTTTAGTAGGATTAGACCATCTCCTTGATGAATTTAGAATACTTTGACACATAATACAAATATTTCTAGGGGCCACTAGACCATGAATACTTCCTATGCAAACACATAATCTCAATGCTTAAAGAATCCCATGGCATACCTTGACATTGGTGATGAAATACTAGGATACAAATTTGACATACCATGAACTATCCACCATATGGGGTAAGATGAACCTATCTTAAAATACCAACAAGACTTCATAACCAAGATAATATAAGAACCACTATCTTTAAAATTTAGAGACATATCTTGATAAGAACTTAAAGGTGTGACTTCACAAACTTTGATGACCTCTTATACAAAAATATTGTTTAGAACATTAATTACACACAAGAATTTCATGAATTTATACCTTTTAAGATCAATAGAAAGACTAAATGGAGATTAACTGTAACAACACATAATTGAACAACATGACAACTTGAAGACATACCTTGACATCATGATAAGATCCCCAACAAAAAATTAATCAATAAGAACACATAAATTTTTTCTTGAAGATAGGTTTGACCAAATTACTAGGCACAAGGACTCAGAGATAACAATCAAATTTTGGTGATGATGCAAACTCTAACACCTTTGACAGAGATAATTATTTTTCAAGAAAAAATATGATTCATAATACAATGACATACATTACAAATACCAAAAATACGTTGTAGGAACTCATACTTCCTTCATTTGATAAATTTCTTCTAGAATCATAGAGAAGACATACAAAGTTCATTGAATCACTCAAAAATATATATAAGCATTAGGTGACCTCAAAGATTCTATCATCTCCCTTTATTCCTTTGAGATCTTGGATGATCCTTATGAAATATTTATTTCATCTACAAATCATTCATATTTTGATTAGATATTAGATAGATACTCATTAAGTTATTCATTCACTTTCTCTTTCTAAATTAGAGTTAATAATCCTTCATGGATTGAACTAGGCTTAAAAAACCTAATTTATTCCTTCTTTATCATGTCAACATAGCTTAGTAACTTAAAAGAGTTTGATTCTTCCTTAGTGACATTGTCTCTTTCTCCTTCAAATCCTTATCATCCTTAGGAAATACTCCACCTTGATTGATAGATGCATCTGAATTCTTCATCACAACACTTTTATCCGTATTCCCCTTAGTGTCCTTGAAAAATTTGGAGTCTTATTTATTTTCTTCAAGCTTGGAGATGTCTTTCTTGACCTTAGACTCATCCATAGGACTATTTTTAATTTTGAAAATTCTTCTATTTTTCCCTTAGGATCTTGAAACCTATTGTAGGATCTTTCATATTTACCTTGGTTAAAAATCTAACAACATGTTCTTGTTAGTGACACTTGTAGGACAAAAACTCTTCCATCTTTGAGGCCCACATATACCGAGATTTTTAACCACAATCGGATGCCTTATGGCCATACTCATAACATGAATAACATTGACCATTGAAGGAGATATGACCATTTGATGAGTACTCATTCCTAGAGGACTTATTTTTGTAATCACTAGCTCTTTGAATAAAACCATTGCAAACATAAAAATAACCATTAAATGAAGGACCATACCTCATAGACTTAGTTTTTCTAATATATTTAGAACTTTCTTAATCAACCTTCTTGATCGCTTCATGTTTTGTTGAGATCTTGGACTAGATTTATCATCTTGTTTCACATGTTCACCTATGAATCCATGTCCTATTTTATCACTAGTATCTCTTTACACCTCCAAGATCCCCTCAAGGACCTAAAAATATTCTCTAACCTCCGATATGTTTTCATCATGTTAGAATCATCTTCAAGATCATAATCCAAAACCTTCAACGTATGCCCATACTGTGATAAGTATCTTATTTGTCCTTTAGTGATTTAGGCATGATTTAACCTTGATATTTAATAATTGTGATGGTCTTTCCATGATAATTATCTATGAAATTGATTTAATTTTGTAACTTATGGATTAGATACTCAACAATCTCATACTTATTACTTAGGGATTATAAATTTTTGAAAACTTTCCCATTTATTGTGCTTCCAAAATCTCCTTCAAGTGATTAAAATTTATTCTCAAGGACCCTATATTAGTTCTTTTTTAAAAATTAAACAATTTTAGATTTAATTTCTTAAATCATAAACCATTCAACCATTCTTGTGTGCACAACATACATTCAAATAACCATCACCATGATAGAGAACACCATAACACAATATATAAGTATGAAACCATTAAGGGAATAAAACCCACTAAAATAAGAATTTATTATATCTATGTTTCAAATTTAGTTGATGACCAAATAAACAAGGATCACCAACCCCTGATTTAGTGAGGAATTAACCCCACATAGATCACCAGCCCCTAGTTTAGTAGAGCGCCAACCCTACAAGGAGCACCAACCCCTAGTTGAGTGAGGAAATCACTCCAAAAGGAGGCTACAACACCCTAAGATGATTAAGCACCAACTAAAACATGTATAGATGAATATATCTGAAGTTTTATGCTACCAAAACTAATGGATATCACTAATTTAGCTCACACGCTATCTTTAGACCCTCATTCCACCAACTCACTCTTTCTTCTTCTTTCATGGACTTGTCTTCCTTCAACCATTACACGCATTCTCTCTAGTATTTATGATATTTTTCCATCATCCAAAAATCTGAAATCATGCATTATAATATGCTAGATACTTTCAAACACGTCATATTTTTCCTTCTCAAAGAACTAGTTCAAAAATGAACTAAACAAAGACTTAAATATATTTTTCTTCTTTCAAATAATTCATAGATTAGTCATAATTCATTATCTTGACCAAAATAACATATAAATAGAACAAAACACTTACAAAAATTCATCAAATGGACTCATGTAGGTCGGTCATGCCCAAATGCACCAAATAAGCTCAAAAATAACTCAAAACCCTATCACTTAGATGAGCTAAAACCACAAACACCATAAAAATGATTATTTAAGATCCCAAATTAACCACACATATCAAATATGACATAAATATACCATAAATGGTCATTAAATATCTTGCACCAATAAAATTTGTCATAACTCACTCAAGAAGACTTGTATCCTTTACCAAACAACAGGTTTCTAGAACCTTGTTTTCACCTTTGGGAATAAATACCACCCAAAAAATCTTAAATATGGCATGTAACCAATAATTTTAATCCCTTGTACCTCTATATAAATTCCATTCATGGTACAGATCATGAAACATCCATATGTGCAAACTACACAAACTTTCCTCTTCACCAAATTGAGCTTCCTAGAAATCTATTTTAGAAATGTAACTAGTTTACACCCTTTATGACACTTTAAATATCTCTAAATTCCTTAAATAGAAAAAAATTATCATTATTTTCTTTCTAATTTATATCAAGCATCATCCAATCTAAAACATTCCTCATTTACCTAAATATTTCATCCGAGAAATACTACCCTACAAATAATACGCCTTCTTCTACACAAAATGAGATGGATGACCTATCAAAACATCTCATCATGAGAAAACCATAAACCACTAGAAATCCATTTGAATCCTCTTTCCATAAAATATTACAGTTCCTTCCAATTCCAAGTGGAAAGCATTTGACCAAGTCCATCTTTGAAACCTACTTGAAACTCGCCTCAAAATTGCCTTAAGACCAATCTTCATAAATATGGCATGCTTTTCCATATAGAAGCTAAACACTAATATTAAATCATCATGGAAATCAACTAAAATTCCCATAATAAAAACAATGTCCATTTATTTTGTAACTCCTTTGGACAACCTTGTCCCAAACTGGAATTCTTTAGATAATTACATTTTTTCAGGTGAGGTCCACTCATCACCACATGATCTATATTACCTTTATATAAATTTTGATGATTTCTATACATCATCAAATCATAATACTATCACAATAATAAATTATGGGTACTTACCAAGAAATTATATCCTACAACTTTTGAGATAGGCTTTTGAACTCACAAAAAGTTATTTACGTTCTTAACATTCGTTCATAAATAGACGATGATGAAATGACCTCAATATTTTTGTGAAACCTTATTAAATAAATGAAAAATAATCCCCAAAATCAAAAATTTCCCATGGAAAGAAAAAAATTCATGGTGAGCATCGGAAGGTGCAATTCAAGCTAGAAATCACCTTCTTCTTTACCCTATTTCACTCAAAACAACATAACTTTTAAAATATTCTTCAGAATGACTTGAAATTTTGTTCAAACCTATAATACATATTTTTAAACCATATAAAATCATCAATTTGGCTCAAATATATCTACATATTCTTAGTCCATCTCATTTTCAAGACTAGCCCTTGGGGTTGTACATGGTTTAGGACAGGTAAACTTAACCAACATTGTAAATCATCATGAAACCTCTCCAAAATTCCATACCATAACTCTAAAAACATGTATGATATCCCTACATTCCTCCATAACATCTCATGGCTCTATAATTGATCATCATGCCTCCAAACACCTAGACTAGGTCTAGATAAACACCTGCAATTGGGTCTTCAACCTATAAATGTACCTTGAAACTCATTTGAGTCTATAAAAAATATCCCAACATTATATAAACACTACTACCAAGCTCCTCAAGCTACCAATCAACTCAAACCACCATACACCTTTACCTAGACTAACTAGGTCATCCGACTAGGCTTGAGACCAAACCAATCTCATTGAATCACCTCATGCCATCATGAAATCACCGATAATCCTTTTCATCAACGTACATATCATTCTATAAAACATATGCATAATAATATTTTTTTATTAAATATTTTTACATAAATGTAAACAGATTGAACTCAACATGCCAACACCGTAAGTTTCGTATCAAAAATTAATACATTTTTTTGTAGGCCGGACCAAGAGCTACTATTTGGGGAAATATAATATTTTTCTCAAATTTTATCCTATGAATCCTATGGAACTATGAATTCACTTATTTTTATGATGATTAGTTATTTTTAATAAGCTTTTATTTTTAGCGGGTTGTTTTTATTGGACATGTTATTTAGGGAAAATTTCTAATTTTTTCTTACTTGCTCTTTTGCATTGTTTCTAGATGAGAAGAGTGATAAAAGCTTAAAATTTTATGGAATTAATATTTTTATCATGTGAAGGGTAATTTCATATTATATTTTTAGTAATTATTAAAAATGGTGTTGGTTTGCATTGGAAACATCATTTTGGATTCAACTCTTGGTTGCGATCTCATGCTCCTTTTTTTGTTGTGTTTCACTCATCGAAACTATGGTAAATCAAAAAAAAAAAAATTAGAGTTATATTTTTTAGGTCTGAAGCTATGATGAAAGCCATTAATTTAGTATTTTTCAAACTAGGTGGAGAGACATGAATGACATTTATTATTTCATGCTTTTAACTTGCCATGAGAATCAAATTTACTCAAAGATGAGGTAGGAATAAAAGTTTCAAAGTTATGGTTTACAATGGATTGGCACGAGGTACATTTTTCTATCCACTTTTCCCTTTAGGAATAGGGATAATAATTGTAGTAAAATTCACCTTTTTTTTTTTTATGACAAGTGGCACCGTAAGGTTGAATGAGAGCGAGAGATGAAAACATTCCATAACACTCGGGAGATGCAAATGAGGTCATTTGAAGAAGCTTAAAGGAGACATATAGAGGGGAATTTTTTTGTGACCCCTATATCCCCTTGGGTAATTAAGACAATAGGTGAACAAAAATCACCTCAAGGATATGATTCTATGTTCCACACTGTGGATACAAGATGGGGAAGATGACAAATCTTATTTCAAGCACATGGGAGCTAGTTTTTTATCATATGAGGAACCAGGAATGGGGATGAACAAGGTAAAACAAAGCCCAAAATTTCACTTATAAGACTTGACACAAAGCAAATCCAAAAACCAATAGTTTTAAAACTAATATTAAAAAAAAAAATTACAAAAAATCCAAAAAGGACTCATATCAATCACTTGAATTACAAACAACCTTAAAATTCAAAATTCACAAATTAAGAAAATAACTACAATCATATTAAAAAAATTATGTCTCTTAATTTAACTTCCAATTATGTCAAGCCTTACAAAAGATAATCCTAAGGCTCATTATGGGGGTCATTTTGGAGTCTCCAAGTAGCCGAAAGGTCAAGAATGTACCCCAAGGGTAGGTCTAATGGGAGGTTTTTAGAGTTTGGGACAATGTTTTCTTATCCCACTCACCACCCCAAATTTTCATTTTAATGAAAATTTGAGTTTTCCATAAATGAAAAAATACAACCACCAATACAAGGAAAAATCAATCTAAAATGGGAAAACAAACTTATATTGCTAACCCAAAAGAAAGAAACATAAGAAAAACTAACAATATAAGAACAATATAAGAGTAACGTAAGTGTCCCACAAGAATGTATCCACTCCAAAATACATATAAATGATTAAATAAATTAAATTAACCAAAATAAGGTCACTAACATTTCCTAAGGCTTAATTCCAAGCTTGGGTGACTGATGTTGACTAGTGAGGTCCATGTTAGTTAGTCCACATTCATCATATATATTGTATTATTTGGTGATACCTTATGTACCAGTTCACCACCTTCATACTCAAAAAACACATCGTACCCAATTGAAATGATATGAAAATTTAAATCTAAATACACATGACACAAACAATCATTCATTTCACATGCAATCAATTACATACATTTCATGATTTAACTCAACAATATAATTCCCAAAACATCTCATCAACACATTCATCCTCATCGTCATATTTATTTTAGATTAACAACAAATTTAATTAATGTGTATCATATTTACCCATGTAATTTCACATATAATTGGTCAAAAGTTTCCATTTGGATCACATGGCTATAATTCACTTATCATTTCATCATTTATATATTATGGATAGCTAAATTTACAAAGTTATATTTTTATGATATCTAAATTAGTTTCATAATCATTATCTTAACAAACAAGATGTTGAAAATCAATAAATTTCCTTATTTTTTTCTACTTAAAACATTATAATGTAAAAAAATTCAATCCATATCACACTCATACTGCTAGTACCAATTATTTCTAATATTTACTTAGTCTTCATATTCATTTCTTAATTCCTCCGATTTTATTGATTGTTTTATTTAGATATTTAACCACATTGATCACTTGTATTTTCATCCCTATTAATGACATCAACAAAGTTATACAAAAATATCACTATACACATAACACTAAAGTTCCTTCTAATGCAATAATCACACACACACACACACACAAATTTAATATAATACGAAAAAAATTTACATCTCAAACTTTGGTTTTCAAATCACAAAATGGTTAGGTACCTTGTGCCAAAATCAAACATGATTACCATAGCACAAAATACTCCAGTAATAGCTAAACTATGATTTGAATAGTTCCACAAGAAAATAGGAATTACATGTCCCTCCCCTTAAACACGACTTCCTCCCGTAAGTCATAAAAATCAAGTTCATAATGCTCTTACAAAATGACACAACTCTACATTGTGATGGTCCCATAATTTATTGGTCTAGGACCTATTACACTTCTATTTTCTACCCATACGAATATATCCATCTATCACTAGGTTGAGATCATCATGAAATTCCATACAAAATTAGAACAATCACGTCAAAAACTGAATCATGCACCACTAAGGGTATACATGTCATACACGAGGACAATTTCTAGGGTCAAAACACTAGGGAAAATTAGAAGGATGTCTTATTTTATGGTCAACACAAGGCTTTGCATACCTCTCTGATGACACATTTAAACAACATATCTCTAATGTTTACAACTTAAAATCATTCACTCAAAGGTTCCCTAATTTAGGAAGGCTCAATTTTTCTACACCTTTTTTATCATAGGAGTTCAACCACTAACACAATCACTGTGATTCAAACATGTAATCATCCAAGAGAAAAT
This sequence comes from Taxus wallichiana var. yunnanensis, assembly GCA_018340775.1. Lineage (NCBI taxonomy): Eukaryota > Viridiplantae > Streptophyta > Pinopsida > Cupressales > Taxaceae > Taxus > Taxus wallichiana. The sequence goes on from CM031240.1 coordinate 569,817,536, forward strand.
AACGAGAAATCAAAATTTTCAAGTTTTGTGAATATTGGTAGTTCTCTCTTTATCCAATTAACTCGCATAGTTTTGAAAAGGCCCCAAGAACATTATGTTACCAAAATACATTTTCTTAGCATTTTCAGCTCATTTAAATCCATATTCATATTCATTGTTTTAATATTTCAAAGGTTACAATATACTCTTCCTATCTTTTTATAATCATTAACGTTTTGGTTGTCCAATAATCATAATCATATAATTTCAATTTATTGAAGTATCCTACCCATTATTTTGATCCTTTATCTCATATTTACTTACATGCTTCCTTTCCAGTTTGAGTTTTATGGTGTTTTAAATTATCTACCCAATTACCTTATATCCTTAGACATACTGATTTAATCCCCTTTTTAACCCATATATTATTTTCAACTTACACTTTTTCTTGCTTCCCTTTTAGGGTTTCAATTTTCTTAATTGTCTCGCAATTTTCTTACTATATATTTTCTCTTTGTTTCACTTATTATTAAAATTTATCCTACTATCATCCCTAATCCATTACAATTCAATTTTTCATTTTAATCACTACCTTTAGATTTATTAATATAAAATCATCATATCATAATTCTCATTTTTCACTTTGTAATTCTCAAGGTAGTCTTAGATATTGTTCTCCTACATTATCTTTCTACACATAGTTTTAACTCCCTATTATCTATCATAGGTTCAATTATCATTATAACTTTACTTAAAACCTTTTAATTTAACTAAGTTTAACTTAATTTTCATTATCTCCCTCACTACACTAACATTGCAAATATTTTATTTAACTTCAATGAAGCCATTATTCAAATCATTCTCACAACAAGTAAGTGAGGGAGATAATAATCCTTTGTTAAGCATTACTTTATAGGTTACTCATTCATAATCTATTTTTTCAACACATTATCTTTATTTATTCCCAACTTGTTTTACTCAATAATGGAAGATTATTTAGTATTTTAGTATTATCCCCTTCAGATTGGAGTATTAACCCATCATGTAACAAATTCACCTTTCTATATGGTACTTTATATGTGTGAAATTCCTTTAATATGCAACGGTTAATGGCTCCCTAATGTTTTTCACCAAAGATCTATTTTTCTAGTTGTTTTCATATATCATATATGGCTTAAATGGGATGATTTTCATAAATTACTAATGTGGGCAATACAAATATTCTACTTTTATTGTTCCCTCTAGAGCTCTCCAATTTTTCAACCACAACATAATCCCTAACCATTATATTTTTACTAGCATCTTCACTGACCTTTTGTGCATTATGTTTGAGGTCATGGGCCAAACGTTTGGGAAAATTGAATTAATATCCATTTTCCTACATCTTTGTAATGATGTCTAATATTTTAAGGGATGATTTTTTTAAAGTTTTGAATAGGTTTCTAGTATCATTTTACCACTATTTCAACTAGAACTTAAATTTTATAGTTTGTAGTTGATTCCAAAGGATCCCCTTATTTTGCATAGGTGGCCACAATCACAATTTTATTCTTCACTAGAGATCGAGTGCTCTTATATGTAAACATTTATACTGATGTGAGGAAATAAAACTACTTGGGATACTATGGTAGCATGAATAAGAACTAAATCATGTGCACTAAACCATATCACACTATTATCTTAGTAACTCATAGTCATTTATATTAACTATATATAGTATCCTTGATATGAAAGTATTGTGATTATTTATGTATTGGTTCCCTACAATGGATATTTCACTACCGTATTTCCTCCTATTTCTTGATCATGGAATATAGTCCTTTATATTCCCCAATACTATTAAGGCTTCTTAAATAACTCTTGGTGTGATGCAACACTCAATTTAGTCTGGTGGAGAAATATAAAGATACCCATATATTATTTCTATGAATCACTAAGTTGTAGGAATGTGATTCCTTGTTCCTCTATCATTCCTCGGACTTTTAGTCCAATTTGATGGGGAATGGGGTTTGTCATTATTTCTTGACTAGTTATTTTTACTTTGATCCACTCTTTTCAAATTATGACACCCTTAGAAAGTTTAATGTTCTCATTTTCTCTAGTTTTTACTTAGATCATTTTTTTAGTTTTTCCCATGTTTTTCCTCCATATATCATTCAACATTATGATGTGGTTGGTTTTAATTTTTTTATCCTATGAGATTCCAACTTAATGGTGATTAGCCATTGTAGATTTTATTTTGGATATTCCAACTTACCACTTCATTCTACTTACCGTGAAATTTGGTATATTTGATGTTTTATTCATATAATATCTCTAAGATGTTATGTTTTAATATTTTTCAAATTATTCTTTTCCTTTTTGCCTCGCAACATTTTCTTGTTCTTTTTGTTAGTTTCCTATACCTATCCAGTTTCTCGATCTCTTTCTATTTTTCATTTCTTTAATTCTAGCACTAAGCCATTTGAATGTTGATTTCTTGATTTTTCCTATTTATACACACACTTGGTCATAACTAATCAAATGTACAAAACTTATAACTATTACACTTTCTTGAATTTAAAAATACTACACTAAATTTTGTATCGGAAAACATTTTTTTGTTGCTACTACTACACAATTATGCATTATAGGCCTTATTCCTACATCCATAATTTCTCTATTGTAACATATTTCCTTTCCAATATCGCAATAATATTATTCCTTGTTTTGTTATATGATGGATAATTATAGGATCTCTTCTATGGAATTTTAAATTTACTTGGGTGCGCTCTAAATCTTATCTCATACACTTGTACCATTTTATCTATTTGGAATAATTATTACAAATATTTATGCCATGCCAATATATTTGGTTGTGTGTTTCTTGACTCCATTGTACATTCATCCTATTTTTCTCCATATTTGTCTAGTCAAGTAGCCCATCCTTTATAGATTCCTTATGCCCTAGTAATTTTATTATGTTAATGCCTTGATTTGGCATAATATATTCCATGAGCATAATGGATTCTATTCCATATACTAATTGGAATGGATAATTTCTGTATTATGTTTATATTTGGTCTTATAGGCCCATATTACCACTATTATTATATCTTCCCAATCATCCCTTTGAATATTATAATTTTTTTTTAGTACCCTTTCTAAATTTTTTTGTGTCTTCTACTTGTCTAATTTCTTATGCTTATATTTTGTTTTTGATGATGCACAATCATAAATTATTCTATGGGGATATTAATTATGTTATTAATAAAACAAGTTCCTTATTCAATTAATAGTTTCTAGGGATAACCATATCTTGTAACAATATTTTCATATTAAAACTTTTTTGTATCTCTTATTGTGAAATTTGGTGTCATCTTGTCTTTCATTGTTATTGATATCATGATACAAATCATCTACAAAGTTATCATATTTGTGCACATGGATCCGTATTTAATGATATAGTGTTAGCCTTAGATTTTTCTTTATATTCTCTATGTGTTCGAGGCCATGTGTAATTGGTCATGTTTGGTTGGTGATAATTTTGTGGTATTTTGTGAAATAGTATAATGCAAGTCTAGAACTAAGATTGGTGCTTCGAATGAGTTATTTTATGCTTATCCTATTTTTGAATAGGTGGATATTGTATTATTGGAAAATTTGCATCATTCGCTATCGCATTATGTACAACAAACAAGTATCAACTTTAGGAACCCATTGAGATTTGAAAATTGAGATAAATGTGTAAAATATTGTTTTGTAGAAAATAAATAAATCCCTTACGCTCAAGTTGTTGGATTTTTCAATATAAAACATAAAAATCATTGTCACGATGTCCATTAATTTCAAGATGATTAAAAAAATTATATTTTATTTTTTCAAACCGGTAGTATGCATATTAATGATTAGGTAACAAAGTGATTAATAATTTATCAAGTAGCTCAAATACTATATAATGTTGTGTAGAATTCTTGTCAAATCAAAGAGGCTCTTGGAACATACACATTTTTCCCTCTATGTAGGATTTGAACCTAACTTCTATGAGCACATGTAGTAGACATAAAAATTGCATCACATTGCACATATTTTTCCTTGGAAATATAATGATGTATAAAACTAGTATTTAAATTGAAAGTATCCTTGATATGTTTTATCTCATCCTTGAGAGATGTAATCATAGTATGTAAGCTTGAAATTTATCTTGAAAATCATGGTTTAAATATTACATAGACTCTAAGATATCCTTATGGAACATGTGTTATCATTGCTAATGGAAGGAGATAAAATATGACTCAAATTTTAATTCACATGGGAAGGTTTTGTATTGTCATGGAGCTTGATTGTGTGCACTGGGTTTTTGAGAGTATCTCTACATGTTGGGTTCAGTTGAATTATATGATACAAGGAGACTTGATAAATGGTGGCATGTTCCATAATGAATTCCCCACATTTTTGCATATTCAGTGAGGTTTTGGACCACCTTGTAAAAATGACGGGGCTTTTCATTGTGGGTTTATCATGTCGATGCCTCATCGCATTGCACCCACATTGTATCATCACTTCAAACCCATTGTAGAGAAAATTGTTGATGGTCATTTTATGTTGTATATTTAAAAAGAAAACAAAACCAAAGAAAATAAATTTTGGTTGTGTGGATTGTTTTTTATGGAGGAAATGGAGGTTAGGGTGTATCAAATGGAGATAAATTAAATAAATGAATTTTGAAATATTGAAATAGTAAAATGAGCTAAGATCAAATTGGTAAAAAATTAAGTCAAAATAAAATATATAAATGGATAGAGTGAGAGTAAATTTTGGAGTTTCGATTTTTTAATTCAGTTTTGAGTGAGAATATGGTGAGGCACTTGATGTAGGGGATCACGGGGTGAACATGCAAGAAAGAAGAAAGGATGCACAGTTTACGAAGGAAAGGGACAAAGCAAAGATGGATAGGGGCCTCAGTCACGTGGACATAATGGGTGGTTGGATTCCCCGTTAAACAAGTACCTTCTATTATTCTTGACCTTTTCTACAATGAAAACTATGTATATTTGGAAATACCAGAATCCCTAGCCAATCGGGTCCAGTCCTCAATGTGTAATATCATCCTAGCCAAGATTCTGGTAGTAAACCCAATATTTAAGAGTTTAGGAAATGGGCTAATAGAAAATGGATTCCCAAAGGATCGATGGAAATAGTGGCCTATGCTAATGCTTTCTTTGTTATTCATATTTCTCTAGAGGAGGGTTTCTTAAGGATCTTAGCTGGAGGTCCTTGGTTCATAGGGTGTGTTGTGGTCCTAGCTAAAAAATGGCCGCCAAGATTCAATCCTCTGGAGATGTTTATTAGAGAATAACTTGTTTGGGTCTGGATTCCCGGGATCTCATTGGAATACTGGGACTTGGATATCTTGCAAGGGATTTCTAAGGCTATAAGCACCCTGTTTATAATTGATCTAGTCACTTGTGCCAAAAAAATGATTTTATTTTCTTGGTTCTGTGTTAATGTGGCCCTGGAAACACCACTACTAAGAAACATTGAGATCAAGGCTCCCTGGGGATTCCATAACCAAAATATCGACTATGATTTTTCCCTTGTTATGTGCTTTTCCTATTTCAAAGTGGGTCACAATCTAAAGACATGTCCTAAGGTGAAAGAGGAGGTGGACTAGAAATACCTTCTCAAGAATACTAAGAACATTATGAAGGAGGATTTAAAAGGTAAGGGACTTATGCCACTAAATGGAAGTGCACCATCAAAGATCAAACATTCATGGAGGAAGATACCCAATCATGCCGATACTACGGATCAATTCACCAAAGAGAAACACCCAAAAAATAATTTGGACACAAAAGGTTGGAGTAAAGACCAAAATAGGAAGTGTTCCAAGAACCTATCATTGACGATGATACATTAGTATTTGAATATTTCTAAGAATATAGTATAATCATATCAATAGTCCTAGATTTCTTGAAGGCAAGTTTCTTTTCCCAAAGACTGGAAGAAACAATATTGCTAAGAAATATGTATAAAATGATGGATGTTAATATGGAGGACATCTCCACAGTGGAGGAGGATGTTCAAAATGAATAGGATGCTTAGGAGATGATGACGAAAGTGAACCAAACTAGTAGCTTGGAGGGTAAGTGATCGGATCTTCACATCTTTGAGTCCGTGCCATCCCCAAATCGATACAAACACCTAGAACCATATTCAAGGTAGATTTTGGGGCTAACAAGGCCTCACTAGGAAAATCATCGAAAAGGGAAAAAAGGGACAATGAGAAAAATAAATACATCATGGAGGGTTGTCGAAACCATTAAATATAGGTAATAAATCCTTCCACCATAAATGATTTTAATTTCTTGGAACATTAGGGGATTAAATCAACCCAATAAGTATAGGATTTTGAGGGATTCGAATGTTAAAGAGGAACCCGATGTGATAATGATACAAGAAACCAAGATGGATGGAAATAGGATGAGATATTTTCAGTCATTATGTGGAAAGAATTTGTATTTTATCATCAACCATCAGTTGGTGCCTCTAGAGGGTTACTATGCTTGTGGAAAAGAGATATATTAGAAGGATTCCCCCTTATCAATATTCAACACTATGTAGCTATTTTCTTTATAGAATTCAATACTAGAAAATAATTTATTCTATCAAATATCTATGCCCCTAACACGATAGTGGGTAAAAATAACTTTCGGAGCATCTGACCACCTTCAGAAGAATGTTTAGTGACTTAAACTAGATCATCAGTGGTGACTTCAATACCCCTCTTATTCCATCTAAAAAGAAAGGTGGTATTAATGTTTTCACTGAGAGTATGGAGGATCTTGGTAACTTCATGGGGTGGAATGCTTTAATTTATTTGAACCTTAATGGCTCCAAATTTACATGGTCCAATAGGAGAGAAGGGGTTAACTTAATCCAAATTAGGCTGGATTATTTCTTGGTTAACACTCAATGGATTCATGAAAAACAATATTCCTTATCTTCTCTTCTGCATATCAGGTCGGATCACAATCCTTTGATCCTCAAAATTAGTGTTAGGGAGAACCCCATCGGTAGACCTTTCAGGTTTGAAAATATGTGGACTACACATCAAGACTTAGAAAAAAAGAACTAAGGATTTGTGGAGTATAGAGGTGAAAGGAAACAACATGTTCAAGGTGACCCCTAAGCTCAAAAATATTAAAACCAATCTAAAGATATGGATGAAGGAGATTTTTGGAAACATATTCCTTTAAAAAAGTAGAATTGTAAAGGATTTCAAAATTATTGAAAAAATATGGAACAAGGGGGTGGAGTTATGAGGATAAAGTGAAATAGAAGAGCCTTCTCTTTGACTATCACAATATTACGAATAGGGAAGAGGTGTACTAGAAAAACAATCGAGAATCAATTGTCTAAAGGAAGGGGACAAGAACACCCAATTATTCTATACTTCTGCAATTTTCAAATACAAAAACTTCATATTGAAGAATTTAAGAAAGAAAATGGGGATTTGGTCACCGAGGAAAAAGAAAAAGCTTCCACCACTATTTCATTTTTCAAAACCTCTTTACCAAGGATCTTCTTAATGAAAATTTCACCAGAGAAGAGATTATAAATAATTTTTGAGCCTCTTATCATTCAAAGTGAGAATATGGAGATTATTACTACCCTTCCGAATAGGAGATCAAAGGTATTCTTTATACTATGGAAGGTGAAAAATCTCGGGTTTGGACGGGTTTATAGATTTTTTTCTTCCAACTCTATTGGGATTCTATCATGACTGATGTCATTGATGTTTTCCAATAATTTTTTTGGTCAGGCTACATTCTCATACAAATGAACCATACCTTTCTAGCTATCATACCTAAAAATCCTGGAACTAAGGATATCAGTGATTTTAGACCCTTAAGCCTATGTAACAACATTTATAAGATCCTATCCAAGCTATTAACTTTAGGACTTAGAGATACTTTTAGTACTTTCATTTCTCCCAACCAAGAGGCCTTTGTGCCAAGAAGACAAATTTTGGACAACATAATCACTATTCATGAAACCATTCATTCTATCGAGCTTTCAGGTAAGGAAACTATGGTTTTGAAGATGGATATGCAAAAGGATTATGATAGGGTTTCTTAGGAATTCTTGTATTCCATTTTATCTATATTGGGATATCATCCACATTTTATTAAAATGATTTAAGCATGTACTAAATATATGATTAGCTCAGTTATCATCAATGGAAAATCTAATGGTTTTTCCAAATGCGAAAGGGGCCCGAGACAATGGGATCCTTTATCCTCATTTTTGTATATAATTGTGGCTGAAACCTTGATCAGGTTATGCATCATATCCCAGAGGGAGGGTAACATGAGAGGGGTCAAAGTTGCACATGGCATGGAGAACTAATGTATGCATGGTTCATTGATGATATGGTTCTTCCGGGACAAGATGTCATTCAAGAATCCAAGATTATCAAAGGTATCACCAAGAACTATGAAAGAGCTAACGAACAAAAAATAAACTTTAGGAAAATTTATTTCTAATTCATAAATGTTGATGAAGAACAACAAAGATAGGATAGCCACTATCCTCGATCGTAACATCAAAAATCTCACATATTTGTATTTGGGGATGCATTTATGTGGGAGAAAACTTGATGAAAGTGGTTGGAATAAACTTATTGAGATATTCCATAAGAATTTGGCTTGATGGAAAGGATCATTACTCTCTCAAGAAGGTAAAGCTCATCTCCTTCAAAGTAGTTTACAAGGCATACCAATCTACATCATGTTGTTTTCATTCTCCCAAATAGAGTCAAGAAAGCCATTGAAGGTATCCAGAAATGTTTCCTTTGGACTGGATCAGAGGATAAAAATAGAATCCCTCTAGTCACATGGGAAAAGGTTACTTAACCGAAAGACATGGGTGGTTTGGGGATAAATATAATTCATTTTTTGAACCATTCCCTCATTTCTAAGGTGAGATGGAGAATTCACAAAGAAGAAGGCATCTAGGTGAAAATTTTGAAGGTGAAATATTTTTTTCCCTTTGGTGGAACTTTGGACTTCTTCAGTGATTTGGAGCTATGCGCAGGGATCTATCCTCTCAAAAAAATATTTTCCAAACAAGGAATATTCTTATCAAACAATGTAAATGGGACCTTGGTGATGGGTTTTAGATCAAATTCTAGGAGGATACTTGGTTAGAGGATGTTTGTCAATTTTTAGGACCATGGAGTGAGCTATGCCAAGTCCTTTCTATTGAGCAGGGATCTCTAGTTTGTAACTACTGGGACAATGATCGGAGATGGATTCTTATTTTCCCCCTCTTTCTATCAAGGTGATATCCAAATTTTTCATGATTTAAATAGACAAATTAATGACATATACATTCCTCTAGAAATTTTATAGGATGATATCATATGGAGAATCAAAAATACTAAGGATTAAAAAGTTAAATCAGGTTACTTGTTGATTTTTGATAACTTTTCTCAAAGTCCTTTTGGAGGAAGGTCTGGAACAAGTTTCTCATCCCCAAGATCAATATATTTTTCTGGGAAGTTATAAAAGGTAAGATACTCACTATGGATAGACTTAGATGTAGGGGAATGATAATAATAAACAGATGTAGTTTATGCATGGACAAGGAAGAATCCATCAGTCACCTATTTTGGAATGCCCTTTCTCATATCAAGTTTTTGCAGAGATCCTCTACATTTTCAAAATTCAATTGGTCCTTCTGGGAGATGTGGCCCTTCTACCTGAGTAGTGGAGTTTCAAATTTAAGAATGATATGGTCAATAAAATATAGAAACTATCTCTACCACATATCTTGTGGGGTATATGGATTGAACACAACAAAAGGATCTCCAAGAAAAAATCGGTGAGGTTGTGCAAGGTTTTTAATAAAATAACATAGGATTTGAAGTACAATACTTGGATTAGTAAACCTAAAATATTTCACACTAGCCCTAAGTGGGATGATGACATTCTTAAAAGGTTATACATTGTTGTCTTTAGCACCAAGAAGAGTAGGTTGAAACAAGATGTTAAATAGAATAAATTTCCTAAATGAAGTATCAATATTTATTTTGACAGCTCGACTTGAGTTAAATATAAAGTGGCTGGTGGTGGTGGCCTCATTCAGGATCATAGTGGGATATGATTAGGAGCCTACACGGGACCCATAGGAAATCACTCTAACAATGTGGCTGAAGCAAGAGCTATGCTTTGGGGTGTTAAAATGGGTAAAGACTTAGGGCTTAAAAATATAATCATTCAAGGTGATTTGATGTGCATTATTAATGCATTCAAAGATAGTAGTAAAGGTGGATGGAAACTAAATAATTTGATAATGGAGGTATGTTCTATGCTTGCATCGTTTGAATAGGTGGTCATTCAACACATGTACCATGATGGGAACAAGTCAGCGGATGTATTGGCCAAGAAAGGTAATGCCATGGTGGATTTGGTGACATGGATTGGCACACGTATCCCTTGAGGACAGGTTAATAAACTCATAAATGAAGACACAAGTGGGAGGTTGTGATATGATGACACCCTTAGCTCACATGCTTGGGGTTGTGAAATGAATTTTCCTTTTTAGAAAATTTCCCTTTCTCATTTCATTTATTTTTTCTCTAATTTCTATCAGTAACCATTTGGTGTCTATTTGAAAAATTTCAACTTGTTTGCTAGCTTCATGGGGGACGATAGGTTACGTACTGAACCATCTACCTTTCTTCACCTCAAGAATGATGTGGCTTTGTGGAAATTTCTACATAAAGGTGGTCTCACTAGATACATTCGTTGGCTCCAAGGTAATGATCCCAACCTTTCTATTGATTTTGTGATTTCTTGGAAGGATGGTGGTTTTGTTTTTAGAGGGGTTCATATTGATGTCTTTGAGAATGCCATAACTGAGATCACTGGGTTAAAAACTGATGGCCTAAATTTTTTTAAAGACAAATCTAGAAAGAAACATGAAATTGCTACTTTCTTTGAAGTTGGGGAAAACATTATTGCATATGATGATGGTATTGCTCACACCTACCTACCAGATAGATGGGTTGATGTCTTCCTAGTTATTATGAAATATCTAACTCTTGAAGGAAAATTATGTAAAATATTTACTCACCACTTGTCCATCCTCAATTTTCTTCACCATGACCAGACTATGAGCTTAGCATTCTTCCTCCATAGGTTACTCCTCTTGAATATCGAGGATTTCAAGAAAAATAAGGTGGATATCCCCCTTCACCAAGGCCTCATTCTTCTTCTGGTCCAAAGAAGAAAACCTACCATCCCTAATCAAGTCAAGGATCAGGATTCTGACTAGAAACCCTTGCTTCTCACCTCAATAAAATCAAGAAGAATAAATATTTTTGTTGATCCCAATGAGGGTGTTATGGATGCCTTGTGTAATCTCAAGAAGGGGATTATAATTTTGGGGAAAGTTATAGCAAGAGGGATCAAGAGCTTGCTGACTGGGAGGAAAGAATGATGAGTTTTGAGTCCATAACGGTTATCTCACTTTGTCAACAAAACCTCATACAGGAGCTGAAATATTGTCATCAAAGGATTGAAACCCAAAACATAACCATCAGGGGGATTCAAGTGGATTATGTTATGCAGGAGAAATGGATTTCTCTACTTCAAAACTAGGTTTCTTCTAAGGAGGCAAAAACAACATGAAGCTAAGTCTGAGTTCTTCTGATAGTGATGAGACAAATACATGTGAAATCTCGGGTATGGTTGTGGCCAAAAATTAGGTTAAATATCAAGAGTAGGTTAATGTTGGCACTCAGATTGAGAATCAAGAGGTCAAAACCACGAAGAGAGTCATTATCAAAGTGGTTGGTTTGAAATACGGAGGTCCGAGCTCCGTGTCCCAAGGGGATAATGAGAACTAATTACGAGATTTTTGTAGCCCTTATCTTTTTGTTGTTTTTTTATGTTTTGGGTCTTGGTTTAGTTACTTACAAAAATGTTGTTAATATACAAAATTTTTAGTTTGGCTCAATTATGTGGGGGCATGGTTGTCAATATTTTTTACTTTGTCTCCTTGGCCTTGTTGGTGCTTTTTGTTAAAAACTTGCTTCTATTATATATGGGGTTTTTTAGTCCTCATTTAAAATGAATTTTTTTATATTATCTAAGAATATATATATATATATATATATGGATTCTTAAAATATTAATAATGGAAAATCCCTAATGGGTGGCTTAGGGAAAATGGTATTTTTGTTATCTCATAGATTTTTTCCTCTCTTACCGGTGTTGGAAAGCCACTATGGAGGGATAAAGGAGGGAATTCAAGTAAATAATTGTCATTTTTCCTAACTCGTAATCTATATTGGTATCTCCCATCTTGTTGAAATGGGAGACGTGGAAATATCTCGTATAGAGATGTTGAAAAAGGTTTTGGCATCCCCAAAAGGCTGCGATGATTTAGAGGATGCACATAAAATGGGATCATTAAAAATACTTAAGAATATTTTATGTAGATGATGTTGGATTATTCACCCAACATGGCACACAAACCACTTGATAGAATGCCTCAAACATGGTTTCTTATGGGATGTGATGATTGTATGGGATTCAAAAATTGTATTGTTTGTTTTATTAGCTTTTTTTTTCTAGTGTAAGCCCAAACTCCACATATCATACTAACATACTCCCGACTGTGTGTAATTAGGAGGATAAAATGGAGTATGGAGTACATCGAGTATTATAGAGGAGGTACTGTATTTGATGCTTTAGTTGTAGGTGCACTGGTATATATTTATGTAAAATGTGGAAGAAAACACAAGTTCTATGAACTATTTGAAAAATTAATTGAAAACATTTGGGTCATGGACAACTTTGTTTGTAGGATATGCGTAACGGTTTTGTTAAAATGGAAGCTAGAAAATTTATTGTAAAAGAGATTAACATGTGCAAATACAAACAAACTTTTTCAAGCACACTCCTTGCCTAAGCCAAAATAGAAGATCCTTTTTTAAAATTATTATCATAAATACACATGATGATATGGGTTTGACATTTTTAGTGGATGGAATTAGTATTGTATGTTCATGATTGAATAAATTGGAATGTGCGGTTGTACGTACAAAAAATTACACGTGTTATATTGTCAGAAAAATGGTTACAAAAGGTCACCAATGATGATTCATATCCTTTTCGAAGGTGATTAAGTTCCTAAACCCACTCGCAAGTATATATTTGTATCCTAGACATCCCTACTTAGCCTCTGCATGCTTTCTTCTAGCTTCCCACTTCTTTTTATACATGTTTTGACCTTAAGTGTCAAAACCACTACCCTACCTAGGCGGTGGTTTTATAATGGCCACCAAGGCAAGGCAGAAGTTTTTTGACCACGACCCTAGTTAGGGTGGAAGTTTCATGTTTATCACCTTGTGCAGAGTGGTGGTTTTGCGTGATTTTTCTAGAAACCTTCATGCAAAAATTAGACATGCGTGATTTCAGTTAACTTCACTTCCAAGGCACGTTTGTGAACCAAATTAGCTAAATTTAGGCTTGATTGCATGGTCTTCTCTCCCTCTTCTATTTTTAAATAGATTTAATCAGTTTGAACTACCTCTTCACCTAATGAGTTGGCACACCAAGGCTGCCTTGTGTGTGAGTTCACAACCCAACCAATTTTCTATATAACCATTACTTGTTCTCAAGCAAAACATGGAGAAAATTTGTATTTTATTTATTACAAAGTTGCTTCCTTAATTGTTGGAAATTACCAAAGCCAATATAAGTTCAATTGTGCTTACACTCTTCCACTTATGTTGCTTCTCGGTATTCCAATTCAAGATGATGTTTCTCTCACACATTTCTTCTTGTGTTGTTTTTACATTCCCATCTGTTGGAATCAAGTGGACAAAAATATTGAAACGATAAACTAAGGGGACAATATTCATACAACCAGATTCACAATTGTTCTTGCAATATCTAGGTTGGGGGTATTGTTTTCTTCATTTATTCAAATTATCAATTCTGACTTTATCATTTCAAAATTCATATCAAATATAGTAGATAAGTCCTTTCATTGTTTCAATTATCAATTTATCAATAGATCAGATCAAATTAGAAAGTTTGTTCTTCAACATTTCCAGGGAGGTTGCAAGGAATAATAACTTCTTTGAAGCTATGATTTATTCTCTGTTTCTAAGGTAAGATTGAAGATTTTATTTGAAATATTTCAATTATTTAATTGTTTAGGTTTAGATTAAAACAATTGCACAAGAACTTAGCTACATATGGTTAATTTCTTGTTTTAGATTCATTTATTAGACTAGAAGATTTGTTCAAAATACAATAAAACAATCAAACTTATTTTCTTTACTAGATTAGTTTTGTTTCTTTTGCTCATTCATATATCAAAAATAACAAAAACATAGTTTAGATTTACTTTTCTTACACAGTTTTCCTTGTTAGATCAGTTCAATAGTTTTATGCATGACAATCACATGACCCAAAGAACCTAGAGATTTTTTACTCAAACTGATCGTACCTCAAATAAATTTAGTAGTACCATTAGTAGAAATAGATCAAGGCCTTAGGTATAATGTTTTAAAATAAACTAGGGAAACACAAAGAATTAACAGATAACTAGATGCATTAAACATTAAAGATGATAAATAATTTAAGTATTGGTCAAATAAACCAAATTACAGACTACCGGAGCATCTATATTACCATCAAAGGTCAACAAAAAGAGAATTTTTTTGGCTGTGATCCACTTGATACTATAACCAAACAAAATAGAATTACTTACTAACATAGATACGCGACTCTGTCTTCTTGTCCTTATAAAATTGGCCTAATACACTAAGATAATTGAATAACTTGAAGTGTTAAACATTACATCCAATTAGGTCTATAATTACTGTACTACCCCTAAGTGTAGATTTCCTAACCTTCCTTGGACCTAGATCATAGATCATACCGCATTACCATAAAGGGACAATGACCTGAAATAATTTATGGTTTTGATCCTATGGCTCCCAAACTGAATGGAACCAAAAACCAGTTGGACATAGACACTAGATTGAGAGTGTTAGTCTTCGAATCTCTCCATTATCACCAGATATCATTAGAAAATTGAACATCCTAAACAAATAATATCATCGTTCTCTCTGGTTTTGGTCAACACTGTTAACCATCCATAGAGTTGAACAAAATTGCACCTCTCACTTTTGATTGCTCCATGACCTTATTTGGACATATTTACGAGGCCCCATTCAATTTCCCATGAGTTCCACAACCAATAGACATGATATCTCTAGAGCTTGATATTGACTGGAGTCTTCGTGTTTCCATCCTTTCTAATTTCTCCATTTGAGCCACCTAGGTTAGATAGGATTTCATCGTACTTGATGATAATATTCCACCATTACAAGTTGGAAACATCGTATTACCTTGAACACCTTTTCTTACCATTTTCATGTACTTTTCATCAATTACCATATTCACTACCACTTAGCCATTCACATTTTCTACACCAGTTGCCTCAACACAACCTCAAGGAGTCGAGTGTGGTTGAAGGTCACATGTCGATTTTCATCTGTATAAATTTGTGAACCCGACATGAAGAGATAGTCTCTGATCATTTCCACTTTCTTCATCCATCTTCCTCTCTCCCATTATTCTACGGGTATTTATATACCCCGAATATGTCAGATACGAAGGATATGACCGAACCATTTTGGGTCTTGAAGCATATAACTATCAAATGGGTAGACAAAAATAGTCACCCTCACTTTCTACATGGGAAGATAACTATTCAACCACCCATCTTCAAACTCCTCCTCCTTAGGGGACCAATGTTGGTTCCTCAATAAGGATTGAGGAAATTGATCAAATTACACAAACCCAACAACTTGAACTCTCAAGCTCTAACAACATGAATTTTACTGGAGAGATAGGCTCATCTCCTTAGGTCTTGTTCAGACAACCCATTAGTATGTAGGATGACCAAATCCAAAATTTAGATAAGAAGTATTTAGCACATCATGCAATAAGCAAACAACACTTCTAAAACATGAGTCAACCTTTTGATAGGCCATAAGGACACATTGATGTCTTGATTCAAAACAATAACACTACCCCTCCAACATTGTAAAATGTTGCTAAAGAGGGTGTATAAACAATGAGTAATTTATAGTAGTATATCATATCCCTTGCCATCCTGCAAAGGTTCAACATCAAATGCCAAAATGAAACACCACTCCATCGACGGGTGAATTCATCTTAGCGTTGGTGGACAAGGTCAATGAGTTGGAAATTTCCCAAAATACATAGACCTCATATACTAGGAAAGGGAAGATTCCTTTATACCCGTAGAACTATGGCCAATTGTGTCCTCTATTTTACAAGGGAAATTCTAGCCCCAGAAACCTTCTAATTAGGTCATGCACCTTGGGCATGCCCCCTCACGGTATATATGGATACCCACCACATGCACCAGCTAGAAGTGTGTTCTCAAATGTCATGCCATCTGGAAATGAAATGTTCCCTGGAATTCTTCCTCAATATCCATATCAAAATAATCCTCCCCCTTACAGGTACATGTATTCTAAGTCACCATAGGGGGACATGTACGCTTACCATGGCTCATAGTGTCACCCAAGGGATACCTTATGCCCCAAAAATGTATATGTTACACCATTTCAATCGCTAATTGCTCCTACACTTCCCCGTAAAATTCCATCAATGCTTGAGTCTTACATAGTAGGCACCTATTAAGAATATCTAAAATAACCTCTTGACTTCTCTATACAGAATGTCATGCTCCCAATACCTCTACCGGACCTTCCAATATTTAGAGGGGAAGCATATCATAACATGCATATCAAGGCATACACAACTTCTATTCAAGATTTTCTCCCATGGGATATGGTCATTGCAAAAATATTCCCGATACATTAGAAGGTATTGCTCTCGATGATATAACACAATACCGAGGCTTCAATAAATTCTTTCAGAAACTTGTGTCTATTTTATTAAATATTTTGACATGAATAATATTTTGAGAATAGGAATAAGACAATTCCTCCATATCTAACAAAAGCACAATGATTCTTATGCCCATTTCATCCAAAGATGGTAGAAGGTCCTTTATTCTTTGGAAATCACTCCTAACATGGACCAAATAGAGTTTTATGATCTATTCCTTCACTCCCTTAACAACGTAAACAAAAATAAATAAACAATTTTGTGCCTATAGTCAACATTGTGGATGTTAACCATCATCAACATCAATAACTATAACAACAACAAAAACAATTTCAATAAGTACAAGCCAAAGGTCCTAGTCAATACCCAGGTGATTACACAAATGAAGTTCAAAATTAGGGGCAATGGGCTCCAAACTTCAATTATAACAATCAACACTTGAATAAAAATTGAAACTTCAGACCACAATATAATACAAACCAGAGACCTCAAGATTACAACCTTGACTTATATTGTGGTTTTCATAGAGTCCGAGGGCACGATGCCAGAACTTTTGAGATTGTAATAAGTTTTTACAATGTCTACCCGAAGACCAAAGACAACTTTTCGTTGACATGTTTTTGGAAAATCCTACTATGCCTAATCAAAATGCTAGCATGGGACCAGTGTCCCCTCAAAATATTCCACTTAGGATCTTCAACGATCCTCTCCCAAATCAACCCAATAATGGTAAGATAGACCCCAATGGATCAAACAAGGGTATTATGGTGGGAACCAATGATCAGGAAGCTTCGAATTCATCAAACCCATCAATTACACCCCTTTCGATGGGTGTCGATGAAACCAAGATAGTGGGTCTTGTAAAGATGGATACCGAGATAAAAATAAATGTGTTCACTAGAAATAAGGACTATTCTTCATAGCCTAACCAAATATACCTGACTATATTAGATGAAATTTGTGAAAAACTAGGAAAACCAGTAAGAGCATATGACTTTATCAATGACCTAGCCAAGACCTTCTCTCACATTTCCTTTTTGGATCTGTTAAAGAATTCCCCTACTCACAGAGCTACTTTATTAGAATCAATAGGTCTTGGGCATTCATTTAATGTCACCCTCCTCCAAAAGCACAGATAAACCATATAGACTTTGATGTCTATCCTCCAAGCCTTCCTGAAAGCAATGTTGGATTCATATTTGACATCATTAAGATTCCCACGAATGTTGAAATACCTTGTAGAGGTGTTCTGACCTTATTTTTACAAGTTTGGATCTACAATAACTATGTAAAGTGTGTAATTATTGATGATGGGGAAATGGTCAACATAGTCCCCTTCTCTTTCCTATAGAAATTAGGATACAGAGAAACCAATTAATCAACACAAAACATGCTTTGAGATGCTATGACAACCTCAAAGCGATGTCAATTGGAACTATAGTGTTGTCAGTCACCCTTGGACCTAAGGTAGTTCTAACTGAATTTTATATTATAGATTGAGAAACCAACTATAATATGATTATCTATCATCCATGGATTCATTACATGAATATGATTCCCTCCACTTTATTTCAGGAAGTAATATTCCTACATTTAGGAAAAGTCTTCATGGCGGGGTGACCCAAAACCCTTCGACATACAACTAGCTAATCTAAAGAAGAGGTATGGGGTTCATTCTGATTTTGAGCTTCATGCAAACCACTTAAAAAAACCTACAAGATCAACACCAAAATAAAATATGGTTCCCACAATGGAACTAGGATCTACGGGTTTTATTGAAGGAGTTCCCACTGTAAAGGATGAAACTATCCTTGTTGACACAATGTCAATAGGAATGACATCAAAGATAGTCAAGTTATTGGAAAATGACCTACCCCTTCTCCTTCCATTTGATTCCATGGGCATAAGACATGCTCTGGGACTCAGCTCTTTCCTTTCCAATGAAGTATGCATGGTAGAGGTCTCAAAAGTGAAGGAGGATGACACCAAAGATGATCCAATGTCAGTCTTCCCAAGTAATTGTTGGACTTTAAATTATAATGGAGCAAATTTCCACTTTGGTGCTCAGGCATGCATGATTCTTACCTCTCCTTAAGGGAAGGTCATGCCTTTCACCTTTAAGTTGAACTTTGAATGTATGGATAATGGAGAAGAATACGAGGCTCTTCTTCTTGGTCTTATCGTAGTAAACAATATGGGTGCTTATAACATTAGGGTGTTAGGGGATTCAAAACTAGTTACAAATCAAGTATCTAAAGTTTATCAAAATAGGGATGAACACCTGAAACTCTATAAGACTGTTGTCTTGGAATTAAGTAAGGATTTTGATTTCATTTCAATTGAAGCTATACCTTAAGAAAAAAATATCTTAGCTGATTCCATTGCAACCTCTGCTTCTCACTTCACTCCAAGCAAATAGTTAGAAGATACAAGCTTTATGGTTTCAATTTGTGTCAAGCCTTTGGTTTGCAAGATTCCAACAACTTCAATTTTGGCATATGTAGAAGCTGAGAATGAGCCCATCACCCTAGACTATGCTGAAAATGATGAAAAAATCCTAGGGTACCTAAATGCCTACATGGACTTACATCCCACTCACCATAAGATTAGCTTTTCTGTCATTCCTCACTCTTCCTCTTACTTTGGAGATCCCACAATGGAACCTTCCTTCGTGGAGGCTCTTGAGGTATATGAGGTAGAAGAAGAGGGGAAATTAGAGATACCTCCATCCTCACCTAAATTTGATGAGGTTAATGCCTCTTTAATTGAAGGAATGATTGATATAAACATCCGGACAAAGGAGGAACCAAAAAAATTGAATTTCGGATCTTCTTTAAATCTGGAGGAAATAGAGATACCGATGCAAATTCTCAAGGAAAATTCAAAATATTTTGCATTTAGCTATTAGGAAATGATCATAATTTCTCCTCACATTGTAGTTCATAATCTCATCACACTAAAAAGATGTTAAACCTATTAAGAAAAAGTCAAGGCCCATGAAGCCCAAGGTGGCTCTTATGGTAAAAGAAGAAGTGATAAAAATATTACAGGTGGAGTTCATCAAACTAGTTGACTACTCATGGTGGGTATCCAACATCATCCCCATTCTTAAGAAGAATGAAAATATATGTATTTTCATTGAATTTTGGGATATTAACAAAGTATGTCCTAGGGATGATTTTCCATTACCATCCATTGATGTTATTGTCAATGTAATAGATGGATATGTGTTTTTCCCTTATGTATGGGTTTTCTGGATACAACCAAATCAAGATCTATGAGGAAGATCAGACAAAAACCACATTTATCACTCCTTGGGGAACCTAATTTTACACAACCATATTGTTTAGACTTATGAACGCATGAGAAACTTTCCAACGGGTCATGACTTACATATTCCATGATATTATTCATAAGATTGTGGAATCCTACATTGATGACATCGTAACTAAGGCCGTAAAGTGATCGATCACCCGAAGTACTTTGTTTCATCCTATCTCATCTAATCGAATACGATGTCACTTTAAATCTAGAAAAATGTGTGTTCGGTGTTTTGGGAGAAAAATTATAGGGATATATTATATCCCCCTGAGGGATTGATATATATCACACCAAAATCCAAGCAGTGTTGGAAATGATCCCACCGTCAGATGATTCTGACATTAGATATTTTCTTAGGAAGCTCGATGTAATCCAAAGGTTCATCCCTGACTTAAAATTCATTATTCACCCAATAAACAATTTATTGAAGAAGGATTACTGTAGTGATTGGATGGAAGAGTGCAATGAGGCATTTGATTGGTCAAATGATTCTTACTATCCCCTCCCACACTCATGCCTCCTAAGTTAGATCGCCCCTTAATTTTATATTCATGGGCTACAAATGTCTCATTGGCTTGCATGTTAGCTCAAGAGGATGATGATAAACAAGAGCGTGTGGTCTACTTTATCAATCGAACATTTCTCAACTATGAGACACGATATACTTAGGTAGAGAAATAGTTCCTTGCCATAGTTTTCACAACAAAGTGGTTAAGACACTACATGCTTAACCAAAAATGAGTCATTGTCAAGACAAATCATTTGCATGGACATTTCTCACACAAGGGTCCTTATCTAAGAAAGTTGGATGTTTTATAACTCTAATGGGTGAGTTTGATTTAATGTTTGTTAATCAAAATTCCATCAAAGGACAAATAATTGCAAATGGTTAGATGATAACCCATTAGATGAAGGTGACCTAGTTAATTTGGACTTCCCTGATGAGTGTATATATTACGTCAAAATAAAACCCCCTATTTTTTTGTGCCCATGGTACATTGACATTACTAATTTCATAGTGGATCATACATACCATGAAGGTAAAATGTCACAACAAAGAAGACAGATATGCATTATCGGTGCTAAGTATGTGATCTTGGAGAAAGTTCTCTATCACATATCCTTCGATGGAATGTTGCTAAGATGTGTTGATGAAGAAGAATCTGAGAAGATTATTTATGAATCTCATAGTGGAGTATGTGGAGGCCACTTCATAGGGCACACCAATACTCGAAAATACATCGATTGTCTACTTATGGCCAATGTTAGAACACGGTGCGGTGGATTTTTTTGCTAAAGTTCCATAAATGTCAAGAGTTCTCCCATCAGATCCACATATCGGCATAGGATCCGCAACTAATTCGCAACATGATGTACCTTTTCCACATGGGGCCTAGATTAAAAGGGAAGTTCTCTCCTTCATCAATAAATGACCATAACTTCAAAATCACAGCCAAAAAATAATTTACAAAGTGGGTGGAGGTTATTCCTCTTACTACCTCACCTCGATGTATAATTGTTAAGTTCATTCTAAACCAAATAATTTGTAGGTACAGGTCCCACAAGTCATTATCTCGGTAATGGAACATCTTTCAAATATTAGGAAGTGCATGAACTATGTGAAAAGTTAAAAATAAATCACCATACAAATTCTCTCTATTATCCTCGGGCCAATGGACAAGCTTAGGCTACAAACAAGACATTAAAGTCCATTCTCCTTTAAAATATCAAGGAGAATAAATGAGATTGGCACTTAAATCTCTTTCCAGTCTTGTGGGCCTATCGAACATTGGTAAGAATGCTTGATGGGGGTGACTCCCTTTTCCTTGGTATTTGGTGTAGAAGTGGTTTTACTACTTGAAGTCAAAATACTTAGTCTCTTTATCTCACTTTGAAAGGAATTTCGAGAGAGAAAGGATATTGAGAGGTGTGACTCTCTCAATTAGAAAGCCTAGACAAAGCTAGGCTCAATGTTGAACAGATGACATAGCGTTTACGATGACCGAATGGCTCGGTAATATAATAAGAAATTCTACGAGTGTGAAATATGTGAGGGAGATATAGTATTGAGACTCGATAGCCAAATAGATAAAAAGACCGGTGAGGGAAGGAAATTCAGGCCCAAGTGGTTGGGTCCATATCGAGTCATAGAGGACTACAAGAATGGGGCATATTTCCTATGTACACTAGAGGGTGAGGAATTTGGTGAATCCATCAACTCTCTTCACCTAAAGAGATACTACGCATGATCCATCAACATTTCCATATGTATATTACTGCATCTGCATTGCATTTTCATTTTCCAATTCATTTTGTAATTTTTTTAATCAAGGGACTTATTCTTACAACAATTC
Organism: Taxus wallichiana var. yunnanensis; assembly: GCA_018340775.1. NCBI lineage: Eukaryota > Viridiplantae > Streptophyta > Pinopsida > Cupressales > Taxaceae > Taxus > Taxus wallichiana. The sequence continues at coordinate 569,840,145 of CM031240.1, forward strand.
CTAAAAACTTATAAAATTATTGGCAAGACATTCAAAGCATATCTCTTCAATTTTTGTAATATCATCAATTGATTCTCGAGTCATTGCATAAATTTAACTTAGATAAGACAAAGATTTGACACTAACCATACCAAGGCTTGCATACTTGGTTCTACTCATACTTTCTTCTATATTTAGTGTCTTTTCCTATAGTCTATTCTGAAAGCTTCATGGTGTCATATCTATCCCATATAGACCTCTTTGGAAATAAGAAATTTCTAAACATTTTACCTAGGCATATATGTCAAATGAAAAACAACAGAAAGTTTTTATTTACACACTTCCTTACTTACCCCAAAACCTTCAATGTTGAGCTCACACCTCTTACTAGTGCATGGGGTTAGGAAATTAGAGAGGTTCCCTTACTCGCCTATGCCTTTTCCTTGGTGATGAGCCCATACTTCTTACTGGTAGGATGGGGCAAGGTGTATGAGGTGTTTACAAAAAAAAAAAAAAGTTAAAAGAAATTCATTCAATAAAGGAAGCTGTAAAATCATAAAACCAAAACAAAGTGAGTTAGATGTTCAAATTCCAAGAGAGTTTAAAACCTTAAACCAGATTTTTTCAACCAAGTTTCCATCTATGGATCTAATTCTAGATAAACTAGAAAGCAATTCACATTTTAAACTATGTAGCAAACTTGAGTAGAATGAGGTCATAGGTTCTCAATTTGGTTTCACCAAATCCTTGTCTTTCTCTCATCATTACCATTCAACAAATTTTTATAACTTGTGTCCCTTCTGGATCTCAGTGTTGAACCCTTACATCTTACTAGTTGTGTGTGGTTAGGAGTGGTACAAGTTTGTTCTATTATCATATCACATTTTCATCACGTTTAAAAAAAAAAAAAAAGTATCGAAAATTGCTTAAAGAAACTAAAGTTTGAAATTACATAATACTTGCATCATCATATATCAACATTGCAAAAACAAAAAAATAAAATCATTATGTTAGCATTCATCATCCATTGCATACATTTTGAAAAGCGTCAAAACCAGAAATTCTAAATATCTAGAGTACACATGTGAATCAAACCATAAATGGAAGTCAACTCTATGAGACAAATAGCCGACCAAAAATATGTATCTGTATATATATATATATATATATATATATATATATATATATATATATATATATATATATATATATATCATGGAATAAGTTTGAGTACAATGCCATCACACACTAGGCATGGTCAAAATGCTCACAATGAGCCCAAAAATAAAAAAATCATATAAGTGCCTCACAAAATGGAAAAAAGTAATAATGGCTCAATAGCCTATCAATCTCTATGGGACCCCTGAGAAGGTGCATGCCTAACTCTAGGGATCCTACTATGGATCTGATGGCATGAGTGCAATGAGTGGTGTGAGTTCCCATGAGAATGACCAATAGTCATGGTCTCATTAAACGACTCCTCCTCATCACCGCTTTCTCCTCTCATCCACCATGTAGCCTATAAATCTAGTCTTCGGTCCATAACCATCTCCACCACCTTTCAGAGAGGCCCAAAAACATTAGTATGGTGGAAAACCTACAAAGGCTGCCCCACATCCTCCAATAATTGTACTCTTGTCTTCCCTATGAGAAGTAGCAAAGATTCCACGTAGACCCGACAAATAAGGTCTCGCCACTCCTCAGTGTTCACTACAAGATAAAGAAACAATTATGAGTTAGAAAATCACAGAAATCAAAAAGAAATACAAAGAATAGAACCTAACATTTATAGAACTAAAAATTCGGGAAATAATAAAATCACATACTCGAATCACCAAGCACCCATATAGGGTTTTTCGAATTGGTGGTGTGGTAGCTACAAGGTCTCATTGTGTCTCTCCTCTTCCTGAGGTGACACGATGTCCTATAATGGACTCCTCATCTCCTCCCTCATCTCAAATGAGTGGAACCTTAGAGACTGAGGTCTCCATCTTGGTTTCTTCCTCCTTCCACTCAGTTTTGGATCTCTCCAAGGTGTCATGTCACTTAGGTTCACTCTCCTCCTCATCCTCCTCCATTTGAACTACCCTACCAATCTCACTACCCAATCCCTAGTCATCTAACTCATCTCTAGTCTCATCATCACCAGTCTCCTCACCACCTGACTCCTCTCTAGCATCATCCCCTATCTCCTCCTCAGAATTAGAGTCTATCTCTATAGGTACCTCATCCCTGATATGAGCAGGTGTGGCCTCAATCTGAATTAATGGTGCATGAGTGACACCATCTTCCTATCTTACATGAACAACATACCTAATTGTGATGGGAACTCCTAGAGTAACCACTGTCAAACCCACATCTCCATTAGGACCCTTTCAAGCCTCCTAGACACATATTTATATAGGTGTCACGGGGAGAAGCATATCAATATATGAAAGACCTAAGCTGTAGAGGAACTCGGTAAAATAGATGTATCTCTACCTTCCACATTATGTCAATCAACTGACTAGTAGTGGTACAAGATTCCACTATGGTCTCATTCTATTTGAACACTCTGCCATATCATGGCACAGTGCAGTGGAAACCAACTCATTTATGGTCAATGAAACCACTGGCTGATGTGGCCCTCTCAACACTGACATCCCTATGCATCAGGAAACCCTGATGGCCCTTGGGTATTGTAATTTCACTCCCCTCTAATAGGAGGTAATACACTTGTAAACCCAATTCATCATGAGTGTGGGGTGGTTAAGATATCGATACTTTAGATGAACCACTCGGTATAAATCATGGTAGGTGGTCCCAAGGATATCTTCTCCCCAAGCATAATTATGACCATCTGCTTCTATCTGTGTGATAATAAGAGCCCAGAAAAAAAGAATTGTATCACCCCCTTTATCCCCTATTAATCATAAATCTAGAATACCCATGATGGCCTTACAGATAGTGGGGATAGGAGTGGTAGAAATACATCAGACCTTCATCCCCTGTTTGGAACCAACTGACACCACGACAGTCCCATATAATTAGACCACAAAGTCCTCATGGCTCTAGATTCTTCTATCTCAATAGTTAGCCTCCTCCCAAGTATCGTAACTTCAAGTATCCGATACACATCCTCTAATGTAATCATCCACTCACCCCTGTAACCTGGAAACTGGAAGGTATTCGGTTGGCATCCCAATACAAAAGCAAGTCATAAAGAATATGACTGGTAGAAGTAACATGGGGCACCCAAGAAATCCTCCATATGCCTACTCTGTGCAGTCTATCGATCTCATCTTGAGTTAGCTGATCAAGGATCTCAAGGAGCCAATCACACTCCTACTCACGACTCCATCGGATGTAATCCTATTTCTTCTACATCCACCAAAACAACAAAAATTTCAATTCAATGACATTTTCAATAGGAAAGCTCATCAAAAACATTGTAAACCATTAAAAATCCAAAAATTAAACTTAGCAAAAAAATTCAGAACCACCGCCTGTGTAGGGTGGTGGTTTTAGTGACCGCCACCTTGTCAAGGAGATAGTTTTGCAACAGCTATCCTAACAAGGTGGTGATCTTATAACCACTACCATTCCCAAGGTGGAGATCCCGAATAGGTTCTCATGAGATACATGGCCCTAAAAAAATCCTTAAAATGTAAAAGTTGACCATTTTTCATTAAATAAAAGATTGTTCTATGGGCGTCCCCCTAGATACTAGTGTAAAACAAGAAATTTTAAAAATAACCCCTCTTAGGAAACAATTTTGACAATTTATTATATTTTAGGTTTCAAAGCGAACAAATGTAAAAACTAACCTTAGACCATGCAACTCGATCTCTTTCTTGTGGAGGCATTATTACAATCTCGTAATGGTCATTTCGGCTATACTCTCATTGAAATTGGTCACCGTGGGTCTAGAGCTCCAAAATCACCAAATCAAATAAGCATAAATGAATTTAAAAATGAATTTTTATATATATAAATCTTTCTTTGACCTTGTTTTTAGTGTGTGTGTTCACAATCTTTGGAGCATTGGTGTAGGTATAATCCTATATCCCCGCACAAATGGTATGTCCTCTTGTCATTTTATTTTAGTGTTTATTTTTTGATAATTTTTCTATCTACACTTGAGTCTTATTTTAAATTTCCAGGTAGCGGGAGCTTGGATGGAAACATTTCGGCACACGTACGTGTCAGGTATAGCTTCTAACTCCCCATTTTAGGAACACCATACTCAAATCCTACATTTTATGCCTTTTCATGGCTAAAACGGTTCTCTAAGGGCACAATATATACAAACCCAAAATTACACGTGCTACATTTTTGGAAAAATAGCTACAAAGGTCCCCAATGATGATTCATATAATTTCAAAAGGTGTTAGAGTTCCTAAACCCACTTGCGGTATATATTTGTAGCCTAGACATCCCTACATTTCCTTTGCATGCTTTCTTCTAGCTTCACACTTATTTTTATTCATGTTTTGACCTTAGGTGTCAAAACTGTCACCCTGCCTAGGTAGTGGTTTTAGAATAAATGCCAGCCTAGGTAGGGTGCTGAGCTTTATGACCGCTACCCTAGCTAGGGTGGTGGTTTCTTGTTTTTCAACATATGCAAGGTGGTGGTTCTACGCGATTTTTCTAGAAAACTTCATAGGAAAATTAAACACGCGTGATTTCAGTTAACTTCACTTCCAAGGCATGTTTGGGAACTAAATTAGATAAATTTAGACTTAATTACATAGTCTTCTCTCCCTCTTCTATTTTAAAATGAATTTAATCAGTTTGAGCTTCTTATTCACCCAATGAGTTATCACACCAAGGCTTCATTGTGTGGTGAGTTCACAACCTAGTAAATTTGATATACAACCATTACTTGTTCTCAAGAAAAATGTGGAAAAAATATGTATTCTTTCTAGTGCAAATCTACTTCCTTTCTTGCTAGAAATTACCTAAGCCAAATGTTAGTTCAATTGTGCTTGCACTCTTCCACTTGCATTGCTTCCCATTATTCCAATTCAAGATGTTGTTTCTTCCACATCCTTATTCTTCTATTTTTGTTGCATTCCCATCAATTGGAATCACATGTACATAAATATTGAAAGTATAAACTAAGGGGACAATATTCATACAACTAGATTTTCCATTTTTCTTGCAATATCCAAGTTGGCGGTGTTTTTTGCTACATTTATTCAAATGTTAAATTCTGAATTTATCATTTCAAATTTCATATCAAATAAAATAGATAAGTCCTTTCATTGTTTTAATTATCAAGTTATCAGTAGATCAAATCAAATTAGAAATTTGTTCTTCAACATTGCCATAGAGGTTCATAGGAATAATAGCTTTTTTGAACATGTGATTTATTCTCTATTTTTGAGGTAAGATTGGTGATATTATTTGAAATATTTCAATTAGTTATTTTTTAGGTTTAGATTAACAAAATCACACAAGAACTTAGCTACATCTAGCTAATTTATCGTTTTAGATTCATTTATTAGATTAGAAGCTTTGTTCAAAATAAAAATAATCAAAAATATTTTCTTTACTAGATTAGATTTTTTTATTTCTTTTGTTCATTCATATATCAGAAAATAACAAAAACATAGTTTAGATTGACTTTGCTTACATAGATTTCCTTGATTAGATCGGTTGAGTAGTTTTATGCCCGACAATCACATGACCCTGAGAACCTAGATTTTTTTGAACCGATAGTACCTCAACTGAATTTAGTAGTACCATTAGCAAACATAGATCAAGGCCTTAGGTACAATATTTTGAAATCAATTAGGGAAATACACAGAATCAAAAAATAACTAGATGCATTATACATTGAAGATGATGAAGTGTTTGAGTATTGTTCGAATCAACCAAATTACATATTACCTTAAGCATCTATATTACCATCAAAGGTCAGCAGAAAGAGAAACCTTTTGGCTGTGATCCACTAGTCTTAGAACCAAATAGACCAAAATTACTTATTGACATAGATACAGGAATCCATCTTCTTTTCCTTATAAAATATGTTTGATACTCAGAGATAATTGAACAACTTGAAGTGTTAAAAATTACATCCAATCAGGCCTATAATTACTAAATTTCCCCTATGTGTAGATTGCCACCACCCTTGGTCCTAGATCCTAGATCATACCACATGACCATAGAGGGACCGCGACCAAAAATAATTTTTGGTTGTGATCCTACTGTTCCCCAACCAAATGGAAGAAAAAAACATTTGGACATAGACACCTGATTGAGAGCGTTATTATTTTGAAGCTATCCATTACCATTGCATATCATTAGAAAAATGAACTTCCAAAATGAATAAGCTCATCAAGCCCTATCATTTTGGAAAACACCTACTAACCATCCATAGAGAGGAAGGGAATCATGCCTCATACTGTTGATTTCTCCATGACCTTATTTGTATAGATTTATGATTCCCCATTCAATTTCCCATGAGTTCCACAACCAATAGATAGGATATCTCTGGAACTTTATATTGAATGGATTCTCCATAGTTCCATCCATTCTGATTTCTCCATTAGAACCACTAAGGTTAGATAATATTTCATTGTGCTTGATGAGTGAATTCCACCATTGCAAGTTGGAAACATCGTATTGCCTTGACCACCTTCACTTACCATTATCATTCAATTTTCATCTATTACCATATTCTCTACCAATTATCCATTCACTTTTTCTACACCCGTTTCCTCAACATGACCTCGAGTAGTCGAGTGCGTTAAAGATTGCATGTCGATTTTCATCCGTACATGAGCTCCTCATTCAACTCACAACCTCTACATGATGTTGTGATATTTATATTGGTAGTGGAATGCATTAACATTATATAATTTTAATATTTCAATGATACAAATGGGGAAGCATGCACGTAGCATGTGAATTGTTTGATATAATTCCTAAAGGAACGTGGCCCCTACTTGATCATTTGGCATGCGAACTAGCTGAAAAATATACATAATGGTAATGGATATCTCTATTTTTGTTTGTTTTTGTAGCTATAGAATGTATGAGTATACACGAGGAACATTGAATATTTCATAAAATTCCATTGAAGAATACTTCATAGAATTCAACAATTATTGGATTCACACAAAAATGGGTATAATTATTGGTTCTCTAGACTGGATTTTTATTTTTCTTAGCTACTCTAGGTTAATCCCTTAGCACTTGGGAATTTTTATCTTTCCCCATCCACCACCTCATGTTTGTTCGACTTTTATATGAGTTGGTAGATGGATGTTATTTTGGTGTTAGTAGTTGTTAGGTTGTGATCACCGTGGGAATGGGGTGGAAGGTCATATGGACCATATATTAAAATATTATTGATTTGACAATGCACATTGGTTGTTATGATTATTTGGTCTTCGACTGATCCATGTACATAGTTTGGTTATGGCACATGGCTACACTTCATAATTTGTGAGCTATCCACCAAGGCATGAAATTTGGTTCACTATGGCTTGTTCTCAAGTTACGTGGATTATACTTGGTTATGAGGTAAAAATTTGTGTGGGTTTGAATATAGCAATGTCTCTCGGGTTTACACAAAATGGGTTTGTCAAAGGATTTATATTTTTCAAGTAAATACGATTTGAGAGTGTGCGGAAATCCTGGAGCCATGTTTACCCCATTTTTTCTATTACCAAGCATGGTGTTCTTATATCTATCTAGCATGATTTTAATATTTTTACTTTTTCATTCACAATGAAATATAAATTTAAATCGAAGGAATATTATTATTTTGGTTATTTAAAAACAAAATTGTAGTGCAAAAACTAAAATCTACCTCATGTTTTATGTAATTCAAACAATTTTTTATTTTTCAAGCATACTCTTAAACCCCATTTTGATATGTTTTGGAAACTTTAGTAACCAAACTAGATAGTTGTAACCCCTTCTATTAACGAGTTCATTTGGAGTTCTATTTTTAAACCTATCAATTCTTACATTGTAAAAGTTAATAAATCATGTTTTTCTTCGACATATGACATATTTATTTGAACCCCCAATCCAAAAGGTCAAGGTTTGACCTTGTTCCTTGTTAACATGAGATGCTAAAATAACTTTTACAACACCCTTATTTGATCATTTGATCATTTAAGGTAGCACATTACAATCCCTATTGACGCTATTTGTAGCATTGGATAACTACTGATAATTAAAATTTTGGTTTGGTTTTGACCTATATGTTAGGACCTCGATTGAGAAATAGAATTTGGCTCCCATATACCTATAGTATTTATCTGTGATAATCAATGACAACCCTCATTTAGAGAAAATATTCTCATAATATAGTTTTTTGGTCGGGTTTTATAGGCCCCTGGTCGAGCGACAAGGCCATTTGGGTGCAATTATGATCGGTGTCTGCACAAATATGGCCGTCAGTTGAACCTAGATCTCTAGTTTTGGATTCTACCAGCTCTGATTATTTTCCTATTACAGGGGATTAGGTAGGGAATTGACTCCTTATGTATTTAATTCTCAGATATTATTTTTAACATAGATTTTTGAGCTACTTATCTAAATTTTACATTTTTTGAAACTTTTAAGAAAATAGCAAAAACTTTCATATGACCTTATTAAAGAAAAATATTGATCGAGAAAACTTGTAAACACTAACATATGAATGTAAGAAACTTTCTTTGAATTTTTTTCAAAATAAATTAATCATGGAAAAATGGTCTCTCTCTCTTTGTCTAGTTTTTAAAATGTAATGAATTTAATATGTCTCTTACTCTCCCTTATTATATGTTATGTGTTGTTATCATCATGAACATAAAATTATAAAATTGTTAATTGTGTTGGATGTTAGTAAGATGCCATGCCACTTTATGCTGACCATGTTGTGGTTACATGTACTATGGATATGAATATTCAATATCATTCTTAATATGTTATGATTAAATTTTATAATAACTTAAATGAATACAGTGTAAATTGGTAATAATAGCACTAGTTGGTGCAAATTTACAAAATAAAAATGTTGTATCAATAAAGAGAAATATTACCACCTTCATGATAAAATTATAATCCTATTTGTTTTGGATAAATGTTTTAGTTATAATCAGATGTACTAGCTAAAGAATATAAAGTTGTTTTATTTTCATATAAGCAATTTTTGACCATTATAATTATTATTGTCCCCTCATAATGATTATAATATATGATAAAAATTTAGTACACTTAAAAAATCAAAAGCTAGCTATGTTTTAATAATTATTCCATATCTTATCTATGCTTGTTTCATGATAATGAATAGTTTGAAAACCAGTAACGTCTTTGGAGAAATGAATTAGAGATAACAAGGGTGTCTTCCTTTCATACAACTAGAATTCTTCCAAAGGACCATTACTATAATTTAAGTGTCCTTGCATGAATAAATGGATAGACTATGTGACCTTTCCATTTATGGGATAACCGTGACTAACACTTGTTGGTATCATAGGTCTACTCATCTTCATGGATGAGTTAGAGTTCAATGTTCATGTTTGTCCTTGGTATCCTAGTGGACAACTAAATTCTTATGAAGATAGTTTGGGTAACTTCATCATCAATTCATCTCTTTGTGGGATTTAGATGATACAAGGAGAGTCATTATACTAGTTTTATTAGGCATTAAACTCTTGTTAATGATCCCAATAATTCCTTAGAGATAAAGGGTTTTACCTTGGCTAGTAAGAAAAAATAATCTTAGGATTTTGGAGAGGTTTTATGGGAAAAATATTTTTGAACAATTTTAATTGATTTATAGTTGTATGTAGATCCGATGAGGGAATTTAAAATTAAACTAAACCCAATCCCATTAATAGGTTAACTTGGGGTCGGAATAGGGTCGCAGATGGTTTGGAAAACTTTGGGGTGAACAATACTTTTCAAACTTGGATAAGGGGGACATTCTTCCCACTCAAGTTAATAAAGACATCATCAATGATTTACATGGCTTGGAAAGTAATCACTAATGGTTGTAATGTTGATGCTAAGGAGCAGATTTTTAAGTACAAAATGATGACATCATCTAAGATTTGTGAGATTTGTGTGATTTGTGCGAACTAGATAGTCATCATTACTTTTCATAGGGAGAACACTAAGGAGCGGGTCACTAATTACAAAGTCAGGTCTAATAATTACTTCTTTTATCATGAATGGGAGAGATTAAAAAACAAAGCTAAGACTGATACGCCTAATGCTAAAAAATTTACCAATGCGGGCAGAGTCACTAGAAAAATGGGGGGTCTGCCTTGCAAGACAGAACCCACCCATAATCCCACATGGAAAGAGGATGCAGGGCTCTGGAACTATCTTCAAATTGGGGGTCTGGCAAATTTTATTGAAAGAATACAAGGTTTTGATTAGGATATTTCTATTAAATTTGTGCAGGGATGGAAGAATTAGGTAGTTAAGTACATCAACATTGAGGTTGAGATTACAGAGGAGCTTATTGCTCAGGTCACGGGGCTCAAGCCTTGATGGCACCAAATTATTTAACAAGAAGGTGGACAGAGAGGTGGAGGAAAATAAATTCCTAGATGAAGGGGAAAATCTTGAATTTGTGATAGCCGACATCAAGTTGACTTCGATTCCTGAGCCTTTTGCTGAGCTCACCAGGATGGTTGTTAGGTATGTAACTCTTGAGGGTAGATTTTTACTATTCCTCAAAAACATTTGATCTTTCTTAACCACTTTCATAGAAACATAATCATCAGCTTCCCTCACTACTTGATAAACTCACTGGAGAAATCCGTTCGGGAAGTGCAAAATCATACTAGGGCAGTTCCACTCCATCAAGGGCTAATTCTTCTTATCCACCACCACTGCTCAACCTACCCCCACTTGGATTCTATGCCTCCCTCTCCCTTCATTCCTCCCCTACCCCCACTACCTCCATTCCCCCAGCTCGAAAGGAAGAGTGACATTGCTTCATCTAGTAAGAAAAGGAAGGGTATGAAAAATAAGGTCCCTGCTTCTCAGAGGGTCCTTAGAAGCCACAAAGACCTCGAGCTTGCTGAGAGCCTCTTGCACATAAGCCATCTGGTGGAGGAGCCTAAGGAGGAGGATTTGATGGTCAGAGTGGGTAGGATGGAAAAGGAAATCCAAGAGCTTAAGAGTGTTATCAGAAATATGGAAAAAGCTAAGGGAAAAGGGAAACTTCAAGATGATGATGAGGAGGGTGTTATTGCTGAAGTCTTCAAGAAGCTACAATCTTTGGATGGTAGGCTGGGAAATGTAAAAATCCATAATGACTACATCCTATCTGCACTTAAAAGCATATACAATTTCATCGAACAGCATGTTCATAGTGTGTGCAGTCTCAGCAGGATTACTGAGGACATTTGGGGCCCCAAGGAGAAAAGAGATATGGAAATTTCTCAGCAGATTTGAAAGACCCTTCTCAGGCCACAGCCATTTCCTTCTTTGGCTCGATTCAAGCGATCAAAACTAAGATTGACTAGGCTATCAAGTGATGTAGTGTTGTGCTGCTATTTACTGGCTGCGAAGTTGCTGTTGACTGACGGTTTTGGTGCTATTTTTGGTTGAGATATTTTGTGATCGATATCTCTTGTTTGTTTTTTTATCTCTTTTGCTATTTTTCAGATCATTGTATGTCTTGATCCTTTTCTATAACTATGATGTATTATCTGGCTATTGAGCCCTCTGGTGTTGGTTGTTTTTCTCTTCTTTGGGTTGTTTCTTCCACTTTTGGTATCTGGCTTTTGAGCCCTTTTGTATATAGGGTATAGTCCCTTCAAAACTATTTACCCCCTTAAAAAAACTTGGGGTCGAAATTATAACTAACTCCTATAAAATGAAATTCCTTTTGGAAGTTGTTGACTTGAGAAATGGGAAACAAAAATTTTGTCCCTTAACTCCTAGCTAAGTCATTTTATGGCATTGGGGATACAAATAAATGTTCCATACAGGATCTTGAAATATGGAAACATGATCTCTTACCTTAAACACAAATTACTTATGATTCGTGCGTAGCTTAAAATTCTTCTAATCATATATATCTATAAGATATTAAGAAATAAAATTTGTAACTCATTTTTGTTGTATAATAATGTTATTAAGAGACCAAAGTAACAACGTGAGCATAATGAGAACAAGGGTAAAAGGAAATATTATTTTATGAATAAATTTATACTTGAAATATTAGAACTTAATTAGGCATTCTCATGTTGTTAAATAGGAATATGAAGCATTTCTTGGTGAGATCAAACTTTTGAGAAAATACAAACTCCTATAAAAAAAATTCTTGATGTGTTAATTTTAAATAGACTCAAACTAAATTTTGAACTATAAAAACTATAAGAGGATTTAATAAATATTCTCAAATGGAGGGAGGTTTATAGGAAGAGGTAACTTGAACCTTAATCTCCTTAATATCTTCAAATTTGTTCCCCCTTGACTTCATGTTATTTCCCTTTTGTAATGAGGGTAAAATTTAACACCAAAAAAACACAATTTTGAGAAACAAAACCTTATCATAAGAATGAACATATGGGGTTTTGAATGCATTTAAAATGTGCCAAATAACAATTGAGTTATGAAAATTAGTTTAAAGGGGAAATAGACAAATTAAGTGTACTTATTATATGTTAAATATTAACTAAAATAAAGAATACATAGGTATAGAATGATAAATTATGCATGCATGATAATAGCTCTTGGAATTTTGACTATAAATAATATGTAACAATGGTGATGATGTGTTGTGGAATGGGCCGATCCTTATGATCTTATTTTTTTAGGTCTTTATTTCTATTTGTTTGTTTGGGGAAAGTGTGGAATTCCTTTGCATATAACAACATCTTCTTATTTGTATGTTCTTCATGTTGGTGTAAATGTCACATGTGATGTTGAGTAGTTCTTGTGAGACTTAGTGGTTTGTATAGTTGTATCAAGTAATCAGAAGAAAGTATAAAAATACATTATTTTTTTGTTTCATTTGGGTGTGTAAATCTTGGGGAACTACATATGGTATCAAAGATGAGGTTCATACTCTCGAATCTCTAGGAAAATTGGTCTTGTTATGGTTGTTCTTGATGCTAGAGGAGTTGGAAGTGTAATGTGATAATATGTCGCAATATGACAAACTTGTAATTATGATCATGTGAGTGCACCTATTATTCTTACTGCTCAATGTTTACTAACTATGATGTTGATGTGCTTTGTGATAAGATTGATCTCTCTCTGTCTCATGGATTCAACGTGAGTTCATCATATGTTAACACATTGTTGTGTGAAAATAATGTTAATGTGAGTTGTGAAAGTGTTGTAGTGTTTCATCATCTTATTGTATTGGATATGTTTACTAATGTGTTGTATGAAAAAATGTGCTTCAAGTGAATTGTGTCTTATCATGTTGTTGCCACCATATTGTGACTTATCATGAGGTATGTCACCATGTTGTATTGTGTTTGTATATATGTAGTGATGTTAATCACTATATTTGTCATACATATGTATTCTTGTGTTATGTGATAAAATTTATGTCATGAATTAGAGGCATTTGATGATCATTTGGCCCTCATTATATTATAATTTCACTTTTGATACATTGTGTGGAAATTTTACACATTGTAAGCTATGGAATAATTATTATGTCCTATCCAAAGTAAGAATATAATATGTAAGACGTTATGGTTATTACTCGTATATATATATATATATATATATATATATATATATATTTTAGTAATGTATTTGTGTTATGTTGTTTACCCTACACTCCTAATTCTTATAGGTAGCATCCAAAAGTGTACATTTCGAGAGAGAATACATGATTAAGGTTTCGTAACCATGAGTGAGTACAAGTTTAGAAGTGCAATATCACGTAGACCTGAAAAACCATGTCTATTTGTTTGCTATACTTCGATATTTCCTAGTATATTGTGGATGTGCATCACCTTAGGCTCATCTTATGAAAAAAAAAAATTCCCTCTCTCCTATATGGGTTGTCCATGGAATAATCCTATGTGATACTAACTATGTGGATCCTCATACAATCGATCCATAGATATATGGAGATATGTTTATTTTGGTTATATGTATTTTGTAGTTTGAGGTTTGATATCCGAGTGCCATTAGCTCAATGATTACCCCTTTAGTGGCCACGTAGTGATTGTAATGTCATTTATCTATGTTCATATTTTATTTGTAAAATTATCTTCTTTTCTTTTCTTAAATTATGAATCAACAATTTTTCTTGAATAATTTATTCCTTAATTTTTGGGAATTTAACTTGATATTGTGCTAATATGAGGCCTTTGCATTACTATGGCTGTTTATCCAATTATTTTACTTATTTTGGAAAAAAATTGGAGTTTAAAATTTTCTAACCAAGCCTAAGGCTTGAGATAAATGACATTTGGCATTTGAAATTGATTGATATGATGGTTTTTATGTTGTGATGTGTTAGATTAGGGTCATGGGATTCACCATGGAGTGGTAGGACCTATGGACCTGTTTCATTATATGGGGGTATGCCCCAAGGGGTCATATGGTTACTTGTATTTATAGATATAGGTTATTATGCCACTTAGGTGGAGGTGATGGGGATTTAAGTGCCTAGTGTCATAGGGTGACCTGGCATCATTAAATGGAGACATAAAGTGATGGGGATCTTCGTGAGTGACCTTCCCTAGAGAAATAAGGAGAAAAATATCTTAATGAGTGACATGAATTGGAGGAATAAATTTAAGGGACTCTTGTTGAGTGACCTGAATTAGAGGACTAAGGTGAAGAGGCTCATGGTGAGTGACCCTAATTAGTTTTGGAACTATGGTTCTTATGTTTAGGTGAAGAGGCTCTATAGTGAGTGACTTTGCTCAGTTTGGGTATTATGATTCATTTCTCTATTGGGAGGCATATGAAGTTTTTTTGGGAGGCATATGGAGTTGTTATGTATGATTCACGAGTTACTCCTATGAGTCCTATTATGTATTATGATGTTGAGGTTTGATGCTCTTCTTTGTTGACATATACTATCAGATCTTATCTATTACGATTTTTGTTTTGTGTCATGTAAATCATGTTGAATAAGCATTTTTGATGCATTATGAATGTTTTAGATCTATGCCTAGGGATTTGTGTGTTGAGTTATATGTTGTGCAGACTATTATTTTTATTCCCATGGTGGGGTTAGAATTATTTTTGTGATATGATCATGGAAATGTTTTAAAAGGTGTTTTTGGGTTGCAAATGTTGTGATTTGGACCTTATGTGACATTGTGATGTCAAGTGTTTTGGGAAACCTGCTGGAAACATAAAATTGAAATTCTTAACAAGCAATAACATTGTGAACATTGAAAAATTGAATGGTACAAATGATAAAATTAATGAATTGTGAATACCCTTATGAGAAAACACAAGTGAATGTGTTTCAAAACGATTATCAAATTAAGATTTGAATTCATTATGGATTTGAACTATTGAACAATGAAATCTTATGACATTTGAAATTAAGAAAATGTATTACGGAAAAGAATAATTAAGTAATTAAATTAGGATAAATGCCAACCTTCACGAGAAGATTAATAAATTGAGAAAATTTTAAATTGTGTTTAACTTTTTGGTAGTTGTGCTTTAAGAGAAAGATCATTTTTTCCCTAAAAGGAGTTATCGTTGATTGTTCCTAGTTTTCTTATCCCACTTGCCACTTTTGATGTTATGTCACATCAAGGATGGTGCTATAAAAGGAGGGAGATCTATTACCCCACATTTTACCTAGTTGGTGAGGGTTTGTACTACCTCAAAAAAATGATCAGACTTGTCGCTATAGGTTATTCATGTTAGATGCCTCATCGCATTACACCCACTTTGTATCATCATGTCAAACCCATTCTAGAGAAAATTATTGACAATAACTTTATGTTGCATATTTTAAAATAAAATATTAAAAACTAAATAAATTTTGGTTTTATTGAACATGTTGATGGGGAAATGGATGTCATGGTGTTTCAAATAGAGATACATTTGAAAAAAGGAATTTCAAAATATTGAAATAGTAAAATGAGATAAGATAAAATTGGTCAAAATTAAGTCAAAATAAAATATATACATCGATGATTAAAATATTAATAATTGCAAAGACCTAATGGGTGGCTTAGGTAAAATGGTATTTTTATTGTCTCAGATTTTCTTGTTTCCATATCTTATTGGTGTTGGGTGGGTGACATGGAGGGATAAGGGAAGGAAATCCAAGAAAATGATTTTAATTTTACGAATCAGTATCCTTTTCCACTAACCTTCCAACTTATGGAAATGGGAGCCATGAAATTTTGTGCATATAGATGTTGAATAGGGTTTTAGCATCCCTAGAAGGTTATCATTATTTACAAGTATGCACACAAAATGGACTAGTTGAAAAGACTTAAGAATATTTTATGTGGATGATGTTTTATTATTCACCCAATAAGGTACACAAAACACTTGATAGAATTCTTCAAACATGTTTTCTCATGGATTATAATGATTACAGAGGATTCAAATATTGGTTATATATTATATTAGGTGCTTTTTCGGTGTAAGACCGGACTCCATAGCTCATTCCAAAATACTCTCAACCTGTGTGAAATTAGGAGTTTGAAATGGAGTATGAATTTCCACCAAG
Source organism: Taxus wallichiana var. yunnanensis (assembly GCA_018340775.1). Taxonomy (NCBI): domain Eukaryota; kingdom Viridiplantae; phylum Streptophyta; class Pinopsida; order Cupressales; family Taxaceae; genus Taxus; species Taxus wallichiana. Next base: position 569,856,751 of record CM031240.1, read on the forward strand.
TAATAGGGAGGAGGGAATTTATCATAAATTTTAGTTACACATGCACTAGTAGGTATTTATGCAAAATGTGGAAGAAAACACAAATCCTATGAAAAATTTGAAAAAATTCTGAAAAACATTTGGGTCATGGATAACTTAATTCACATGATATGTAGAATGGTTATGTTAAAAATGGACCTAGAAAATTTCTTATAAAAGAAATTGATAGGTTTAAATTCAAACAACAAACCTTTACCATCACACTCCCTTCCTAGGAATAAATGGAAGATACTTTTTATTAAAATTATTTTCCTTTCTACACATGATGTTGTGAGTTTTACATTTGTAGTGGATGACATTAGCATTATATCTTCATGATTAAATAAATTGGAATTTGTAGCTCCTCCTTCATCTCACCATCTCTACATGATGATGTGAGATTGAGATTCGACAAAGTGGAAGGTATTAACATTGTATGATTTTCTTATTTCAGGTGTTGTAAATGAGGAAACATGTATGTAGCATGTGAATTGTTTGATAGAAATTTTGAAAGAAACGTGGCCCCTATTTTATTGTTTTCCATGGAACTAGATGGAAAAATATAGATAATGGAAATGGATGGCTCTTTCATTGTTTGTTTTATTACAACTATGGAATGTAGGAGCATACACAAGGCACATTGATTGTTTGAAAAATTCCTTGGGAGGAACGCTTCATATATGTCATAGTTGTTGGATTCACAAAATAATGGGTTTTGTTGTTGGTTTTATCGATTATTTTTATTTCTCTTGGATGCTCTAGACTTTTCCCTTAGCACTTGGGCATGGGTAGCTTTCCCACTCCACAACCTCCACTAGGGGTTCATTAGCTAGGCAATATCCTAAAGCATGTGGGTTTATATTGAGGCAACTAAAATTAATAAAATTAAATTCAATATACCAGTAGACATGAGGGGGTGAAAGGGTTTAATTTATTAATATTTTGAATCAGGTATTGGGGGTAGGTTAGAGAGGTGGGCCAAAGGAAAGGGAGGTTTAATTTTAATATAAAACTAAAATATTTGAACCCTAGTTTTTAACACTAAATACCTTAAAATTGCAAAAGGAGTGTGTTCATAAAGTTAAATTATAATCTATTTTTGAATAAAGAAATATAAATTAAGATATTCTTAACCAAGAAATAATAAGATGGTATAAAACTAGGATTGAGTATGCTTTTCAACACAAGTGATATTATTTCACCATCTTACTTATTTGAATAAATATTTATAAATGATTAAATCTTAAAATTTATAAGGTGATTTGTAATAGGTCTTCAATAGCTTCAAACTATATTTCAAGAGGAAATGCATATTAAAAAATTTTGAGTGAGAAATACGATATATTTTTTTTTAATATATTAGGGTAGAAATAGAAAGGGGTAAATAAAATTTTAATTGAAAAATGGGTAAGGTACATAGAAAAATGGGGGTATTTTCATTCTAATAATATAAGATGAGAGGGTATTATCAATTGAATAATTAGAGGTAAAAAATATAATTAAGGGTATTCTTTAATACCCTTCGAACGCACATGTTATACCATACTTTTACTAAGTGAACCACCCGTGACAACCTCATGTATGGGTTGCTTGTGTCTAAGTTAGTTTTGGAAATTATGTCTTATTATTGTCATTTATGTATAGTAAATTTAATGAAAAAGATGTAATGGTGTCATATCAGTCTCCATGAGGTGTTAGTCAAAGGTCAAACATGAAGGTTGATTAGTAGTGATAGGATTTGATGAGTTTTCATGTTGTCTTGACATGGTTCTATCTTGTATAGTCATTATATGATCTCTCTAGAATTTTTCAAACGTAATCATGAGGTCAAGCATGTTCCATATGGTGTACTATAGGTGTTTAAGTGTCTTCACATGGTCAACATGGCCAGTTCATGGTTTGGCATGGTTGAGTCAGGTCATTCTATGACTATTCCTAGTCCTAGAACATACGAGAATGAGTTATAGGTATGAGTTCTGGAGTTGATATGTCCTATAAAATAATTGGAAATATAATTTGACATGATATAATAGGTTTATGCTGAGTTTTAGGCAATTTATCAAAGATTTGGCGGTGTTTCAAGGTTCTTGGGAAGGAAAAAGGTGAAGACAAGCTATATTTGTTATATTTTTAATTTCTAATGGTATAGATCCTTAGTAAAGACTGAATCATGTTATGTTTTTGAATTGAGAAGTATATAAAAGTACGTGTTTGGTTCAAATTTTGAACTAGTTGAGTAATAGGGTAAAATGTGACCTAGGTGAGGAAGTGAAGGTGGATTAAAGGAATTAAGAGAGAGATAAGGATGTGTTTGAAAGTATAAATAATTTTTAATAGCATGTGTGAAAGGGTTTGAATCCAAAATCATTCCATGGAAGAAGAATAATAGAGTGAGTTGAAGGAGAGAGAATTTGATGAGGGTTTGATGTATTTGTGAGCTAAAATTGGATCACAACTAGTTGTGGGATCAAAATATTTTAGTGATAATTCTTCGAAAAATATATTATGATGATTCATATTCATAGGATTATCTTGTTGTGAGTAATAAAAATAAATGTTTAGGGTTAGTGATCCTTGTGGGGTTGGTGCCTCACTAAATAGATATCTTCGATGTGCAATATTCACTTGAGTCCTTTATTTCGTAATATAAGTAATGGTTTTTAGTGGGTTTTATTCCTCATGAGGGTTTCCCACTTACATATTGTGTCTATGTGTTATATCTCATGTTTCATGTTCATTTGAATGTATGGTACACACTTAATAAGCTCATGTTGAATGTATATGATTGATTGGATGTTACAAAAATGATAAATGAAGTAAGAAATTTATAGGAATTATTTAACCCACCCTCTTTTAGTCCATTGTGCTTCCAAAAATTTGTATCAGAGATAGGTCCTTCTAAAGAAATTCTAATAGCTTTGAGGATATACTATAAGCACAAGATGGCTAAGTAAATGAGGAAATGAAATAAGGATTTGAGAGCCATGGATAAGAAGGATGAAGAAACCATCAAGTGTCTCTAGAGTCAGTTGGAGAAGGCTATTTCAGATATAAATTCAAAGGAAGAGGAATGTGACACATCGAAATACAAGCTCTATGATGTATGTATGCATGGTCAAGTTGATCTTAAAGAGGTGGTGATGGATCTACAAGAAAAATTTCCATTCCATAGAAAGGATAACATTTGTTTGAAGTATGAAAGAAAATGTATGACAACAAGATGCCAAACAAAATAAGAAGACTATGTCAAGAAAAAGGAAGAGATAAAAACCCTAAATTTCAAATAAGAAAAGAATCCTAAACTAGCGAGTTCAAGAAGTTGGTCATTGTCCTAAAGATGGTAAAAATTGAGGCGTTCATACCAAGAAGGTCTACTCAAGGACTAATCTCATCAGATAGCCAAAATGAATGATTTATGTGAAATTTCATGGTTTTTATTATGATTGAAATGGTTTTGGTCATATAAAAAGGAATTTTAGGAATTTTTTTAGTTGTGTACCCTTAGAGCATTAGAAGATATCAAAATAGTCACCATTTAAGAGATATGCAAGAGGTTATTTTCCTTAAGTGTTATCATAATGGTCATATTGTAAGGTTTTGCCTCATGAATCATCAAGGAAAGAGAATAAGGTTATAGCTACCAAAATTAAGGAAGCATGAATGCCTAAATCAGTCAAATTTGGATCAGATCTAACAAAGGAGAATAGATCAATCCTAATAAAATATTTCAAAATATCTGATCATGGAAATAAGGAAAATAAGATCAAAACAACTAAAGTAATCTAAGAGAGTTACATGTGCTTGACTGCAATCCAATCCCTAGTGCATGAATTTTTTTGAAGAATAGGTATTTGCAATATATCAAGTGTAATAAGGTATGTGATTTTAAAGTTCATATAGTCTTAATTCTAGGATTATTTGTGGTTAGAAAGATGTATGGTCCAAAAAATAGCAAAATAGAGTGTGTACTTTCTATCTTCATACTCTATGAGTTATTAATGTATGTTCTAGGCCTTGTAGTGTTGTGTCAAAATTCTATATAAATCATGAGTTTCTATAATCAAGACAAGATGTATGAAGACCCCTAGAGTGAATTATGAGTTATAGAATATAACATGTTTCTTTGAATTCTACAACAAGTATATGACATCTGAATAAGAGTGTATGTTCATACAAGAAGTTTGAGATAAACTTTTGAAGTTAAAATCTTGTTAATATGTCATTATTCTCATAATTTTAGTCATGTCATGTGCTAGGAGACTCTAGTTAAGAAGTAAGAGAGAGAGAGAGAGAGAAGGTTTTTAGGATGTCAAATGAAAAGATGTGATCTGCATTATTAGTCTATATTTTTTTGGTCATTTTGTCAAGTATTACTAGTTATAATCAATCCACAAGCATATGTTTTATGTTTCATAATTCATCTTAGATGGTATCAAGATTGTAGAACAAATATGGATCGTGTTTCAAGAAAATTTTGTGTCCTTTAGGTGTGTGTCTAAAGATTGAAGTATTGGTCTAAGAAAGGATAATAATATCTTGATGACATAGATTACGGGAGAAAGAGGTACAGAGGAATAATACAAGTAAAAAGGATAGAGTCATGTATGATGAACGTAAAATACTAATCATAAAACGAGTCAAAAGGTGTGTGTATATCTAGTAATGTTACAAAAGAGGGCTACAACATGTTTTGAAGACAATATGAAGTGATGCACAATAAGAGGGAGAGCTCTATGATATGTTCTTCATGTTTTTCTAAAATAAGTGATGATAAAAACTATCAAGAGTAGAAAATATGCCAAGAATTCAGAAAAAAATGTTTTGAGTTTTGAAATGGATTTGTAGCATAGCTTGTAAGTCATCTTGAATGAAAAAGAGTGTGTTTTAAGAAAGAAACATGTGTTAAGGCCCAATTTAGGTCATCCTTTCTACTAAATCCATATAAATTATGATTATACTAGATAGCTCCTCAATCCATGAGAATGAGGTATGATTTTCAGGTTGAAAGTTGATCCATCAATAACTTCATCAATAAAGTATGAGGTATGAAATCTAAATGTCAAAAAAAAGTTGAAAAATGTGAATTCATCTATGAAGGCTTATGAGATAAAAATTGATGTAAGATGAATGAATAATTTGTATCAATAAGAACATAATCATGAACATATATGATGTGTCTCTAAGGGGATGAGTATAATGAACCAAGATAGATGTATCAAGTATATTTTTACATCAAGAAATCTATGCTTTAGTTTGTGTTGTTATGCTAGTCTTAAAGAATCGATTTGATAAAATTATTTGAAGGCTTAATGACTCAAAACTTGTGGGGTATTCTCTATGAGTTGATTCAAGCTGGGATCAGATAAAGTGTGCTTTAAAAAAGGATAGATTGAAAATTTAATTTATGCTTTATTCTATGGTAAAAACTTCATTCTAGTAGTTAATGGTTTAATCAAGTACATTATGAGAAATTGTAAGGACAACTTGAAGCATGATTTAAAGGAGAGTCTCCTATTTGGAATTCACATGATGTGTTGATACTAGAAGAAATAAAGTATGAAGTTTTAATGGTTTTATGAAGATAAAGAAAGTGTTTTGATTTGGGTATGAAGTCTTGAATCCTTAGGGTTGAGTCCTAAGTCTAAGTTGTCTATGCATTGAGCTATTATTTTAAATTTTTGTGAAGATCTCCCAAGACCATGAGATATTCTCTAAGAATAAATAGTGAAAGCAGAGATTTAGGTGCACTAAGTTTGATATCATAAATTATAGTAGACATGAGAAAAGTTGAAGAAATAAAGTATGGTGTTTCCAAGTAATAACAAGGTTGAGCTCAAGATAGAAGTTTTGACATTTATTAGAGTTCCTCAAAGTCTTGGTTTGTGTGTATAATGAGAGATAAGATTGAACATGAAATAAAATGAATAGTAAAATGCATTACCCAAGGAGGGAAAAAAATAAGGATCTAGGATTGATCGATAACATCTAAAGAGAGGTTAAAATACCCAAGTGGTTTAAGTTCTACATGATTGTAATATGAACTCTATATAAGAGTGTTGACTAAGGTCTAGTTTGATTCCTTGGAAAAAATAGATGATCCTTGACAATACAAAGAATGATTATACATAAAGAATATTGTATGGTGTATGATCACATGTCATGGAAGATATATGGACATGGTTAGGTCTTGTTAGAACCGTGAAGGACTGAAGATGAGATTTATAAATAATTGAAGGTATGATTGTCAAATATATTACCATTCCTAATTAGTATCAAGATTAAGAATGATGTCATAATAGTGAATATATAGAAGAGTGGTTAAAGTATGTATGTGTGGTACAAATCACTAAGGATGACTGTGATAACAAAATGTATGATCTTATGCTCTGGAAGAATATGTTTTGTGTCATAAAGAAAGAGTGATTTTTAGGTCACAATAACTGCAGGTAAGTGCATTTTCATAGTGATTAGGTTCTCTCGGGTGTCTTTAGGAAGTCTATATTTAAGGTTAAAGGATTGGTCTAAATGCCCCAATTTTTCTTCTTAACTAGAAATACATCAAAGGAGCTTAATTACCTATGTTTCTTGAGAAATGGAGCTAAGAAAATTACAGGTGGTCTATATGGTTGAAGAACCCTTATGATGACTATTGTATAGTAGTACAAGCACCTATAGTCATTTCAAAGGCCATTATAAGATATTTTCATAGCCAATGATGATACTCGAAGTTCGACCATCTTGAAAATTTCTTCAATGCAAGAAAAAATGATTTATCTCTTAGTATTTTTCATCTCAGTGAGTGTGCTCAAAGATGAAGGTGATTTATAAGGGTACAATTTGCATGTACATACCTGTAAGGTACTTATGTGTTGGGCCACAAGAGTTTTTTAATTTTTATAAATTTTTATAAGGGATACTTCTCAAGGTTGGTAACATGATCGAGGTATGAGAATAAATGTGCAAGAAAGATTCAAAAGCCAAGGTATGTTTTTCAGTTTGTATTTTAAGATTCTTGAGGCCATGGAGATACTATTACATTTTGAGAAATATATTCATGGTTTTTTTATAATGATTCATAAAATTTAAGTTTTATTTATCCTTTACATGGAAAGATAGGTATTTTATAGAGGTTTTGTGAATTGATCTCATGTTTATGAGTAAATATTGCGTCATAGTAGTGCATTGTAGTATATTTTACTTCATAACAATGAACTATATGTATGAAGGTTAGTAAAGGAGTCTCGGGGATACATTTTTTTAAATTATTCATAATGTAATATCTCAAAATGTGCAAAGGGTTTCAAATATAAGATCCGTGGAGATCAAATAAGTACATTAAATCTGAAATAGAAGAAAACGATGAGTTACGAGTTTACGAAGGTATATAAGGAAAGGGGGATTATCTTGTCATTCATCTAGGTGTTAAGGATGTTGATAAGGAAAAGTGACAAGGTTTGAAATAATAATTTGGCGACACCTATATCTCAACAATGTTTAAAGTATTGTGATGTGTTTTTCTCTCTATCTTAGTGTGTTATAGGTCTAATGAAGTCCATCTAGATAGCGGGAGCTTCTCTTGTTCCTTGATCGGGAATGTAAGGTGTCATGACTACTAGAGAGGTAGAATTGGTCATAGTTGCAGTAATAATGGATTGTTGAGAAATTCAAATATTCAAAAGGTCATAATCGCATGCAAATAAGGTAAATAAGACTAAGAGTGTGTCTCAAGTCGGGGGATTGAGATTGATCCCTCCATATGGCATATACAAAATGACGAATCTATATTTTTAAATTTTTAGTTAGAGAAGGATAGTAAAAAAATGGGGGAACTATAAGAAGTTGCATCATAGTGTGTTTGGGATTTTAGAGCATGGATAAGTTTGTCAAGAATAGACTAAAAAATTAGTTTAGGGCTCTTAGTCCCAAATGATGTTATGGAGGTATTAAAGGAAAATTGAGTTTTTGGCATAAGGGAAGATGTGAAACATGCATGAAGAAAATTTTGAAGTATATTAGATTAAGGGTAGATGGTTTTATGATCATAAAATGACCATGTATCATCATATGTTGTTGAAGAAGGAAAGAAAGAGTACACTCAATGGGGGAGTAAATTGAGCAAGTAAGTGTGTCTTGTCATTGTTTCATTATGTGTTGTCATTTTCCATGTTTAATCATCATTGTATTCATTACAATAGATTTCAAAAGGGGAAGAAGCATCGAAACATGTAAAATAGTCAAGTAGGTGTTTTTCTTTTGGTTACCATCAATATTTCGAAGGTGGTTACCATCAATGAAAAATAGGAAGATTATCGGCCATTGTGTCTTATTATTGTCATTAATTTCAATTATAATTATGGAAAAGGATGTCCTAGTGTCATATTAGTCTCCATTAGGTGTTAATAAAATGTCAAACATGAAGTTTGATCAATAGTAACATGATCGATGTGTTGTCGGGTTGTCTTGGCGTAATTCTAGCTTGTATAGCCATTGTATGAGATCTATAGATTTGGTAAATGGTTTTCATGAGGTAAAGAATGGTCCATATGGTGTATTACAGGGTGTCCGCACATGGTCATCATTGTCAATTCATGGGTTAATGGTTGAGTCATGTCATTCTAGACATATTCCTTGTCCTAGAACATGCAAAATGAGTTGGAGGTATGAGTTTTGGAGTTGATAAATCCTATACAAGAATTGGAAATTTTATGAGAAATGATATAAAATGTGTATGATGAGGTTTATGTCATTTTTCAAAGGTTTGATGGTGTTTCATTGTCCTTGGGAATCAATAAGGTGAAGACAAGCTAGGAAAGCAAAGGAAAGTCGCTATAATTGGAGTGTTCTATGCATATTTGAGTTAAATGGTGAGTTTTTACAGTTAGAGGATTTTTAATGATGTTTTATGACATATTTTAGGTCAAAGTGCTGAAAGAATTGCAAGATACATCATTTTTGGTAAAATTGTGTTTTCTAGAGTGTGTTTTTGTGCTAAAAATGGACATTTGATGCTCATTGTGAATTGTGTGTTTTACATGATATCTAAAGGTTTTGGGGATTTTTAACATGAAACTTAGAATATTTTACAAATATAATGACATGGTTTGATTTTCATGTTTTTATGAACGATCATTAAGAAGGTAAAGTGTTTTAAAACCCTAGTTAAAACACTAGGAACAAAGAAACTTGGAAAATTTTTACTATGGTAAGCATATTTTGATTCTTCTTCAAAAATTTATCATAGGATATTATATTGGAATCCTCTAACTTTCTTGAAAGTTATGTAGAGCATGTGACGATAAGTGGGCCACACTCAAAAAATGCTAGTTTTCAAAGATTTTTAGGTTATGGAAAAGTTTTCAATCAAAGGACTTGAATAAATCCACATTATTTGGATTTTGATAGTTCATATACATGTTGATGATAGTTTCAAATCATGATTAAATTATTAGAGGGAAAAGTGTGCCCAAGACCCGACCTTCGGGCCTAAAAGGGAAATTTTGAGCAATTGTAGAGATTGACTTGGTTGAAGGCCTTCCATTTAGATTTGGAAGGAAATTTAAGATGTTATGGAATTAATACTCAGAAAAATCTATAATGATGTATGGTTTGTCTCTTGGTGAAGATTTATAATAGGTTTATGAGCTTTTCTTATAGGACTTAATTTTGGTGTCTTGAAGTATTTTTGAGTAGTTATAGAGTTTGAGTTGTTTGGAGGTCTTCCACTTAGATTTTAAATAACATGTGAGTTGTTATAGAAACTAAATTTAGATAAATTTCCATTGATATATGGGTCCTATCTTTATTATTTGATGTGACAAATGAACTATTTAATTTTGAACACCTAATTGAGAGGTCTAAAGGTAAATTTAGTAGTGTTGGAAAATGGAAGTGATTGATGACTTGTGGGAATAGTTAAGAAAGTATAATGAACCTGGGTGTTGTATTATTGACATGTTTCATGTTTTTATGAAGTCTTTACAATGTATTGAGTTTCAATGGTTGTGGTCACAAGTTGACCTAGTTTGATTGTTTTATTACAAGACTTGTTTAACTAGAAGATGGATATAGAAGACTCACATTTTTGGTTAGTTGATGTTTTATAACTATTGGAGAGTGAAGAGGGATGAAATTGTTCCATATTGAAGGAGTTTATAAGTCTTTAAAGTTTCAACAAGGGTGCAAACCAATTGAGTTCCAAACACTTCTTTTTGGGTAGGTCAGTATTTAGATCTATATTTTGAAAACTACAGAGGTTTAGATCCTAATCCTATTCTAACTTGCAAGGAGACAGGGGTAGAAGTGCAAAAATTGAAACTAACTAAAGATGGTGATGCACCAAAAGGAGTGGTGAAACATATTTGTCATGCAAATAGACACAGACCAAAGTTCACAACATAAAACATACACAGACTGATAATGTATAATTTAGTATCTGAAATCAAGCAAATAATACAAGCGAGAGGATTGAAACCCATTCACATGAGCTTGCATTATCATTTCAATGTCAAAAACACGCATTACACCCTCAGAGAGGTAAAAGAAAACTGTTACAATCCTTGGAGAGGTCTGATCCTTCATCAATCACTTGTTGGCGGTGAAAGAAGAAGTCTGCTATGCCCAAAAAATGTTCCCCCTTTGGAATGAGCCAAGTCTGGCTTTTTACATTGCATGGGTCGAACCCAGGAGACAGAAAACGTACAAAGGCATGGGAGCCCATTCTTTCTTGACTTAAGTGCATTAAAATGGCATGGGGGACCTTACAAACCCATACCCTATCACTTTGACCGGATTACAGGAGAATGCGACCCATTCTGCATTAAATCTGGTCGTTGGAATGTCATTTCTGGCCATGAACACGCGTCAGAGCCGTTTCTCGATTTTCTCCCTCCAGACTACTCCAAAATGCAAGATTGACCCCGGAATCGTGTAGAGAATTTCACCAGCTTTCCGTTGATATAAAGAACGTGCAAATCGAGCTTTGGATCGAAAGTTATGGCGATCTGAAGATTTAGGGCACAAAACAGGTGAAAACGTGTTTTGAAATCTTTCCGCGCTCTGCCACCTGGATGACACGTGGCACGTGCTGATTGGATGAGAAATTCTCTCTCCTCTACCTTTCGTGGGCTTTCCTTTTGAAATTTTCTTGTGGGCCCTAGCTGGGACACGTGGCACTATCCCATTGGTTCGGGCCAGTGCTCGAAACTTCACCCTTTGACTTTTTGACTTTTTCCCCGTGACACGTGTCATGATTTCATTGGTTCTCGGCCCTGCCGGCTGTTTCGCGCCCTTCGCGTCTTTATGTCCCGGATGTCCCAGTGCTTTTTGTGCTGATTTCAGCCGAACCGGCCGGTTCGCGTCCATTTGTCCCAAATGTCCCAGTGCCTCGTGGGACAAATTCTTAGGTTCACCGGTTGATTCGGCCGTCGCGTCCTCGCGGCGGATGTCCCGCAGCTTTGACTGTTTGTTCCCATTTCACCGGTTCGGCCGGTTCGCGCCTTTTGTCCCACTTGTCCCACTTTGCTTCGGACTGTTTGTTCCCATTTCAGCCGAACCGGCCGGTTCGGGTATCTTTGTCCCAGATGTCCCAAAGCAGTTAGTGCGAAAGTTCTCTTTTTCGGCCGGATCGGCTTCTCGCGCCCGCCGCGTACTTCTGTCCCAGATGTCCCTGTTGCTATTTGGGCCACTGGAGGCTTTTCGGCCGATCCGCGCCTTGACGTCCCAAATGTCCCAATTGCTCCTAGGACTAGGACTTAGCCGATTTTCACAATTTTTCTGGATCAACCTACTTGCCTTCTGCAACCTTTTTTCCGCATTTTCTCAGAGCTTGTTCTTTTCAGCCTGGACAGGAGAGTTAGAAAATTTCCTGAAGGGACCCTAGAAACCTGATTTTTGCTCTGAATCAATCAATTTGCTTGGGATTTGAATATTCTGATGCATGTTATCAAAATTTACCCTGGGGGGTGAATTTTGGATAACAATTTGGCGACTCAGCGGGGTCATCTGCCTGCTAGATGAAAAGACCAGTTGCCTGAAGCAATCCATTGGGCATGGAGTCATCAAATATTCTATTTAGAATCCAAACTGACTCAGAATGTGCAAGGAGGAAGATGGAATGCCACCTGATGAAAGCAAAGACATGCTAAACATCTCCATGGACAGCAAGTTGTGCCAAGGCACTTAGGGAAAACAAAACTAACCTACAGCAAAACAATGTGCACAAGCACTTGGAGGAAAGAAAATCTAATCTAATATTTACAGATGTAGTGAACCTCCCTCTAGAAGCAACGCTTGAGATAGATTCCATTTACTGGAATCTGCAGTTCTTCACCATCCAATGAGGCCAATTGGAAAGCATTGTTGTTCTTGCACTTTGTGACCATGTATGGGCCACTCCAAATGGCATCAAATTTTGAATGCCTTCCTGGTTTTGCTCTGTCCACATCCCATTTCAACACTAGATCTCCTACTTGAAAAGATCTATCTTTGGCCTTCCTATCAAAGGTCTTCTTGATCAAAGCTTGATCCTTTTCCATTGCTTGGGATGCCTGATCTCTGATCTCTTGCAGCTCCATCAATTCTGCATACCTCACCTCCATGGGCTCAAATTCTAGCAACTCCAGCTGTTTCATGAGTTCCAACGTTGGCAACTCAAGTGACATGGGCAAGATTGCCTCTCTTCCATAGACAAGCTTAAATGGAGAGTTACCTGTGGATCGTTTGGGAGTTATCCTATCAGCCCATAAGGCTGATTTTAGCTTGGTATGCCAAGACCTTTGATTCTCATCAAGAGTCCTCCTAATGATCTTCAACAAGTTCTTGTTTGTAGACTCGGCCTGGCCATTACCTTGAGGGTAATAGTTTGATGAAGTGCTTAGGTAAATACCGTTCTTGACAGCCCACTCAGTCACCCTGGATCCAATGAATGCCAATGCATTATCAGAAATTATTGTGGCAGGTACACCAAATCTGGTTGTTATCTGCTCATAAAAGTCTAAGATGTTAGACTCATTTGCCTCTTTGAGTGCTACTGCTTCTGTCCATTTGGTGAAGTAGTCTGTGGCTGTCAAAATCCATTTGTGCCCTTGGCTCGAATTGGGATTGATGGCTCCAATGAAGTCCAGTCCCCACTGCATGAATGGCTGATCTACTGTAATTGGATGTAATGGAAGGGCAGCGAGTCTCTCTTTTCCTGTGAAGAATGCACAATTCTTACACCTCTTGATCCATGCATAGCAATCACTAAAGATTCTAGGCCAATAATAACCAGCCTTCATGATTTTTAGAGCTGTCACTCTCGGTGCAAAATGGCCACCAGATGGTCCATTATGAAATTCTTCTAATACCCTTTGGATCTGACTTGTGCTAATGCATCTCAGCAGCACTCCATTCACATCTTTCTTGAACAAAACTCCATCAACAATGGTGTACGGGACAGCCTGCAATCTGAAATGTCTCCTTTGGGTCTTGCTCATCTCCGGAGGGCATAGGCCTGTTTGTAGGAAGTGCATAATGCCTTGGGTCCAGCAAGGAGTCGGGGCAGCATTGTCTTCTTCTTGCCTGCCACTCGGCTCATGGCTGTCTTGAACTATCAAAACAGCCTCTTCTTCGTTGCATACTTCTTTTTGCTTTCCCAAAACCAGCTGCTCACACAATCCTTTCCCTCTTACCAGCTTGGTGATCTTGATCTCAATGTCATACTCCATGACACGGGTGATCAACCTGCCCTTTTCTCATTCAAATCCTTGTTGAGGAGGAAGTCCTTAACTTGACATGTGAGACCAGCAAGCTGGACCTTGTTGTTTGAGACTAAATGCTTGAATTTCTTCAAGCTCACGATTCTGCAAGCACATGTTTTTCAATAAAGAGTACCTCACTTCATGAGTCATCTAGGCTCTCTGGTGAAGAAGGCAATCGATTGTTCATCATTATCTTTGTTTGCTTTGTACGAGAATGGCAGAAATAGTGTCATCACCTCCAAATGCATAGAGGATGAAATCCTTGGAAAGTGCAGGTTGATGAGAGTGGGTGCACAGGAGATGGCTTCTTTGATTGCTTCAAAACTCTCCTTGCCTTACTGCGTCCATTTGAAAGCCATGCTTTTCTTAACATTTTGGTGATGGGCTTGACAAGGGCTGCAAAATCTGGGACAAACCTCCGAACAAAGTTTATCCTTCCCAGGAAACTCTGAAGAGCCTTCTTGTGACTTGGCAATGGTAGAGCTCTTATGGCTTCAACCCTCTCTGGATCAATTGCTAATCCTTCCTTGGAGACAATATGGCCAAGGAGCTTCCCTTCATGTGCAAGAAAGATGCACTTCTTAGGATTCAAAGACACTCCAAACTTTCTACACCTCTGAAACACTTGCCTGAGGTGAAAGAGATGGTCTGCAGCATTCTTTGAGAAGACAGTGATATCATCTAGGTATACCAGCACTATCTTGTTGATCAAGCCTTTGAATGCCATATCCATAGCTCGCTGGAATGTTGCTCGGCGTTCGACAGTCCAAATGGCATCTTCTTGTAAGCATATGTGCCCCATTTGGTTGTGAAGGCTGTCTTGAACTGGTCTTCCTCCTTTACCATAATCTGATTGAAGCCTGAGTAACCATCAAGTAGTGAAAACCTTTCTGAACCAGCTACGACTTGTAATATTTGCTCCATGGAAGGGAGTGGATAATGGTCCTTGAGAGAGGCTCTATTCAAATCTCTGAAGTCAACACATAGCCTGATCTCTCCACTCTTCTTTACATTTGGAACTAAGTTGTGACCCAACTAGAATGCTTGATTGGGAATATAATTGCTTGACTCAATCAGCTTGTCCAATTCTTTCCTCATGAGAGGCTCCATGTGTGGATTGGTGGTCTCTGTTTACTGCTTTGTGAGGCTTAGTATTTGGATCAATTGATGGTATCTTTGAGCTAAGTTGGGATTGAAACCTTTCAAGTCTTCATAGCTCCAAGCAAACACGTCAGGGAATTCTTGACATAGCTGTATGAACTCACACCTTTCTTGCTCAGTTGTCATCTTTCCAATTTGCAATGGCTTGTTCTCTTCTACCAAGATGGATACCGAATCTTCTCTCTTGACCTGAATGTTTGCTTTCTCCTTTCTAAACTGATCATTGGGGTTGAAAATGGACTCCAAAGTGATAAGTCCCTTGGGCAGCTTGTCAGTTCTCAGCTGTATCACTTGGTCACCATATTGCTGTTCCAACTTTTCTTGATTCTTAGCTGAGAACTCAGCTTCTTCTTGCAAGAAGTGGATGATTTGCTGGTCATTCTCAAATACCTGCCAACTGACATTGTTATCCGGCACTGAAGGCCTCACAATCACGTGGATGTTTGGTTGTACCTTGTCTTGTTGAATGTTTTCTACAATGTCAAAGGCTGCCCCCCTGCTGCTGAAGCACTGTCGGTGACTTGATTCTTTTCCTAGAGGATGGCTTTGATGCGAAACCCTCAAAATCTTCCATGAGGTCCCATACCTGTTCTTGTAGCACTTTGAGTAGATCATTTTTGGCGGCATCTTTGTCCCTTGACCTGATTTACAATCAGCTCACTGTCCCCAAAGACTTGCAAGTTCTTTATTTTTCTCTTGATTGCCCAATGCATCCCTTGCACCAAGGCTTCATATTCAGCAGTGTTATTGGAGCATGCAAATTGAAATCTAAAAGCTGAATAATACTTTACTCCTTGAGGTGAAATAAGCATGGCTCCACCTCCTGCCTTGTCTACTCCTTGATCCATCAAAAAACAGCTGCCATACCTCATTGTCATCCTTGTGGTTTGGCTTGGTGATGCTAGGAATAGGTTGACTTTCTTCGTGTATACAATAGACTCCTAGCTCAGATTCTTCTATTCCTTGATAAGGATCAAAAGCATGCACCTTGCTTGCCCATTCATCAAGAGTTAGATCCGGGATGTTTCCAACTTTAGTGTCAGTTTCATCAGTGCTTGGGTGATCTTCTTGATCAAATGCTGAGCAATTGGCATTAATCTGACTTGGAGTATAGGGCTCAATGTGGAAGTTTGCAATAGGTTCTGACCTAATTGTAGCCTTAGTTCCATACCTTGTTCTGAATAGCATGTGAGACCAATCAGCGGACAAATATCCCCCAATTTTGGCAGTGAAGTCCCTTGATAAACATAGGGCAAAGAGTGGTGGAAGGTCTATGACTGATATATCTTGTAAGACAACAACATTTGGACATGCATGCAAGGTAAGACTCAAACCTCTAATCACTCCAACTGTTGCTATTGCTGTCCCATCCAGCTGCACTACTCCCTTAGATGTTATTTCATACTGGAGCCCTAACTGATCAGCTATCTGTTTAGGCATTACTGAGCTACTTGCCCGGAATCTATCATGCAATTATGCACTAGCTGATTTCCAATGATTAACGAAACATAAAAAGGGGAGGCTTCAGCATTCTACCTTGTTGTGCTCCATGATTTCCTTGGTGGGCAGCATTTGTGAGTACCTTCTCTTGCATTTGGACTGCTTGATTTGAAGTTGGCCAATCCTTCATGGCACTTGCGGCAGATTTCTTTGGCACAGGATGGATAGGGATTCCCACATAGATATATTGACGTTTGTCTTCTTCATCGATCAATGATCTTGAATGGTGATGAAGGATCTCTCTCTTGTCCTTGGTTTGCACATTTTGCTCCTTGGATGTGGGCAGCAAGCGGTGGCATTTGAGTTGGCCTAGGGGTTGTTCTTGGCTGCCCTTGTGCATTTGAAGCGGGTTTTGCTTGCCGATCATTTGTGGAGCTGTGGAAGGTTGTGGATTGGTGGGGCTAATGGCTGTTCTTCACCCAAATTTCTCTTTTTGACCTTGTGTTGGCTGCTGACACCTTGAGAAGCTGCACGATTCATGCCACAGAAATCCTCTGCTTGCCAATTTACCAATGTGGTGTCATTTGGGGCTGATTGCTGTTGGAATGTTTCTTGTTGTTGGCTGTTTTCTTGATTGCTCTCACCCTCCACACCAGTAGTTGTTACCATTAAAGCTTGAGTCAAAGCACCATTGTAGCACATGGATTGATTATGAGGTTCATTACATGGAAAACACCAATCATACTCCTGGGCAATGTTGTTTTGTGCTGGTACTAATGCCTTAGAGGCAGATATGGCATTTGGATTATAGGGCTGGAATGGTCTATTGGCAGGAGGCCTTGTTTGATTCATATTTGCAGCTGGATTAGGTGGCCTTTGAGGCTGATATGGCTGCCTATTAGGTTGAGCTTGAGGCTGATACGAAGGTCTAAAACCTTGAGCTTGCTGTCTCTTGAGTGTGACCAGCTCATTACCTAAATTTTGCAGTTGCTTCATGACTTCTTGAAGCTCATTTGGGGCACTTGGAGATGAAGTGGAAGCTTCATTTGAACTCTGATTTCTAGGAGTGGGAGAAGGAGCTAAGACAGGTGCTTGACTAGTACTTGGGTTCTCTAAACTTGGATATAATGGCATTGGAGGCCTAGGAGCTAGCTTGCCAGCTTGAATCAGACAATTTTCAGCTCTAATGGCAATGCTATAAGCAGCAGGAATAGTTGTGCCTCCCATAGATTGAATCAACATAGAAATATCAGAATTTAAAGCTTTAAGGTAATATAGAAAAGCACCTTCTGCTGTTGGCCTGACTGCTACTGGAATTCTATCCCAAGACCTTTGAAATCTGAAGTTGAAGTCAGTTAGCTGCTCATTGGAAGCTCTCTTGATGGTTGTCAGCTGTTCCAAAAGAGACAAGTTGTCTCCCTTCTCTCCAAATTGATCATGAAGTGCAATACACAGCTGATTCTAGTTTGTGATAGAGCCAGCTTCAAGGCTCCTAAACCATTGCAATGCTTTCCCCTTGAATGAAGATGCCAGCAATTTGACAGCTACTTGCATCTCATTAATCTCATGGATTGCACAAATGTTAGCAATGTCCTTGACATGATCACCAGGAGTGGTCTGATTTTCTCCAGTAAAGTATGGGATGTTCTTCAATGCTGCAACTGGGATTGGATTTTGTGCATTGAGAGCAAGTGGGCTGCTGCCTGTGAAGTTGACATAGGGGTTCAGTGGTTGCGCCATTCTGATTGGTCGAAGAACTCTTGAATACTGAATGAAAGGCCGATCAGGTGGAGGAGTTGAGAGAGTTCTGTTTGGTGGAGATGGAGACCTTTGAATCCTTCTTCCTCTTTGCCTTCTTCTTGGAGATAATTGCAGATATTCAAACAACACCTCTTCTTCTCCAACTCTTGACCTTGTGATTCTTCTCATAAGCTTTCAGGCCTGAACTGCTGAAACCAATTGATTCTTTCTCTCGGAGTCGCCAGATATGCAAATAATAGCTCTTTTCAAGCAAGAAAACTGCAGCAGATGCACATCAACTTTTCTGCAATAAAAATGAGACCTCTAGGTCCACCGGGTGTGCCAAAACTGTTGTTGCAGACTCACAGCACCCCTGGATGCAGATCAGGGTTCTAGGTTGATCACTCTAGCATCCAGTGTGATTGCACAACATGGAAACCTCTCTCCAAGCGTGGGGACTTGTGAAAGTGAGAGAGGAATCTCAGTTAGAGGCTGGTTCCTCAAACTCCTCTGATTTAGATCTATATTTTGCAAAACTACAGAGGTTTAGATCCTAATCCTATTCTAACTTGCAAGGAGACAGGGGTAGAAGTGCAAAAATTGAAACTAACTAAAGATGGTGATGCACCAAAAGGAGTGGTGAAACATATTTGTCATGCAAATAGACACAGACCAAAGTTCACAACATAAAACATACACAGACTGATAATGTATAATTTAGTATCTGAAATCAAGCAAATAATACAAACAGAGGATTGAAACCCATTCACAGAGCTTGCATTATCATTTCAATGTCAAAAACACGCATTACACCCTCAGAGAGGTAAAAGAAAACTGTTACAATCCTTGGAGAGGTCTGATCCTTCATCAATCACTTGTTGGCGGTGAAAGAAGAAGTCTGCTATGCCCAAAAATGTTCCCCCTTTGGAATGAGCCAAATCTGGCTTTTTACATTGCATGGGTCGAACCCAGGAGACAGAAAACGTACAAAGGCATGGGAGCCCATTCTTTCTTGACTGCAGGTGCATTAAAATGGCATGGGGGACCTTACAAACCCATACCCTATCACTTTGACCGGATTACAGGAGAATGCGACCCATTCTGCATTAAATCTAGTCGTTGGAATGTCATTTCTGGCCATGAACACGTGTCAGAGCCGTTTCTCAATTTTCTCCCTCAGACTGCTCCAAAATGCAAGATTGACCCCGGAATCGTGTAGAGAATTTCACCAGCTTTCCGTTGATATAAAGAACGTGCAAATCGAGCTTTGGATCGAAAGTTATGGCGATCTGAAGATTTAGGGCACAAAACAGGTGAAAACGTGTTTTGAAATCTTTCCGCGCTCTGCCACCTGGATGACACGTGGCACGTGCTGATTGGACGAGAAATTCTCTCTCCTCTACCTTTCGCGGGCTTTCCTTTTGAAATTTGCTTGTGGGCCCTAGCTGGGACACGTGGCACTATCCCATTGGTTCGGATCAGTGCTCGAAACTTCGCCCCTTTGACTTTTTGACTTTTTCCCTGTGACACGTGTCATGATTTCATTGGTTCTCGGCCCTGCCGGCTGTTTCGCGCCCTTCGCGTCTTTATGTCCCGGATGTCCCAGTGCTTTTTGTGCTGATTTCGGCCGAACCGGCGGTTCGCGTCCATTTGTCCCAAATGTCCCGATTTCGTCGGGACAAATTCTTAGGTTCGCCGGTTCGGCCGGCGATTCGCGTCCTCGCCGGATGTCCAAAGCCCATTTTGGGATTTGTTTGTTCCCATTTCACTTTGACCGGTTCGGCCGGTTCGTGCCTTTTGTCCCACTTGTCCCACTTTGCTTGAATGTTTGTTCTATTTGGCCGATTTCGGCCCCGGCCGGTTCGGGTATCTTTGTCCCAGATGTCCCAAAGCAGTTAGTGTGAAAGTTCTCTTTTTCGGCCGGATCGGCTTCTCGCGCCCGCCGCGTACTTCTGTCCCAGATGTCCCTGTTGCTATTTGGGCCACTGGAGGCTTTTCGGCCGATCCGCGCCTTGTCGTCCCAAATGTCCCAATTGCTCCTAGGACTAGGACTTAGCCGATTTTCACAATTTTTCCTGGATCAACCTACTTGCCTTCTGCAACCTTTTTTCCGCATTTTCTCAGAGCTTGTTCTTTTCAGCCTGGACAGGAGAGTTAGAAAATTTCCTGAAGGGACCCTAGAAACCTGATTTTTGCTCTGAATCAATCAATTTGCTTGGGATTTGAATTACCAACATACATTGGTCCATATTATGAGTTTTTAATGAATGTGTTGTTATATTTATAAGTTTTAATGGTTTATATCCTTGGTGTGGACTAACTCATGTTATTTCTTTGAATTGGGAAGCATATAAAAGTGCATGTTTGGTTCACATTTTTAACTAGTTGAGTAAGAGGGGAAAATGTGATCTAGGTGAGGAAGTGAAGGTGGATTAGAGTCATCAAGATAGAGATGATGATGTTTGTGAAATTTTGAAGAAGGTTAAAGAGCATGTTTGCAAGGTTTTGAATCCAAAATCAGTCCATGGAAGAAGTATAGAGCTATTTGAAGGAGAGAGAAGTTGATGAGGGATTGATGTATTTTTGAGCCGAACTTCGACCACAACCAGCTGTGGGATCAACATATTTTTAGAGATCATTCTTCCGCAATATCTCTTATTATGAGTCATATTAATAGGTTTCTCTTGTTGTGAGTAATATCAACAAGGGTTTATGGGTTAGTGCTCCTTGTGGGGTTGGTACCTCACTAAATAAATCTCTTGTGATGTGTAATAATCACTTGAGTCCTTGATTTTTCATATAAGAAATGGTTTTTAGTGGGGTTTCTTCCCCATGAGGGGTTCCAACTTACAAATTGTGTCTAAGTGTTTTCTCTCATGTTTCATGTTTATTTGAATGTATGGTGCACACTTAATAAGCTCATATTGAATGTATATGATTGAATGGATGTTGCAAACAATAAAAAATTAAGTAGGATATTTTTAGGATTGATTCACCCACCCCGTGCTTCCAATAGTTGGTAGCTAGACATTATGTTCTTGGTGGTAGTTGGTAGGATGTGATCACCATAAGAATGCGGTAGAAGATCATTTAATGGATAGTTTATTGCACTTTCCTTGATTTTTTCATGCGTAGGATGTTTTGGTGAGTTTTTCTTTGACCACTCCATGCACATAGTATATAGTTTATGGCTCTTTGTATATCACCTTGTTTTAATTAGTTTTAATAATCTCATTTTTGGAGCATGTTTTTTATCATACATGTTGGTAACTCGTGTTCGGGATAATGTTTTTATGATTTGTAAAATGGAATAAGTATTAGTTTCAGATCTCCTTTTGAAGCATTGCTATTATTTTATTGAATATGTTTTGTTTTGGAGTTTATGTGCGGTAAAAATGAACCTGAATAATTAGTTACAACTCCAAATTTAAGCTTGGTTGGTAACATGTTGCATACGTTTTTAAGGTTATTGGATGAAATGTGGGTAAATAAATATGAGGTTTTGATCTTGTAATTCCCATTTCCCTTAGACCCTTTTTATGATATTAGATTTGTGTGTCTTAGATTTTTATCTATTTAATTTTGGACACACTAATAGGGGCTTTGATATTGATACTTTGGGAGATTATTTATATCATCAAGACATGAAAAACTCAATTAAATGGAGTTGATGTTTATATATGAATATATATTATATGCGAAGGACGATGCTAACCTTGTGATGCAAGATTATGGTATTATTATATTTATATTGATCATGTGATTATTTTATGATTGTGAAAATGTCCCAACATTTGCATTTTTATAACTTTAAATCATGGAATGTTTTACTAACACAAGTTTGCTCGAATTTATTTTATTACATGTAATTATTATAATAATGATTATTTATGATTGATATTAGTGTATCTTATCGTAGTGATCTTTATTATATGCATATGTATGTTTGGAAATATTTTTACATATTTGGTGTGCATGTAGTGTGCAACATTATACATGATATATATATATTATATATATATATATATATATATATATATATATATATATATATATATATATATATATATATATATATATATATAACACATGTGGACCAGGGACTAAGAGGAGAAGAATGTTTGGGCCAAGACCCCTTGGCCACCTTGAGAAACATGGAGTGTGGATTAGAAAAGTGGCTATGACCTTGTAAAATTTTTATAGTTATTTGATTTATTTTGGCATACCTATGTTGAGGCCCCCTTTGGTTTTTCACCCTTTTGTTTTCTTATATTTGGAAATTTTGTTTTTTTCCCTCTCCTCATGTGATTTGATTTTTCTATGGTCCCATTGGTTTGTGTGAATAAATTAATGAGTTCCAAAACCCAAAAAAGTAATGGAAGGGAGGATTTTGTTTTAGAGTGAAGTTTTTTGGTAACCATCTTATCACATAACCTTTTATTTACTAATTTAAAAACATCCCTTACCCATAGCCTAACAAAGTTAAGGTAATTATTTAAGATTTTTGACATTTTTGTAGATTTTTTCATAGGGCTTAAATGAACTTTGATTTCTTAGTTGAATTATAGTATTAGGTGGATATTTTACTTTGATTATTGATGTGATTTTTGGGTGAGGGATGTGAAAGGTGATGGCTTGCTTTTTTCCCTTCTTAAGTCATTTATTTTCCCTTTTTAGATTTTGTGTGTGTCCTTGATTTGGGATATAATTGTATTTTGAAAAATCTTGGGAGAAAATAAATGTTCATGGGGAAAGGAGTGTACCTTGGGTGAGGTAGAGAAGGTACTCCTAGTTGGAATCCATGTGGATCCAACTCACCATTACCACTTTCTTATTCTATAAATAAGTGTTGTGTTTAGTATTTCGGGGTTGGAAAAATTTCAATCTTATTTCTTTTGTGAAATTTGTGCTTGGAAGAGCTTGAAAAGTAAAGAGTTTTGGAATAAGCAATGAAAAAAACCATGGATTTGAGGTAGGGATTTGAAACCTTGTTTTTACATTTTTAAATTTATCTTGCATGATGAAAATGGTTTTCTTGGGTGGTTTCTTTACTATGTTTCTTTTGATCATTTCAGTCCCTTTTCAAGTTGTTTTCTTTGTTGCATCAAAATGAGTTTGGATGGGTAGAGAGATTTATATATTCAAGTGTTGGAGGGGAGTATACAAGGTTAGTTTGGTAGAGGGAAAATGATTTTTAGGATTTTTGTGGATTTGATATCGTGGTATTTCATTTTGAGGGAGTTGGGGTAGATAGGGGTTTTCCTTTGGTGAAGGGGAAAGTGGTAGTTTAGGAGGTATAAGATGCAATGGAGAAATAAGGAGGTTGGTAACTTGGAGGTTCAAGGCCAAATCCCCCTACCCATTTGGAGCTATAAGGAGACTAACCCACATTCCTCTCTCTTCCACTTGGTTTTTTTTTTTGCAAACCTTTATTCTTGTTTTTATTTCTTACATTTTCCTATTTGATTCTTATGTTTTTGAGTCTTATGGAGCTATACCATTTTTTTTTCTTCTCAAGGGGGTTGTTGGTTCATCTAATGTTCATTTTTTAGGGATTGGGGAGCATTGTATAAAATATCCCCTTCCCCAATGGGTTTGGTTGGGTGGAGAGTTCCATTTGGATCCCCCATGTGTGCTTAGAGATAGTTGGAGATGACTATTGGTTGGACCTTGCAACTCTCTCTTCCTATTTTTATGGAGAATTTACCTCCATTATTTTTCCATTGTAAATTTTTATCCTTCATTTTGTGATCCTTGTAAAGAAGCATTTGGGGCATTGTAATGTATTCTATGTAATGGGTGTTGTAAAACTGAAGAGGATTCATTGTGATATTGTAAAATTGTAGCTTAAATGCAATTGTGAGAATGTAAAGTTCACTTTTACAATTTAACATTTGAAGATTTTCCTGAAGATAAAATTTAATGCTCTCTGTTAGTGTTAAACTATTTAAATCTACATTATATGGGGTTTTAAGAATGAATCTTGAAGGGTAGTTTAAATTAAATCTAGATATCATGGGTTATGAGGTGTTTTTGGTGTATCAAGCTTCATTGGAATTCAATTAGTGCAATCTGGTTCATCCCAACTAGTAAGAGAACATTTGCAAGTAAATGTGCTCTTACTAGATGGGATACACATGGGTATGGCCATCCTTCCATGTAACATCCCAACTAGTAAGAGAACATTTGCAACTAAATGTGCTCTTACTATATGGGATTAAAATGGGTATGGAAATCCTTCCATTGAGCTTGCATGAATGGGTGACAAAATTAATGGTGTACCTCATCAACTCCATTTTTTACCTTGTTGTTGCATTTTCAAAAGGAATTTTTAATTGTGAATTATCTTATTAAAAGTCTTGTAATATTGTTGTTTTATATTGTACCTCATTATGTGTTTGAAATCAATGTATATTACAAAACTTGTTTTTGATATATAGAAACTTTTAATGCTCCTAGAAATGAAGTTTTTACTTTCCATTACAACTGGTTAATAATGTAAGTAATCTATTGTTTAGAATAAGATTGAAATTTATATTCTATTGTAGATTATCACTTGGTAAATATTTTAGTAATCTCGTTATATAGGGAAATATAGTTTTTATGTATGGAGAAATATTGGTATTATTGTCTAATTTTTTTCCAAAATAGAAGAAATATCTTTGTACTACAATAAAAATAGAGCAACTTTTAAACTATCTAGTTTCATCTTCCTATATAGGAAACCATTTTATTTTCTACAACTTACGAATATATTGGATATGCTTATAGCTACCTTAAAATTAGTATCAAGTATAGGATAAGTAATCCCTAAACATAGAGATAGATACGTAACACTAATACTTCCTCATAATTCCTCATTTTATTTTATAAAGAAAAGGGTCCACCACCTATTCTCTAACCCTACTTCCCCTACTCTAATATCCTGCTTCTACCACCATGGTCACTTCGTCCTCCCTCACCATTCTCATCTTCTATTTTTTTCTGTCTAGCCACCGTACACAACATGAAACAAATAAAACAAAAAAATATTACCGGTAACTTAGTCATAGAAACCTTGAAAGGGTTAATAATTGATTAGTGAATAAATTGACTTATTATATCATCCCTATAGCTATAGATTTTTCTCTTAAATACATTAATTAATGTGTGAGGGATGTTCTAGATAGTTATATCCAAAGTAAGATTGATGCATTTATCCTTATCTTGTTTCATGTGAACTAATGACCATAGGAATTCCCACTAACTGCCTTTATGAGTGATGTGATGACATGTGTAGGTTGATAAAGCACATTTTCTTCCAATTTTTATCAAGTCATAGTCAAGGAGACTGAGTCCTTTGCCACTATGTCATTCTGAAGGATTTTCTCATAACAACCTACAAACAAGGACCCTATTTTTAGCTATATTACAAGATTTCATTGAGAATTTATGAGGTTGTTATTAGTTAAATCTATTTCTCACAATTGTGGCATGTTCTATAACCAATTGTTTCTGTAAGACACCTCCTTGAAACTATTTTGTAGTTAGTAGTTTTCAATACAATTTTATATATCAGTTGATAGTTATTTTCAGTATTATGATGGAGTATGTTCTGAACTCATTTAGATCAATATAATCTATGTTGTTTTGAGTATCTATTGGTGTTAAGTACCTCAATCCCGAAGGAGAGAAAGTTTTCACTCAACCGGGGATTGGAGGATTGGTGTTTTATGCATAATATTTATTCTTGATAAGTTAAAGTTTCAGTATATTGATTCGAATGATTATTTGAATGTAGTATTATATTTCCTTACTATCATTTATTTAGTTAAACATTTCCTTTTGAAATCATTTTACTACAACAACATTTTTTCAAAAGATTAAATGCATTTCCTGAATTCTATCTTTCATTTCTTTATCTTAGAATTGTATTTACTTTCCATAGTGTAGAGAGAACAAGAGAAAAATAGTAGCTTAAACCCCCAAGGAGAACTATCACAAAAATATGTTGCATAAAAATTCTCTCCATACAACCTTGAACACATTCCTAGTTTATAACGACACCAAAAATTGAATATGTTGTTTAAATTATTGGAAATTATAATGACCCATCATATTTGGTGTCGTTTCAAGTAACACCATAAGAAAAACATGTCATTCTATTCACATTGCATGTTACGGGTGTTAGTGAAGCTGAGTTATGCAACCAGTAAGAATCCTAAGCCTTGATTACACAAATAATATTTATGCACAGGCCACAGGATGATCAAGGGAGATTTATACCTCGCAATATACAAAATAATATATCCTACCAAAACATGTGAATTAAACACGATAAAGTGAATATGAATCTAATACAATGTCCAAGAGTGATACTGAACAATATACATCATCTTATTTAGAACCTGAGAAACTTTCAAAAATGGGAGACAATGGAAATGATGACGACATACCCTTGAATAGAACCTTTACTTATCCCATTTTCTTAAACCAGGGATGAGTATGCACCTATGAAAACATTTCCCCATATATTATTCCTATCTTTTGTGGAATGTCCACAAAATATCCAAACCAATTCTTGTTTGAATTTAAAGTCCTCTTCTAGACATATGACTACAATATAGATAACTAGAAACTCAATTTTATTTCTTCTACCCTCAAAGAATATTCCATGAGGTAGTTTATGGGATTGATCTCAAAATCCATTCATTTATGGGAATAGATGGATACATCCTTTTGGAAAAATACCAAGACTACTACAAGGGAAGAGATAGGATAGGGGAAGAATTATTTTAGATGAAAATATTGAGGATGATTTGGACAAATTTATTTTTATTCATAGGAGAAGTGGTTATAAGTTGACTACAAAAATAACCAAGGCAATATTTATTAAATTACTTGATGATGAATATAAGGACTCCCTCCATCTCATGGGAGGTGGTGATGTATACAAACTTTTATGGAATATATTAATGAGTTATGTAGAAGCTACTCTAGAACAAGGAGAGGCCTTAGATGAAGGAACACCTAAAAAAATTCTTTTATACCTCGAAGTTCTAGAGAAAATGTCCAACATGAAAGCATACATATTTTCACAACTAAATTCAACCATAGTTAGGCTAAAAGATAAAAAAATATGCAACATAACCTTTAGATATATATTACCCCATATGTAGGAAAAGACATCATTTGAAATAATTCCCTTTAGATATCACATAAATGTTCTTGATCTGTGATGTTCCTGACCATGATACCAATGATTTTGAACTCTTACTTGAGATAAAATAAAAATTAAATTCCATAACTCATCAAAATGAAGAGGTAAACTTTGTTCAAAGATAAAATAACCAGTCTACTTATGCCCCTAGACCTACTTAGAATCCTTGGATGATGTCACGGCACAATCGACTCCTCCACTAACTTGGGGAAAACCTAATTGGAAACCACCAAGCTAGATGGTGTACCCATAACCACCACCATGGATTCCTCCATACAATCAACAAGGTTAGGGACCACTAGCCAATGCACTTCCATGACCAGACCAAAATTGGGCACCCCAGTAGGATTCTAATTAGCCAAAGAGGTTTAAACAATAACAACAAGCTTTAATGCCTCCACCACAACAAAATTACTAGCAAGAGAAATCAGTACAAAATCAACTCCCATACTAGCTTGTCTTAAACCCAAAAAAATCAACAAACAACTTCAATTAATGAAGCGGTATAGGGTGAGACAATGTTGGTAAATGTCATTAACAACTTGCAGTTGAGATCTGGAAGAACAGTGAACAATCGTCCTATATTTCTTTGAAATAACCGAGGAAAGTTAGAGGATACCTAAGGAAAGTGAGGATAATTTTAACCAAATAGGAGACACCGGGAGTTACCAAGAGAAATAGAAGAACATGTGTACCACTCCTTTCCCAAAAATAATAAAATAAATATAGAATGAGGAAGAAACGACACTATTTCAGGAGTTGAAAAGATGAATATTGAGGTCCCACTTCTGAGAGAAATAAGGGACATTCCCAGAGTAAACGAGACCATTATAAACTATTACATAAAGACACCAAGAAAGAAGAATAAATACCAAAAAATAATCAAAGTAAAAGGAAATATAGCTAACTTTATAGGTGGAAAAATTATCTCACCAAAATATAGGGATCCTTGGAGTCCAGTAATTACTATTTTTGTGAATGGTCAATCAATATCCAATGTTTTGATGGATCTTGGTGTTGCCATTAATTTCATAATGTACACATTTAATTTCTTTTCCTTAATAGGATTGTATCCAACCAAAATGTCCTCCTATTGGTAGATCAATCTATCAATCTTGGGAGTATCTGGTAGATTTTATGGTCATACACCTAAAGATTAGAAGTTAGGATACCCATTTATCTTAGGATGATCTGGTTAGCTATGTTGTCACATACATTGACTATAGGTCAAGAAAAATGACTATTTTAAATGGGAAAAAGAAAATAATATTTCCCTTTATCCTCCTACATAGCCATATGTGGATGTTTGTGAATCGTGTGGGTAGCTTTTTCAGATACTAACAACATAAGTTCTTCTTATCTAGCCACCATTGCAATGAAAAATCATATGGAAGAAATTTTTGAGCCATACCCAATGTTTGATGAAGATGATACTATGGCTACAAAAACTAGAATTATGGCTATGGAAATCCAAAATATGGCTACATAAATGATTGTTTTGAACTCAAAAGAAAACAACACCTTGGTAAGTGACATTTCTATTGAATATTGTGAAGATATCTATGATTACCATGGAAATATAACCACTGATTTTCATTGTCCTTTAGCCAAGGTTGTATCCCTTGAAAACATGATTATTCTTCACATGCTACAACCTCATGCTTGTCCCTTGAACTCTTTTATTGTTGAACTAGAACTTTTTATCTTCAAAGACACTAAACAAGTAACTTTTGAGGTGAGAAAAGAACTAACTATTGGTAACAATTTAGGAGACAAGCAAGAGACTAAGATCATTGATATATTGAGGAATCATTTGAAAGATTTTTCTTGGGACTATAATAAAATGAAAGGGATCCATCCAAGTCTATGTAATCATCATATTTACCATGAGTATGTTAAACTAGTCAAAAAAACCACAACGTAGGATTAATCCATCACTTAGAGAAATTTTCAAAAAGAAATAGAAAAAAATTGAGGGTAGGATTTATCTATCCAATATCTGATAGTCAGTGGGTATCACTGCTTATTATAGTTCCCAAGAAAAATGGTAAGTGGAGAATCTATATAGATTATAGGGAGCTTAATAAAGCCACCAAGAAATATTACTTTCCCCTACCCTTTATCGACTAGGTTTTGGAAAATTTGGCAAGTAAGAAATACTTCTCCTTCTTAGATGGGTTCAACGGATATAACCAAATCAGTATAGCACCTATTGATCAAGATAAGACCACCTTCACTTGTCCCTAGGGTACATTTGCATACAAAGTTCTACCATTTAGATTGTAACACACCTACCACCTTTCAAAGAGCAGTTTTAGATATTTTTGCAGACCTCACCAATGACTGTGTTGAAGTTTATATGGATGATTTTACTATCCATGGGTCTAATTTTGAAGAATCCTTGAGTAATATTGAAAAAGTGTTAACCAGATGTGAGAAACACCAACTCTCCTTAAGTCATGAAAAATGTTTGATAATGGTTGATCAGGGAGTTGTCTTGGGTCATCATATTTCTGCTAAGGGTATCCAAGTTGATCCTAAAAGATAGAAGTCATTACTAAATTTCCTACACCAACAAATCAAACTAATATCAAAAGTTTCCTTGGACATGTAGGATATTATAGATGGTTCATCAAATATTTTAGTAAGATTGTTGCACCCATGTTCTCTCTGCTGGTAAAGTACTTTGTTTTTAAATGGTCTCGTTAATTTTAATAAGATTTTGAAATTATGAAGGATAAATTGACCACTGCCCTGGTTTTGAGAGGATCCAATTGAGGACAACATTTTCATATTCACCCTGATGATTCTAACACAACAATGAGAGTTGTTCTTGGACATAAGGATGAGGAATACCAAATGTATGCTATCTATTTCATTAGCAAAAATATGACCCACATAGAGAGAAACTATAGGACTATAGAAAAGTAATTCCTAGTTGTTGTTTAAACTCTAAATAAATTAAGACCATACACTATTGTATATAAAATCTTTTTGTATACTTACCATTCAGCCATAAGATATTTTATGAAAAAACCAGTAGTAGGGGCATGATTATTAGGTGGTTACTTATTTTGTAGTAATTTACCTTCAATATTTTTGACAATCCTAGAAAGGCCAATTTCATTATTGGCATCCTTTAGAGATTGAATGTTTCAGAGAAGAGGAGGCAGTCCAAGATCACTTTCTAGATGAGCACTTGTTTGAAATATTAGCACATCCTCCATGGTTTTCTTGATCTTGCCAACTATCTAACTACAGGAAGTTTCCATCTTACTTTACTAGTAAAGAACGTAAAATATTAGTAAAAAAGTGCTACATATAAATGGTGCAATGGAATTTTGTTTAAATGTTTTCTGATATGATTCTTCATAGGTGTGTTCGAGAAGATGAAGTGTATGACATACTAAGATCTTGTCATGATGAACCTAGAGGAGGACATTACTCAGTGAAGATGATAATTCACAAGGTCCTCGAGGTGGGTATTGGCCCTCACTCTACAAATATATCAATAAATATGTTTGGAAATGTGATGCATGTTAGAGAATGGTGTAGACACAAAAATTAGGTCATACTACCCTTATAACCCCATTAATTAAATTAACCATACCTTAATTATTCATATCCCATAGTGCACATGATTAATTGAATTAATTAATTAAATTAATTTAAATAACATCCTCACTTAACCACCTCACCTAGCCAACTCACCTAGCTACCTCACTCCATGACCCACTCAAACCCCATCAATGACCTAAGACCAAGTGTAAGCCTATCCTAACCAATTAGGACTTAGTCTAAACCTAGAAATAAATCCTATTAAAAAACCTAATTGGACCCTTACTCCTTCCGTAATCTATCACTCAAGACTCAAACAAATATTCAAGACCACGCCAAAAATAGCAACAATCATTCTAATCTTGACCAACCTAGATATTCCTGCCTTAATCGACATTAGTTATAGCTAAACCGACATTGGTCCCCTAACCATCGTCGGTTAGGTTAAATACATTTCCAAAATCCTTTGCTGAGGTTAGTGATTTGATTCAGGATCTCATACGAATAGATAATTAGAGTAATCATATTTTTCGAAGCACCTGTGCAAAGGAAAACACACAAGAAAACTACCAACCATTTTCATCCATCATCTTCTTCATGATCACAAATTCACATAGAGAATCATGGAGGTTCAAACTTTCGTGGCATGAATATAACTTCTCTTCTCTCCAAATCTTTTCCATTACCATCCTCATTACCTTTACTCTCTATACCCATTATTCAAGTAAGTACCTTATATCTCTTTAGTTATATTTGTTTGCTTTCAGTAAGATTTATTATTCATCTCAGTAATTTATCCTTTTGTACATCCGTACACCTCCCTTCCTCCCACCAACTTATCACCCTACCATACCTGGACCTTCCACATGTCTTCCCCCTATCCTAATCATCTATGAACCTTTTAGACCATTCCACGACCTCACCCCCACCATTTCCATCCTTTTTGCAATCATAGAGAGTTTGAAGACCATTTCTAAGAGATTTTGATTAACTACCCTACCAATGCTGGTTAGCCAACCGACATTGTTCATCCTGCAAAACCGACATCGGTCACACAGACAACATCAGTTACTATGTCTGGAAACATACCTTAGACCAGCGAGCTCATACCCATTCCCTAACAACCCAGAATCACTCCTAATCTTTACCAGATCTTACCCAGAGCCTATACTAGACCTACAACCCAATACCATCCCATCACCTGACCCGTTTTGACCTCAATCACCTTTTATATGACCTTTCTTATTTTTTTGCATGAGATACCTAAATCATTTCAATTCCAATAAGATTTTTTTTTTTTTGATAACATTAATATTGTTATTTAAAAAGTGGATTGACATGAGATGTTCAGAAGCATCACGCTTCCTAGATCTAGCTTCGCTAGGTAGTCCACTTTTTTAATATATTTTTGTTGTTCCTCCTAGCCAAAAGGGATTATTCACAATCAAAGCATTGGATAAGGAAATCAATGTTAGGAAATTAATATTTATTTAGGTGAATTTATTTACTATTACCATGAGTAAATACGGTAATATAATTTGTTGGTATAATTTATTATATTGTTGAAGATAACAATATATTATTCTTAGAGTTTGTTATACATGTGAATAAAATTCGTGTTAATTGTTGTAACACCTTCCTCTTTTCTAGGAGGTTGTTTAGATTTTATGATGGCTATATAATAGCCTAATGTATTGCATGAGATATTCTGACAAATAATATATTGAGATATATATAATGATTATTATTATATTCGTGTGTAAATCTCTCTGATAATTAATATTTGGTATCAGAGCGTCTTATGTACCTGATCAAGATGATTTAATTGCAAAGGGGAAATTCAATCTTCTTGATTTCGTGAGCATGTGAGTTATTATTTGTATAGATCATTTTTTATTTACAGTAAAGATGATTAATACATTCCATGTAATGTATATGTAGTATCTTCAATCTGTACATATACATCTGAAATATTGGGAAAGTGCCTTTAGTTTTATATGCTCTTTATCACCAAGCTTGATATGTGTAACTAAATAGCTCCCGGATTGGAAATAATATAGATCTGCAGTCTTTATTATCAGTAAGATCTCCTCAAATGGTCTAATTTTCTGCCAAGCACATTAGTTGTTCAAAAAATTCATTCCAGTTGATTGTAGTGTCAAGTCTTCTCCTCGTATATGTTTTTGGTTAATAGTTGAAGATTTGTTCATGGTTTGTATTTGTTAACAATCTCAACATTGCATACTTATCTTGAAATATGTGCATCTTAGTGTGGATCTACATTAATATTGGTGATTCGTTCGATTTATTTGATTTTTACTCATATGTTGACGAATTCTTGTGAGTTCCATCTCACTTGATTACCATCCATATCTCTATCAGCTCAATGAGTTATCCATAATCAACACTTGTAGTTAAACTCCCAAAGCATTGAAATTCTTTTCGATTGGATATTTATGGTCACTTGCTACAATTACAATCCACTTACATGTATCCTTCATTGTGATTTAGGAGCCTCTAGAATAAGCACAACATCTTCTGAGTGATCATTATAAATCATTGAGCATCAAAGCATTTACACCTGCCCAGCTCATAGATCTACATCCAAGTATTAGTAGCTACGGATCAAGACACCGAGGGAGACATCATCTACAAACCAAAAGGTCATAAATTAAAAACAAATAATTTGATTACTTTTTTATTTAGATTGTAATATTTTAAATAGGTTTAAGCATTTAGTGGTGACCGATGTTTTATTGGTATGTATGTTTCCTTTGGATATTTGGTGTTAAAAGAGTTAGTATTAGAAAAATTCATTGTGGGTATTTTATTATCTCATAGTCGATTATTTAATTGAGTCCATTGTCCATCAAAATGTGTCAAAATTCCACGTTAAAGTGTCTTAACGATATTTTAAAGTATTAATGTCAAGTGTTTTTATTATTATTATAGTGTCATTTATAATTATGTCATATGTTATCATGAAATGTATCGTCATCAAAAGTTAGTTGTTTGTATCAAGTCTGTTTCAATGTAGAGTCATTTTTATGATTCAAAGTGTCATTTTCAAATTTGTGAGTTATCCTCAAAAGATTGAGTCATTGTAAAAAGTTAAGAGTTGTGAAAATTAAAAAAAATTGTCTCATGCACGCACTTTCGGTGTTATGTGAGGTCTAGTAAAATAAAGTTTTTCACATTGCAGGAGGGAAGAATAAGCTCAATGTGGAAACAAATATGCTTCATATTTACATCTTGCTTAGTTAGAAGCATATTACTTGGGAGGACAGAGAGTCAATGGAGGATAGAGGTCGGATAGTGACCTCTTGTTAGTCGCCAATGATGGGGCCGCTTCAATGCTTTAGTGACACATGTGTGTGTGGCGTGCCTTGTTTTAGCATGTTGTGTGTTTGATTTCAGCATTTCAGTTTGGTGTGATTTTAAGTGTGAATTCAAAAATAGGAATAGAAGTTCATTCTTGTTCACTGGTATGTGGCTATTCCTATTTCCCCTATGCAAAAACATAGTCAAAAGTAAATAACACAATGAAATGCAACATCATGAGTCTTGAGGAGGTTGAATAGTCAGATGTGTTCCTATTCATACCAAGGTTTGTGGTTATCATTTGGAAAACCATTGAAGACTATTCAGATGTGTTCATGCTTGAGTTACCACATTGCTAGGTCATATATGTTCCCTAGAGTGAATGGTTGATAAGCAGATGATTCTTGAGCATGTTCCCATCCTCGTTGGTCAAATGTGTTCTTGACAATGCATGGTCTATAAGAAGTTGATGTGTTCCTTCTTCTACCTTTAGTTGGAGTGTGTGCCAACGTCATGAGCGCACAGAGGTGGTAGGCTGTAGAGGAAGTCTGAAAATTGTTTTACTACCATGTAAACATTAAGGGGGGGAATGTTAGGAAATTAATATTTACATGGGTAAATTATTATTTACTATTATTGGGGGTAAATATGGTAATATATTTTGTTAGTATAATTATTATATTGTCAGAGATAACAATATATTATTTTTAGAGTTTGTTATACCGTGAATAACATCCTCGGGTTAATTGTTATAACACCATCCTATTTTCTAGGAGTCTTTTTAGATTTTATGATGGCTATGTAATAGCCTAATGTATTGCACAAGATATTATGACAAATAAGATATTCAGATATATACAGTGATTTTTTTATATTTGTGTGAAAATATCTCGATAATTAATAATCAGAACACGCACACAACCTTCAACCGACATCA
Organism: Taxus wallichiana var. yunnanensis; assembly: GCA_018340775.1. Taxonomy (NCBI): domain Eukaryota; kingdom Viridiplantae; phylum Streptophyta; class Pinopsida; order Cupressales; family Taxaceae; genus Taxus; species Taxus wallichiana. The sequence continues at coordinate 569,891,861 of CM031240.1, forward strand.
TAAACATGTATTCCTCCATGGCCTATCCCCTCTATCTTTTTCATTAATTTATCAAGAATCTGGTGAAACATTTTTTCACGCTAGGTGGGACCCATACAAGGTTATTTTCATTTATTAATTCTTAGGGAAATATTTGGTATGTTTGTTTCCTTTAAAAAAGGAAGTTAACATTAAATCTTCTCCCTGGAAATATTCTCTTCCTTCTATTTATCTAAGTGACATTTATATTTCGGGACTAAAAAGAATCCTTATTTTTCTTCTTGTTTTGCATTAGTGAAAGTCATTCTCTCTCTTATTCACTCTTTGTTTACATCGAATATCACATTTCAATTTGGGTTCTAAAATACTTGCATTTCATACTTCTATGCTTGCATTTTTATCTCACATTAAAACTAAGGGAAACCTATACACTGGAAGTCATGCCCAGTTGATGGTTGACATAATTGAATCATAGAGAACTTTCTCTTCTCTCTCTCTTTTCCAAACTACACAAATAAAAATCACACATCTTCTTAAACAACACCTTACCTAGAAGAATTTATCAATGATCACATGATTAGAGGATTGACAGTGGGTGCCCAACTGGTTTCTCTGTCAGTCATTAACTCAGAGAAAGGACCTCCCCCACCAAAACATAACCTAAAACCACCCTTATAATTTTCCTCTTCATAGGACACCTTCCCAACCAAAAACTCTATTTTGATTCACAAAGTCAGTCTAAAATAACATAAGCTAAAACATAAAAATTCACTTATAGGATTGCGTGTTTTTCTTAGCTTTTTCTTGAGTTGTGAGGTTATGTTCTTCATTTTATTCTTCCTTTCACACTCCACCATCATAGTTGGTGTATTTTGATTATTTCTAAGTGTGTCAAGATCCATTACTATCATACTAAGTTTTTGGGTTGATATTTAATCTAACTTAATTCATATAAATCAATTTTTATTCACTTTTCCAATTTCACGTTGATTGGCGTCGGTTTAGACACCATCATCGGTTTACATCTGATTGGCATCGATCTACCTAACCAATATTGGTTTCCATCTCTTTTTGGTCATTCTACCAAATATAGCATTCATCACATCTTCTCGTTTGTTTTAAGTTCTCAGGACATCATCATACCCCCAAAATTCTAAAATCACAGTCAAATACAACTTCGTTATTTCATTTTCATCGGTTTTTCCTCATTTGTAAAACTGTTGATTTCCTACAATAACTGGTAGTGGTTTCCATGACCATCATCAGTCTTCCTATAACCATCATCGATTAACTTAACCACCGATGGTTCCTTTGTTCTGATTTTTAATTAGAACACTGACCCATTTCACCTCCTAGAATCTAGCCTTTTCCATTTCTATTGTTTTCTGTGTCATTTATAGAGTACAGTTTACTAGGTCTACGCTAATTCACATGATTTTAACTCACAACCAAGCCAATTCCCTTGTGTTTCATGCTAGCCTTCAGCCACTTCCACCTAGCCCATCATCACTTTCTATCTTATCTCCTATGGATCCAAATCAACCCATCACCATTAGTACTGGCAATGAGGATTTTGCAAGAGTCCTTGACCAAAATCTTGTTGCCCTATAATACTACCTCACCCACTCATCCACTCGAGACTCCTCAGATAGTTGTATATGGCATGCCCATTTCTATCCCTGCTACCCTCACCCCCACTTCCGCGTTAACTACCGCTAGCTTGGCATTACCTTCATCCACCTTACCACATGTGGCGTCTCAACTAGACAAACACATCTGTTATAACTATTGCACCTATGATGTCTATCACACCCATGTTTTCAACCATCCATTCACCATCTCGAACCTATCATTTCATAAATAACGATTGCATTGTAACCACCCATGGTGTCGGCAACCCACACCCCATTCCAAAATCTCATCCTTTCCATCATGCAATCTCTACCCCCAATTACCATAGGATTCATTACGACAACCCCAATCTGTTTACATGCATCACTAGTGACCCCCAATTTCATCTATTTCTTATTTGGGATATCTTTCGTCTGCATCTATTCCCTCTTCACAATTCTCATACTTGGCTCCCCCATATAATGGGATTCCATCCACATCATACATACATCATCAACCTCATTTTACTGCAAGGGGTGCCCATTCCTCACAAGCCACCAATGACCTCATTAAGATGATGATGGAGAAGATGAAAACATTAGAAGCATCAGTTTTTAACTCTCGCAACTCCTTAACTTATGAAAAAAATTGTTATGAGCCTATTCACCCATCTATCCCCATTCTCCCATACCCTATACATTGGTAAATTCCTAAGTTCAACCATTTCAATAGTAATTAAGACCCGCAACAACACTTGCAGTATTTCAAACATGGATGCTATCTAATTGTCCATGACGATGCTTTACTCCTACGAAATTCCGATATCATTGACAAGAACCACCTTAGATTGGTCTAATGGTTTACCCAGCCATTCCATTTACTCATTTAACTAAGTGGTTGAAGCATTCTTGGACCATTTCTTAATCAACGTCATCAAAAATTCACCATGACTGACCTATACTCGACACGACAGTATGATGATGAATCTATCATAGATTTAATTTCTCGCTGGCAAAGCCTTATCAACTAATTAACATTGTTGTTACCTCAAGATGAGATTATAGAGTTGTTCACTAGAGCTTGTACCAGAACATATCACCAACTATGTAGGTACAAACCTTACATACATTCGATGAAGCATTTACCATGATGCATAAATTGGAAATTTATGCCATTGAAAAGAAGAAAATTCAATTACGAAACAAAAATGCCATGTTCACATAAAATTATGCTTCTTCATATTCAAAGCCCCAAAATACTTATTTAAAATCCAAAGGATCTGCCAACATGGTAGTTCTCAAATCTTGTCCATCTTATCCATCTAACAAATCCAAACCTTCCTTTAATCTTGCTTCCATTCAAAATTTTAAGTTCTAATGGGAGCAACGAAAATACACTCCAATTAGAGAGCCCTATTATTTATTATTGAAAAAGCTTCTTAAGGCCAAATCCATTGCACTTCCCCCCATAAAACCTCATCTTGGTTTCAATCCTACTCATCCTACACCTGCATGGTATAAGGAACATGATTATTGTAATTATCGTCGTGTCAAAGGCCATAGTGATGGTAATTACATAACCTTCAAGAAAATTGTCCAAGAAATGTTAGATAATGGATATCTCATCTTGGACAACCCAAACGTACCGGAAAATCAAAAATTGCATATATTTAAAAATCCATTTCCTAATCATACACCATCATCTAATAAGAATGAAGAACCTTCAACCAAAGATAACAATATCTGTGATGTCCACATTGTTTTTGATGTCTTACCAGCCATTACTCAACTTCCACCTATTTCATCTATTGAGGAGATTCTAGCATGAGATCCTCTACCCATAGAGGATCCTACCTCATCTACTCCTTCACCCATAGAGGAGTCCCCTTTGTCTCCCTCTTCACCCATAAAGGAGTCCACAATTTATTCCAATGTCGTTCCACCATCTACCTTGCAACCTACCAAAAATCAATGGTATTAACTCTCCTACCCATAGGAGAATTATCATCACTTTCTTCTCCACCAAAAGAAGAATCTACCTCACCCCATCTACCATCGCTCTTACCCATGGGGGATAGTTTATACGTGCCACTTATTATTGGGTATAATTCCCCATTAGTATTCCAGACCCGTTGATCTTCTCTCGGGTATTTTACCCACGTAATCCGAGGCTAACCAATTCCTTGTCTCATGGACAAATTTTATAGGGATTGTGACTAAACCTACTACAGCTCCTCTTACAATAGTGTCATTTTAATGATTGGCCAATCACTTGGATTATGTTGATAATTTCATGCTTTGGGGACATCTTTGGCTCCCCTTTTCAACCCAAATGCAAATGTCACCTATAGATACCTCCACAATCTATCTGAAGGTATTTCTAGTGACCAAATCAACCTTGAACATGCTTGTTGAAATGGCTTCTTCTTTGTCACCTTTACCTACATCCAAACCTTTACCCATAACCAAACCCATTCCTCAGATAAGAAATTACGTGCACCTACAGCTCCTCCCACATCTAAACATATCACTACCCTAGGTGTCATGCTGACATCGAGCCTTGTCCATCCACCCATCAAATTGGACTTATCCACATCTTCCCAAGCCCACATGAAAACCATTCCTCCACCTAAAAGGAATACCCAAGCATCTAGGACACATACATCAATTTCATCCACTACGCCTTTTTCACCTTCATCATTTCCATCTATCCTTGGACCTCACCTATCTACCCTTGTCAAGAAACCTCCTACTCAAAGAAAAAAGCACAACAGACTACCTCTTCATCACGATCCTTTATTACATTCAATCAACTCCGCACAACCTTCACCATCACCGGAACCTTTCTTACCACCTATACCTCCACCAGCTACCATAACCACATCACTACCTATGTGAATTCAACCCATAAATTCCACCCAACCTCAACCAACAACCTTTACAACACCTCCGTTATCACCATGGCTAACCCATCCTTGTCCATCATCAACTTTCCCTTATACATCATGTACTCATACCTCACCTTTACCCAAGAAGGTGCAATTCAAGGACAAGAATCAATTACCCTCCAAAAAGGTAGTCAAACCCATGATACCTTCTATTTCTAGTTCATCTACCATACCTTTACCCAAAAAGGTACCATCAAAACCTAAGACAATATCACCTATGAAACAGTGGTCAAACCTATTCCACCTCCTATAATACCTCTTCCACAACAATAATCCCCACCTTCACCCAACCCACACTCACTTCACACTATAGTTCATTGAGTACGGTCTTTTGCCAATATTTTAACCAACCTATTAGAGACCTCGGTTATCACATTACCGCAAATTTGACCTTATGACCCACTCAAACCTAAAACAAAAGGGTTTGACGAAACTAAAATTTGTGCCTACCATCATGTGCTATCACATGATGTAGAGAACTGTAAGGATCTAAAAAACCATTCTTCTCCAACTATGTCCTCCTAAAGAAAATTTTGATGATGATGATCTTCTAGATGAGGAATCTATTCCAACTTCACCAATCACCACACATCCTCATCTACTACCTTTTCATCCACCCACATCTCCACCTCCACAACCTTTTTATATACCTCTAACATTTGAGATCAACATGGTCCACATTAGAGATTTGGCCAAATCTCCACCTAAATGCCGATTTTCCCCTACCGATTTTGCAAGGTTCTTAACCCACATTAGGATTTTGTCCATCATACCATTATACTACTCATGACATACATTTTCCATCCACCTATCTTCCTCAGATTAACATGATTCAAGTTTCCACTCATGCCAAAAAATACAAAGGAAAAGTAAAAGTAACCAGCCCATCAACTAATCTTGTGTCTAACATACCATCTGCATCCACACCCAAAATAACTATTCAAGGACCCACATACCCTATTTCTCGAAGGGGTCACCCATCATACAATGATTAAAAAAATTCACTAATCCCCTCTAAAAATGTCTTTATATGATATTTTGAAACCTCTTAATCTCATCGATAAGGCCTCATAGAGGTTTTGTAATCCATCAAGGTTTAACCTAACAACCCCACACTAGTAGTATCCACTATCACTCCTCACCACATGGCCTCTCTTACCAAATCATCTCCTTCTTCTATCCCCATTTTCACACATCAAGTGGCCACCCCTCATCTTTTCAAATGAGGAGATTGTACATCTCCAATCGATGACCATGATCCTGCTCTTTTCATCACCATCTATATTGATACTATTCATGTTCGATGCATTATGATTGATGGCGGTGCTAGCATCAAAATTATCTCCTCCCACGCATACAATCAAATGTGCATCCCTTCAAATTACATGCATAATAACCTGGTTATGTTGTGCTCCTTCAATGATGCCATCACTTCCACCCTTGGCACCATTATTCTTCACATTTGTATGGCCCCCGTACTATGCCAGAATTATTCTACATTTTATAAGGGGAATTCTAGTATAACTTGTTGTTTGGCTGACCTTGGATCTATGTCATGGGTTGTGTTCCTTCAAATTTACATCGTTGTGTAAAATTTGAACATGAAGGACATAACTATACCATCCTAGCTAACCCTTCACCATTTAAAACTTGTAACATGTTGTACCAACCTAATGATGTCCTCATACCAGTTAAGGCATCTACCACTACCACCACTTCTCCTTCACCCACAACCCCATCCACCGATGTTACCGCTACCGCACTTTGTGCCTACCTCCTCTATTCCTACCTGCTTCCGTGACATCTACGAGACAACCCATCTGCTAACCCGTCTAGTTCCCAACCAACTCATCCTTCTTCTTCCCAATCACCTAGTACTTCATCTATTTTGGCTACACACATATCCACTACTGATCCCTTAGAAGGTGTTTTTCAATGCCTCACTCTGGGGGAATACCACTTGTACAACATAAACACATTCCTTACTCCACAAGAGTATGATAACCTACAAAAACATCCTCATTATGACCATCACATAGGCAAGGTCTTCCCTTATGGTCCTCCCTACCTTTGCACCAACTTAATGTATGGGGGACTTGACACTTCCACCTATTCACCTCGAGCCTCCTTCCTAAACATGACCATTTTAATCTAACCTTCAATCTCTCAACAACTACCACCTTCCCGCACTTTCCTTCATTGTTTTGCATGGAAGGGATTTGGCTTTGGGTTCTATAAATAGGGACATCATACTGTCATCCCTGTGTACTAAACGTATACACAAAGACTACAGTGGTATTGGCTTTACCAACCATCATCCAAGAAGTCTTGCATCAACCTCATCGAGGACAAAAACCTTCTCCACCCTATTCACCAACTTCACCACCTTCACCACTTGAGTCTATAGATCCCAAATTTATTCCTCATAACATTTTTTTGTGAACACCATTTCCTGGGACATTTGACTCATCAACGTGATGGAGAGGCTCTCTCTTCTCTTCCCTTCCTGTATCTTGACATGATCGATGATGATACACCATCCATTAACATCATTCAATGTCAGGACGATGAGTCTATCCTCACCTACCTTGGTGTAGAAGATTCTTATATTCACCGGTCATTGCCTTCTGAGACGTAAACCATGTTAAATGAATCAACCATTGAAATCAATATTAACACTCAAGATGACCCACACATTCTAAAGATTGGTCAATATTTAGATGCTACTGAACAGAAGCTTTCACTTCTTTCCTCGGGATTATAGCAATGCTTTTTCTTGGTCCTATGTTGATATGCCCAGTATTGACCCAAACATTGTGGTCCACAATATCATAACTTGTTCCTAAAGCCAAACCCGTAAAACATAAGCTATTAACAATACATCCTCGCATTTCTCTTCTTGTCAAACAATAAATTCAAGTGCCTTCTCTTAGCCTGCTTCATACTACCCATCGATTATCCCCAATAGATCTCTAACATCATTCTAGTCACAAAAGAAACAAGAGGACTCTGCGCATACGCACATATTTCGTGATCTTAATTTAGCTTGCCCCAAAAGATGAATTTCCTCTACCTAGTATTGACCAACTAGTTGATCTTACCATGGGCCATGAGATGCTATCACTCATGGATGGTTTCTTGGGTTATAACAAAATATTACTCACCCCGGAAGATCAACATAAAACTACCTTCATCACTCCTTAGGGAACCTTTTTCTATCGAGTTATGCCCTTTGGCCTTAAAAATGCTAATGCTACATATCAATGGGATATGAATTATATCTTCCATGACATCATGCATCGTATATTAGAAGATTACGTAGATGACCTTCTTGCCAAATAAAAACATTGGGCCAAACACCTTACAGTCCTGAAGGTCATCTTTAACTGTCTCATCAAATATTGTGTTCTCCTTCAACTAAAGAAGTGTGTCTTCATTGTTCTCTCAAGAAAGATCCTTGGTTTAATCATTTCTTTGCATGGCATAGAATTTGATCCCTCTAAAATCAAGGCCATTCTTGAAATGCCTCTTCCTACTAATATTTTCCAACTTCGTAGTTTATAAGGTAAGTTATGATATATTCACAATTTAGTTCGTACCTTTCCAACAAGTACCACCCATTTCATCATCTCGTCATAAAGGATGTCTCTTTTAAATGGGATGATGAATACCACAAAGCCTTTGAGTCCTTAAAACAATAACTTCGCCAACCACCTGTACTCATTCCTCCTAAGGATAACAAACCATTTTGCCTTTACATTTCTACTACAAATCATTCCTTGGGGGCCATGCTCACCCATCATGAATATCAACACCGGGAGAAAGTGGTTTATTACATAAGCCATACCATTTTAGACTATGAAACCAGATACACCCATGCTTGAAAAACTATGCTTAGCCTTTTTTTTCAACTTAGATTTTTCATTACCTATTCGATCAAAAAACCTTTTTCATCACCAATACTGACCCCTTACATTACATGTATGCCAAGCCCTACCAACATCAATGTGTTTCAAATTAGCTAATGTTTTTTGCACACCTCGACCTCAAATTCATCCATCAAAATCTATTCAAGGTCAAACTATTGCTAACGAACTTGGAGATGCACCCTCTCTAGAAATCAATCCTCTAACATTGTGTGAAATGATAGCAACATGCTAATCTTCATCACACACCTAGTCACACCTTCCAAGTCACATGAGATCTTTGTCCTTTCTTTCAATGGGGTTTGGATCTTGTCAGCGTGATCAATACTCATTCTTCACAATGAAATTAAGGGATTATTACTTGAACCTAATACTACACTAAATGGGGTAATTCATCCCCATCATCTCTACAAAAGTTGATAAAATTTTTGAATTCATCAACCATCACATTATTTGTCACTTTTGTGTTGCTGACCACCTCATCACCGATAACGGAAAATAATTAAAAAAAAAAACCCTATAGAAAATTTTTGGTGCCTTTGTCATTTAACTTAGTTTTTCTTCACCTTACTACGCATAAACAAATGGCCAATCTGAATCAACCAACAAAACCTTAAACAAAATTCTTAGGAAGGTGGTTGACTATATGGGAAAGGATTGGGACACACACATTCCTTTTGGTTTATGTTCTTACCATACTATTATTCGTACCTCAAATACGGCCACACATTTTTCTCTAGCCTACGATACAGAGGTTGTCCTACCTCTTGAGGTCTAGACTTCATGTCCTTATATTTCACTCAAAGAGATTCTTAACAATGATGAATTTTTCCAGGACCTTTTGGAACAACTTGAGTTATTAGATGAACATCATCTTAATGCTCTTGAACATCAAAAAATATACCAAAAATGTATCAAACATTCCTACAAAAATGTGTCCATGAACGAAACTTACGGGTCATCGACCTTATCTCGAAATAAAATCAACATGTAACCAAAGTTGATAAAATTAAATGGAGAAAATTCCCTCCTAATTGTCTTGGACCTTATATCATTACTCATACCTATGGATTAGGTGCTTATCATTTGTCTTCACTTGAAGGTAAACCCAAACCTGAGCCCCTCAATGCCTTGCATCTTAGACCCTTATACTGTTGAATTAATTCCTATATCACCTCTTGTCTATTAAACACTCATCCTTTGAGCAATTGTTTACCTTCCATTTTACCTATTTTAAGGATCAATGACTAAACTAGGATCATGTGATTACCCGTCACTTTTTCATCCCTATCTTCAATATGAGTACCACGACCCTACTCATGGCATGATTCTCATGGATACTTTTCATATTTTTCAAGATGGAATCCCATGGTCATTCATAACATAAATTCTCTCTTCCATAGTTAGCCTCTATGTGCTATGGTTTTTCCTTCAAAATAGAGCCTATTTTTCTCTATAGTCTTGTCCATGACTTAAAAGTCCAAAAGAAAAGCAATTTCAAAAATAAAATGGGATTCAACTCCTTGATTCAAACTTCTAGAAAAAGATGATTCCCTCAAAAGGACATCTATTCTCTCTGATCTTTCTACTATAAATACACTGCTCCATCGAAGGAAAACTATACAAAGCTAGTCATATTGTACTTAGTCTCTCATAAAAAGAGGACTATTATAGTAAAATAAAACATAAAAAAATGTTCTGAAGATTCCCGCATCAATCAGCTTCATGAAGACCTCAAGGAGATAATATACTCATCCCACATAGACTTCCCACATTGATCAGTCTATCAAAAAAAAAGAAAAAGAAGAAAATGATAACTTTTTTGTCATGGACTTGCCTATTTTGATCTTAGGTCTCTTGCCAAGTAGGCATGTTATCTTACACGGGTGACGCTACACACCAACCATTTTCAACTCATTTCCCTTTCACCCTAATTTCCTACGTTCTCAATGGACTTTCAGTAAACACAACATTTTGTGATCATGTAATTTTCTTCACCCTTAACATAGTCAATCATGAAATGCCATTAAGGTATTGCATTCATAAGCCAATGTTTGGTATGGTAGAACTGTTATGGTTCTTATTAATTCCGTGGCTCCTCTTTTTTCACCTCTTGTCATTCACCTTCTTCATTACTTATTGATTACCCTATACAAGACTAGACCATCGATACCTATTTTTTAAGGATTCCCCTTTCACTAACATAAATCATGCCTAAAATGAACTGAACCCAACCCTACCTAAAATTAACTAAACCAACCAGCCTAAATGACCTAGACTCAATCATGCCTAAAACCTACCCACCCATTCCGCTACCTCATCTTATCTTTCCCTATCTTATGGGAGAACTACATTAGCCTGAGGCCCCTTTTCATTGTGGATAAGTAGGAAGCACTCCAAGTGCATGGGTCCCTTAAAGGTTATCTCGACCACCCTCTACCCTAGCCAATTTCCACCACCCATTTTTCTATTCACATTCTACCTTAGTTAGTTTCCATATTATACACTACTTGGAAATTAAATAAACATACACGTATACAAACATGTATATGTACCAATTTTTTACATCATCATATCATACATTAATCATTTTGCATTTCCATCATATCAAATATTTCCGAAATTCACACCATAACATACATATTCATCATCGTTCATTTTCACATTCTACTAATAACTTGGCAATTAAATCCAATCCATATACATAACCAAATCATGCCTAACCTAACTCAATCGTGCCTAAATGAACTCCCTCCACCATGCCTAAATGACCTCGACTCCACCATGCCTAATCGACCTAGAATCCATCATGCATAATTGACCTAGAATCCATAATTCCTACCCGACCTCGACTCTACCATTCCTAATTCACCTAGTTTTTCATCCATACACAACTAAAAATGGAAATTAAAACACAAGTACATCATACATACCATAAATCTCATCATCTATAATAATGAAAGTTTGTGTATCAATATAAATATACATAGATACAAATAAATACAAGTCTCTCCAAATGCTTAGATACATCCTCACCATCTTCGACACGCAGGCTGATATAGGATCAAAATCTCAAAACCCTCATATAATTCCTCACTATCATCAGTACGCAGGCCGATATATACAAAAAATCTACACTGATTATACCTAGTGACTAAACATCACCCCACATGGCATCCATACATGTCTCATCTGTCTCCTCCTCTCCTCTAATTTCCGATGCCCTTCCAACATCTCTCCACCGATCATAAGTATCTGTCTAGCCTTTGCCTAGCCCTTAGTTGGGTCTCGGTCTCCGTGAACTCATCACCTCATCTTAACCCCTGTCTCTGGGATCTCCAGCCCCTTGTGCTATCTAAGCTATGAGTGTGGGATCTAGTCCTCTCACTCGTTGCCTCGGTCTTTGTTGCAACCCCTCCTTAGTTTATTGAAAATTAACCAAAACCACATACAATCCTACTTAATTCCAACTACTTACACCCCACATTTCTTCCTCTCCCTAATTATCCTATATTTAACCTCATTCCCACAGATTTTATCTATTTTTTTAACCCACATTTCAAAATTGACATACCCGCCCTAAATTTATTCATTGTAAAACACAATTGGAGAAAATCACAAGCTAGAAAATGAATCCTACCTCATCTCGATGGCGTCTACATGGTGGCACATCTATTCACTACATCGGTGGTCCACCCAACCCCTCTCCCACCTCTGCCATACCGAAATCTACCTCAAACCTCTCCACCAATCACACGTCTCTAACTACGCTAGTGGACCCGTCTACCTGGCTCCTCTCAACACTTAGTCACCTCCACCTCGGCTGGTCCAATACCTTGTCTTTTTCCTCCCTAAAAATGCACGAGTCACTCATCTCTGTCATTTTATCAAAATCAACAACAACAATGATTTCATAAAATACAATAATTTAAACTTTATAACCGTAACCTAACATGACCGATCTTGATTACCTTATAACGCCATCGGTCATGTGCCAATATAATTTTCTCCACATTTTCTCTATTTTGACCTAACCTCATTACTGCCACATACCTTTTTCTAGTACCAACACCCATTGTACCCTACCCACAAGCCTAAATTACCCATACAATTCCTTAATTGCGTTTAAGGATTTGTTATTTTACCTATACCTTGGCCTTACCCATACAATGAGCTATTTACCTAGACGACATAATTCTTGTGACCATTGAACTCGTGTACTTGTTATACCTTGTGATGTTGTTACCTATGTTATTTTAGCCTAACAACCATACCTTGCCTATTCCCATGTCATTTATCTAGACCAAACTCATGGTGTACCAGATCATACCTAAACATTCGTACACCTAACCTACATTGTGTTTTTGGACCATATCCTTTAAAATGGATACTTGAATCACTTCACCCTTGTTTGGATAGACCTATCAACCTTGGATGATGTATAGTTTACAAGATCTTCAACTAGGTACGGTGTTGTAATATATACATGTGTGTGCATTTTATTTCCATTACCCGTTACCTAATTTAACCCTATACCATTACCTATTACCCAATTTGAGCATTTCCCTTTACCCAAAGTACCCATACCCTCCCCACCTACCTTAAATTACACCAACTACACATAAATCAAACCACTCACTAACTCCTAACACCTCATCAATTCTGGTTTGAGGGGATCACCTCCACTCATAATTGGGGCAACCCTACTCTCACCCATACATGGGCCAATCACTTCTCTTTTTTGTTAGCATCATTTATTAATACAAGATACGTGATAAAAAGAGGAAAAATGTAGACACCAAAATTAGGTCATACTACCCTTAAACCCCATTATCTAAATTAACCATACCTTACCTATTCATAACTCATAGTGCACATGATTAATTAAATTAATTACTTTAATTAATTTAATTAACATCCTCACTTGACCACCTCACCCAGCCAACTCACCTAGCCACCTCACTCCATGACCTACTCAAACCCCATTAATGACCTAAGACCAATTATAAGCCTATCCTAACTAACTAGGACTTAGTCTAAACCTAGACTTAACTCCTATTAAGAAACTTAAGTGGAATCTTACTCTTTCTTCCCTGATCTATCACTCGAGACTCAAACGAATATTGAAGACCATGCCAAAACTAACAACAATCAGGCTATTTTTGGCCAACCCAGATATTCATGCTTTAAATGACGTCGGTTATACCTAAACCAACATCAATCCCCTAACCGTCATTGGTAATGTTAAATAAATTTCCAAAATCCTTTGCTGAGGTTGGTGATTTGATTCAGGATCTCATACGAATAGAGACATAGAGTACTAAAATTTTCTAAAGCACTTAGGCAAAGGAAAACACACTAGAACACTAAAAACAACCATTGGCATCCATCATCTTCTTTATGATCACAAATTCACAAAGAGAATCATGGAGGTTCAAACTATTATGGCACAAACATAATTTCTCTTCTCTTGAGATCTCTTTCATTACCGTCCTCATCACCTACACTCTCAGGACTCCATTCTTGATAAGTATGTAATATATCTTCATTTATCTTTGTTTTCTTTTAGTAAGATTTATTATTCATTTAAGTAATTTAGTAATCTATACATCCATACACCTCCCTTCCTCCCACCAACTTATCACTCTACCATACTTGGACCTTCCACCTATCTTTCCCTATCCTAATCATCTCTGAACCTTTTATACCATTCCACGACCTCAACCCCACCATTTCCACTTCCGTGAAATCACTAAGAGTTTGAAGATGATTTTAAGAGATTTTTATTAATTTCCCCTATCGGTGAAAGAGTTAGCCAACCGATGTCGATAATCTTGCAAAACCAACATCGTTTACACAACTGATGTTGATTAATGTGTTTGAAACATACCTTAGAGTGGTGAGCTCATATCCATTCCCTAACAACCCAGGATCACTCCTAATCTTTACCTGATCTTACCCAGTCCTGTACCACATCTCGTAACCCAATACCAACCCATCATCTGACCTGTTTTGACCTCAATCACCTTTTATTTGACCTTTCTTATTTTTTTTGTACAAGATACCTAAATCATTTCAATTCCAATAAGATTGTTATTTCATGTTTATTTTAGATAACATTAATACTATTATTTAAAAAGTGGATTGACATCATGTTCAGGAAGCATCATGCTTCTTGGATCTAGCTTCTACTAGGCATTCCACTTGTTGTTTTATTTAACTCTATCTAGTAGTATTTTTTTGCATTTTACAAGTAGTTCCTCCTACCCAAAAGGGATCATTCACAATCAACATTGGATTAGGAAATCAGAATGTGCACACAACCTTCAATTGATATCACAAACATGTATTCCTCCTTGGCCTATCACCCTCTATCTGTTTCATTAATTTATCAAGAATCTAGTGAAACAAATGGGGAAGCCTACGTTATCTACTAAAATTATCCTCAATCCTCAACTAGTATTAGGGCCATTTGAGAAGTGGGGAATTTATTTTGTTGGGCCTTTTGACCCCCCATCCTATGGAAAATAGTACCTACTAGTGTGCACCGACTATGTTAAAAAATGGGTGAGGTTCAAGCACCGACATCTGCCAATGAGGATGTTGTAGCTAACTTCTAGTACAACATTATTATGTTAAGATTTAAATCTCCTAGGTCCATTGTATCTTATCAAGGACCTCAATTCATGTCCAAAATGATTGAAGCCTTCATGAAGATATACCAAATCAAGCATAGGAAATCATCACCATACCACCCCAAATCTAATGGGTAGGTGGAGGTCACAAATAGATAATTAGAATTTTTTTGACTAAGATTGTAAATGTAGATAGGAATAATTGGGTGCCAAGCTGCTTGAAGCAATCTAGGTATATAATACCACTTGGAAAATAAAAACTAGTTTCTCCCCATATGAACTGGTATATGGGAAGAAGCCATTGATCCCTATTGAATATGAGTTATAAACATGGATAACAACATTGACTATTGGGATTGAGGTGGATGAATTTCAATGTGACAGATTGATGTAGTTGAATGAACTTGATGAAATGTGGATGGAGGCACAACAAAAAACTGAAATCCTTCAACATTGAAGAAAATCTGGCATGATGCTCATATCAAGAAAAAAATTCAACGAAGGAGATTAGGTCTTATTGTTTGACTCAAAGTATCAAAAATTCAAGGGAAAATTGAGAACAAGATGGTTGGGACCCTATCAAATTGTAAAGGTTTATGATAATGGATCTGTGAGACTATTGCCAATTGATGGTGACATGAAAGCTTTGTTAGTGGATGTGCATAGAATGAGGATGTATCAACATCCCCAGGATAAGGAAAATTTCACTAAGGACATGCTTTTATGCAAAGAATTTGATTTAATAGAAGACACTAGCTCTTCCCGCCATGAATAGTTTGTTTGGGAAATTCAAATAAAGGGATAAGATCATAGTTTCGATCCTCTTCCCCTATATCATAAAAATACAAAAATATGTTTTATTTCATTCATTCGATAAAGGTTAGAGATTTCAATTATTAGAATGTGCATTTATCATAATTACACTTCAAATGAAAGAGTTGGAGTGCTAACGGTCAATAGAAAGATGAACTGAAAGGTGAAGTGTACTCATCCCTTGCTACGGATATTAACTTTTTTAAAAATCCCCAATGTATTTATTTAATACGTAAAATAAAAATCCCATTCCGAATGCATTTATTAAGGATGTAAAATCAAATCTCATGGAGTAAATTGGGGATAAGGAGTAATAATGGATGATTAAACAACATGTTTCACCTTTCTCGAGAAGGAAAAGTTGCCCGAGCAATCATGATGATAGGATGTAAATTGTGAAGAGAATTTAAATCTTTCCATCCCAATTAAGTACCATCAATATTTTTCACCACAATTTTTGCACCAACTCAATGCCATTATAAACTCAAAATATAGTTCAAACTTCGCCATTGAAATTTCATATAATTTTTCTATTTATCTCACAAACCTTTGTAATTTTACTACAAATCCACCTAAATTGGTCTAAGTTATGGTGAAAAATAAGAAATTAGAACCAAAGTATGGGAAACCTCTCCTACGAAATGATGTGATCTCATAATTCTACCACGATGTAGGTTGGTTGGACTTTATTCGCAAATTTGAGGGTTTTATGAAGATTTAGTTGATGAATTTATGTTGAACTTTGAGGAAACATGCTCTCGAATAGGAGGCAAGAGAATTGAAATCAACAACTACATTGTTTCTAGAATATTCAACCTCCTAGATTTTGGGATTGAGGTTGTAACTAACTCCCCACGTAATGTTTTTATACCCTTGTTTCATGATGAAGGGGAGGATGTTCTTGAAATAATTCTCAATCCCCATGGAATTCAAATATTTATTAAGAGGGAGAGTTTCCTAGGTCATTAGAAGGAAATTTCTTCTTGGGTGAACAAGTATCTTATCGATGATGGGAAATCATCGGTGCTAGGGGTGACATGTTGAAAATTATCACTCATTTGAAGAAGGGATGGAAAAAACATGAGCTTAAGGTAAATATTCACGAGTACCTTGTTGATGTTATTAGTAAGGTAGGCAAGAAATAGAAAAGTGGAGGAGGAAATTCTATCATAAAAAACCTGGGGATTATCTAGTTAATTTATATACATTAGGATTTCTGTAGACCCAAGAGAAAGGTAGAGAAGACAACTATAGGGGAGAGTTCTAAGAAGAAGAAAATCAAAAGGGATCCTACACCAGTTTCTTTAGAACTAATTCCCGAGTTCTCACCTAAGATTTAATCAAATCCTCACCTTCTAATGTGGTTATAGAAGAATCTATAAGTGATGATGATCAACCCTCTTTTCTCAAGCTTCCAAGAAAAATATTAACCTACCAGCCCCTGCTACTATTTCATTAACACCAAGAAGGTATTGTGCATCAAGGAAACCTAAAGTTTTTCATGTTGTATTATCTAATGAGGGTTCAGCCCCAATTTTGGAAGATATTGTTGAAGCTAGTACTTCTTCTACTCCTAGTGAGAAATTGAAAGATGATGAGTTTATGAAAACCATTTCTTAAGAGAAAATCCATTATATTGAGGTGATGGAGGTTCTTGTGGAAGTTCCAGAAGATATTCTAGAAGCTCTAGAAATCTAGACTAAAGCTACATAAATAGTTACATAGGAAATTTGATGCATTGAATCACAAAGGGATGAGGTCCCGAGCCAATAAATTAACCATTTGTGGGAGAAATTGAAAGGTATGGAAGAAACCTAATTTTCTATGAAAAATGAATTTGTATAAAGAACTATGGAGAAATTTAAAGAAATAACTATTTTAAAAGTAGAAGTTGATAGTTTAAAGAGGCAAAGGAATATTGGTTTGCAAGCATGGAATGATTTTTCCTCTCATTGTGACCAACTATCTCTTCAAAATAAAGATTTGGTTTAGGAAAATGAGAAACTTAAAGAAGAGGTTGAATCAGGTTCAAATGCTAAGAAGAAAGTGGAATCAGTTGTTGAATCTATTTGTTCTCTGGCTTGCAAACTTCTAGCTTATAGGAAGCCCTCTTCAATTTATAGTATGTTTCTTCAAGAATAGTGTTATGGATAGAAATTACAAAGGATATGTTGTGGAGAGCCCCATGATGCTTCGGATGGGAAACCACTTTTAAGAAATTTATCAAGGAGTACTCCAGAAATACAGAATTTGTTATGTGAATTCTACCTTCACAACATATTGGTTTCCAACGTCCTTGATTTCTTTATCAATTTGTCTGTGGGGAGTTCCAATTGAAATCTTTACAATAATTTGTTTAGGAACCAAATTATGTGGGATCAACAATCAAATATTTTTAATCAAGTAGCCTAAATTTTTTTTCTATATTAGGCCTATTAACCATAATGATGTATTTATGAAAAAGGATTTTAGGTCCCTATATTATCAAGCTGGAATTGGAAGGAATAATTCAAAAATATTAGCCAAATGTGTTTAGGAATTTGAGATTTATTACCAGTAAAAATTTAGTGAAGCCCGAATTTGTGATAGGAGGTGGGATACTCTAATTTTTCCATTGAAAATAAGGGAATTCATTTCCCCTCAAAACCTCAGTTGGAGTATGTAAAGAGGGGATGTAATTATAGTAATCATTCAACAACCGGCGTAAAAGGATGCAATAAAATACAATAATGAATGGGTTGGCATGCAAGTAAGACCTCCCCTTGTCCTTAGTCCCATGACCACTTGGAAGAATAATGCTTCCCAATCTCATGACAGTTTCAAAGCATGGGCAGACGTTATCTTGGAAACTCAGGGGTGCAAAGGAATAATTAAGAAATATGTAAACCAGTTTGAGGAGTATGACATGGCTAGACAACTTGAGAAAAGAGTAGTTCATAGATAGTTCACGGGAGGACATGTATAAGGTAAAGTACAGGGGAAATGATAATTCCATAAATTGACTTATTATATCATCCCTATAGCTATAAATGTTTCTCCTAAATACGTTAATTAATGCATGGGGGATGTTCTAGATAGTTGTATCCAAAGTAAGATTGACACATTTCTCCTTATCTTATCTCATGTGAACTAATGGCAACAGGAATTCCCACTAAATGACTTTGTGAGTGATTTGATGACATGTGCAGGTTGATAAATCACATTTTCTACCAATTTTTATCAAGTCATAGTCGAGGAGACTGAATCCTTTTCCACTATGCCATTCTTAAGGATTTTCTCATAACAAACTACAAACGAGGACAATTTTTTAGCTATATTACAGGATGAGATTGAAACTTTATGAGGTTCTTATTAGTTAAATCCATTTCTCACAATTGTGGCATGTTCTATAACCGATTGTGTCTATAAGACACCTCCTTGAAACTATTTTGTAGTTAGTAGTTTTCAATACAATTTTATATATCAGTTGATAGTTATTTTTAGTATTATGATGTAGTATGTTCTCAACTCATTTGGATCAATATAATCTATGTTGTTTTGAGTATCTATTGGTATTAAGTACCTTGTACCTCAATCCCGAAGGAAAGAAAGGGTTCACTCAACTAAGGGGATTGGAGGATTGGTTTTTCATGCATAATATTTGTTCCTGATAAGTTAAAGTTTCAGTATATTGATTCAAATGATTATTTGAATGTAGTATTATATTTCCTTGCTTTATTATATTTCCTTACTATCATTTCTTTCATGTGATAATTTCAATTCAGTTAAGCATTTCCTTTTGAAATCATTTTACCACAGCAACATTGTTTTAGTAGATTAAATGCATTTCCTAAGTTTTGTCTTTCATTTGATTAGCTTAGAACTATATTTACTTTCCGTAGTGTAGAGAGAAACAAGAGAACAATACAAATTGAACCCCCAAGGATAACTACCACAACAACCTGGGTTGTATAAAAATTATCTACATACAACTTTGAACACATCCCTAGTTTAGAATGACACCAACAATTGAATCTGTTGGTTAAATGATTGGAAATTACAATGACCCAACAATAATAATAAAAGGTGCTAGTAAATTTTTTTTTATTCCTAAGTGTGGGGGAATGAGATTTAGGTTAGGTTTTTTTCTTACCAAAATATTATATGATTGGGTATGGGTAGGGATATTAGATTATGTGGGGTTATATTTTTAGGGTATATATATATATACACATATGATATGAAGTTTTATAGATAAAGTAATATAAAATAAGACATATAGAATATATAGGTATAATTTTATGTTATATATTATATAATATATAAAGGTATAGGTACAAGAGGAATTAATTTTAAAACGGGAATAATAAATATGTAATATATGATTATATTATATAATCTTATAATAGAAAAATTATTTTATAATCTAAGTATTATAGTGTGTGTATATATATATATCAATCATATTATTACAATTTTAATATAAATACAATGTCAAACGGTATGTCATATATAATACCTTATTATTTATTATATATATAAAAAGAGGGGAATTAAGGATTGAAGGATTTCCATATTTAAAATTATCAATTGGTAAATAGAAAAATTGCTGTAAATAATACAACATGATAATAATATATACAAATTCATATTGGCTATGAAATTATACTAATTATAACATGTAATAATGATTATCGTAAGTAAGTTATAACACCACTTATAAATAGATATTATAACGTACATTGAAGCTTATATAATATACGGTAGAATGTTCTCCTTTAGGATATTATTTTTGAAGTCTCTTCAGATACATATGATAAAATTGAAAAATACAAAGAATATTAACATAGTCCTTGTGCATGGATGACACACACGAATTGAGATATAATCCTTTCAAAGCATCATTCAAACACGCCAAAAAAAAAACTTAATCTTTTTTGTTATAATTTTTAGAGCATTAAACTTGGTATCAAAGCTGAGGTTTCCACAATCAGAATTTGGGAAAACAAAACAAAAATAAACAAAACAAAATCAAACAAAAGCGTACACAACTTGTAAATCTGGTTAAACTAGTAAACTTGTTTGTATAGAAATTTTCATGTAACTTTTCTATCTCCATCCTTTTTTGTGTAGGGGTATAGACAAGGAATGGTTAATAGAGTTATTTCCTAGGGATTTTCCATGGGAGTCAAGACCAGAAGTTATCATGGGGTCACACTTCAACAAGATCTAGGGGCGATCGAGGTGGTGGTAGATAAGGATTAAGAGATGGAGGAGGATGGGTTAGGAAGACCAAGGTGGTTCCTGAGTAGCCACATGAGATAGTAGAGGAAGACACACCACCAGTTGATGAAATGAAGTAGATCCAATCATAATCCCACATACATTAAAATCAAATAGAGATCAAACAACCAATTCATTCAATAAGAGGGAGGATTGCTCAAGTTATTCTAAATAGTTCACATATGAAAAAATTTCTATATTAAATATTTAAATGGATTACTAACCTTCAATTACCTATTCTCATACCTACAAACTCCTTGAACAATGACAATTTATCCTCTAGTTGACCTCTTGTCGAAACTTTCCACTAACTCTTTTCTTGTTTATTCTTGCTTTCACTAGTCCTCTTGGTCTTGCCCCCAAATCTAGCCTCTTTTTCTCTTTATATTTTTATAACACTTGATTATGTTTTTACTCTATATAAAAACTCAAAAACATTGTTATGTCAATAATTAAACTGATACAAATGAGTCAAAATATCTTCTTTCCGCTATCTTGCTTAAACATTTCCAACTTATGTCCTTAAGACAAGTATTTTTTTAGTTTAAGGTTAGAATAATCAAAGGGTACCTTAAAAAGTTGAGAATGTTTCTAATTACATTTTATTAACCTCAATCTATGGTGAAAATATTAAGAGCTAATTAACTGTACATTTCTCTCAAACCTTATTTTTCACCTTAAAGCTTACCTATCTCTTCTAGCCTTGTTCTCGAGCTCGCCACGATTATATCCACATACCTAATGTTTCAAGAATCAATGAAAACATTTTTGGGAAACCATTAATCCCTTATTAAACTTTTTAAGTTTCAATGTTGAACTCCTTA
Organism: Taxus wallichiana var. yunnanensis; assembly: GCA_018340775.1. Lineage (NCBI taxonomy): Eukaryota > Viridiplantae > Streptophyta > Pinopsida > Cupressales > Taxaceae > Taxus > Taxus wallichiana. The sequence goes on from CM031240.1 coordinate 569,913,858, forward strand.
TCTAAGACCCACTTATTTTGTAAGGTGACCCTCTAAACTAGGTCTTTGACTATACATTCCAACCTGTATCAGCATAATGCCAACTATAACTCAAAATTTAACCATTAAAACATCAAAATTAATTTTAAATACTTTTAGGAACTTCCTCAACATCATTCTTATAAGGTTTCAAGATTTATCTCATTGATTCAAGGATTCAAAACCAAAACCCTCATTGAAGCCCTATGTGGTTACCTTGAAAACCCGATAGAGAGAAAATTGTAATAAAATGATATAAAATTCATTTCAAAGATTAAATTTCTCATCTTGGCTCCATTTTAGCATCCATCTCATGATACTTCTACGAATAGCTCATGATTATTCTTCCAATCCTTAAGTTACCTCCTTTCCATCAAGGTTATAATGTGCATGCATGGTTTTTAATAAACTAATAGGACATGTTCATATTTTCATGTTACACCTATTATTCTTCAAAGTGAGGGATTTTATATGTGTTCACTTGTAAAGGTTGGATAATGGCCACCTACTCTTTCTCCTTTGATTGGAAATCACAAAATTTTAAAGGATATTTGTCGGTCTACATGCACATACTCTTCCAATGTAAATCTATTAAGGTCAACAACCTCTCTAAGGAATTCATAGTACTCTTAGCTCATACTATTTTTATTTTATTCTAATAGTTAAATTATGGAATTATATTTTTTTACATAAATCTTTTCTCTTTTTACTCACATTATTTAATATTCAAGATAACTAAAACTCTATTGTGTGATTTGATTGAAGTAATTAATACTAAACGTAGTTTTTTTATTGTTTGTTTCATGCCTATTATAACACATTCTCAAGAAAGAAAAATCGATCAAACCATGAAATCTAATTACATTCCCACTTTTTCTATTGTTTCCCTAAAAACATCAGCCCTTTTATCATTACTTCCACCCCTTTGGTCACCTCTTCCGTGGTTACTCAACATATGGTCTCAATTCCCTCTCTCAAATAGTATCAATCTATCTAATCTAACACTCATGTTGAAACTAACCCCTTCTTTTATCACAAATTGGCCCCACTTAGACTGGATACTACTCCATCCTCCACTTTTATGGGGAATTTTTACCCTCCTACCATTCCTTGTGGATGTATGGAATTACAAGAGCTTATGGATGCAAACCCCATCGCTTCACATTATTATATTATTTCTAAGTCTACTAATCTCCCCATCAATGGGCCCCCTCTTCAAAAAATTTATGCTTATCATTCTCACCCCAAGTTTACCAAAGTTTTACATCACAACTCACTTTATTTTTCCGGGGACCAAGAAAGAACTTGCCATGACACAAGACAAGCATGGCTCTCACCAATCTTCCTCTATGATCCCCAAACCCATCAATCCACTCAATTGGTGGACCCCATTCCTCCCAATATTCCTCATATCAACACCATCACTAAATCATATATCCCCATTACTTCCTCATCTACTTTCATCACTACTATCCCCACAAAAATTTGTAATAATCTAACTTTATTCCTCCACTATTCGAATGACACAATCAAACTTCGGTCCCCATTTCTTTATCTTATGCCTATGCAATAATTATCTTCTCAAAACCTCATCCTTAAAAATCTATTCAAACCCACTGACCTCCTCTTAGAATTTCTTTTTCTACCCCCTTCCTAATGAATCTACTCAACTATCTAAACCATCCCATACTTACATCCCTACTCATCTTGTGAAAAACTAGTCAATCTCTTAACAACAAATGAATTTTCATCCATACTAGTACATTCCTATCTCCCAACAACCTCATATTTCTTATCCAATCTAATCACAACCATTCGAAACCCCCTCCTTATCAGCCACCTCATCAAACACGCACTTACCAATAATACCATCAATGTCATCCACAACACACCAATATTTCCCACAACACAATTCATAAACTTCTTATATCCCACAACCAAAACCATCTAATCATCATCCATCAACATCTAATTATCCCATGAATGTGTTATTGAGCATAATGGCCAATATTGAAGCCAAAAATTTGGGATACAAAACCACATTCTCCTATGAACAAATTTGTAACAAACCTATTAATCCACCGGTTCTTGTAAAACCTTATCCCCTCATTAGGATATTCCTAAATTATCTAAGTTAAATAGAAAGGAGGACCCACAAAAACATATATGTGCCTTTAGGAATGCATGCTACCTCATTTCTCATGATCAAGACATTATGCTTCATACATTTCACATGTTGTTAGCTGGACCTACATTTGATTGGTACAAAAACATTCCACATCATTCTCTATTTTCCTTCACCCAACTCAAAAAAATATTCCTAGAGCAATTTTAAATTAATATTGCACATAAGATCACCATCATATAACTATAAAACTTTAGATGATTTGATGATGAATCTATCACAAATTTTGTTTCTAGATGGCGTGGAATAATCAACCAATGTTCCATCTCCCTTCCACTGACTGAATTAATTGAACTCTTCTCATGATCTTGTGTGAATCTTATTTCCTCTAATATTAAAATTAAATCATTCTAAGCCTTTAAAGAGGCATTCACCACAACTTGTAAACTTGAAATTTATGCCCTTGAACAAGCTAAGTAAAAATTTAATCGAATAAACCCAATCCTCAATTAACTATGTCCTCAACACATGGTGAAAAATCTAAGAATGTCACGAAAGACATCGTGGTAAAATGTTCATGCACATCTACTTTTCACATTGATCCTTCTTAAAGGGCTCCTAAACTGACTCCTAACTATATCCCCTCGAGGAATCCTATAGTTTAATATTTGACAAGTTAATGGTGGTCCATCTTGTTCAACTTCCTCAAATTTTAACCTTGGATGATTTATGACCCAAACAAACATGGTTGTTGGGGTGTGGAGCTTATTTTTGGTCTTCTCAAATCACTATTGAAGTGTGGAGTTTGAATTGGGAAGATGAAAGGTCATGTCCATTTATTTTCTAGCCATGGGAAGATGAAAGGTCATGACAATTTCTTTTCCAGTGTGGGAAGATGAAAGGTCATGACAAACTTCTAGGGTCAGCTTTTAGACTTCTTAAATGATTTTAATCCTATAAATAGAGGTGTTATGGTATCTTGAATATATCTTGTGTGTTCAATAGGTCTTGAGTCTTATTGATCAAGAGTGATCAAGGTTAATCAATTGGGTGTCAATTGTGGCTTAGATGTGGTTTAACATCTTTGGAATTTTGTTGTGAGTTCATAACTAAGAGAATCTTTTGTGAGAATTTTTACTACTCTTTTTATAATAAAAACTAAGAATATTCTTGGTGGACGTAACCCACATTGGGTGAGTTGCGTTAAATCTTGTCTTTTCTTATTTTTTGTATTATTTATTTATGTTGTTATATTTTTGCATGTATACTTGCTATATAGTTTCCTCTTTGCTATAATTTGAGGAATTGTTTCTACATAAATGGGATCCATAGGCAAAGAATGGTTCCAAATACTCCACAAGAAAATGGTGTGTTAGAGGGAATGAACAAGACAATCATGGAGCATTCTAGGTGCATGAGGTTACATGCGGGGCTGCCACTCATGTTTTGGGTGGAAGTAGTGAGCATAATTGTTTATCCGATTAACAAAGGACCCTTATGGATTTGGATGGACGTACACCTTAAGACGCTTGGTCTAGTAAGAAAATTGATTACTCATTTCTTAGAGTATTTGTATGTGAGGTATTTGTTCACATTGATAAAGATGATAGGAAAAAGTTAGAGGTGAGTCCGAGAAATGCACCTTTGTTGGATATGGTGAGGATGAATTTGGTTTCCTTGTTTGGATTCTTAAGGACAAGAAAATACTTCGGTCTCGAGATATTCTCTTTAATGAAAACATCATGTATAAAGATCAATTTCAAGAATAGAAGGAGGAATAAAAGAAAGAATAGATAATGTTAGAGGAATTTATGCACAATAAGGCATCCAAGGGGCCGGTTTAGGTATAACACGTTACGCATAACCAGTTCGGGAACCCCAAACTCCCGAGATTAGAAGGTCTTCTAGGGTAAGAAGGGAACCTAAAAAATTTACTCCATATTTTAATTATTTATTGCTCATTGATAGTGGAGATTTGAGTGCTTTGAGCAAGCAAGATAGGTGGATGCCAGGAAAAAGTGGGAGTAGGCCATGGATGAAGAGCATAGATCTCTTATGGAAAACTAGACTTGGGATCTAGTGGAGCTACCCGAGGGCAAGAGAGCATTGCAGAACAAGTGGGTGTATAGAATCAAAGAGGAAGATGGAGGTAGGAAAAGATACAAGGCCTGGTTGGTGGTTAAGGGATTTTGCAGAAGAAAGGTATAGACTTTGATAAAAAAATTTCTCCTGTTGTTAAAATGACTTCTATTAGAACTGTTCTTGGTTTAGTAGCAGTAGAAGACCTGCACTTAGAGCAGTTGGATGTGAATACTACATTCCTTCATGGTGAGTTAGAGGAGGAATTGTATATGCAGCATCCATAGGGTTATGAGGTCAAAGGGAAGGAGAGGTTAGTGTGCAAATTGAAGAAGATCTTGTATGGTGAAACAAGCTCCATGGCAGTGGTACAAGAAGTTTGAAAGTTTTATGAAGGAGCAGGGTTACTCCAGGTATCACTCATACCATAGCGTGTACATAAAGAAGTTTCTTGATGGTAGTTATATTATTTTTTCCTATATGTGGATGATATGCTTCTTGCAGGGAAGAACATGTAGGAAATAAAGGTACTGAAGAAGCATCTAGGTGACTTCTTTACTATGAAGGATTTGGGGGCAGCCAAAAAAATATTTCGTATGAGAATAACTCAGAAAAGGAAAGAGAGGAAGCTGGTGTTATCTCAAGAAGAATACATAAAGAAGGTCTTGGAGAGGTTTAGTATGTAAGATGCTAAACCGGTTAGTACCACTTTGGTAGGTCACTTTAAATTATCAAAGGAGAAGAGTCCCAAGGCGAGGAGGATGAAATCTAAATTTCGGGGGTAGCATAATCATCGGTAGTTGGTTGATTTATGTATGCTATGGTATGCACTAGGCCTGAAATTTCCCATACGGAGGAGCGGTGAGCAGGTTTATGAGTGATTCAGTGGAGAGCAGCGATAGACAGTGAATTGGATCCTTCGGTATTTGAGAGGGACCATGGAAGCAACATTTTGTTTCATTGGATCGAACACTAAATTTCATGGTTATGTAGATTTGGACATGGATGGATATTTAGATAGCAAGAGGAGCATGACAGGTTATGTATTTATGGTTGGTGATACATCGGTGAGTTAGATTTCATGGTTACAAAAGTTGTGGCTTTATCAGCCACAAAGAAATTTGAGTATATGTTGCTGCCACAGAGGCAAGCAAGGAGATGATTTGGATGCAATAGTTTCTTCATGAGTTAGGTCATAAATAGGATGTTTGGAGACTACACAGTGATAGTCAAAGCATTATTCATTTAGCGAAGAACTCTGTTTTTCACTTTAGGACAAAGCACATTCAACTCAGACAATATTTCATCAGGGAAGCTTTGGAAGAAGACAAGTTGAAGCTGGAAAAGCTTCATACCAGTCAAAATCCTATGGATATGATGACCAAGGTGGTCACAAGGGAGAAGTTGAAGTTGTGTTCAACTTTGATTGGTCTTCATGGTTGATGATGAAGGGTTGAGAACTTTGCTTAGTAGGAAGAGTCTCTAAGTGGGAGATTTTTGGGTTATGGAGCCTATTTTTGGTCTTCTCAAATCATTATTGAAGTGTGAAGTTTGAATTGGGAATATGAAAGGTCATGACCATTTCTTTTCCAGCCATGGGAATATGAAAGGTCGTGACATGGGTTTCTTTTCCGATTGTGGGAAGATGAAAGGTCATGCCTTTTAAACTTCTAGGGTCAACTTTTAGACTTCTTAAAGGATTGTAATCCTATAAATAGAGGTGTTAGGGTATCTTTAAGATATCTTGTGTGTTAAATAGGTCTTGAGTCTTAATGATTAAGAGGTGATCAAGAGTGATCAAGGTTAATAAATTGGGTGTCAATTGTGGTTTAGATGTGGTTTAGCATCTTCAAAATTCTGTTGTGAGTTCATAAGCGAGAGAATACTATGAGAGAAATTTTAATCTTTTTGATGATAAAATATGCTAAATTTCTTGGTGGATGTAGCCCACATTGGGTGAAGCATGTTAAATCTTGTCTTGTCTTCTTTTGTGCATTATTTATTTATGCTGTTATATTTTTGCATGTATACTTTTGCCATATAGTTTCCTACTACTGTGATTTGAGGAATTGTTTCTACATATTTTTTCTCTAATTCCTAACAATGGTATCATGAGGAACATATTTTTAGTACCATGAATTCCATGTTCATGGCATTGAGAAGTGTCACACTTTCAAATACCTTGTATAGATGATAATAGACCATGGTGATATTAAAGTGGATAATCCTAATGTACCACTAAATCATCCCCTCAATATCTTCAAATAATGATTTCCCAATAATCTACCAAACAATTAAACTATGCCTCCCACATCTCAAGAACCTAATTCCCACACGATCAATACTATAAACCAAGAGTCACTATCATCACATAAACCCATCATATCTTCATTCATTACAACCATATATATTTGAGATACTCCTCACATTCCCACAACTTAATCTTCAAAACCTATCTATACAATTATTGTAGCTACATCAATTATATCTACAACTATCACACCCACACAAATTTCAATTACACCTGATTCCCCATATATATCTACTAAATTTATGCCCATCACATCTAGTCCCTCACCCACATATTCTCTAACACTCACCTTGACACTCTCATCGCACGTTCTTACATATATACCTACTTCCACAACCACATTTACTACTATGATCATACCTACATCAACATCTGAACCAATATCCACAAATGTACTATCCCTTAAGATATCTACTATGCCAACATACTTAATACAACTACAAACAATACTCTTATCAAATCCTAATGTCTAATCACCCCTATACCAACAAACCCTAGACCTATGGAATCTACAACCCATTTTTATATCATAAAAATATTATACAAAACCCACTTCCATATTCAATATTCACATATACAACATAATGTATATTATTGGGCTTGCCTATAAAGACCCTACCATTCAAATTTTTATCATTCCTGCGAAAGGTAAATCCTCACAGATAAGTTATAAGATCCTTGACATGCCCATTCAAAATTCCTCACACACCCACAAAAATATTTGGATCTCCCTACTCCCAATTATAACCTCCTAAGAAATCTAATTTCGCATCATCACTTTTAGGGGCATCTCTATCCATCTCAGGACCAAGCCTTCAATCTAAGATCCCTATCATCAACAACCCAAATCAAAACAACCAAGTCCTCCTTCCAAACTTGGTCCTCCTTCAAAACTATATATATCCCCAATTCTAAAATCATAATCCAAACCATCCAAGACCCCAACCATCAAAACCGAATCTAATTCATTCAATACTCTTGTTTAAATTATACCTAAACCACAAATATTAACTTCATCTTCTAAATATAAATATGAGTCAAATACACCCATAAAGCATCATAAGATAAAATTTCCTCTCTTTCCTTCTTCCACCACCCTTAAATTTATTTCATCTATGATCCACACGACCCATTATTCAAAAACATTCATTAGTTCCCACATAGAGATATTTCATTGAATAATTCAAACATCCGCAATCACTCTTCCCCCATCAAATGTTTTGACCCTCACAGCACAAAAACATCATGGTTTGATTCTAATGTCATATATGCCTACTATTATACCCATGGAAATGATATTAAATATTGTAAGGCCCTCCAAAATATCATCCATAATTTCATTAAAGAAGACAATCTTATCATCAAATATGATCACCCTCTTCCCTTTATTAATTCATCTACGACTAATCCCACTCTTCCAACTAAATGTTCATCTACTATGACTTCGAAATCTCATTATTTATCCAAAACATTCATTTTCATTACCCCTCTAAATACTACTTCTCCAAAAGAATCCCCATCTCTTTATCAATGTTATTCGGATTGCCACTCATTCTCACCCACATGATTTTTACTCAAATTCTCAATCCAAACCAAAGGTTTTTATCACCACTCCCTCTAGTGATCATACTTCCCTTATTCATCAAAATATAAAGTCTCTAACTTATTTTCGCCATGGCCTACTACCAAAGAATGAATTATTGTGAAACAACTTCATCAGGCCCAACTTAGTATCTATCTTTAAGAGCTCATATAAGCTCCTCCAATCATAGATAATCTCTCCTGGAAGCTATAAAGTGTATCCTTACCCCTAGCGATGAGACACAACATTTTTCTGATCTTGTTGTGCACCAACTTCTTATGCCGCTATATATTTTGAAAAATCCAAAATTACCAACATATCACATAAGGATCATGACCGCCATCTATTCATCACTGTGCATGATGGGTGTCATTATTACCTTCATTTAATCAACTCTTAGTTGATGTTGTATTCAAACCATGGATGTGTCTAAAGCTATATGCAAGAAGAGGAATATTAGTGATTTAGTAATTAATTATAGGTATTTATTATTTTTAGATTTCTTGTGGTTTTTGTAGTGTCCATAGGATTCCCTGGACAAAGCCTTATTAAATGTAAACTACAAGAAACTTTCTTAAATAAACACTCATTGCTGGAATAAATAAATCTTCATAATTAAATGTGTTGTTGGAAATGAAACACAAGTTTTCAAAATGAAACAAATTATTGGAAGTAAACACACTCTTGCAGAATGAAAAAAATTGCTGGAAAGAAACACACATTTGAAAATGTTTTTGAAAATGTTTGCAAGGAAATGAGAGTCTAACCTATAACACCTATAGGGACAAATACGTGACAGAATTTAACTAAAGAATCAAAAGCATTTATAGAATTAACACTTATGATTTACACAACTTGCTCGAAATATAAATACTTATAAAACAAAGAATCATGCTTCTTGGAGGAGTGGGCCCTTCCTTTGCCTTGAATCAAGAGTTCATAAAATAAGATTCTCTCAAAATTAAATGGCTATCTTATTACTCAAAAAAAAGTATTACAAAATTTATTATATTTCTATCATATATATCTCTCTCTCCAATCTATCTATAGATCTTTATATATATTTTATCATCTGAAGATGCGTTTATGATCACAAGTTCGTAATAGTTTTTATCTAAAAATATGTTTCTTGAAACAAACTAGTGCTCAAAGTAGATGTGGAAGTTAGGAACCTTGATATACACACACCTATCGATCTTGCATACGTATTTAAAGTCCAAGAATCAACAATCTATTTATTTTCTCCTGATTGGAAGGCCTATTGATTGCTCTATCATTGGATGTTGTCAAAATAAATAGATTCCCATTGATTTTGGAACTTTTAAGAATTTTTAGAACCAAAGGGAACTTTTTTTGGAACTAACTACTAAACATCAGGAGATTAAGCAAATTTGTTCTAGAACTAAGTGTTGGATTTCCGAACTAAGTCCGAAGGTTCGGAATGAAGTGATAGAGTTCCAATACTATGTGACAAAGTTCCGAACTAAGTTTGGAGGTTGGAACTAATCCGCATTGAAACCAATGCTCCTAAAAATGTGTTGGTTGCTTCATACTTTGTTCTTCCGATCGATCATGACTTGTTTTATGTAAAAACTAAATTTCCACACACTTTGTTAGGAATTAGATAGTTTTTAGATGTTATAACTAGATCCAAAAAATATGGACAATTATATCCTACCTTATATTAGATCAAACAAAAGTCACAAAATGTAGTCAAACTTGACAAAAAGGAGAGTAAAATAAGATCATTTATTGCACATTGACGAGGCATGTTTTTTCCTTATCATCTCCCCCACACTTACTTGTTTGTAAGTCCCCTTACAAAAATTACTCTTCAAATGTTGGGTTGTGAATTCTTCATTCCAATTGACTACTCGGGTCAAATGGATGAAATCGAATATCCCAAAGTGCTTTAGTTCGAAGTACTATACCCCGATTATGCTTCTATATTTATCTGTCACTCCGTAAAGTGAGTGGTATGTTGAGGATATTTTTTTCCATGGAGACATGAGGGTGAGAAGGAGAGGAGTCCTTGTTGTCATTCCTAGCCATATGCCCCTACGTTTTTCATTGACCTAAGGGATTAGTGTACATAAAGCTTTATCTCTTTCCAGGACTCCATATAAAATTTGTGGGAGATATCACTTTTCTTCTTCTCAATGAAACTATGAGAAACTACCACCTCTTCAAGTATCCATCATAAATATCTAAACAAAAATTCTCCTCATAAGAGGTGAAGGCATCAATACTTTTTTGTAACTGGCAAGATAATGTTCCTTGAATTGACTGTCAAAGGCATGGGATATGAAATGTAAAACAAAGGCAGATGGTTTTCCATAGTGATCTCTCATGTAGATGCCAGATGAACTAGCTTTTAATAAATGTTCAAAATCCCTCTCTTTCCATGAAATCTAATTTTAAAGTACAGAAACAAATGCATTCAACTAGCTTTCCCCTACATACAAATTGATCATGAATCATGTATTCTTTTTTAGCAAAACATTGCAGAGATAAAATTCAGAGAGAATATTTTTTTCTTTCAGATTGGCTAAGGAATATGCTTTCATGAACTTAGATTCATCTTTTATTTCATGTGGAAGGCCACATAGAATTTTTGATAGCTACAAGAGAATAAAATGTTCTCTCTAGAAAGACATTGTATGTAGGAGGTGGTCTCTTGTATGTGAGTAATATTTAACATATTATGCAAACCATTTATATATTTACCAGACATTTAAATTTATATTCTTATATTTTGTAACATGTTTCTTCCCATTCCTTCCTTTCCTTCTTCTCCTCTTCCATCGTTAATCTCTTTGCACATATCATCCCACAATTGTTTAAGTGGCGTAAGTCAATTCGGTTTGTACACCCCGATTCATTAAAGATACCTTTGACATAGCATTTTGTTTACTATCTAATTGACATTCTTTGTCTTTTTATACCATATGTTATTTGACCAATGTCAATTCTTTAATCCTATCTATGAACTGAGTTTTTAGTTGCTCAATGAGCATTTCCGTATGCTCTAATTTGTTCTTGAGGAAGTTTAATTCCTCATCCTTCTCCATAATAATAGGTTTTTCTCTACACAAAAATAGAGCATGTCTATCTTTTTGTTTCTCCTCTTTTCTAAAAGTTCCTTGGAAAATGAAAATTCCTATTTCACCAAAGGGGATATCCCTTTTCATTTCCAAGATGCCAAGTCCTCTTCTTCATGTGATAATGATGTTGATTCACTCATCTCTTGAAAATCATGTTATTAAAGTATTTCCTCTTCTTTCTCCACCTCAATTTGACTTGGTTGAGGAGGAGGCATTGCCATACTACCTTGAATATCACCAACTTCTTTCTCCAAACCATATTTTTCTTCAGTATCCACTAGAATTTCCATAGACCTCTTATGAACTCTTCTTCTTTGAGGAGCTTCACAATGCCCTAAAGTGGGCTTCCTCCTAGAGATTCTTCTAATTTTCACTTCATGATCCATCTTAGGTGAACTGTCACTGTCAGAGAAAAATATTAGTTCTTCTAGTATTACTACAGAGGAAGGAGTTTCTTTTGAAGGCACAATAGGTTTTACATCTTTGATCATTCTTTGAGATCTCCTCCTCTTTGGCACATTAACTCCACCTACTTCCTTCTTTTTCTCTACAAGAGGATCAATCTCCAAATTAATTTTAGGGGAGAAAGGGGTTGGTATTCCCCTCTTGATAATATTAGGGATTTGTTTGAATTTGTTAAGGAACTTTTCCCATGCTTCTTCTCTATTTTTCTTTGAGAGAAAGTGGTGTTGACATACCATATGGACTAATCCATGATGTCTAATTATCATAACTCCATGAGAATACCTCTGAGCCATTGTTTGGATGTATTCAAAAATGAACCCTTGAAGGTTTACTATATATTCTAGTTTAGCCCCATACCTAAGATATATTAGCATCTTAAGGACCTCTCTTCCCCAAATCAGGAAATTGGCCATCACGATTTAGGTACTTAACTACCAAAAATGTTACCCTATAAAAGGGTTTGGGAAAGATGGCTCTTCCGACCCCCTTGATGATTTTATTAGTGTTATAAATATCTTGGGGTTTAGATTCCCCCTCTTATATCAAGGTTTCCTTTGGTTATTTTAGGGTCCCCTTTACAGGATTTGGGATATGTACAATTAGTACCCCAAATACATTGCTCATTGTATTTACAATAAAGGGAATTACAATGCTTTTAATATTAGTTTTGGATTCTTGTAAATTTATAACAAATTCCTTTACTAAGTCGTCATTATACTTTGAGAATTTCTTCATGAACTCCAACTACCTTGTTTGTCCAAAAATACTTACCACTTCTCCATCTTCAAGAAGTTGTGTATCATCCTCTAGCTCTGACTTCTTTTTAATCCCCATGGAAAAAGGATGATTCAAATTCTTCCTTCTTCAAATCCTTACTCTGTTAGAACTATTTGTAGAACTACTAGATTTAGTTGTGGAACTATTGCGTTTGGCTACAAAACTATTGGGTTTGGCTGCATAACTATTGGGTTTAGTTGCATAGTTCAAATATAATTCTATTGTTTGTTCCTTGAAGTTTTTTACAAATGGTTCTCAACTTCATTTCTTCCGCTCATTATTAATACACCACCACTTTTACTTGTTAAATCAACATCACCCTCATGATTACTTTCTTTTAATTATAATTTACAATAAATGAATCCTCATCGACTAATTAAATCAAGTCTAATCACACATGAAAACCTTTAATCTAACCTTTAATAATATCAAGACATAATTACCATCCTTGTTGATGTAATTCCTCCGCCTTGATGACTCATCATTCCTAAAAAAAGGTTAAAAGGAAAATGGTTAGAAAAGAAAACGAAATTCGAAAGAAATTCCTTTTATTTTGAATTAACCATTTAGTAAGGAGACCACCTGCCATTTTTGGTTTTCAATTGATCTTTCATATTTTTATTTTTATTTTTTTGGGGAAGGGAATGCCATTTACTAGTTTTCATTCCCTCCCTTTATATATATATTTATTTTTTTGGAGAAGAGAACACCATTTACTAGTTTTCATTCTCTTCCCTTTATTTTGGATCCATGCATCTGATTACTTGATCATTTTGGAAGAACTAGGTTCTTCCATATGATCAAATTCCTTGTCTATTTCAATCTACTTTAAGAACTCATCCTTGGTAGGAGGCTTCCTATAAAGTTTCAGCCTGTGTCCATTGACCATAAGTTTCCTTCTGCTACTATCAATGGGAAGTAACTAAATAGAGCCATTATCAAATATATGCTTAATCTGATAAGGTTCTAGCCATCTGGTTCTCAATTTTCCTTTGAAATTTTGGTACTTGGAATTAAACAATAATTCCCAATCACATACCTTGAATTTCCTTTCATTGATATGTGTATCATGCCACTACTTCCTTTTGTCTTGGATTATCTCTTTCTATTGAAGTGCTTCTAATATCAGCTCATCCAATTCATTGAGTTGTAGAATTCTTTCCTTTTGTGTTGCATCCAATTCAATACCCAATTTAGCTATTTTTCTCAATGTTTGTAGTTCAAATTCAATAGGTAACAAGATATTTTTCCCATAGACTAATTCATATGGTAAGAACCTTGTTGTAGTCTTTCAATTTGTATTATAATCCAAGGAAACTTTAGTAACCTCTTTACCCAATCTCTTCTACCTGCTTCAATTGTTTTGGTAAGGATGTTTTCTAATTCTCTATTTTTCACCTCTGCTTACCCATTTGATTGTGGGTGATAGGGAGATGACTTCCTATGATTGATCTAATAGTACATTTTGAAGTGTGGATCATATTGGACATGAATTGTGGACCTTGGTCTAAAACTATGCTTCTTGGTGCACCAAACTTCATCATAATTTTGTGCCAAAGGAAATCAACAACTACATCTTCATTAGCATTTATTAAAGCCTGAACCTCTACCCACTTTGTCACATAATTAGTACATACAAGAATGTGCTCATTTCCTTGTGAAGGAGGACTAAAAGGGCCAAAAAAATATAGCCCCCACCTTTCAAATGGTTTAATCACTACTTGAGGTTACAGAGGAATTTCATTGGTGAAAGTTGGTTGTCCCATCCTTTGACAAGGATCACACTGCTTGATGTATTTCTTCACATCTTTATACATATATGGAAAATAATAGTAAGTGCCCAATATTTTGTGTACTTTTATTTTCACTAAAAAGTGTCCTCCACTTGGTTCATCATGACATTCTCTCGAGTATGTCAAATATTTCATCTTCTCTCACACACTTGTATAGAACCAAATCGGGACCACATTTAAATAAAATTCCATTCAACCATTTAAATTGTGAACTGGTTTTGATTAATATTTTTATTTTCTTCTTAGTAAAAGAAGGGGGAAACTTCCCTATTGCAAGATAATTTTCTATATCAGCAAACCATGGTGTATCAGCTGAAATAACAAATAATTGTTTATCTAGAAAGTTGTCCTTAACTAGATCTTTCTCCCCTGTAGTGGTTAATCTTGACAAGAAATCAACTACCACATTATATTTTCCAAGATTATCCACAATGGTAATATATAATTCTTGTAAAAGTAATAACCACCTAACTATCCTACCTCCAACCATTGGTTTGTTCATTAAGTATTTAATTCTTTGAGTGATTTGGATGTACAAATATTTTTACCCTATAATATAATGCCTAAACTTATTAATTGCAAAAATCAAAACAAGAAATTATTTTTAGTGGTGGTGTAGTTTCTTTCAGTGGATGTAAAATTTTTACTAAGGTAGTAAATAACATATATTTTCCTTCTTCCTCTTTTTCTGTTCTAGAACTCGCACCAATTGAGTTATTTAAGGCATCTGTTTGGATATGAAAAGGTTTCTCCCAATTAAGTACTCTCAATATTAGGGCAAAGTGATTAATTTTTCTTTAATTTCATTAAAATCATGTTGACACTTTTCGTCCCAATGAAATTCACAATCCTTACTAAGAAATCTAAACATGGGGGAAAAATTTTTACTAAAATATTTAATAAAACACCTATAGTATCTAGCATGCCCTAAGAATGACTTGATATCTGTGGGGGTTTGAGGAATAGGTAAGTATGAAATAATCTTGATTTTGTTTTGGTCAACTTGAATTCCTCTTTTTGAATTGTGGAGTCCTAGTACAATCCCCTCATCAACCATCATCAAGCATTTCTCATGACTAAGAGACAAATGGTGTTTTTCACATCTAATATTTTGTTCATATTTATTAAGGCATCATCAAATGTTTCTCCATGCATAGTGAAATCATCCATGTATACTTCCACTAAATCATTGGTTAGATCTGCAAAAATTGCTAGTATAACCCTTTGAAAGGTTATTGGAGCATTACATAGTTCAAATGGCAATAACTGTAGGAAAAGGTACCCCATGGAAAAGTAAAGGTATTTTTTTTCCCGATCCTCTGCAGCCTCCCTAATTTTATTATATCCACTAAAACCATCGAGGAAGGAAAATTATTGTTTACCTGAAAGGTTGTCTAAAACATGATCTATGAATGGTAAGGGAAAATAATCTCTAAGTGCATATTTGTTCAATTCCCTATAATCGACACAAATTCTCCATTTTACATTATTTTTGGGCACAATCACAAGAGGAGACACCCATTGAATATCTGAGATAGGGTAGATAAATCCTACTTACAATAGCTTTTCAATTTACTTCTTGACTATGTCCCTCAAGGCTGGATTGATCCTTCTTTGAGGTTTCCTAACTTGTTTGACATTTTCGGTTTAAATGTGACGGTACAAATACTTCAATGAATTACTTTCATATCTCAGTATAGTCCCAAATAAAATATGTAGTATGATTTTTCAAAACATCAAATAATTTATCTTCCTAATCATTTTCCAACCAGTTGTTAATGTTCAAAATTTTACCTAGTTGAATCTCAAAATGTTTGGTTTTAGTGTGTGATGAATCGATTTGTTGAAAAGGTTCCATTTGGGTTTTTCGTGGAAATGAATGCGGTAATAACATATGATATGCCACAACATCTCTAAAGTTCCTTTGAGAAATAATCTTTGGATAAAGGATAGTAAGAAGAGTTATGATACTTATCTTATTGTTGGTAAAAATCCTCATCATTGTTGTTTTCCAAAATTCCTCACCGTTCTCGATATCTTTGGGACTAAAGCTACTGATTCCGTAGCTATTTCTTCCCCTTCCCAAGAGAAATATCATTCCTTTGGAGTGAAATTATTTACATCGGCCTATAATTTTTGTGGTTCTGGAGATAAGTATGCATGTTCCAAAACTAAGTCTGAAAGTGCCAGAACTAAGTCGACGGTTCGAAACTAAGTTTGATTGTTCTAGAACTAAATATGATTGTTCCTAGATAGCTGGTGATCATTTAATGGATGATTAATCATATTATCCACCTCTTTACGTGATCTTGTAATGTTATCATATCCAAAGATGACAATTTTTTTATTAATATCAGTATCATCAACCCATAATTGTTCTTGATTATCAATAAAAGGTTGTGCAAAAGGATATAAGGAAATTTTCTTAGAATTATTACCATTTGAGATAGTCATATCACCTGATCTAAAATCAATTAAGGTAATCAGCGAACCATGGTCTTCCTAAAATAATGGGATAACCAAGTGTTTTACCTTTTGGCTATAATATAAGGAAGTCCACTTGATACTTCCATGACTCTACCATAACTACCACATATTCAATGATTCCTTCTATTTTTTCTATTGACTGATCTACCATCTGTAATATGGTGCTAGTAGGTTGTATACCTATTAATGGTAATGTTTTCAAAGTGTCTACTATCATCACATTTATAGTTTCTCCCAAATCAACCAAAACATTATGTATATCTTTACTTCCTATAGAGATAGAAATAACAGGGCTTCCAGGATCTCCATATTTGGGAAGTAAGATTTTTCTTGCCAATAAATCAACAAGTTTCCCATCTACCTTAATAGTCCTAGGGTACTACTTCTTCCTTCCAGGTCTTTTCAAACATAACATTTTGATTAATTTGTTTAATTCAGGAATGTCCTTGATTGCTTGTAATAATGGTATTTCAATATTTAGTTTCCTTAATTCTTGCACTAATTCAGATTCCTTGGTTTTGATAACTTCTTTAAATCTTTTTGGAAATGGAGTTTTAGTGGAGTTGCTATCAGGCTCCTTCTCTTTTTATATTTTATTCTCTGAGGAACACCGAACTAGGATATTTAGTTTCTTCTGTCATCTCCATAATTATAACAGGTGGACTATTAATTATTTTTCCATATCTTGTTTGAATATCCTTACAGTCCATGGCATTAAGATCAACTAGTTTTTCTTCATCTATTTCATAGACGGGGGTTATTTTTTTGTTTTTGGGATTATCAACTAGTTGTGCTTTGACATTTGTGTTTGGACCACATTTTTAGTTTGTGAACCTTGTACTAGAGAACCCATTATGACATGTTATGTTAGTTGGGATATATTCTTCTATGAGTGTAGTTATTATCTTCGACCATGGTTATTGGTGTCCCCGAGCATACCAAGCTTGTCTTACCCAATCCTGGAGATTCCATGTTGGTTAAAGGGCCCAAGGTGGTTGTCCCCAATGTTTGGCACCTGTCTCGAGCTTCTCATGGCATCATCTAGGGATTAGGAACAGATCTTAGTATGAACTACCCTTGGCTAGGTTGTCTTTAGCAAAAGATTACTTCTTCCGCAATGGATGAAGTGCTTTGGTTTATTTTAGATGGATTTTTATGAATGGAAGTAGAGAAAAAACATTAGCTTCATGTTCCCTATATTCACAAATAAGACACATTTCTATTTTATCCAAAAGACAATCTCTTAGTGTATGCTTCTTTCTACATCTAGGACATTACATAGCTAGTGGTTGAGTATTAAAATTTGATTTAGCTTGAAATCCATCCATGGTGGAAGTTAATTGAACTAGGATGTATATTTTAAAGTTTTCTAGTTCATCCATAAGTTTTTTCATGTCTTGATTTGTAGTTTTCACAGATTTTCCTTTCCTAGGTCCACCCCTTGTTCTTGAATAACTTCTACAAAGGTATTTAATAAAATTCATTTTTATTTGATTGATGTTTCCACCTCGATTAAGTTAAGGGATTCCCTAGATTCATTATCCAGACCTTTAATAAAAATGGTTTTGCTTAGCTCTTCTTGAAGTACAAATCCACACCTTTTACTTACAAAGAGTAATCTATCTAAATAATCTTCCATATTTTCATCCTCTTCTTGTTTGATGCTAAAAAAATTCTTCCTTCTTGTTTCTCCCTCGAAAGTAGTCCTAGTAATTGTCTAAGAAGGCAATTTCAATTTGTTCCTAGGTGGTAATAGAATTGGATGTTAATCCCATAAACCACCTCATTATTGCATCTTTCAGAGTGGATGGAAACAACTTGAGTTTTTTATTTTCTTTTTTGTAATCATAGGTCTAACACAATACTTAAAATTCAAATAAGAATTGGTTAGAATCCTTAGATGACATCCCCTAAATGTAGGTAAGTTTGTAGCTGAAATATTGTTCATAGGTGTATCATCATCCTCCAATTGAATCACATAGATAAAAGTCCTATTAAGTTTTCTTTCAGCTTCTTGTGTCATATATACAATATTTTATAGATATTTTAACTAATCAATGTAATATGTTATCTACTTTGGTGTAGGTGAAAAGTAAGGATTAGGAGGTTGACTACTCAATTGAGAGTCAAAAAATTCTCTAAACGGGTCTTGGGATATAATCTTTCTCCTAAAAGTTCCACTTCCTTCTTGTGATTGATCCAAAAATTCCAAAGGTGGAAGTTCTATTTCTTGTCTAATAGGAGACAATGGTGCTTCTAAATATTACTCAACCTCCTTATTTGAACCAGAGGTTTCTGATAGATCTTGTGGATATATTTTTGGGATAAATATACCCTTAGAGTCTCTTGGTCTACTCATAAATTTTATGATAATGTAGGGAAGATTCTTCAATTACTAGATGTATGATTGTTTCTCTTCCTAACACCTAGTTAGACAATTCTAACTAGTATTTGTCCCTGAAAATGGTTCCAAAATGATGGGTGTCATTATTCCTTAATTTAATCAACTCTTAGTTGATGTTGTATTCAAACTATGGATGTGCCTGAAGCTATATGCAAAAGAGGAATCTTAGTGATTTAGTAATTAATTGTAGGTATTTATTATTTTCATATTTCCTAGGGGTTTTGAACTATCCTTAGGATTCCCTAGACAAATCCTTATTAAAACTATACTACAAGAAACTTCCTAAAATAAAAACTCATTCATTGGAATAAATAAATCTTAAGAATCCAACATGATGTTGGAAATGAAACAAATTACTAGAAGTAAACACACTCTTGCAAAATGAAACAAATTGCTGGAAATAAACACATGTTTGAAAATATTGTTGAAAATTTTTGCAAGGAAATGAGAGTCTAACCTATAACACCTGTAGGGAAAAATACGTGACAGAATTTAACTGAAGAATCAAAAGCATTTACAGAATTAACACTTAACATATTTACACAACTTTCTTAGAAATATAAATACCAATAAAACAAAGAATCTTGCTTCTTAGAGGAGTGGGCCCTTGCTCCACCTTGAATCAGGAGTTGAAAAAGTATGATTCTCTCAAAACAAAATGGCTATCTTATTACTGAAAATGTTATGTCTTACAAAATTTACTGTATATCTATCATATACATATATATATATATATATATATATATATATATAATCTATAGGTATTTATACATATTTTATCATCTGAATATGAATTTATGTCACAAGTGCTCAAATTAGATGTGGAAGTTAGTAACCTTACTAGACACACAAGTTTCGATCTTGCATACGTATTTTGGGTCTGAAGAATCGAAATCTGTTGATATTATCCCGATTGGAAGGCCCATTGATTTGTTTATCACCATATGTTGTCAAAATAAAAAGATTCCCATTGATTCTGGAAATTTGGAGAAGTTCTAGAACCAAAGGGAACTATTTTGGAACTCCTTTGTGAAAATTCTAGAGCTTAAGCACGGGAGTTCGGAACTAAGTCTTTGGAGCTCGGACCTAAGTCTAAAGGTTCCAAAACTAAGTGATAAATTTCCTTTGTTGTGTGATGGAGTTCCAAAACCATAATTTATGGTTCCATAACTAAGTCGTATTGAAGCCAATGCTCCCAAAAATGTGTTGATTGCTTCATACTTTGTTCTTCCGATTAATTGTGACTGTTTTACTACAAAACTGAATTTCCACACACTTTTTTAGGAATTACAGAGTGTGTTTAGATATTAGAAATAGATCTGAAAAAATATGTACAATTACATCCTAAATTATACTAGATCAAACAAAAGTCATAAAATGTAATCAAACTTGAAAAAAAGGAGAGTAAAATAAGATCATTTATTGCACATTAACGAGGCATATTTTGGCCTTATCAGTGTGTATCAATGATACATTCATCTAGTACTCCATAATAGAAAAATAAATCAAACATAAACATCATCTCATCTCACCTCTTTGATCAACCCAAGCTCCCTAATTTTTTTGTCACCCAATATCGGACAATCCTTTGTGCCTTCAATGATGTTGATTCTCATACTTTTTGAATGGTAATTATTCCTATCCTATTCAATGAAAAACTCCTCTATAAGGTTTTTATATCATATAATGGTATTTCTAATATAATATCTTACTCAGATGAATATGGATCCATATGATGTGTTGTGTTCCTTCCACCCTCCATGGTTACAATGAGCATAAATTAAAGATAGTAAATCTCCCAAACAAATACTCCTCCATTCAAAACATGTCACATGAATTATCAGCCTAATGAAATGTTTCTTATAAAGTAAGCTTCCTCTAAAAATCCACTAGTTCATATGTATATGTATCTAAACTTTCTAATAACGAATCTATCGACAATGTGATGCAGTTTCTTTCGTTGGGAAGTACATCCTCTTTTCTTTAATGTTATTCCAACACCTAATCGACTTGGTAGAACATATACAACAACAACGTACTAACCTAATTTTGGGGATATTATCTCTTTCAGACCACCTTATCTTTGGAAAAATCTATTATATAGTTACATCAATCACCATTCTTCTCACATTGATAATCAACCATACACAAGGGCTTTTACCAAAAACTTTGATGCCCTTTACAACAAATCCTTTTCTTATAATTATATCCATCGATGTACGTGGAAAGTATTTGGAATGGGGAGTTATGAACAAGGTTTACTTGACATCATCATCGATTAATGCTGTAAACCACATGAGAAATTTGGGTTGGGTTTTAAGGAACAATCTACCAGCTCTCTCATACTTTCTTCACCTCATCTCTCATGAACATCATTCCCCCTTTTTATCCATCCAAAACCAATAGATATGAATGGTACCATGTATATCTCTTCTATATATTTTTAATATCTACCATCACTTTGGGATCGGTCACTTATTAGTGCGAAGTTAAAACTAGGTCCCCCTCTTGGTTTATTGATATGGTAGAGGAAGATTCCCCTACCATTGACATTTTTCAGTGCACTAATGACAACTCCATCCTTTCCTATATGGGGAATAAGATTCCTATCTTCATAAGTCCTTACCTCTGGAAACATCTACTCTCATCAATGAATCCACCATTGACATAAACATAGGGAATTCGCAAGAGCCTCACATCCTCAAAGTGGGTCAATCCATTGATCCAAAAGAGCTTGAGTATTTGACCACGTTAATTTTTAAACATAGATAATACTTTATATGGTCCTATGCCAAAATTTTGGGCCTTGATCCTTCTATCATCATTCACAACATCATTGTCATTACTAACAATTATCCAGTTAAGAAGAAGCTTCACAACATGCATCCTCTCATTTCTCTCCTAATCAAAGATGAATTGCAACACCTTTTTCAACTAAATTCAACATTCCTATATATTATTCGTAATGGGTTTCTAATATTATACCAATTTCCAAAACCTCTATAAATATCCATATATGCACTAAATTTTGATATTTAAATGTGGCTTTCTCTAAAGACAACTTTCCTCTTCCAAACATCGATGAAATCATTGACCTCGGGGATATTTATGAGATGATTTCTCTTATGGATGGTTTCTCTTGTTACAATAAGATTTTCATCACACATGAAGACCAACATAATAATTATTTCATCCATCCTTGGGGAAACTTATTTTATCGTGTTATGTGTTTCGGTTTAAAAACATGTGGGCCACCTATCAACATTCTATGACCTACATATTTCACAAACTTATCAAATAATGTAGAGGACTATGTCAATGACATTTTGGGTAAATATAAGCATCTACGTGATCATATTTCCATCCTTGAAATTATTTTCACACATTTTATCCATTTCTTCCTTTGTCGAATCCAACCAAGTGTGTGTTTGGATTTTTAACTAGAAAAATCCTTGGCTTCATCGTTTCTATTAGGGGCATTGAATTTTACCCCAAAAAAATCAAATCCATCCTCAAGATGCCATCTCCTTCTAATATAAAGTAGCTTTGTAGTCTTCAAGTTCAGCTTCGATCAATACACCACTTTATACGAGTAGTGTCTAACCATTGTTAACCTTTTTATGATCTCCTTCACAAAGAAATCAAATTTCATTGGGATGAAAATTTCTAGAATGCCTTTGATGATCTTAAGCAAAGTATCTTCTAACCCCTCGGTGCTCACACCTATAAGTGAGGGGGAGCCTTTCTATCTCTATATCTCCTCCACTAATCATGATTTTGGTGTCATGTTGGCACATCACAATGAACAAGGAAAAAGGAGGTCTTCTATTACATGAGTCAAACTCTTCACCAATATGAGACCCACTACACTGAAGTTGAAAATTTGTGTTGCGCCCTACTATTTTCCACCTCCAAACTTTGTAATTATATCGTTAATCATAACACCTTAATTTTAAATAGATTTTATCATCTTAAAACCATGAATTAAAAGCCTTATCATAACACTGTT
The DNA here is from genome assembly GCA_018340775.1 of Taxus wallichiana var. yunnanensis. NCBI lineage: Eukaryota > Viridiplantae > Streptophyta > Pinopsida > Cupressales > Taxaceae > Taxus > Taxus wallichiana. The sequence continues at coordinate 569,937,012 of CM031240.1, forward strand.
TGCATCACTCAATGTCTCATTCTCATGACCAAGTTCAACCTAGAGTTCATTTCTAAAAAATATATCAAGGTCTAAGTCATCGTTGATCAGCTATAAAAATCCCATCATCCTAGGTATTGAAAAAATGGTCATGTTTGGCATCAAAATCCTTGATATCTATAGTGACTCTCAACTCATCATTAACCAAGCCAAGAGCATCTATCAATGAAAAAATAAAGTCATTCAAAAATACAAGGACATCGCCAATTTTCTTCTTGAGGATTTTGACTTCTATACCATCAAAACCATTATGTGGTCATCTAATCACTTTTTTGACATTATGGCATTCCTTATATCTCTCATCCCATTGGAAATAAGGGAATCCAATATTTCTTTTGTTTTCCATCATCTCGATCAACCATCTCATGTTCATGAGATTCCTCATATCAATCATGTTGATACTAATCCATTAGATCTTTGGTATTCTCAAATCTTTGATTATTTATCTCATTCTAAGATCCCCTCTAACTTATCCAAAAATGGTAGGTGATCCTTTCTTCAATGCGTTAACCACTATGTTATCCTTGGTGGAATCCTCTACAAGCATGGATTCGATGGAATTTTTCTTCATTTCCTTAAGTCTCATGAATCCACTTGAGCTATCCAAGAAGTTCACATTGACATATGTTGTATTCATTTTAGTGGTTTGGATATCGCCAAGCGTGTTATTCACATAAACTATTATTGGACCTCCGTTAATCAATATTTTTGTGAATATGTTAAAAAATGTGTCAAATGCCAACAAAATTCCAATCTTATTTGCATTCCTAGCCAAGCCTCACGAGATAGCTCAAAATATTTGACCTTTCTCACAAAGGTGGGAATTGACCTCATTCGTCTCATCAATATGTGTTCTTCTCAACATCATTCTACCATCACTAAAATTGATTAATTCACCAAATGGGTATGACCCATTCCACTCGCATCCACTAAAGCTAAAAAAATTGTTGACTTTTTCTATCAAAGCACATCATTTTCTACTTGAGTTCCCATAAAATCATCATGGAAAATGGAAATTCCTTTAAAAATAAATATCTTAAGAAGCTTTGCGACTCTTTCAATATAAAAATTAGCTTCTTTTCTCCTTAATAGACTCAAGCTAATGGCTAGGAAAATCCACTAAAAAAACTCTCTGCAATATCATTTCCAAGACTATTGTGAGATCAAGTTGTAATTCACATCTTCATATCCCCTTCATTCTTTAAGCCTATTAGACTAGCATCCGCACCTCTATGGGTGCTACTCATTTTTCTCTCATCTATGTTTTTGAATTTTTTCTTCCTCTTAAATTCCAAATTCCATCTTTACATGTCTCCCTCCGTGAATTATTCTCTGACAAGGACTATCGTCAAAAGCATCTAACACAACTTGAATTGTTAGATGAGTGTCATATAGATTCTCTTCAACATCATCATTTTTATCAAGAACATATAAAATGTGCCTATAATAAACATCGTAAGGAATGTGACTTAAACATCGGTGTCCTTTCTTTAAATATAAAATAAGAATGTCTTTGCTTTAGAAAGGAGCCAATGTGGAAATTTTTCTCCCAACTAGATTAGACCATACAATATTACACATCGGTATGGGTTTGGAGCGTATTTTTAGCGTATCTTTATGGTAAAATGGAAACAGAACCACTTAAATCCTTTCACTTGTGATAATTATACTATTAACACACCTACCAACACAATCTTAGTCATTTATTAAAATATTTCTTCCATCACAAGCCTCTCCATCTATCTTCATAATGATTTGGAATTATGTGGTCTACCATCACTTTCCTATTTATGACCTTGAATATGGGCACCATGACTCTTCCCATAACATATTCCTCATAGAAAAATTCCTCCTTCTAGGTGAGAACCCCATAATCATTATATCTATCACCCTTGTGTGTAATAATTTGAACCTTGTCAAGGGTCTATAGGTGTCCCTTGTGCATCTTATCATCCCCTTCCCAAGTGGTTTACTTGGCTATCCCTAGTTCTATCCTACAATTAAAAATTCAAGATGCCCCTATCCAAAATCTATCTTATCTAAAAACTAATTGATCCCTCGGAAGAAAAATATTCATATAAAGTAATTTTTTCCAAAGTATAGATTTATTCCTTAAAGGAAAACTATCCCACATATTTTATCTTGCCCTCTAAAAATTAAAAAAATTAAATCAAAAGAAAAAATCATAATGTAGACCAATCCCTCAAAGTACGGATACTATTTGATATCATGGCATTATAAGGCTTCTCACAATGACCAACCCTTCAAGTATCAAAATAAAAGTCAAATTAAAAAAGAAAAGAATCCTTGAAAGCTTCTCGCATCAATAAAATTTCCTATCTACAAAAAATTTCCCACATTGATTAGTTTGCACCATATTTCTCAGAGTTAGGGCATAGACATAGGACTTCTATCTAAGGAGAACCTATTTTCCCTATAGAAGTTCCATCTTAACTATTTATCATGTCTATAGTAGGTCTATATGCACACATTCCATCCTTTTATCATGATCTTAAATTTGAATAACCATCATTAGTTATGTGTTAATATTTGTCAAAGGTCTTAAGTGCAATGCTTTGCATTGTTCCCTTATTAAATTTTCCTCAATCCTATTTAAAGGAACCCTTTTCCATGTATGCTCATCTCTATGGAGAAGTGTACTTTCTCATGTTCTGGTCACCCCATTGAATTTTGAATTATCTTCCATTATGCTCTTATCTTACCAACCCTAAGTCTTAATGATATCATCTCACATCTAACCTTATTTATATTTTTATCTTCCCATTTCTGAATCCATCATTCCTATCATGATATACATATCAATTCATCATTTGTACTCTAGTCTAAATCAAATCATATCAAACACATCTATCATTCTAATATAACATAAATCACATTAGATCAATCCTATCATGTAATCATGTTCTCATCTAAATCATCACACATCTCATAATCAATACATCAACTGAAAACACCTAATCATTATAATCAAATCAACACATCACATCATTAAATATACATCATATCTAACATCTTAAACTAACAATCCACACTATAATATAAATTAATAAATTCCATCACATGAATAATCATACATCTCATATAAGCCATGAGAAAACCATATTTATGTTCATCAAAACATGTCTATACATATGTAATAGGGATTTATCTCAAAATTGATACATCACCAAAAATATATATATATATATATGAACATAGAATTCTGTAAGTATCAAACCTTGTCCTCATGGCAAAGGTTCATGCATGTCTCTCTAACCATCATCTCCTCCATCACGGGCTCGGGTCTTGCATCGGCTGCACCACGCTAGTAGTGCTCCTAGATGGTGATGGTCATGCTAAGTTCCCTACTCCCCACTTCCCTACCGGGTATGTTACATATCTCATCACATCAAATGACCTCAATTTCACTATCCATTTAGAATAACATGCCTCTACTCCTAATTACTTATAATGGTCAAGTGACATAGTACTCAATGGTGCCATCGACCAGCTTCCGGGATGCCACTCGTGCCTCATCCCGATGCCAAAACTATGGGACCAATATCTCCAAATCTAGACCTATAAACAGGGAAAATTTTAAGGGTCACTTGAAAAAATCCTTAGAAAATATTTGGAAAATATTTGAAAATTATCTCTCACACAAATGATGAATATTTAGACATCATGTAATCACTATTAAATGCTACCAAACATTAGCTTTTTTATATGCTAATGGTGGTAGCATATTTTTATGCTATTGGCTAATAACATATAGAATGTTGTCAACCTGTAGCATAAAAATGATATGAACGAAAACATTTTTATGCTACCAGATGATAGGATAACTATATGTTATCATCCTATAGAATTAAAATTTTGTTGGTCGCTATCATTTTTATGATACCGAATAAGTATATTCATGAGAATTTTGTGAGTTTTTATTTCATGAGAATGACGAATTTACCCCTAAATTTAAACTATACCTAGAAATTTTTGGCAAACTAGTCCTAACTTGTACCCTAAAAATTTGCCAATTTCAAATTTCAAAACCAAAATATTTGTGAATTAATGAATATTCGTCACTAAAATTTTCCCCGCATATAGACCTCCCTTTATCTCTTGTACCAGTATCTCTACTAATTGGCCATGTCCTTCTCCAAACGTAATATTTTTACCTCCGACACACTACATCTCTGTCTTGTTGAGCTATATCTCCCTTCATCCATAAGTGGATTATCTCAATTTCAGCCCCTCCATCTCCACCATCCTCTCCTACTAGAACCTCCTCCTTGTCATCATCCAATCCTAACTCAGATTCTATTGTCCACTTTAAAAATCCAAGTAATACTCACACATCATCATCTCTATCCCACCGTTCTCCTACCTTCTCTAATGGAACATCCATTATAGGACTAGGCAAGTCCCTCTCTGCATCATCTTTCATGTATATAATAGTATCTCCCGACACCATCTCGGATGAACCGAACTTCCTCGTCAATCATGAAAACTATATTTCCTCCACCATCTCGAGCCTCTACCTCTACACCCATCTAATCTGCCTCATCCCATACAACTTTAATATATGCCCCCTGGCCATATAGGAAAATGTCGATGTGGCTTTCCATATGATATGATCTACAACTATTACACCCATATATATATATATATATGTACCAATCCTCTCCCCTCTCAACTTTATCTCCGTGATCTTGGTCATCTCTCCATCAAAAAAATCTAACCAATAACTCAATTTGGTCCCCTGAAACCCATGAGAGTCTTGGTAGCGTAATCACAATAATATGCTTGTATTAATATGCTTGTATTCCCAATAGTGTAATAGGAACCCAACATCTAATCTTGACCTCCTCTCCATCGCATACATCCACGATTCATGGTATACCTAAGATAAAAATGTTTTACCAAATGAAAACACTATCCTATGATCTACTATATCTACAAGAAACCCGCTAATGTCCATGGAAATATCACTCTGTTAGAATATGAAAGTTCATAATATGAGAGTGCCATCATAATCACATAGATTAATATACTCCTCACTATCTCTGGATCATATTGATCCTCTATCCATAAATTCCCCGATGTGAATGTATCCGAGGGGCATTGGATCTAAATATCTATGTTAGTACACTTAATGTTATAGTAGTTGTGATCAGATCTATCAGCTCCCCCAGTATCGACAACCTCAATATGTGGTACACATTATCTAGAGAGACCATCATTTTCGTAGTCTTAAACCAAAATGCTCTAGACCACACATACCATATGTCAATTAGTGCAATAATTAAACCCACATCCCTTGGTATCCTCTAGTAGTGTTGGAATCCACCCAACCCTACTGCGGCTAAGTAATCCCACTATGCCTCAAAGTAATATAACCTCCGATTCGATCATACATCACCGGAACTCTATCTTATAGATAAAATGTGTCTCTAGCGTACAAAATCCATCAAAAAGTAGTCATTAGCATCTCAGCCGCATTTCCTTCATCATATACAATAAAAAAATTCACATCTTATACTAGCTAACTTTGACCTAGTTCGGATCGACGTCGTCTAGCCTTGGCTCATCAATTTATGTCCTCCATCGAGGGTGAATGTCTCCAATTGCCAATGACCTCCTTGGTGCTGACATCAAAACTTACAATAAATGCAAAAATAATAAATAACTATTAAATAACTTAACTAAGCACACACTTAGGAACTTACCATCCTCTAAGTCCTCTCGGTGCTTTATCACTGCTCTCTGTCAACCTCCAACTCACTTTGGAAATATCAAATCTCTCATTCTCTTAGAGCTCTCAATCTTTAATTCATAAAATGAAAATGATCTCCATTGCCCACCTTTTCCGGTTATATAGGCCACCAACCCCGGTTGTTGTCGACTAGTTCGGTCATCGTTAACCTAGCCTTAGCCATCATCGATGCGTCAATTCATCCTCAACCCAACCATAAATGTTACTCCTCATCCTCTTTTAACTAAACCTTCTTTTAAATTATCTTTTCCTCCACTTTTGACTTGTGTGTTTTTCATAACATAATTTTACTCATCCTTTGGGACATATCCTAATCTCATCACACATTCTTCATCACATCCACCATCTTGTGTTGTGATCATCTTCGTATCCCTCCTAGGGCACCATATTTTATCCTAATCCCACCATTGTCACCATATTTTCTCTCTATTCCACACAAATGCATATTTTCAATTCCTCATATGTGAAGGATATCACATCCACTTTTCCCCCACATTTTTTTGTGACTCTTATCTTGACTATATTCAAATTTTATTGTGTATATTTTGACGTCTACCTTTGACACGTTGATCTCATGACTTGCACATCCATGTAATTGGACTCCTATTGGATTCCCTTTATATTGCAGTGATTTTCTATGACTCACAAGTCATGCACGACATTTACGTCGTCTCCATTGAGGCCGTACTTTTATCCCTATCAAATTGATTCTAAAATCACCACCATATTTTGTTTTTTTATATTTCTCCACTTGGGGCATCTTATCTCAGGTTATTTATTTTTATCCACATTTACACCCTTTTATTTCTTCATCTATCTCTTTCAAACTCGTGATAGATTATTTTTTAGGAATAAATTTAGGTTAATTCATCATTTACTAAGTTGTAATGTTAAAGTAATTAAATTTTATTACTTTAACTTAGTTGTTAGTTAGTTATTATCTAGTTGTCACATCCCTAGATTAGTGGGGCTATACTATTGTTAGTTTACTACTTTGGAATGTTCCTAGATGTGATTAGTTAGGGGCAATATGCTATTTCTACATATTTTCTCGTAGTTAGTATATTTGATCCACTTTCCATGGATGTTGTTATAGTTGTTTAATATCTATAAACATTGTAGCTTCTTCATTTGATAATATGAAGGGTTTCCAGAATATTACATTGTCAAGATTTGGTATCAGAGCTGGTTGATCCCAGTCTCTGTGAGGATCCCTCATCCTCTAAGGAGAGTGTGTTGTAGAAGGTTAAGGGTTCATTACTGCAAGTTTGAGCTTGGAGGAACCATATTTGTCCCCAGCCTCTTAGAAGCACCTACCCTGCTTCATCACCCCTAGAGTTCTGCACAAAGTGTCGCAGATTCTATAGATTCATTTGCAACAACTTAAAATTTGTAGATTTAAAAAAGTAAAAAAATTGACAATACTACTACATTTAGCAGACCGCTATATTTAGAGGTCACCAAGTTCTAGATATGCTCAAAGAATTGGGATATAGAAATAGCCATCCACTATGCTCGAATTCTTCTTCACTAAGTTGTGCATTTAAGGAAATGGTGGGATTTGTATTATCTTGTTATCTATGAGAATAGTCGGGCCCATAAATTCTTGGACTTCCATAAATATGGGTGTTTGCATTGGGAAATTTTTAGATTTATTTGGGATCACCCCTCCTACATGATTTGGAGCCTCAGATTAGGTTGACCCAACATTAATTTGACCTTGTCATTAAATATCTCCATACCCTGCAAGCACAAACATAAGAAAATAAAAACATTTTAGAGGAAAATAAAAGTGACGGAAGGGAGGACGAAAATAGAATAACATTCGGATATATCTAAAAATGATGGAGAAACCAAGGCTGCATGCATACAAGCCAAGTAATCCTTAAGGGGGATGTGTTTTTATTAAAAAAAATCTGAATTCCATTTTTAAAAAAACTTTCTATTTTTTGGATTTTGCAGAAAAAATTAGAATTACGTGAAAAAAATTCCATTCTTGGAAAGGGGCTTGGAAAGATATCGAAATCAAAATTTAAACAATTCATAACTTTCAACCAATTGGTACCTCAGATTGAGGTGTCATTTGTTTTGAAAGTGTATGGTTTTCCAATATCTACATCTTGGTCTAGCTTTTAATAATCTTTTTCTTGTAAAATTTTCAAAAAATAATTATCTTCCAATTGGTCCGAAATAGCATTTTGAGACTTTTTGTAAAGGACAAGAGCCCAAAAAGCCCAAAATTTTGTACTCACAATGTATCCTAAAAAGGAATTTTTCTACATAATAAGAGACAAAATTTTATAAAGTGCCAAAAAGTTTTTCATTCTCCTGGAGTTAGTTGTCTATGCTTTTCACTCATAATTTAGGGGTAAAAGATGAAAGACTGGTAAATTCTTCATTAATCAATCAACAATGGTATTCCTTGTGGATTAGAAAAAAAAATGGAGGTCTGGGCGAGTTTTTATGCCAAAGTGCCAATTTCGAGATATGATCCAACCCAACAGAGGTTTTATCAAGCCAAGAGCCAACCTTGTAGAGGTTTTCAAAACAGCCAGAGCTACTCGTTTGTTTTTGAGCACACATGCCAACCCAAAATAGGTTTGAGCTACTCATTTGTTTTTTAACTCTCTCTGGGTGGTTCTCCATCAGCATTGGCCCCTGAGATAGAGTTTCATTGGTGTTGGGGAATGGACCACACTAACAATTTTTTCAGATTCTTCCATCTTATATTGTCTTCCCTAAACGAATATATAGACAGGGACCCACCCCAACTAAACTAGATCCATAGCCGCCCCCAGATAGAACTATAGATATGGCCCTATCTATATATCTCATGTTCGTCGCTTCGGTTCGCCTATATATAGATATGGATCGTCCCATATCCCATATCTGCTGCTCGCCATATCTATCTATATATAGGGTTAGGTGCCTATAGTTCTAGAGGGGTTCGTAGCTGATCGGATAGATATTATTGATAGATGGATACAATAGATAGAGATGTTAGCCATCCATCTATGTCGATTTATTAGATAGATAGATAAAATAGATATCCATGTATATATTCCATCTTTATACACTAGCTAGATAGATAGAGACACTCAATAACTAGATAGACATGCTAGCCATTTATGCTAGCTCGATTCATTAGTACCCATAAAGAGAGAGAGGGTTGATGTCACTAGAGAAGTTTGTTCACTTAAATATAAGATATATGGGTTCACTCATATATATATATATATATGAATTGGTTATTACACATCTATATCGCAAGAGATAGATGTATTCCTCCCTTCTAGAACATAGACAGAGGGATATCTGGCTTCTTGATGAAATAAAGAGAGAGGGAGATCAATTGACACCCATATAAATAGAGAGGGTAGATCTATAGATTGGGGACATGAGATATATGTCTTCATTATCTCGAATGGAGTGATATCTCGAGTTCCACACCCATTGATGATGACCACGGAAGGAGTGGAGGGGTACCCCACCCGAGCAATATGTTCCAGATAAAATAGATAGTTAATAGATGCAGACAAGTGAGTCTCAAATGGGAGGTAAAACCCCATTTGAACCCAGAAAATAGTTCCCTTACCCATAGGTACGGTCAAAGGGGTATATTTTCATGAATATGTGTAACACCAAATGCTATTCAATCTAGATTAAGGGATATTTTCCTTAAAACCAAAACCACTTAACTCCATTACATACCTTCAATTTCTTATAATGTAATAATAATAATCGACAAAATTTTCCCTAAAATTACCCCTAAACTTAAATTACACCGAGAAAAATTTGACAAACTAGTCCTAAACCTGTACCCTAAAATTTTTCTAATTTCAAAGTTCAAAAACCAAAATCTTTGTGAATTAACGAATATTTGTTACTAATATTTTCCCTGGATATAGACCTCCCTCTGTCTCTTGTACCTGTATCTCTACTAATTGGCCATGTCCTTTCTCCCGGCATAGTATTTTCATCTCTTGGAACACTACATCTCTGTCCTTTTAGGCTATATATCCCTTTTCCCATAAGTGGACTATCTCCATTTCTGCCCCTTCATCTCCACCCTCCTCTCCTACTAGAACCTCCTCATCATCATCATCCAATCCTAACTTGGCCCTTTCCTCCACTACATGTGATTCCCATGCTTCCATTGTCCACTCTATAAATCTAAGTAATACTCACACATCATCATCTCTATCCCAACATTCTCCTACCTTCTCTAATGGAACATCCATTATAGGACTAGGAAAGTCCCTCTCTACCTCATCTTTCTTGTATATAATAGGATCTCCTGACATCATCCGAATGACCCCAAACTACCTCGTAAATCATGAAAATTGTAATTCCTCTACCATCTTGAGACTCTACCTTGACACCCATCTAATTCACCTCATCCCATACAACTTTAATGTATGCCCCTAGCCATGTAGGAAAATCTTGATGTGGCCTCCATATGATATGATCTACATCTAGTAAACCCAATCTATATATGTACCAATCTTTTCCCCTCTCTACTTTATCTCCATGATCTTGGTCATCTCTCTATCAAAAAAATCCAACCGATAACTCAATGTGGTCCCTTGAAACCCGTGGAATTCCTGGTAGCCTAATCACAATAATATGCTTGTATTCCCAATAATGTAATATAAACCCAACATCTAATCTCAAACTCCTCTCCATCGCATGAATCATTGATTCATGGTATACCTAAGATAAAACTATTCTACCAAATGAAAACACTATCCTATGATCTACTATATCTACAAGAAACCCTACTAATTTCCATAGACAGATAACTCTATTAGAATATGAAAGTGCATAATATGAGAGCACCATCATAATCACATGATTAATCTACTCCTTACTATCTCTTGCTCATATCAAGCCTCTATGCATAAATCCCCGATGTGAATGTAATCTCGGGGCATTGACTCTAAATATCTATTTCAATACACTTAATATCCTTGTAGATGTGATCATATCTATCGGCTCCCCTAGTATCGGAAACCTCAATATGTGGTACACATAATCTAGACCGACCATCATCTCCGCAGTCTTAAAACCAAAATGTGCTAGACCACACATACCATATGTCAATTAGTGCAATAATTAAACCCACATCCCTTGGTATCCTCTAGAAGTGTTGGAATCCACCCAACCCTTTCGCAGCTAAATAATCCCACTATGCCTCAATAATATAACCTCGATTCGATCATACATTTTGGAACTCTATCTTAAAGATAAAATGTGTTTCTAGCATACAAAACCCATCAAAAAAGTAGTCATTAGCATCTCAACACATTTCCTTCATAAAATGCAATCAACAATTTCACATCTTATACTAGTAAACTTTGACCTAGTTCGGATCGACATCATCCCACCTTGGGTCATCATGTTTCACTCGGAAATGCTTCGTTCCTTATAGAAACAGATAAGGTTAGGGTTAGGAGGAATACCTGTAGAATGTCGAGATGATGTGCGCGTACCGTAGAGAAAGATCAGGCTGACTGCGAAGAACTCCTTTTTGTCTTGGAAGGACTACCTGCAAATAAGAACACAAGACCACAAGATTTTGATTAGATAATAAATGAGGAAAGCGCCTTGGGCCGGAAATGTAAAACTTCCTTTCGAAGGTGGTGGTTTCGCTAATATGAGTTAACACAAAATATTGTAAAATACCAATCAAATTGCTTGGCCGAACCGGGTAGGGAAAGGTGTTTTTCTGGTTTTGATCAAAGGAACCGATGCGGTTACCTATAACCGATGGCGGTTCTCGATAAGCGATACCGGTGGGTTCTAGGATCTTCTGGGCTGGTTGTGGAGTTTGTAATGGCTGATTTTTGGATGGTATTGGGAAATGGGATGGTTAGAAGCTAAGGAATGATAGTTCGATGCAATGGCACGTTGGGTAGTGGATTCAGGGATGGATTTATGAGGACTGTGGTTCCAAAGGCAAGAGAAATGTTATAATGGAGGACATGCAAGATGTAACTTACTGGATTTGATGAAGGTGCCAGTTGATCTCCTTGGCTGCCAACTCTTCTGGTTTCTTCACTCGTCTCTGCTTGGTCAAGTGAAGTTCTGGACTCTGCTAATCGCTTTGGACTCTCCTTTGATTCAAAAATCCTTCGACTGATCTCCAAAATGAAATTCCGATCCGTTGTTTTGGTTTGGGAGCCCATTTACAGGGAACCGATGGCGGTTGCGTAACCGATGGCGGTTGCGTAACCGACGGCGGTCGAGTAGGAACCGGCATCGGTTAGGAAAAAGTAGGCTATTTTTAGTAAAATAGCCCACCTTCCCTGCTTTTCTCCCGAGAGATCAGTTGCGGGCTTGGTCAAGTGGCTAGAAGGTCGGCTTTGGGTGCGAGTAAGGAGGCATTAGTTATGGATGTGAGTCTAGACCAAGTCACAGGTCTTAATTAGGTTAGTTTAGGGTTAGGGCTAGGTCATGATGAGGTGGCAAAGTGAGGTGGCGGATAAGGTGATGTGGATTTATCAATTACAAGGTAATTAATAAATAATTGTGTGAAGTTTAGGTAATGAGGTTAGGTTGCGAAATGGGATGCGGGTCACAAGGGGTCGTGAGACACGAATTTGGTGTCTACATTAGCCCCTTATTGTCGTGTAGCTTGTTCTGTAAAGCTGCGCGGACAATAATATGAAGTGGTTTCTCATGTTAAAGATATAGGTAATCCCCCTCAAATCTATCACAGATTGAGTGAACGGGAAATCAGGGATAGGGTTGATAAAGGGTATATGTGGTAGAGAGGATGGTAAGGTGATGGTGTAGGTCCAAGGAAGCAGACGCATGTTGAAATGCAATAGTACGACTAGGGTACATGATTTGACGAGCAAACCAGCAATGTATAGGCAAAGGTCGATAGTTTATCCAAACAAGGGTGATATAATCCTGGTATCCAAGGCATAGGAAGTAGCTCCAGGGTATATAACAGGTAAGGTACAGGAACGTTTAGGCATGTTCGGCAGTACCAAATGGTTGGTTTGGTTGAGATAAACGTCACGGTCTAGGTCTAGGCAAAGTTGGTCGACAGATCAAGTCAAGGACCCTAATCATGCTAAAACACGAACAAATGAGCTCGATGGAACACAAGGTACAGGATGGATGGATAAAATAAAACGTTGATTGTGGGTATAGTATGGAAGTGATGCGGCCTTGGGTCGGGCCAAGTTGTTGGGTGGTGGCCATGGGTCAGCCCAAATAAGTGGGTTGAGGCCTTGGGTCGGGCCAATTGGTAGGGCGAGGCCTTGGGTCGGGCCAAATAGGTAGGTTGAGGCCTTGGGTCGGGCCAATTGGTAGGGCGAGGCCTTGGGTCGGGCCAAATAGGTAGGTTGAGGCCTTGGGTCGGGCCAATTGATAGGGCGAGGCCTTGGGTCGGGCCAAATAAGTGGGGCGAGGCCTTGGGTCGGGCCAAATAGGTAGGTTGAGGCCTTGGGTCGGGCCAATTGGTAGGGCGAGGCCTTGGGTCGGGCCAAATAGGTAGGTTGAGGCCTTGGGTCGGGCCAATTGGTAGGGCGAGGCCTTGGGTCGGGCCAAATAGGTAGGTTGAGGCCTTGGGTCGGGCCAAATAGGTAGGTTGAGGCCTTGGGTCGGGCCAAATGGTAGGTTGAGGCCTTGGGTCGGGCCAAATAAGTGGGGCGAGGCCTTGGGTCGGGCCAAATAGGTAGGGCGAGGCCTTGGGTTGGGCCGGACCAGGGAACAAATGTTGTGCAACAAAGGTGGACAGAGGCGATATTGGTGAAAAAGAGGCAAGGAGTAAGGAACGGCAAAGAATGGGGTAAAAGGGGTATCAAACCGACGTCGATTCATCATGACCGATATCGGTTAAGGGACCGATACCGGTTTCCTAGGGCAAAAGGAAACCGACATCGGTTTAAGTCGAAAAACCTATAAAAAGAAATATACGGCCTGTCATTGTCACTGTTGTTATTTGTAATCCAAATTGACTTGTCTGACGTGGAGAGTTGATTTGGAGGGGTATTGAATGAGGTGGAGCTATTTGATTGGCGGAGAGAGTTGATAGTGGGCCCGAATAGTTGAGGAGGCAGCAGGTGATTGGCCGGGGACCCAGCAGATCAGGATTGGAGCCATGGCACAGGCAGGAGGAGCCGGAGGAGCTGGACCAGCTGGACCGCCACCACCCATCCCACCACGACGGCGTGTCGTCGTACCGGTAGGTTCTAAACTCTTTAATTTGGTGATTTGGTTGAGTTATGTGGTTTTTGGGATTTGGGTAGGAATTGGTATTTTGTAGGAAATAATGGGTAAATGGAGGTAATTTGAGAAAGGGAGAGGGTAGATAGGTTAGATAGGCTAAGGCGGCTAGGTGTGTAAAATTTTAGGGTTTTTGGGTGGGTGGATGGGTAGAAATAGGTAAAAAATGAGTTTTGGGGACAAAGTGGACCAGTGACCGATGTCGGTCACTAGGCGACCGGCATCGGTCGAAAAAAAACAGAGTAAGGTGAGAATGGGGGACCGGCATCGGTCTCGTATCGGCCGGTATCGGTGGGGGAGGGTTGGGTTGAGGGTGGTATTGAGGGTGTATGGCTTTGGGGTGTTGGGTTGGGTTGGGAGTGGGGAATGGGATTGGGTTAGGGGTTTAGGGTTTAGGGTTTAGGTTTTGAAGGTGGGTTGGGGGTCTTGGTGGGGTGGGTTGTGTTGGGTTGGGTTGAGTTGGAGTAGGGGATTGGGGTAGGGGTTTAGGGTTTAGGGTTTAGGTTTTAACGTGGGTTGGGGGTCTTGGTGGGGTGGGTTGTGTTGGGTTGGGTTGAGTTGGAGTAGGGATTGGGGTAGGGGTTTAGGGTTTAGGGTTTAGGTTTTAACGTGGGTTGGGGTCTTGGTGGGGTGGGTTGTGTTGGGTTGGGTTGAGTGGGAGGAGGGGTTAGATTTTGGGTGTTACAAAAGGGGGTTTAGATGGTAAAGTAGGTGTTATAATAAAGGGTGGGTCTAAGAATGTGGGTTGGTTTTGCAGGCACGTCAGCAGTTGACGATGCGTGATAGGATGCCTCCACTATTGAGTCGGATGAGGCCACACATATCTGCGGCGCATTGGGCCATCATGCGCGAGGTGGGGCTCGGCGGGGTCCAGAGGTACAGAGCGATCGACAGAGATCACAGCCTGATGGTCGCCCTCATCGAGAGATGGGATCCGGCGGCCAATGTGTTCCATCTGCCGACCGGGGAGATGACGGTCACATTAGAGGATGTGTATCGCATCCTGCGGCTACCGATCGAGGGAGAGGCCGTTTTTCAGGTAGATGCAGAGACTGCCATGGATAGCATACTGCAGGTTTTTGGGGATGCAGCCGCGCTTCTGACATATCATAGCGCGAGCATTGGATATGGTGACATGTACCGCGCACACAGACATGAGACACGGCTTGCCGTGTTGATGATGATAGGGATCACCTGCTTCGCCCTCCCGGATTCAGAGGGAGGCCGCTTCCCACGGGCATTGATGGGGGTGCTACTGGAGATGGTGGAGGAGCACACTGTTGCATGGGCACCAGTGTATCTGGTGCAATTATACAGGGAGTTATGGGGCTATCGCCGGAGGAGGCGATTTGGTATTTGTTCTACATTTTTGTTGCACTGTTGGGCATACGAGCACATCGTATGCATCAGGCCGGTAGGGCTACCCCAGCAGCCAGGGCCACAGGTCGTGTACCGATATGGATTTCAGAGGTGGTTGGGGATCGTGGGCCAGCCACGAGCAGTTGTTGCAGGTCGAGATGTGGCCTACTATAGACATATGCTAGAGGGCCTTACAGCAGTAGACATTATATGGAGACCCTACAGAGGTCACCAGCCTGGCAGAGGAGCCCGCGTACAGCTGCGCCTGATCCAGTATACATTCTGGATAGCAGGACGTAGGCCGGGAGAGTACGAGCGGATACCCTTAGAGAGGGTACGCAGGCAGATGGGGCTGCCACAGGACGAGCCACCTCCCTTCCCTCAGTACAGGAGGGATGATGTAGAGGCCCCACTGCCAGCACCACAGCCTTGGGATCCAGACTGGGTAGCGGAGAGACCAGCAGGTGAGGGTGTGGATGATGCCGGGTGCACGGCAAAGACTGTGGTCTAGTGGGCGGGCAGAGAGCATGAGATAGTACACGCCCGCAGCAGCCAGACTTGGCGCATAAAGATTCAGCTGAGAGAGATCAGCTCCGGGGGCAGGTGCAGCTATTACAGGGACAGTTGGCTGCTGCACAGGCACAGATAGGGGTCCTACAGGGGCAGCTAGCCCAGCTCCAGTGTGACAGTACGAGTGTAGCACCACCACCAAAGAAGACAAACACAAGTGCGAGTGCAGTACAGCGCAGCCGATGCACCAAGAAGAAGACAGCCTGGCCGCAGCCCAGATACCACCACGGCACACAGTGTGCAGTACAGCACAAAGCACCTCCACCAAAGACCACAGCCCACAAAGTGCAGTACGAGCTCTGGGATATTGGTGTTAGGTGCCAGGGGACCAGCCCCAGTTCCTTCAGTGGCGAGAGATCGTTATATGGAGGTTAGAGCAGAGGCCCGTTATTATCAGGATATTCTTGATAGTAGCGGAGTCGAGTATCAGGCGTATGCAGCGCATAGGGCGGAGACCTCGCACAGCCAGAGATCTCAGGGAGGGGCAGCTACAGCTGGCGTGTCCGTGACGGGCAGGAGGCGAGAGGCACCACAGGGACCAGCGGGGAGAGGTGCCGAGGGTGGTGGGGAGAGCTGATAGATCCCCGACATGGTTTTTGTATAGGGACATGGGCACCGGTCTGCGAACCGGTTGTATTGATAGAGGCCTGCGTGCCTACACTTATTCATTGTTTTGATTTATTTATTTATTATATACCGGCCTGCGAGCCGAGTACGGGTTGTACATTTGATACCGGCCTGCGAGCCGAGTATATTTTTGATATGAGAGACCGGCCTGCGAGCCGAGTCGATATTTTTGGTAGGTATTGCGGCCTGCGTGCCGGCTTTGGTATATTATGAGATCACAGAGGCCCCGATGTAGGGCACATTGTATTTTTGAAAACTGGGATATATATATATAGATGATGTTTTGATCCACATGCTGTGTTTAAAATGTGTTGAAATAAATGGTTGGTAATATATAGAATGTGTGATGAGTTTAATTGACATGTTGATAGATAGATGATGCTGATGTTTTTGTTTATTTGTGCGTATATATGAATGTCAGGTTATGTGATAAATTGGTGGTTTTGTGGCAGTGTAATATATGTAACTGATGAGTTGGATCTAAATGATGTATAGATTGATAGTTTCTTGATATTCGTAGTTGATGGTTGTGTATTGGTAGAAATGATGTTTAATGAAATTATAATGCTATGTGTGGTGGATAAACAAATGTGGTAAATTCTGTTGTTTATGCAGGCAAAGAGGCGGGCGCGACAAAAATTTAGATGAGAAATGAAGAAAAGAACCCTGTTTCAAAAAGGCAGGTGCATAACCGGTATCGGTTTGCTAACCGATGTCGGTAGAGATATGACCGATATCGGTTCTATGACCGATACCGGTTATTTAGGTATGAGCTTTTCTAAAAATAGAAAAGCTAGGGTGGCAACTTAAGTTTTAATTTTAGAGCCATGCAAGAGGTTAAATACGCGAACGCGACGCTTTTTGACGACTGAGACAGGTATTTGCATGAGAGATTTGGGTGAGAAGAAGGAAAGAGACAAGGAAAGTGAATGTGATCCGAGATTTTGAAGGCAGACAGACAAAGTTAAAAAGGGTGGTGATCATGGCAGAACGAGGAGAGGCATCCAGCAGGCAAGGACAGGAGGGCAGACAAGGGCCACCGCAAGCTGCTGCAACTCAAGAGGTATTGTTTTGTTTGTGATTTGATTACTGCATGTTTCGTGAGTAAGATGGGGGAGAGTAGGTGGGTAGATATGAGAGAGAAAACATGATAACAAGGGTTGCAGGTGAGCTAAGTGTTACAGGGTAGGCAATCAGGGGTTCCAGGTATGTTTATATGTATAAAAACGAAGAAACGAGCAAATTATTGTCGTAGGTGGTTGTTTTTAGGGAAGGTGAATATAATTGACAGTGACCGGTAGCGGTTAGGGAGAACCGGTATCGGTTACTTAACCGATATCGGTTGTGTATAACCGGTACCGGTTACTGGAGAAATTTCCAGAATGTTTGAAAAAGACTCTAATGGATTGAATGGTTGTTTGTCGTTTTTGGCGTATGCAGGCAGAGACAGGGTTGAGGATGAATGATAGCGTGCCAGCGCTGTTGTCGCGAATCCGAGCGGATGTAACACCAGCGGAATGGACATTGATAAATCGTTTGGGGTTAAGTGGAATCCGTTATTATTCACGAATCGCACGAAACCATGGTATGTTACAGGCGCTGATTGAGAGATGGAATCCTGAGACAAATACCTTCTATCTGCCAACAGGTGAAATGACAGTAACATTGGAAGATGTGTTTCGGATTTTGAGACTCCCTATTACAGGAGAGCCAGTATATCAGGCACTACCTAGCATGGCACAGGAGCGATAACAGCAGTATTTGGTCCATACGCACGAGATTTGACACAGCGAGGTTTATCGTTTACATATGGGGTAATGTATGCAGCACACCCTGAGGAGACAAGGTTAGCAGTGATATTAATGATAGCAGTAGGGTATTATGCATTACCGAGGGCGGAAGGGGGAAGATTTCCAAAGGCATTGATGTGTGTTATCTGGGAGATGATAGAAAGGAATGTGACTTTTGCATGGGCACCTGCGTATTTGGCGGAGCTATACAGGGGTTTATGGGCTTGTAGGTGAAATCACAGAACGACACTGGATAGTTCATACTTATTACACTGTTGGGCCTATGAGCACATTGTTTGTGTGCGACCAATAGGCCGATCCATCCAGGCAGGAGAGACCGGAGTACAGAGGTTGGGATTCAGACGATGGGTCCAGACAGAACAAGAGGCCAGATCCCAGGCCGTGACAGGTGATATTGAGTATTACAGGCAGGTATGGGAGAGAGTGACGGTTGCGGATATCTGTTGGAGGCCCTACGGGAACTATATGGTAACCGAGAACATAGCTGAGGAGTTGAGAGGTGTAGAGCGATTGAGGTGGATCGCGGGGCACAGGCCAGGTGAATATGAGAGGATTCCTATAGATCGCGTGCGGCGACAATTTGGATTTGTGCAGGACATACCACAGGCTTATAGACCATATATGAGGATCGATGCCGAGGCAGCATTCTCACCACCCCGGCCAACACCTCCAGAAGGGCCCGAGGAGATAGCAGCCGATCGCAGGGTAATGGATGCAGGAATGACAGAGGCCTATAGATTATGGTGGGTAGCAGAACTGCGAGGTGTACGTGAGCGCCCTGACACAGCGGTGATTACAGCAGAGAGGGATCGTCTGCAGCGTTTGGTTCAGCAGCTCCAAACGCAGGTGAATGAGACAAGAGGATTGGTAGTGGTTGCGGAGTCACGGGCGGCGAGACTAGAGGCTGGAGTTCTCCATGCGAGAGGGCGTATTCATATGTTACAGGAGAGATTGGCAGATCAGTGGGCGGTACCAATAGCCGTGGTACCTTTGAGGACAGAGAGGCCCGGCGAGAGGGGTCGACGATCACGATCATCACCTAGTTCGGGATGAGTTGTGATGGTCTGAGTATATGTTAGCGAGGTATGAGAATAAATAAGGATGCCGACCTGCGTGTCGATGATAGAGAAGATGTATTTGTTTAACATCTAAATAAAATTGAGTATGTATGTTGATTTGAGTTATGATAATAATAAGATTGTCGGTGTTTTGATTGTTTCAAAAGGATAAAGAGAAATGTGATAAAAATAAAAATACACAAAAATATTTATATTCACCACACAAGATAGGTTATGGTAGGGGATGGTCGAGCTAACCTTGGGAGACCCCATGTCTCCGAAGTGCTGCCTACATAGCCCATTGCACAAAGCAAGGAAGGGCCTCAGACCGATGTAGTTCTCCCTTAGGATCAGGGAGGGGTGAATTTAGGCAATTTGGTATGGTTTAGGCAATTTGTCGTTTGGTAAAAAATTTGATGTTGGTAGGGTAATGGTGTTGGTGCTGGTAGGATAATGTTGTTGGTGTAGGTATAGGTAAAGAAAAGGTTAGCGTACCCAAGTAGTAGGGAATAGTGTCCTGATTAAGATCAACACACAATTCTAGATGCGAGGCAAAGCGGAAAGAGTGCTCCATAGGTGAAAAGAGCTAAACAAACCACACAACGTAGAACGAGCCTGAAGCCCTAAGTGCCGTGTATAGACGAGAAGTCCATAGTTGAAAAGAGTTGTATGATCACAATATATCAGGTGTACGTTACGTCCCTTGAGTTGAAACAAATGGTGAGGTGATGTGGATGATATAGCTGAGGTACAAAGAACTTGTTACAACGAAAGAGAACCTACCCTAAATAGACAAGTCCATGACCCAAAAAGTTCTTTTGCATGAGGCTTTTATTTTACTGAAGATAGACTGATCAATGCGGGAAGTCTATAAGGGATATTGATTGTATTATTCTTGAGGTCTTCACGAAGCTGATCAATGCGAGAAGCTTCTGATAAAGGCTGACTGTGTATAGCTGTCCTTCGGGGGAACAGTCTATTTATAGTAGCAGCGATGATTTTAGTGCATAGCTGTCCTTCAGGGGAGCAGTCTATTTATAGTAGCAGCAATAGTTTGGCATATAGCTGTCCTTCGAGGGAGCAGTCTATATTTAATTTTAGATAACTAGATGTTCTTTTGGCGTGAAGCATCCAGTTTAGTAGGAAGTTTGACTCAAGAAAATCCCATAAGAATATGGCTTATTTTAATACTTTGAAGTCATGGACTAGACTAAGAAGGGGAAGGCATCGTAAGGGGAGGTGAGGGGTGAGCTTGATTTTATTTCGAGATGTAAGAGACAAGTGTATGTGGTGGTATGTGAGCTCAAGGGACGAGCAGTAGGCGGATAAGAAGTGATATAACCCTAATTTCAACAAAGAGAATGGTCGAAGATGCAAGGCATTAAGGGGTTCAGGCTCAGGTTTACCATTAAGCGAAGCTAAACGATAAGTGCCTGATCCATAGGTGTGAGTGATTATATAAGGCCCAATCCAATTGGGAGCAAATTTTCCGCGTTTGCTCTTTTCCAGTTTGGTTACATGTTGATTCTCTTTGAGGACGAGATCACCAACCTTAAAGGTACGCTCATGAAGTCGCTTATCATAAGCACGCTTGATGCGTTTTTGATAGATTTGAAGATGATCAAGAGCTGTAAGACGACGTTCGTCAAGAAGCTCCAATTGGGCTAACCGCTCTTGGCGGAAATCATCGTTAGTGAGAATATCCTGAAGAGATATTCTAAGGGAGGGTATTTGTATTTCGAGAGGCAAAACAGCCTCGGTACCGTATACCAAAGAAAAAGGTGTGGCATTAGTAGAAGTACGAATGCTAGTACGATAAGCCCAAAGGGCAAAGGGAATGTGATCGTGCCAATTTCTTCCAGATTCATTGACAACTTTCATGAGGATTTTGGTTAGTGTTTTATTAGAAGACTCGGCTTGCCCATTGGCTTGTGGATAGTAAGGTGACGAGAAACTAAGTTTGATACCAAAGTTGTCACAAAGGTCTCGCAACAACTTGTTTTTGAAATATTTTCCATTATCTGTTATCAGGCGATGAGGAACACCAAAACGATAGATAATGTGGTGGTTAATGAACTCGACAATTTTTTCTTTTTTGATTGAAATGAGTGGAATAGCCTCCACCCATTTTGTGTAATATTCGGTCGCTGTGAGTATCCAACGGTGACGTTGTGAAGAGGTTGGGTGAATCTCACCAATAAGGTCTAAACCCCATTGTGAGAAAGGCCAAAGATCTCGAGCGATCTGGAGCGGGTGGCTAGGAGTATGTTGAAGGTTGGCATGTTGCTGACACATAACACAACGCTTAACATATTCGTAGCAGTCGTTATTGAGAGTAGGCCAATAATAACCAAGGCGAAGGATTCATTTGGCCATGGCAAGGCCGCTAAAATGTCCACCACAAATACCGTCATGGACCTGTTGGATGGTATGAGTGGCCTCCATGCTAGTTAGACAGCGAAGGAGGATACCATCAAAGCCACGTTTATAGAGGAGTCCCCCCATGACAACATAACGCGAAACACTTTTAAGAAAAGCACGTTTGCCGTTACTAGTAAGATCAGGTGGGAGGACAGAGATTGTAAGGTAGTCATGAAATTGGTGGTACCAGGTATCCTGAGAATTAGTAGACACAGTATTTATCATACAAACTACCGGGGTTGAATAGGATGGGGCAAAAAGTTGTTGGACCATGACGAATAATTCAGAGTCAGTTGGCGCGGCGGGAATTTGCGAGGCTAAGCAAGCCATAGTATCCGCAAATTTGTTAGTGGAGCGGGGAATGGTTTGTATAGAATAGTGGGTAAATAAAGCTAGAAGTGAATCCACATAGTGTTTGTATTTTTGAAGTTCCTCGTTTTTGCATTGGTAGACGCCCATAACTTGATTGACTACCAATTGAGAGTCGCCAAAAATGTTGATAGATTTGATACCTAAGTGTAACGCAACTTGGAGACCTAGAACAAGGGCCTCGTATTCCGCTGTATTATTAGTGCAAGGGAAATCAAGTCGGAATGAAAGAGGCATAGGTTCAGCGTTGAGAGGAATGAGAACAACGCCGGCTCCTCCGCCGCGCTGGCATTTAGATCCATCGAAGAAGAGGGTCATTGGGTACGACTCCTCCGTGAGGGAAAGAGTAGCGATGAGTTCGTCGGGAAATGTGAAATTGGTAAATTGTTCCCCCGGTACAGGAGCGTCCGCAAGTTGGTCTGCGATGGTTTGTCCTTTGATTGATTTCTGGTGGATAAACTCAAGATCGAGGTCGGCGAGAAGCATGAGCCATCTAGCAATGCGTTGGTTCAGATGAGGTTTGGCGTACATGTAATGGATGGGGTCTGTATTGGTGATGACGAAAGTCTTGTGATTTAGAAGGTAGTGTCGGAGTTTGGTGGCAACGAATGATAGGGCAAGGCACAATTTTTCTACATGTGTGTACCTAGTCTCATAGTCCACCAAAGTACGACTTATATAATAAACGGCTTGTTCGTGATTCTCAGAGTCACGATGTGCAAGCATGGCTCCTACAGCGTGGTCGGTGGCGGAAAGGTAAAGGTAGAAAGGGCGGTTATCTTGGGGTGGGATAAGCACGGGTGGCTGTAAGAGATAAGATTTGAGAGCTTCGAAGGCTTGGTGACATTCTTCGCTCCATTGGAATGCAATATCCTTTTTAAGGAGGTGGTGGAAAGGTTGACACCGATCCGAGAGTTGGGAGATGAAACGTCGGATAGATTGGAGCTTACCTTGTAAACTACGCAATTGTTTGAGATTTTTGGGTGGGGGCATTTCTAGGATAGCTTTGACTTTCGATGGGTCGACCTCAATGCCACGCAAAGAGACGATAAAGCCAAGAAGTTTTCCCGAAAGAACACCAAAAACACATTTCTTCGGTTGAAGGCGGACAGAATATTGTAACAGGCGATCAAAAATAATGGTTAAAACATCGAGATGTTCACTACGATGTTTGGACTTGCCGAGAAGATCGTCGACATAGTCTTCAAGGATAGTGTGCATAATGTCATGAAAAATGTAGGTCATAGCCCGCTGATAGGTAGCACCAGCATTCTTAAGGCCAAATGGCATGACACGATAACAAAAGGTTCCCCAAGGAGTTATGAAGGCAGTCTTGTGTTGATCGGCAGGGGCAACCAAAATTTGGTTGTATCCTGAAAAGCCATCCATGAGAGAAAGCATTTCATGACCCGCAGTGAGATCAACAAGTTGATCAATACTTGGGAGGGGGAAGTCATCCTTAGGGCAAGCGAGGTTAAGATCCCGGAAATCCGTGCATATCCGAAGTCCCCCCGTCGCTTTCGTGACAGGTACGATGTTAGAAATCCATTGAGGATAGTCAATAGGCAGAATGAAGGAAACAGAAAGGAGTCGTTGGAGTTCCTCTTTGACCAAGAGAGCAATGCGTGGATGCATTTTTCTCAATTTCTGTTTGACTGGTTTGGAATCGGGGTTTAGGGTGATGTTATGGACGGCAATGGTAGGATCAATTCCTGGCATGTCAGCGTAAGACCATGCGAAAGCTTGGTTGCGAGCACGGAGAAAGGTAGTAAAGGCGGCTTGTTCTGATGTGTTAAGGGATTGTCCAATCTTCACTATGTGAGGATCTTCCTCCATGTGGATGTTGATTTCTATAGTAGATTCGTTCAGCATAGTTTGGGTTTCAGATGGTAAGGCACGTTGAATATAAGAATGATCCGCGCCCAGGTAAGTGAGGATGGAGTCGTCATCCTGGCATTCAACAACATTAATCAAAGGTGAATCCTCTTCGATCATGTCTGGATACAGAAGGGGAAGAGAAGATGGGTCCTCATTATCGCGTTGATAAGTGAGAGGACCTATGAAGATAGCATTTATGAAAAAAAAAAGTTAGGAGGGATAAATTCAGGGTCCATCGATTCTGTGGGAGATGATGGCAAAGTGGGTGATGATGTTTCGGTAGGGGCAACGTCTTCCTCTTCCAGGATACAGCTGACAGGAGGTGTCTCTTGTGTAGGTGTTTCGGAAAAACCGAGACCACTGCGATCATTATGTTTGCGTGTGGTCACGGGAATAAGTGTATGTCGGCCTTGTTCGTAAAGGCCAAAACCAAAGCCTTTCCACGCACAGCGAGTCAAGAAGGTGAGGGCGAAACGACGATTTGTCAAGTATTGAAAATCGGATTGGAAGGGAACCACACCAAGAGGAGGTTCAGGGGTAATGGAGGATGCGTCAACACCCCCATACGTTAGGTTAGTGCGACAATGGGGTGGTCCGTAAGAGATTACCTCCCCCACGCGACGGTCGTAGGTGGGATGCGCATGTAATTGTCCGTACTCCTGCGGGGTAGGGAAAGAACTAACGTTATATAGGCGGTACTCCCCCAGCGTGAGGTGATGAAAAACATCTACTAAGGGGTCGGAGGTTGGGATGTTAGCTGCGGGAAGAGAAGTGGTTTGTGCGATGGTGGTTTCATCAGTTGAAGGCGTAGGTGCAGTTGAGGTGGATGGTTGAGGTACATTTGAAGAGGATGGTTGGGTTGAATGTATGGGTGTCTTAATTGGTATAAGCACATCATTTGGGCGGTATAACATATTGCAAGTTTTGAAGGGGGGAGGATCAGCTTTTACAGTGTAGGACTTCCCCTCGTACTCAAATTTTATACATCGATGTAATGTTGAGGGAACGCATCCCATGGCCCGGATCCAAGGACGACCCAGCAATATATTATATTGGAACTCTCCTTCAAGGACATAGAAGAGTTCGGGCAAAGTACGTGGGCCTACGTGAATGTTGAGGATCACGGTGCCTAAGGTAGAAGTAATAGCGTCATTGAATGATCGCAACATGATGGGGTTGGCACACATGCAACAACTAGAAGGGATGTTCATTTGTTAGAAGGCTTTTGAAGAGATGATGTTTAGGCTAGCGCCCCGTCAATCATAACCCGACGTACTCGAATGTCTCGGACGTAGCGGAAATGAAAAGGGCAGGTCGGGTCTTCTTCGTACCAAAGTCGATAATTTCATCTTCCGAGAAACTAACCGCAGCGGCTTGTTGTTTTGAGACAGAAGTGGTGGGGGAGATGGATTGTTTGGTGAGAGAGGCAACGTGATTGGGTGTTAGAATGGAGGTAACGGGCAGGGTTTCGTTGGGTAAAACCTCTATCCCTTGAAGGATCTCAACGAGAGCTTGTCGATGAGATTCAGAGGTCTGAATGAGATCATATAGTGTCATTTTTACGGGCGATTGATGAAGCTGTTTGATCATGGTTCGGTGGGCAACTCCATTAGAGACGGGATAGGCGGGTCCACGAATAACCACTTTAGGTGGTGGTGTAATCGGGATGGTTGAAGGAGAAAGAGATGCCGCAGGTGTGTTTTCTTTCGCTTTCCCATTGTTTTTCTGTCCTCGAGTAGCGACACTAATCATATTAATCTCGTAGACCTGAGATGAAGAAGATGGTTGGGATAATTCATGGTCTTTAAGAGGTGGGGTTGTAATAATGATCGATCTTGGTGAGGCGGGGACAGATGGTATAGTAGAGGGAATTGACGCTAGAGGTCTCTCCCTTCGTAAGTTGTCTTTCTTAACCTTTGTATCCGGAAGAGGTGACTGGCGAAGGATGGTTTTTAGAGCTTTGCATCCTTCTACATCATGTCCAGGTGTGCGGTGATAGGCGCAGATTTTAGACTCATCATAATCCACAGGTCGGGGCTTAGACGGGTCATAAGGTCTAAGTGGAGGTAGGGAGATGGTCGCATTCTCCACCAACATAGCAAGGATTTTGGCGTAAGATCCTTTGAGTGGGTCAAAATCAGAAGAAGATGAGGGTATTGATTGTGTGGGTTGTGGTAATGTTTGAGCGTGTTTAGTTCGTATGGGTGGTGGTTTAGCCGAGGGGTGCTGACACATGTTTTTCACTAAACGTGGTTTCTTAGACACAGAAGTTACGTTCAGCTGGTTAGATGATGAGGCTACAGATGGCATGGTAGCAGGAAACAACCACGGAGAAAGGGGAGTGACAGAAAATAAATCCTTTGATGATGGGATTGGTTTAGGGTTGATAGGTGGACCGGATACGTGGGGTAACGATGTTGTGATACCCTTTGATCTCTGTATAGGTGTAAAAGGCGTAGGTCGTTTTGCAGAAAACAACGGAGGTATGATATATTGGTGTAATGTGGAGGGATGAGGTCCCAATATGGAAGGTGGGTGTGACGATGAGGGTTTTAATTGTGATAGAGGCCCGGATTGCGTTCGTCTCCTAGGTGGCGGAACGGATTTATTTTTGGATAGATCGAGTCGCTTAGGCGGGTGTGTTAGACTGGGCATTGGTGAGGTCCCAAGCGTAGGGGAAGATCTGGTTAAGTTGATAGAAGTGGACGGGGCGTTTGGTAGAGGTGAGGGGGGTGAAGGCGAGAACAGGGGCATTTTAAGCTTCTGTAAGCACTTCGGGTAAATGGTGGAGACATCAGGATCAGTCATTTGCATTTGAGTAGAAACAGGAGTACTCAAACGTTCCCATAGGGCCTGTCTATCTTCTGTGGAATGACAGTCTCCAGGTGTGATTTGTAATTTTGGTACAGAGGAAAAGTGAGTTGTAATTCCAGTCCATTGCGGGTGTGACACAGGAGGCGGATGAGGCACTGTATCAATAGATGTCAGGAGGTCAACCGGTCGTTGAAAAGATTTAGGCGATGAGGGACTAATAGGTAGGAGGGCGTGTTCGAGGAGATCTGTCATGTTAAAAGAATGTGGTGATGTTAGTGTAAGAGATTTCTCGTCTAAGGATGTCAAAAGGAGTGGTGAGCCTTCCTCTTGTGCAGCAAGAGTGGTAGAAGGGGACGTTTGGGAAATAGATAAATTAGATAGCATCCGCTCACAGTCTTGTAGGGATGTGGTGTAAGAAGACTCATTGATGGGAAGGGAAGCCTGGGCAGTTAACTCTTCTATGAGTAAAGGAACGATTTCGCTTTGGCTTGATGGTGGTAAAGGAGGTTCGGGCTCCTGTGTTAGTGAAGAGGCTTGATTCAAAATTTTCTCGATAGAGGCTTTTGGCTGAGAATCGAAGACTGCATGGATCTCATGAACACTCTCCTCAGCTAAGATATCTTGGTTTACGTTGCTGCTGGACGAGTGATTCGGGAATGGCTTGTTGAAAATTTTCAGATTTCGGTTAGCAGGGGCGTTAGGATTATCGAGTGTTATATCCCCTGCATCAACCATTTCCTGCACTATGTTTTTCAACATCTTGCAGTTTTCATGACTATGTCCTTTTACGCGGTGAAAGTTACAAAAGTCATTTTCTTTGTACCAGGAAGGTATTGCGCGGGTGGAGTCAAACCCAGAGTGAGGTTTTACAGGGGGCAAGGTGATAGCCCCAGCTTTGAGCAATTTCTCTAGGATGACGCCATAAGTTTCTCCCAAGGGAGTGTAATTGGTGGGCTCAGCTTTGTATTTATAGGTGGTTTTTGGTGGAGTATTGGACGGTGATTGGGATTTGACCATCACCGCGTGGACAGCTCCTTTTGATTTAGAAGAGGTGGACGCGTGAGGAGTGGTGGTATTTGGTTTATTGGTAGAATCAGGAGTTCGGAAAGTGGAGTTCTTGTTGCGCAACCGCAGTTTCTCTTCCTCTAAGGCTCGAATTTCTAATTTTCGAGCCATAGTAAAGGCCTCGTCGAATGTACGGAAAGTTTGAATTTGGAGGGTAGGGGAGATGTGCTTAGCGCAGGCCCGCGTAAACAGTTCGATAAGTTCGGTTTGAGGCAAGGCATACGTAAGTTGGTTGATAAGGCCCCGCCATCGTCCAACGAAATCTGCGATAGATTCGTCTTCGAATTGTCGGATGGCATAGAGGTCAGTGATAGATACTTTCTTGGCAATGTTAATGGAGAAATGATCCAAGAAAGATTGGGCTAGTTGGTTAAAAGAGAAGATTGAGTGCTGGGTTAAAGCACTATACCACTCCAAGGCAGGCCCTGATAAGGACATGGGAAAGGTGCGGAGTAACAAGGCATCATCATGGGCAATCAAATAACAAGCATGTCTAAATGATCGCAAGTGTTGTTGAGGATCCTCTTTACTGTTAAAACGAGTAAACTTTGGCAACTCCCATTGAGGAGGATATGAATGAAGGGGGACAGAAGGGTGAATGGGCTCCCGACAAACTTGCTCGTATGTCAAGGCGCTACGACTTCCTGAAACGGAAGCCTCCAGGTTTTGCATTTTGTCCATCATTTGCTTGATGAAATCTGTGGTTGGATGAGATGATGGTGCCACAGAATAGGGATGTCCCATATAAGGTGTTGAGGTTACTGGATACGTATATGGGAATGAAAAGGTAGGCGGAGCTTGAGAAGGAAAGCTCGTTTGAATAGGTGGCAGAGAGTAAGTCATGAATGGAGTGGTCTGAAAGAGAGATGAGATAGGGGCAGTTGGTGGTGGCGATACATGGGGTCCAAGATTAACAAAAGGAAAGCTAATCGGGGTCGTATGAACCTCTGCCGCTGTCGGATTGGGAGACGGGGCTAGTGATGCGGGAAGTAAGGTATTGTTATCAGGAGGAGTAGGAGCTAAATGAGCAGCTATACTAATAGGCATGCCCATAAGGAGCTGACCATCAGGCGTACGGTCAGGGGTATGAGACAAATAGTATTGTACAGCGCTGGGATTAGCATCCAGAAATTTGGCAAAGTCCTTGTCTCCTACAGGAATTTGGGGGATCTCATTGGTGTCCGTAGGGTTCCCTATAGAATGTGAAGGGGGTGATTCAGGCAAAGACACAGAGCAGGCATGTGAAACCATGGCGGCGGCTTGCTTCCGAGTGATGACAACCATAGACTAGAACACCCAGGAAAGTTTCAATCTATCAAGAACAAAAACAACCTCTGAATGGTGAATTTGGCAAGCTGCTGGTTTGTCAGGGGCTGATGAAGACAGTAACCGATATCGGTTTAGTAACCGGTGTCGGTCACAGATCAAACGACGTCGGTCCCTTAACCGATGGCGGTGTCAAAAATAAGGATAAGAAGATATAAAAGGCTGCTGATTTGATATTGGTAACGTTGAGTATGTTTAGCAACTTATTGATCACAGAAGACAAAGTATGACAGAGAAAACAGGACAGCAAACAAGCAAGATGCACACGCAAATCCAGAGATTAACCTTAGGGTTAATTTTAATTATTGTGGGCTTATGCCTTTATACGTAAGATGATGTCAGAATCCTAAACAACAAGACTTAGGGGAAATGTCAAGTTTGTTTTGGCTTATAAGGTTACCTCAATCGGGCGGAGGAATACCGCGGAAAAGGGGGGATGTTTGAGATGTTGTGTTAATTGTGAAGTGATTCAGTATGTGTTGTGTAGTGAAACTAAGGTTAATTTCCTGTCAATACCGTGGATATCACCCCCACGTGTACGACCTGTTACTTAATCTATGTTCACTAGAATTGAAAAACAACAGGCAGGAATGTAATGCATGTGTTTTAAAACCCAAATCGAAAGTGATATTCGATGAAGCAAAAGAGATGACTTTTACTAATGCAAGATGCAAAAACAAAGCAAGTTCTTTTACCAGAATAATAAAATACCCTGTGAATATCTCTAGAAGAAGAAAACAGCAAGTATGCTCCCTATAATAAAAGCAAGCAAGAAATAAAGAAAAACCCAAAATGGGTCCCACCGGGCGTGCCAAAATGTTTCACTCGGAAATGCTTCGTTCCTTATAGAAACAGATAAGGTTAGGGTTAGGAGGAATACCTGTAGAATGTCGAGATGATGTGCGCGTACCGTAGAGAAAGATCAGGCTGACTGCGAAGAACTCCTTTTTGTCTTGGAAGGACTACCTGCAAATAAGAACACAAGACCACAAGATTTTGATTAGATAATAAATGAGGAAACTGCCTTGGGCCCAGGAAATGTAAAACTTCCTTTCGAAGGTGGTCAGTTTCCCTGCTAATATGAGTTAACACAAAATATTGTAAAATATCAATCAAATTGCTTGGCTGAACTGGGTAGGGGAAAGGCTGTTTTTCCTGGTTTTGATCAAAGGAACCGATGCCGGTTACCTATAACCGATGGCGGTTACTGATAACCGATACCGGTGGGTTCTAGGATCTTCTGGGCTGGTTGTGGAGTTTGTAATGGCTGATTTTTGGATGGTATTGGGAAATGGGATGGTTAGAAGCTAAGGAATGATAGTTCGATGCAATGGCACGTTGGGTAGTGGATTCAGGGATGGATTTATGAGGACTGTGGTTCCAAAGGCAAGAGAAATGTTATAATGGAGGACATGCAAGATGTAACTTACTGGATTTGATGAAGGTGCCAGTTGATCTCCTTGGCTGCCAACTCTTCTGGTTTCTTCACTCGTCTCTGCTTGGTCAAGTGAAGTTCTGGACTCTGCTAATCGCTTTGGACTCTCCTTTGATTCAAAAATCCTTCGACTGATCTCCAAAATGAAATTCCGATCCGTTGTTTTGGTTTGGGGAGCCCATTTACAGGGAACCGATGGCGGTTGCGTAACCGACGGCGGTCGAGTAGGAACCGGCATCGGTTAGGAAAAAGTAGGCTATTTTTAGTAAAATAGCCCACCTTCCCTGCTTTTCTCCCGAGAGATCAGTTGCGGGCTTGGTCAAGTGGCTAGAAGGTCGGCTTTGGGTGCGAGTAAGGAGGCATTAGTTATGGATGTGAGTCTAGACCAAGTCACAGGTCTTAATTAGGTTAGTTTAGGGTTAGGGCTAGGTCATGATGAGGTGGCAAAGTGAGGTGGCGGATAAGGTGATGTGGATTTATCAATTACAAGGTAATTAATAAATAATTGTGTGAAGTTTAGGTAATGAGGTTAGGTTGCGAAATGGGATGCGGGTCACAAGGGGTCGTGAGACACGAATTTGGTGTCTACACATCACTTTAAGTCCTTGATCGAGGGTGAATGTCTCCAATCACCAATGATCGCCTTGCGCTGACCTTAAAACTTAGAACAAATATAAAAAAAAACTATTAAATAACTTAACAACTAAGTGCATGCTTAGGAACTTACCATCCTCTAAGTCCTCTAGTGCTTCCTCACTACTCCATCAACCTCCAACTCGCTTGAAATATAAAATATCTTGTCCTCTTAGAGCTCTCAATCTTTAATTCATAAAATGAAAATGAGCTCCATTGGCCACCTTTTCTGCTTATATAGGCCACCAAACCTGGTTTCTATAGACTAGTTTTGGTCGTTGTCAACCTAGCCTTAGTCATCACCAATGCAGTCAAGTCATCCTTAACCCAACCACAAATGTTACTCCTTATCCTCTTTCACCTAAACCTTCTTTTAAATTATCTTTTCTTCCACTTTTGACTTGTGTGTTTTTCATAACATACTTTTATTCATCCCCCGGGACCTATCCTAATCTCATCACACATTCTTCATCACATCCACCATCTCACGTTGTGATCATCTTCATGTTCCTCTTGGGGCACCATATTTTATCCTAAGCCCACCGTTGTTGCCATATTTTATCTCTATTTCACACAAATGCATATTTTCAATTCCTCATATATGAAGGATATCGCATCCACTTTTTTCCCCACTTTTTCAAGACTCTTATCTTGACTCTATTCAAATTTTACCGTGTGCATATTTTGACATCTACCTTTGACATGTTGGTCTCACGACTTGCACATCCATCCAAGTGGACTCCTATTGGATTCCCTCTATATTGCAGTGATTTTCTATGACTCACAAGTCTGTAAGACATTTCCGTCGTCTCCATTGAGGCCGTACTTTGTTCCCTACCAAATTGATTCCAAAATCACCACCATATTTTTTTTTATTTTTATATTTCTCCACTTGGGGCATATTATCTCATCTTATTTATTATTATCCACATTTCCACCCTTTTATCTCTTCATCTATCTCTTTCAAACTCATGATAGATTTTTTTTTAGGAATAAATTTAGGTTAATTTTTCATTTAATAAGTTGTAATGTTAAATTAATTAATATTTATTACTTTAACTTAGTTAGTTATTAGTTAGCTATTATCTAGTTGTCACATCCCTAGATTAGTGGGGCTATACTATTATTAGTTTACTACTTTGGAATGTTCCCTGGATGTGATTAGTTAGGGGCAATATGCTATTTATACATATTTTCCATAGTTAGTATATTTGATCCACTTTCCGTGGATGTTGTTATAGTTGTTCAATGTCTATAAACATTGTAGCTTCTTCATTTGATAATATGAAGGGTTTCTAGAATATTACATTTTCAAGATTTGGTATCAGAGCTGGTTGATCCCAGTCTCTGTGAGGATCCCTCATCCTCTAAGGAGAGTGTGTTGCAGAAGGTTAAGGGTTCATTACTACAAGTTTAAGCTTCGAGGAATCATAGTTATCCCCAGCCTCTTGGAAGCACCTTCCCTGCTTCATCACCCCTAGATTTCTGTAAAAAGTGATGTAGATTATATAGATTCATTTGTAACAACTTAAAATTTGTAGATTTAAAAAAAATAAAAAATTGACAATACTACTACATTTAGCGGACTGATGTATTAGGAGGTCACCGTGTTTTAGATATGTTCAAATAATTAGGATCTAGAAATAGTCATCCACCAAGCTCGCATTCTTCTTCACCGAGTTGTACATTTAAGGAAAGGGCGAGTTTTGCATTATCTAGTTATCTATGAGAATAGTCGGGCCCATAAATCTATGGACTTGCATAAATCCGGGCATTTGCATTAGACAAGTTTCATAGTTATTTGGGATCACCCCTACTACATGAGTTGGAGCCTTAGATCTAGTCGACCCAACATTAATTTGACCTTATCTGTTGAAAATCTCCATACCCTGCAAGCACAAACATAAGAAAATAAAAACATTTTAGATGAAAATTTAAATGATGGAAGGGAGGAGGAAAATAGAATAATAGGCGGATATATATAAAAATGATGGAGAAACAAAGGCCATGTGCGTATGAGTCAGGTAAGTCCTAAGAGGGCTGCATTTTTATAAAAAAAAATATGAATTCCATTTTTTAAAGGAAACTTTCTATTTTTTGGATTTTGCAAAAACATTAGAATTACAAAAAAATTCCATTTTTGGAAAGGGGCCCGGAAAGATATTGAAATCAGAATTTAAACAAGTCATAACTTTCAACTGGTACCTTGGATTGAGGTGCCATTTTTTTTTAAAGTGTATGGTTTTTCAATATCTACATCTTGGTCTAGCTTTTAACATGCTTTTTCTTATGAAAATTCAAAAACAATTATCTTCCAATTGGTCCAAAATATCATTTCGAGACTTTTTGTAAAGGCAAAGAGGCCAAAGAGCCCAAAATTTTGTACTCACAATGTATCCAAAAAGGGAATTTTTCCACAGAAGAAGAGACAAAATTGTAATTGCACTATCATTATAAAGTGCCAAAAACTTTTTCATTCTCATGGAGCTAGTTGTCTTCGCTTTTCACTTAGAATTTAGGGGGAAAAGATGAAAGACTTGTAAATTCTTCATTGATCACTCAACAATGGTATTCCTTGTGGATTAGAGAAAAGTTAATGGAGGGAAGTTTTTCATGCTAGTGCCAATTTTGAGCTATGATCCAACCCAACAGAGGTTTTATTGAGCCAAGATCCAACCAAGAAGAGCTTTCCAAAATGTTAAGAATTGTTCATTTGTTTTTTGAGCGAGACGTGCCAACCCAAAATAGGTTCAAGCTACTCGTTTGTTTTTCAAATCTCTCTAGGTGGTTTTCCATCAACATTGGCCCCTACGATAAAGTTTCATTGGTGTTGGGAATGGACCGCACTAATAAGTTTGTTCAGATTATTCCATTTTATATAGTATTCCCTAAAACGCATATATAGGCAGGGACCAACCCAATTAAACTAGATCCATAGCCACACCTAGATAGATATATAGATATGGCCTTATCTATATATCTCATGTTCTTCACTTCGATTCACCTATATATATATAGATCATCCCATATCCTATATTTTTGTTTGCCATATGTGTCTATATATAGGGTTAGGTTCCTATAGTTCTTGTCATGATCTTTTCATGATGAACCCGAGGATGACATTACTCGGTGAAGATGATAATTCAAAAAGTCCTTGGAGGTGGGTATTACTTTCCCTCACTCCACAAATCTATCAATAAATATGTTTAGCAATGTGATGCATGTTAGAGAATGGTGTAGACACAAAAATTAGGTCATACTACCCTTATAACCCCATTAATTAAATTAACCATACCTTACTTATTCATATCCCATAGTGCACATGATTAATTGAATTAATTAATTTAATTAATTTAATTAACATCCTCACTTGACCACCTCACCTAGCCAACTCACCTAGCTACCTCACTCCATGACCCACTCAAACCCCATTAATGACCTAAGACCAAGTCTAAGCCTATCCTAACCAACTAGAACTTAGTCTAAACCTAGAATTAACTCCTATTAACAAACCTAAGAGGAATCTTACTCATTCTTCCATGATCTATCACTCGAGACTTAGACAAAGATTGAAGACCATGCAAAAATAGAAACAATCAGGCTATTTTTGGCCAACCTAGATATTCCTACCTTAACCGATGCTAGTTATACCTCAACTAACATTAGTCCCCTAACCGTTGTTGGTTAGGTTAAATACATTTCCAAAATCCTTTTCTGAGGTTGGTCATTTGATTCAAGATCTCATATGAATAGAGACTTAGAGCACTCATATTTTTGAAGCACTCAGGAAAAGGAAAACACACGGAACACTACCAATAACCATTGGCATCCATCATCTTCTTCATGATCAAAAATTCACACAGAGAAGCATGGAGGTTCAAAATTTCATGGCATGAACATAACTTCTCCTCTCCGGATCTCCGCCATCACCGTCCTCATCACCTACACTCTCTAGACCCATTCTTTAGTAAGTACCTAATATCTCTTCATTTATCTCTGTTTTCTTTTAGTAAGATTTATTATTCATCTCAATAATTTATTCTTCTGTACATCCATACACCTCCCTTCCTCCCACCAACTTATCACCCTACCATATGTGGACCTTCTATTGGTACCCAAATTTGTTCTCCTTTTCGATCGAGTAGCATCGGTAATATGGCATGAAACTTGAAGTCATATAGATCATGATGTGTGTCATTTTATAGTTGGGGATGTGATCTAACTGACACTCAAATTTGTGGAGAGATGGATAGCAGTTTGAAAGGATTTGATCTAACCCTCACTAGTTTAGGTTGGGCCTTTCAACCAAGGTAAGAGAGCCTATATTGTAACCCCCAAATGGTGAAGGAAATGAAGATATCACTCAATTTATGCAAATAGTATGAAAATTCCTTGGGAAAATATGATCAAAACTCCAAATATGACTTTCACAAGTTGTCACTCCCAGATTATGGAGATATTTTCAATGCAAGGCAAGGGTTATTGAAAACATTGTATAATCCGATTTTCTTTGTGAATTTTTGTAAATGGATTTGTATTCTTTTTGTTGACACATAATGCAGATGGGGTAATATGGGTAGGATGGGTTGTTTAAGATGATTTTTGGTGGGGTATTGATGAGACAAATTGGGATATATCAGATATTTGACAACCTCTATAATACTTGAAAACAACTATCGATAAAATTCTTCAAATAATCGGGACATTCTTTCAACTAGAAGAGGCATAAATGGAAGCCAGCAACACTCTTCACACAATATTTGGGAACTCACCACAAAAGATTGAAGTAAAGAACTCAATTAAACACAAAAATTCTTGATCAAACCACGCCTAAGGTGCCCCCAAAGGCTTACGAGAAATCTCTATAGTCAAAGAAGGTAAAGTGATTTTAAATTTGTTTATCTCCTTATCAGATGAAGGTTCTTCTGAATATGAGATTGCAAATGCCACTAAACTATCAACCAGAAATGGAGATCCTATGTGATTTATATAGACTTCTAATGTAATATTGCAACAAAAATAATGAAAACTGTTTTGCAGGTATTTAAAAATGATAATAGACACCATATTGCCCAAAAAAACATAGATTAACTCAAAATCTTGTTAGATTCATCAGCAGGGGAGAGTTTCATGAACAATCTCAGAGTTGTGTGATGGCTATACACTTGTAACCAACTCACATACATGAAGATCCAACACAGAAGAAATTATCCTGGTTCTTTGGTGGGTTTCTCAGAAGATGAGCTTTTTCTTAGAATTTGCTCATGATTTTCAGTTTTTTCCCGACCTCTATCAATTTCTCCAAAAATGCATTATATATCTCTTGCCACATTTGATCCTTCTTTCCCAAGAAAAGAATATGCCATGGGATCAAGTTTGTTACAAAAAAATCCTCATGATTCAATGAAAATGACACCAAATAGAAAAACGTTCGTAGGTTTCTAGGTGTGCCAAAAAGATTAAATCATTACAAATATCTAGATCATTATCCATCCTGGAGGCATGTTTTTCATCATTGAGGCATACAAACACCTTTTACTCATCATTTTCACCTTTTTACCTTTTTAAATTACCTCTGCAACTTTTGATTTTGTCATTTCACGTGTTTTCTTGGGATGAGTAAAAATTTATTACAAAAACACCTCAAATCAAAGAATTAAGCCATGAAAATGATGCCAATGATCCTGGAAGGCCAAGACAACACAAAATCACTATAAATTTGATGAATTTTGATGTAAAATTCATGATTCCAAGCTTCTTGGAGGAAAAATGGCGGCAAAAATGAAAATGCACAGTTGCCCTTGATCTGTTACGTGTCAAACTATGATTGGGAACAAATTCGGGCTTATTTTTGACTTTTTGACATTTTTGAAAAAATGGAAAAATTTGACTTTTCCCCCACCCCTCTGCCTTTGAATTTTGGAGCTGACATGTGGCACATGGTGGGTCCCATTGAAATCACGCTTCAATTCTGTGCATTTTGACCTTTTTGGAAATTGGGAAAATTTTCACTTTTTTCCCCGTGGGCCCGCACCTCCAATTTTTCCCCTGCCACATGTCACTTCCTCTATTGCTAGTGGATCAGTGCTTCAAATTTTGATTTTGAGTCCTTTTTGCAAAATGGAAATAATTCCCTCCTTCCTCCACCAGCTCGCTAACCTACCTTTCCCTCTACCATGCGTCCATCTTTCATTTACCGAGGACCCGTGGGCTTAATCTTCATTTTACTCCCTTTAAGCCAAGGGAAAATTCTCCACTTTGTCTCTGCGGGCCCACGCCTCCGAAACTATCCCGACACATGGCGCTCTCCTATTTGCTACGGGTCCAAGTCTCCCTTTCTTCCTTCAAACCTCCCTTACAAATTTTTGAAAATTCACAAACTTCAATGTTGACCTGCACCCCCCTTTAACCCTTAAAATGTTACATGTGTCCACTCTGATTGGTTGTGGGGGCATGCTAAAATTTTCACTATGAACTCTTTTGTGAAAAAGGGAAAAAATCCCCTTTTACCTCTGTAGGCCATGCCAACCCACTCGCCCTTCGTGCCACCACGTGTCCTCCTCTAATTGGAGTGGGGAAAAAATGATTTTAAAACTTTATAGAATTAGAGCCATAAAACTCTAAGTTCCCCCTCAGCCCCACTCCTCCATTTTGAAACTTTTAGGACACGTGTCCTCTCTCGATTGGCTGCGGGGTTTTGGGCCAATTTTTGACTTTAATTTTTTTGCAAAATAAAGTCAAAATTTTCAAAGGAGATCCAACTCCCCGCCATCCCCCTCCAATCATAATATGCCACATATGAAAATATGGGAAAAAATGGGTCCCTGGGCCCGAAAATGCCACTTTTCCAAAAAATCAAAAATTGACAAGTTAGAACACTCCCCTGCCAATCCTCACCAATAAAAACCTGCCACATTGCCAATGCATGTTTGAGGAAGAAATTGATAGGAAAATGACACTGTTAAAAACACAAAAAAATTCCAATTGTGCCCAGAATCCAATTTTTTCACCAAGGACGATTTTTTTGAATTGGAACTAGACAAAACATGATTTCTGAGCATTTCTCGACCTTGGGATTGAATTTTCAAACTCAAACAAGTATGAATTGATCAATTTTGATTTTTCCATGATCTGACAAAGGGGAAAAATGACATAGCCCACAAAATTGGAAAAACTAGGGCACGGGGAAAGGGCAAACTTGGACTATTCTTTCAAATTAGGGAAAAAAACAAGTTTGTGAGCATTTTAAAATCATTTCAACTAGAGGGGAAGAATTACGGACCATCAAATCAAAGGGTAAAATGTTTTTGAGTAAATACAGATTTGGAAAATTTAGGGCAACATGGTACAAGCTCAAAAATGGCACCAAAACCTTCCACATGTCTTCCTCCTATCCTAATCATATTTGAACCTTTTATACCGTTCCACGACCTCACCCCCATCATTCCCATCCTTTGTGCAATCACATAGAGTATGAAGACCATTTCTAAGATATTTTTATTAACTACCCCTACCGACGCCGGTTAGCCAACCGACATTGGTCATCCTGCAAAACTGACATTGGTCACACAATCAACATTGGTTACTGTGTCTAGAAACATGCCTCAGACCAACGAGCTCATACCCATTTCCTAACAACCCTAAATCTCTCCTAATCTTGACCTGATCTTACCCAGAGCCTACACGGACCTATAACCCAATACCATCTCATCACCTAAGTTGTTTTGACCTCAATCACCTTTTATATGACCTTTCTTATTTTTGGATGAGATACCTAAATCATTTCAATTCCAATAAGATTATTATTTCATGTTTATTTTGGATAACATTAATATTTTTATTTAAAAAGTGGATAGATGACTATTCGGGGAAGCATCCGCTTCCCGGATCTAGCTTCTGCTAGGATGTCTACTTGTTTTATTCTTTTTTTTTGTTCCTCCTGGCCAAAAGGGATTATTCGCAATCAACATTGGATAAGGAAATCAATGTTACGAAATTAATATTTACATGGGTAAATTATTATTTCTTTGTTACCATGAGTAAATACGGTAATATAGTTTGTTAGTATAATTTATTTTATTGTTGAAGATAACAATATATTATTCTTAGAGTTTTTATACATGTGAATAACATTCGGGTTAGTTGTTGTAACACCTTCCTATTTTCTAGGAGTTTGTTTAGTTTTTATGATGGCTATATAATAGCCTAGTGTATTCAATGAGATATTATAACAAATAATATATTGAGATATATACAATGATTATTATTATATTCATTCGCAAATCTCGCTGATAATTAATATTTGGTATCGAGTGTCTTATGTACATGATCAAGATGATTTAATTGCAGGGGAAATTCAATCTTCTTTATTTCTAGATCATTTTTATTTAGAGTAAAGATGATTAATACATTCTATGTGATGTATATGTTGTAGTCTTCAACTGTACATGTACATTTCAAATATTGGGAAAGTTCCTTTTTTATATGCTCTCAATCACCAAGCTTGATATGTGTAACTAAATAGCTCCTCGATTGGAAATAATATATATATATATGTAGTCTTTATTATCAGTAAGATCTCCTCACATGGTATAATTTTACACGAGCACGTTGGTTGTTAAAAAAATGCATGCCGATTGATTGTAGTGTTAATTATTCTCCTTGTATATGTTTTTGGTTAATATTTGAAGATCTATTCGTAGGTTGTATTAGTTAAAAATATCAACATTGCATATTTATCTTGAAATATGTGCATCCGAGTGTGGATTTGTATTAATATTGGTGATTCGTTCTTATTTATTTGATTTTTACTCATATGTTGATGAATTCTTATGAGTTCCAACTCACTGATCACCATCCATCTCTATTGTCTCAACGAGTTATCCACGATAAAAACTTGTAGTTCAACTCCCAACATTGAGATTCTTTTCGATTGGATATTTATAGCTAGGTTGCTGCAATTACAATCCACTTACATGTGTCCTTCATTGTGATTTGGTGACCTCTGGAATAAACACAACATCTTCTGAGTGATCATTATAAATCATTGAGCATCAAAGCATTTGCACCTGCCCATCTCGTAGATCTACATCCAAGTCTTAGTAGCTGCAGATCAAGACACCGAGGGAGACGTCATCTGCAAACCAAAAGGTTAGAAATTAAATAGTAATAATTTGATTACTTTTTAAATATTTAGATTGTAATATTTTAAATAGGTTTAGGATTTTAGTGGTGACCGATGTTTTATTGGTATGTATGTTTCCTTTGGATATTTGGTGTTAAAAGAGTCACTATTAGAAAAATTCATCGTGGGTATTTTATTATCTCATAGTTGATTATTTAATTGAGTCCATTATCCATCAAAATGTGTAAAAATTCCACATTAAAGTGTCTTAATGATATTTCAAAGTATTAATGAGAAGTGTCTTTTTGTTATTATTATAGTGTTATTTATAATTGTGTTGTATGTTATCATAAAATGTATTTTCATCAAAATTTAGTTGTATGTATCAAGTCTATTTTAATGTAGAGTCATTTTGTCTCGATTAAAAGTGTCATTTTCAAATTTGTGAGTTATCGTCAAAATATTAAGTCATTGTAAAAGTTAAGAGTTGTGAAAATTAAAAAATTTGTCTCACGTATGCACTTTCGGTGCTACCAAGGTCTCAGTAAAATAAAGTGTTTCACATTGCGGGAGGGAAGAATAAGCTCAATGTGGAAACATATATGCTTCATATTTACATCTTTCTTTGTTAGAAGCATATTACTAGAGGAAGGAGGCAATAGAGGCTAGAGGTCGGATAGCGACCTCTCGTTAGTCGCCAATGATGGGGCTGCTTCAATGATTTAGTGACACATGTGTGTGTGGTGTGCCTTGTTTTAGCATGTTGCGTGTTTGATTTCAGCATTTCAGTATGGTGTGATTTTCAATGTGAATTGAAAAATAAGAATAGATGTTCATTCTTGTTCACTGCTATGTGGCTATTCCTATTTCCCTTATCCAAAAACATTGTAGTCATTTTTGCACCCCACTAAGAACAAAGGAACCTCATGCGTGTCGGCCTATCACCTAGCAGAGGCCTTTGGGCACTCACCTGTGGCACACGAGAGGAGCCGAGTCTCTCTTTTATGTGAGTTCGAGTGGAAGGCATGCTCATGATCTTGACTTAGTGATTTAAAAGACGGGGAAAATATATAGAGCTCAAAACAAGACACGTACCCTTTCAATCATAATAAAAGAAAAGCACGCAATGAAGTAATAGAACTAGGAACTTGTAAATCCACCATTATTCATAGCATTCAAGTAAGATTCATGATTATACAAGAACAAAATTACAATAGAAAAATGCAGGTAATATAGAGAAAGAGTTTTAATACATTTCTCGGGGAAACCCTATCACATTCATTCATAGTATTAATTATAAAAGATTATAGAAGGTAGACCATAGTCATGTGCCATGTGTGGATCCATACATGTATTCTCACAAAAAAATATTTGCATTCACCCTTTCCCCATTAAATCCTTCCCGAATCCTTTATCCATTTTCATGCCATAGTTCTTACAGTAATTCTATAGAGCTCCGCTACCTTACTTTGGCCTCCTTTCTTTACCAAGGGCACGTGTATAAATAGGCCTCGAGCTCTAACAAACTCCTCTATAGCCTCAGATATGGACCCAAGTGTCAAGGTGTGGGTCACCCGTGCACATGGCTCTCCATGTCATGATTAACTTTTTAGATCTTTCTATCGCATGAGGTATATTCCTTCCAGACACCCCTGCCGCCAGTGGAACCTTATCCAAATGGAACACGTTCTTCATGTGTCTTGCCCAAAAGGCCAAAAATGGCTAAGTCCCAAATTGTTCTTCATATGGC
Source organism: Taxus wallichiana var. yunnanensis (assembly GCA_018340775.1). Lineage (NCBI taxonomy): Eukaryota > Viridiplantae > Streptophyta > Pinopsida > Cupressales > Taxaceae > Taxus > Taxus wallichiana. The sequence goes on from CM031240.1 coordinate 569,979,305, forward strand.
GTGTGTGTCCGGGATCTCTACGAATCCTTTTCAATACTTCCTTGTGTGCCTTAACTTGCGCGCTTCCTCCAGCCATGTGCGCCTACGTGCCTTTAAGATTTGGAAGCTAAGATAGGGGCCCAAAAAACATAGTGAAGAGTAAATACCGTAATGAAATTTAACATCATGATTCTTGATGAGGTTGAACAGTCGGATGTGTTCTTGTTCATACCTCGGTTTGTGGTTATTGTCTAGAAAATGATTGAATACTATTCGGATGGGTTCCTACTTGAGTTCCCACACTGCTAGGTCATATGTGTTCCCTAGAGTGAATGGTTGATAAGCGAGATGATTCTCGAGTGTGTGCCCATCCTCGTCGGTCAAATGTTTTCCTGACAGTGCATGGTTTATAAGAAGTTGATGTGTTCCTTCTTCTACCTTTAGTTCGAGTGTGTGCCAAGGTCATGAGTACGCAGAGGTGGTAGGCTATAGAGGAAGTGTGAAACTTATTTTAATACCATGTAAAAATTAACGGGGAATGTTAGGAAATTAATATTTACATGGGTAAATTATTATTTACTATTACCATGAGTAAATACGGTAATATAGTTTGTTAGTATAATTATTATATTGTTGCAGATAACAATATATTATTCTTAGAGTTTGTTATACCCGTGAATAACATTTCGGGTTAATTATTGTAACACCTTCCTATTTTCTAGGAGGTTGTTTAGCTTTTATGATGGCTATATAATAGCCTAATGTATTGCACAAGATATTCTGACAAATAATATATTGAGATATATACAATGATTATTATTATATTTGTGTGAAAATATCTTTGATAATAAATAATCGAACACATACATAACCTTCAAACAACATCACAAACATTTATTCCTCTTTGGCATATCACCCTCTATCTATTTCATTAATTTATCAAGAATCGGTGAAACATTTTTCACACTTGGTGGGACCCATACGAGGTTCCTTTCATTTATTCATTCTTAGGGAAATATTTGGTATGTTTGTTTCTTTTAAAAAAAGGAAGTTAACATTAAGTCTTCTCCGTGGAAATCTTCTCTTCCTTCTATTTTTTAAGTGACATTTATATTTCGGGACTAAAAAGAATCCTTCTTTTTCTTCTTGTTTTGCATTAGTGAAAGTCATTTTTTCTCTTATTCACTCTTTGTTTACATCGAATATCACATTTCGATTTGGGTTCTAAAATACTTGCATTTCATACTTATATGCTTGCATTTTTTCTCACATTAAAACTAAGGGGAACCTATACACTGGAAGTCATGCCCAACTGATGGTTGATATAATTAAATCATAGATAACTTTCTCTTCTCTCTCTCTCTTTTCAAAACTACAAAAATAAAAAGTCACACATCTTCTTAAACAACACCTTACCTGGAAGAATTTATCAATGATCAAACGATAAGAGGATTGACAATGTGTGCCCAAATGGTTTCTCTGTCTAGTCATTAACTCAGAGAAAGGACCTCCCCACCAAAACATAACCTAAAATCACCCTTAGATTTTTCTTCTTCATAGGACACCTTCCTAAGAAAAAAATATGTTCTAGTTCACAAAGTCGAGTCTAAAATAACATAAGCTAAAACATAAAAATTCACTTATAGGATTGCATTTTTTTCTTAGCTTTTCTTGATTCCCTGTTTTGAGTTGATAGGTTATGTTCTTAATTTTATTCTTCCTTTCACACTTCACCATCATAGTTGGTATATTTTGATTATTTCTAAGTGTGTCAGGATCCATTACTATCATACTCAGTTTTGTGGGTTGATATCTCTTCGATTTAATTCATATAAATCAATTTTTCTTCACTTTTAAAATTTCATAGTGGACCGGCGTCGGTTTAGAGATCGTCATTGATTTACATCTGATCGGCATCGGTCTACCTTCTGTTGTTGTCGGTTTCCATCTCTTTTTGGTCATTCTACCAAAAATAGCATTCATCACATCTTCTATTTTTTTTAAGTTCTTAGGACATCATCATACCCCCAAAATTCTAAAATCACAATCAAATACAATTTCTTTATTTCATTTTCATCAATTTTACCTCATTTGTAAAGCTCGTTGATTTTCTAAAGTAATTGGTAGTGGTTTCCTTGCCCATCATCGGTCTTCCTATAACCTTCATCCATTAACTTAAGCACCGAATGTTCCTTTGTTATGATTTTTAATTAGAAAATTGACTCGTTTCACCTCCTAAAATCTAGCCTTTTCCATTTCGTTGTTTTTATGTCATTTATAGAGTAAAGTTTACTAGGTCTATGCTAATTCACATGATTTTAACTTGTAGCCAATAAAATACCTTGTGTTTCATGTAAGCCTTGATCGCTTCCACATATCCCATCATCAGCTTCTATCTTCTCGCCTATGGATCCAACTTAGCCCATCACCATTAGTACTGGCGATGAGGATTTCACAAGAATCCTTGACCAAAATCCCTCTTCCCTACAACACTATCTTTCCAACTCATCCACCCGAGACTCCTTGGGACAGGTTGGTATATGGCATGCCCATTTCTATTCCTCCTACCCTCACCTCCACTTCGCGTCAACTACCGTTATCTCGGCATTACCTTCATCCACCTTACCACATGTGGCATCTCAACTAGACAACACATCTGCTATAACTATTGCACCTATGAAGTCTATCACACCCATGTTGTCAACCATCCCTTCACCATATTCCCTTAGAATAGCCTCGTTTGCACTGTCATCTCATAAATACCCATTGCATCACAACAACCCATGGTGTCGGAAACCCACATCCCATTCTAAAACCTCATCCTTTCCATCCTGCAATCTCTACCCCCAATTACCACAGATTCACTACAACTACCCCAACTATTTACATGCATCACTAGTGACCCCCTATTTCATCTATTACTTATTTACGATATCTTTCGTCTGCATCTATTCCCCTTTGCGGTTCTCATACTTGGCACCCCAATATATTGGGATTCCATCCACATCATACATACATCATTAACCTAATTCTAGTGCAGGGGGTGCCCATTCCTCACAAACCACAAATGACCTCATTAAGATGATGATGGAGAAGATGAAAACATTAGAAGCATCAGTTTTAAACTCTCACAACTCCTTAATTATGAAAAAATTATTTTGAGCCTATTCACCCATCTATCCCCATTCTCCCATACCCCCGTACATTGGTAAATGCCCAAGTTCAACCATTTTAATAGCAAAAAGACCCACAACAACACTTGTAGTCTTTCAAACATGGGTGTTATCTAATTGTCCATGATGATGCTTTACTCCTACAGAAATTCCTGATGTCATTGACAAGACCCACATTAGATTGGTATAATGGTTTACCTAGACATTTAATTTACTCATTTAACTAAGTGGTTGAAGCATTCTTGGACCATTTCTTAATCAATATCATCAAAAATTCACCATGACTGTCCTATACTTGACATGACAAGTATGATGATGAATCTATCACATATTTTTTTCTCTTTGGCAAAGCCTTATCAACCAATTAACATTCCAGTTACCTCAAGATGAGATTATAGAGTTTTTCACTAGAGCTTGTACCAGGAATATCTCACCAACTCTTTAGGTATAAAACTTACGTACATTTGATGAAACATTTACCATGGCATGAAAATTTGAAAATTATTCCATTGAAAAGAAGAAAATTCAATTGCGAAACAAAAATGCCATGTTCAAATAGAATTATGCTTCTTCATCTTCAAAGCCCCAAAATAATTATTCAAAAGCCAAAGGATCTTCCAACATGGTAGCTCTCAAATCTTTTCCATTTCATCCATCTAACCAAGAAAAACCTTCCTCTAATCTTTCTTCCATTCAAAATTTTCAATTCCGATGGGAACAATGAAAATACACTCCAATTAAAGAGTCCTATTCTTTAGTAAGGCAAAATCCATTACACTTCCACCCATACAATCTCATACTGGTTTTGATCTCACTCATCCTACATCTTCATGGTATAAGTAACATGACTATTGTAATTATCATCGCGTCAAAGGCCATAGTAATGGTAATTGCATAACCTTCAAAAAAATTGTCTAGGAAATGTTAGATAATGGAGATCTCGTCTTGGACAACCCAAACGCACCGGAAAATCAAAACTTGCATATATTTAAGAATTTATTTCCTAATCATACACCATCATCTAATAAGAATGAAGAACCTTCAAACAAAAAAACAATATCTATGACATCCACGTTGTTTTTGATGTCTTACGAGCCATTACTCAATTTCCACCTATTTTGTCTATCGAGAAGATTAAGCACGAGATCCTCTACCCATGAAGGAGCCTACCTCATCTACTCCTTCAACCACAGAGGATTCCCCTTCATCTCCCTATTCACCCACAAAGGATTCCACAATTTATTTTGATGTCATTCCACCATCTACCTTGCAACCTACCAAACAATCAATGGTATTAAATCTCCTACCCATAGGAGAATTGTCATCACTTTCTTCTCCACCAAAAGAAGAATCTACCTCACCCCATCTACCATCACTCTTACCCAAGCGAAATACTTTATACACGAAACTTATTCTTGGGTATAATTCCCCATTAGCATTCTAGGATCTCATTGATCTTCTCTCACGTATTTTACCCTTAGATTCGAGGCTAACCAATTCCTTGTCTCACGAGACATATTTTACAGGGATTGTCACTAAACCAACTACATCTCCTCTTACAACAATGTCATTTTCACGACTGGTCAACCGCTTGGATTACATTGATAATTCCATGCTTTAGGGATGTCTTTGGATCCCCTTTTGACCCAAATGAAAATTTCACCTATAGATACCTCCATAATCTATCCAAAGGTATTTCTAGTGACCAAATCAACCCTGACCATGCTTGTTGAAACAACTTCTTCTTCGTCACCTTTACCTACATCGAACCTTTACCCATAACCAAACCCATTCCTCTACCTAAGAACTTACCTGCACCTACATCTCCTCCCACATCTAGACCTATCACTACCCTAGGTGTCATGCCGACATCAAGCCTTGTCCATCCACCCATCAAATTGGACTTATCCACATCTTCCCAAGCCCACACGAAAACCATTCCTTCACCTAAAAGGAAGACCCAACCTTCTAGGACACATACACCAGTTTCACCCACTACGCCTTTTCACCTTCATCCTTTCCATTTATCCTTAGACCTCACCTATCTAACCTTTTAAGAAACCTCCTACTCAAAGCAAAAAAAAATCACATGAGCCTGCCTCTTCATCATGATCCTTTATTACATGTAATCGACCTGCATAACCTTCACCATCACCCACAACTTTCTTACCACCTATACCTCAACTAGCTACCATAACCCCATTACTACCTATGTGAATTCAACCCATAAATTCCACCCGACCTTAACCAACAACCTTTAGTGCACCTCCAATATCTCCATGGATAACCCGTCCTCTTCCATCATCCACTTTCCCTTATACATCATGTACTCATACCTCACCTTTACCCAAGAAGGTGAAATCCAAGGACAAGAACCCACTACCCTCCAAAAAGGTAGTTAAACCCATGATACCTTCTATTACTAGTTCATCTACCATACCTTTACCCAAGAAGGTACCATCAAAACCTAAGACAATACCACCTACCAAACCAGTGGTCAAACCTATTCCACCTCCTATAATACCTCTTCCACAACAACCATCTGCACCTTCACCCAAATCCACACTCACTTCACATTGTAGTTCATTAGCAGGGTCTTATGCTAAAATTTTAGCCAACCTCTTAGAGACCTTAGTTATCACATTACCACCACTTTGACCTTATGACCCACTCAAACCCAAACCAAAAGGGTTTGATGAAACTAAAATTTGTTCCTACCATTGTGTGCTAGGACATGATGTAGAGAACTGTAAGGCTCTAAAAACCATTCTTCTCCAACTATGTCCTCCTAAAGAAAATTTTGACAATGATGATCTTCTAGATGAGGACTCTATTCCACCTTCACCAATCACCACACGTCCTCATCCACTACCTATTCATCCACCCGCATCTCCACCTCCACAACATTTTTATCCACCTTTAACATTTGAGATCAACATGATCCATATTAGAAAGTTGGCCAAACCTCCTCCTAAATACCAGTGTGCCCTACTCATTTTTCAAGGTTATTACCCTACATTAGGATTATGTTCATCATCAAATTATACTATTCATGACATAAATTTTACATCCACCTTTCTTCGTCAGATTAACATGATCCAAGTTTCCACTCATGCTGAAAAAGACAAAGGAAAATAAAAGTAACCAGCCCATCTGCTAATTCAAGGTGCCTAACATACCATTTGTAGCCGCACCCAAAATCACCATTCGAGGATGCACATACCCTATTTCTGATGAGGTCACCCATCGTACAATGATAAAACAATTTCACTAATCCCCTCTAAAAATGTCTTTGTACGATCTTGTCGAAACCTTTGAATCTCATCAACAAGACCTCATAGAGGTTTTACAATCCATTGAGGTTTAACCTAACAACCCCACACCAGTAACCTCCACTATGACTCCTCACCACGTGGCCTCTCTTACCAAATCATCTCCTTCTTCTATCCCCATTGTCACACATCAAGTGGCCACCCTCATCTTTTCAAATGAGGAGATCGTACCTCTCTAATTAGATGACCCTGATCTCGCTCTTTTCATCTCCATCTATATCAATAATATTCATGTTTGATGCATTATGATTGATGGTAGTGCTAGCATCAACATTATCTCCTCCCACACATACAATCAAATGTGCATCCCTTCAAATTTTATGCTTAACGACCCGGTTATGTTGTGTTCCTTCAATGATGCCATCACTTCCACCTCCTCACCATTATTCTTCACATTCATGTGGGCCCCCATACTATGCCGAATTATTCTACATTTTAGAAGGGGAATTCAAATATAACTTGTTGCTTGGATGACCTTGGATCCATATCATGGGTTTTGTTCCTTCAAATTTACATCATTGTGTAAAATTTGAACAATAAGGACATAACTATACCATTCCCGACCCTTCACCATTTAAAACTTGTAACATGTTGTACCAACCTAATGATGTCCTCATACCAGTTAAGGCATCTACCATTTCCACCACTTATCCTTCACCCATAACCCCATCCACCGATGTTACCACTACCTCACCCGTGCCTACCTCCTCTATTCCTATTTCTTTCGTGACATCTCGTAGATGACCCATCCTCTAACCCATCTAGTTCCCAACCAACTCATCCTTCTTCTTCCTAATTGTCTAGTACTTCATCTATTCTGATTACACACATATCCACTACTGATCCCTTAAAATGTACTTTTCAATGCCTCACTGGGGAATACCATTTGTACAACATAAACACATTCCTTACTCCACAAGATTATGGTAACCTACAAAAACATCCTCGTTGTGACCATCACATAGGTGAGGTCTTCCCTTACGGTCATCCCCACCTTCGCACCAACTTAACGTATGGGGAAATTGAATCTTTCACCTATTCACTTGGTCCCCTTCCCAAACATGACCATTTTTTGTCTGACCTCCAATCTCTCACCAACTACCACCTTCCCCACACTTTCGTTCACCGTTTTGCATGGAAGGGATTTGGCTTTGGGTTCTACGAATAGGGACGTCATATTGTCATCCTGTGTACCACATGTAAACAAAATATTGCAATGGTATTGGCTTTACCAAACCATCATCGAGAATTCTTACATTAACCTCATCGAGGACAAAAACCTTCTCTATCCCATACACCAACGCCACCACCTTCACCCATAGAGTGTATAGATCCGAATTTATTCCTCATAACAATTTTTTTTTTTTGTGAACACCATTTCCCTGGGACCTCTAACTTATCAATGCAATAGAGAGGCTCTCTTTTCTCTTCCCTTCTTGTATCCTAACATGATTGATGACGATACACCATCCATTAATGTCATTCAAAGTGTCGAATGATGGGTCTATCCTCACCTACCTTGGTGTAGAAGATTCTTATATTCACCTTGGTCATGGCCTTCTCGAGATGAAAATCATATTAAATGATTTGACCATCAAAATCAATATTAACACTCAAGATGGCCCACACATTCTAAAGATTAGTCAATATTTGAATGCTTCTAATTAGGAAAATTTCACTTCTTTCCTCTAGGATTATAGCAATGCTTTTTCTTGGTCCTACGCTGATATGCCCAATATTGACCCAAACATTGTGGTCCAAAATATCATAAATTATCCTCAAGCCAAACCCATAAAAAAATCTATAAAACCGCATCCTCGCATTTCTCTTCTTGTCAAATAATAACTTTAGTGCCTTCTCTCAGCCTACTTCATACTACCCATTGATTATCCCCAATATATCTCTAACATCATTCTAGTCACAAAAGCAACAAGAGGACTCCACATATGCATAGATTTCTGCAATCTTAATTTAGCTTTACCCAAAAGACAAATTTCCTCTACCCAGTATTGAACAACTATTTGATTTTACCGTGGGCCATGAGATGCTATCACTCATGGATGGTTTCTTGGGTTATAACCAAATATTACTCACCCAGAAGATCAACATAAAATTGCCTTCACTCCTTGGGGAAACTTTTTCTATCGAGTTATGCCCTTTGGATTTACAAACGTTGATACTACATATCAATGGGATATGACTTATATATTCCATGACATCATGCATCGTATATTATAATATTACGTAGATGACCTTATTTTCAACTCAAAACATCGGGCCGAACACCTTATAGTCCTGAAGGTCATCTTTAATCATCTCATCAAATATTATGTTTGACTTCAACAAAAGAAGTGTGAATTCACTATTCTCTCGAGCAAGCTCCTTGGTTTTATCATTTATTTTCATGGCATATAAGTTGATCCCTCTAAAATCAAGGCCATTCTTGAAATTCCTCTGCCTACTAATCTTCACCAACTTCGTAGTTTGTAAGGTAAGTTACAATTTATTCGTCATTTTATTTTGTAGCTTTCCAACCACTATTACCCATTTCATCATCTCCTCAAAAGGATGTCTCTTTCAAATGGGATGATGAATGCCACAAAGCCTTTGAGGCCTTAAAACAATACCTTCTCTAACCACATGTACTCATTCCTCCTAAGGATAACCAACCATTTTACCTTTACATTTCTGCTATGGATCATTCATTGGGAGGCAATGCTTGCCCATCACCAATATCAACACCGGGAGAAAGAAGTTTATTAAATAATCCATAAAATTTTATAATATGAAACCAGATACACCCACCTTTGAAAAAATCTTCTTAGCCTTTTTTTTCCACTAATTTTTTTCATTACCTACTCGATCAAAAAACCTTTTTCGTCACCAATACGGACCCCTTACATTACATGTATGCCAAACCCTACCAACATCAACGTGTTGCACATTGGATAATGCTTCTTGCACACCTCAACCTTAAATTCATCCATCAAAAATCTATCAAAGGTCAAACTATTGCTGACCAACTTGTAGATGCACCTCTCTCTAGAAATCAATCCTCTAACTTTGATTTCCTAGACGAATCCATTACTACCCTCTCTTTGGATGATACTATTTACCAAATGACCTTATTCTTCAATGGTTCCAAATATAAGTGTGGGGGTGGTGCAGGCGTTATCCTCATTCCTCTTGATGGTGAACCTATGTCTTTATCTTTCAAACTAGATTTTTATTGTACTAACAATATCACTGAATATGAAGCACTCATATTAGGTCTCCAAACCGCCATCACCTTAGATGTTAAATCAATTAATATCTTAGATGAATCTCAACCCATGGTAAATACAGTCAATGGTATTTATCGATTGTCGTAACAAAATACTTCAAAAACATAAATGTCATTTAGACATACTTTTGACTACCTTTGACCATTATGGGCTTCAACCACTCCATGTTCCACTAAAAATTGTATATACCATGGCCTCGGCTTGCTTCTCAGATTCCCACCATGCCTTTCGAATCAAAAATATTTATCATAGTAAAAAGGATGCAATCACCTTCCTATCTATTTCAAGACGTCAACCTCATCAGAACCATTACACCTAACCCACATGACCTTTGGTATAAGAAGTTTACAGACTACCTTTCCATGTCAATTCTACCTCCTAACCTTACTCGTAATGGGAAACGCATCTTTCTCAAAAGTGTCTCTCACTATGTCATCATGGGTGTCCTTATTTATAAAAGTGGCTTTGATGGTATCCTATTATGATGCCTTAGAAGTTCTGAAATTCCCTACACCATCAAGGAGGTTCATGACGGAATTTGTGGCGATCATTTCAATGGCTTTGTTGTTACAAAACACATCTTTTTCCTGGGCTATTATTGGCCCACCATCAACTATGATTGTTGTGACTATGTCAAACATTGTGTGAAATAATATCAGCATGTTAATCTTCATCACATACCCAGTCCACGCCTTCCAAGTCACATGAGATATTTGGACTTTCTTTCAATGGGGTTTGGATCTTGTTAGCGAGATCAATACTCATTATTCACAAAGTGCCATTAATGGATTATTACCACAACCAAATACTACACTAAATGGGTAGAATCCATCCCCCTCATCTCTACAAAAGCTAATAAAATTTGTGAATTCATCAACCATCACATTATTTGTCGCTTTGGTGTCCCTCACCGCCTCATCATTGATAAAAAAACAATTCAAAAACAAAACCCTATAGAAAATTTGTGACACCTTTGGCATTCAACTTAGTTTTTCTTCACCTTACTACCCACAAACAAATGGCCAAGCTGAATCAACCAACAAAACCTTGAAAAATTCTTATGAAGGTGGTTGACGATATGGGAAAGGATTGGCACACGCACATTCCTTTTGCTTTATGGGCTTACCGTACTAGTATTCATACCTCAAATATAGCCACACATTTTTCTTTGTCCTACGATATAGAGGTTGTCCTACCTCTCGAGGTATAGATTTCATCTCTTCGTATTTCACTCAAAGAGATGCTTAACAATGATGAATTTTTTCCAGGACCGTTTGGCACAACTTGAGTTATTAGATGAACGTCGTCTTAATGCTCTTGATCATCTCCAAATATACCAAAAACGTATCAAACGTGCCTATGAAAAGTGTGTCCATGAATGAAACTTACGAGGTCGGTGACCTTATCCCGATATAAAATCAACATGTAACCAAAGAGGAGAAAATTAAATGGGGAAAATTCACTCCTAATTGTCTTGGACCTTATATCGTTACTCATACCTATGGATCAAGTGCTTATCATTTTTCTTCACTTGAAGGTAAACCTGAACCTGAGCCCCTCAATGCCTTACATCTTAGACCCTTCTACTGTTGAATTAAGTCCTATATCACCTCTTGTCTATTAAACGCTCGTCCCTTGAGCACCGTTCACCTTCCATTTTACCTATTTTAAGGATCAATGACTAAACTAGGATCATGTGATTACCCGTCACTTTTTCAGCCCTATCTTCAATATGAGTACCATGGCCCTACTCATGGCATGATTCTCATGGATACTTTTTGTATTTTTCAAGATGGAATCCCATGGTCGTTCATAACATAAATTCTCTCTTCCATAGTTAGCCTTTGTGTGCTATGGTTTTGCCTTCAAACTAGGAGCCTATTTTTCTCTATAGTCTTGTCCATGACTTAAAATTCCAAAAGAAAAGCAATTTCAAAAATAAAATGGGATTCAACTCCTTGAGTCAAACTTCTATAAAAAGATGATTCCCTCAAAAGGACATCTATTCTCTCTAATCTTGCTGCTATAAATACATTACTCCATCGAAGGACAACTATACAAAGCTAGCCATATTGTACTTAGTCTCTCATCAAAAGAGGACTATTCTTGCAAAATAAAATAAAATAAAATGTTCAGAAGCTTCCCGCACCGATCATCTTCACGGAGACCTCAAGGAAATAATATACTCATCCCACATAGACTTCGTGATCAACCAATCTATCAAACAAACAAAAAAAAGAAGAAAATGATAAGCTTTTTGTCATGGAATTCCCTATTTTGATCTTAGGTATCTTGCCAAGTAGGCATGTTTTCTTACACCAGGTGACACTACACAAAAATCATTTTTAACTCATTTCCCTTTCACCCTAATTTCCTATCTTCTCAAGGGACTTTCCACAAACACGACATTTTTGATCATGTGATTTTATTCACCCTTAGCATAGTCAATCATGTAATGCCTTTAGGGTATTGCATTCATAAGCCAATCTTTGGTATGGTAGAATTTTTATGGTTCTTATTAATTAGGTGGATCCTCTTTTTGTCACCTCTTACCATTCACCTTCTTCATTACTTATTGATTACCCTATACAAGACTAGACCATCGATACCTACGTTTTAAGGATTCCCCTTTCACCAACATCAATCATGCCTAAAATGACCTGAACCCAACCCTACCTAAAATGACCTAAACCCAACCAGGCCTAAATGACCTAGAATCAATCATGCCTAAAACCTACCCACCCATTCCGCTACCTCATCTTATTTTTCCCTAGCTTATGGGAGAACTACATCAACCTAAGGCCCCTTTTCATTGAGGCTATGTAGGCAGCACTCGAGGGCATGGGGCCCTTGGAGGTTAGCTCGGCCACTCTCTACCCTAACCAATTTCCACCCCCCATTTTTCTATTCACATTCTACCTTAGTTAGTTTCCATATTATACACTACTTGGAAATTAAACAAACATACAAGTATATAAACATGTATATTTACCTATTTCTTACATCATCATATCATACATTAATCATTTCACATTTCCATCATATCAAATATTTCATAAATTTACACCATAACATACATATTCATCATCGTTCATTTTTCCATGCTACCAATAACTTGGAAATTAAATCTAACCCATAAACATAACCAAAGCATGTCTAACCTAACTCAACCATGCCTAACTAACCTAACTCCACCATGCCTTACCGAACTAACTCCACCATACCTCGGCCACTCCACCATGCCTACATTACTCACTCCACCATGCCTAACCTAGAATCCATCAACTCCACCATGCCTATCATTACACAACCTCAACTCCACCATGCCTAACTGACCTAGAATCCATCATGCCTAACTGACCTAGACTCCATCATGCCTACACAACCTCGACTCCACCATGCCTAATTCACCTAGTTTCCATCCATACACAAATAAAAATGGAAATTAAAACACAAGTACATCATCCATACCATAAATATCATCATCTATAATAATGAAATTTTGTGTATCAATACAAATATACACCGATACAAATACATACAAGTATCTCCAAATGCTTAGATACATCCTCACCATCTTCGGCATGCAGGCTGGTATAGGATCAAAATCTAAAAATCCTCATATACATCCTCACTATCATCGAAGTATGCAGATTGATATATACCAAAAATCTACACTAATTATACCCGATGACTAAAAATCACCCCACATGGCATCCATACATGTCTCATTTATCTCCTCCTCCCCTTTACTTGCATGATGCCCTTCCAACATCTCTCCACCAATCATAGGTATCGGTCTAGCCTTTTCCTAGTCCTTAGCCGACTCTAGTCTCCATGAACTCATCACCTCATCCCGACCCTGTCTCTGGGATCTCCGGCCCCCGTGCTCTCTTAGCTATGAGTGCAATATCTAGTCTTCTCACTTACTGCCTCGTTCTCTATCACGACCCCCAAAACTGAAACACACTCCTTAATTTCTTGAAAATTAACCAAAACCACATACAATCCTACTTAATCCTAACAACTTAAACCCCACATTTATTCATCCCCCTACTTAGCATATATTTAACCTCATTCCCATATATTTTATCTATTTTTTTAACCCACATTTCAAAATTGACATACTTTCCCTAATTTTATTCATTATAAAACAAAATTGGAGCAAATCACAAGCTAGAAAATGAATCTCACCTCATCCCGATGACATCTATGTTGTGGCACATCTATTCATTGTTTTAGTGGTCCACTTTACCCCTATCCCAACTCTGCCATATCGAAATAAACCTCGAACATCTCCACTAATCACACGTCTCCAGCTGCGCTAGTGGAGCCGTCTACTGGATCCTCTCAACAATTAGTCACCTCCACCTCACTGGTCTAATACCTTATATTTTCCTCCTGAAAAATTCAAGTGTCACTCAAGTCTTTGATTGAAGCTAACCTTGAAGACTATGAAGCTACTTTAGATTAGAAGGAGATGGCATCTTGAGGATGGATTTGATTTTTGTGGGGTAAAATTCAACCCCCTAATAGAAATGATGAAGCAAAGGATTTTTCTAGTTAAAAATCCAAACACACACTGGTTGGATTTAGACAAAGGAAGAATTGGATAAAACATATGAAAATAATTTCAAGGATGGAAACATGATCACATAGATGCTTATATTTACCCAAAATGTCATTGACATAGACCTCTACTGATTATTTGGATAAGTTTGTGAAATATGTAGGTCATAGAAAGTTGATATAGACCTCTACCTGGATCCTCTCAACAATTAGTCACCTCCACCTCACTGGTCTAATACCTTATATTTTTCCTCCCTGAAAATATAAGCATCTATGTGATCATGTTTCCATCCTTGAAATTATTTTCATATGTTTTATCCAATTCTTCCTTTGTCTAAATCCAACCAGTGTGTGTTTGGATTTTTAACTAGAAAAATCCTTTGCTTCATCGTTTCTATTAGGGAATTGAATTTTACCCCACAAAAATCAAATCCATCCTCAAGATGCCATCTCCTTCTAATCTAAAGTAGCTTCATAGTCTTCAAGGTTAGCTTCAATCAAAGACTTGAGTGACACTTGAATTTTTCAGGAGGAAAATATAAGGTATTAGACCAGCTGAGGTGGAGGTGACTAATTGTTGAGAGGATCCGTGTAGAGGTCTATGTCACTCAAGTCTTTCATTTTATCAAAATCAACAACAACAATGATTTCATAAAATACAACCAAACCAAACCAAACCGATGTTAATTACCTTATAACCGACATCGGTCATGTACCAATACAATTTGCTCCACACTTTCTCTATTTTGACCTAAACTCATTACTACCACATATGTTTTTGCTGGTATCAACACCCTATGTACCCTACCCATAAGCCAAAATTATCCATACAATTCCTTAATTGTGTTTAAGGATTTGTTATTTTACCTATACCTTGGCCTTACCCATGCCATGACCTATTTACCTAGACCTGACCTAATTTTTGTGACCATAGAACTTGTGTACTTGTTATACCTTGTGATGTTGTTACCTATGTTGTTTTATCCTAACAACCATACCTTGCCTATTGCCATGTCATTTATCCTGACCAAACCCATGGTGTACTAGATCATACCTAAACATTCCTGCACCTAACCTACATTGTGTTTCTAGACCATATCCTTTACACTAGATACCTGAATCAGTTCACCCTTGTTTGGATAAACCTATCAACTTTGGACAGTGTATATTTTACAAGCTCTTCAACTCGGTACTGTGTTGTAATATATAAATGTGTGTACAATTGATTGCCATTACCCATTACCCAATTTGACCCTATCCCATTACCTATTACCCAATTTGACCATTACCCTTTACCCAAAGTACACATACCCTTCCCCACCTACCTTAACTTATACCAACTACACATTTATCAAACTACTCACCGAATCCTTTTAACACCTCGTCAGTTCCTAGTTTTAGGGGGATCGCCTCCACTCACAATTGGGGAAACCCCACTCTCACCTATACATGGGTCAATCACTTCTTTTTTTGTCAACATCGCTTATTAATACAAGCTACGAAATTAAAAGGGGAAAAATGTAGACACCAAAATTAGGTCATACTACCCTTATAACCCCATTAATTAAATTAACCATACCTTACCTATTCATATCCCATAGTGCACATGATTAATTGAATTAATTACCTTAATTAATTTAATTAACATCCTCACTTGACCACCTCACCCCAACTCACCTAGCCACCTCACTCCATGACCTACTCAAACCCCATTAAAGACCTAAGACCAAGTCTAAGCGTATCCTAACCAACTAGGACTTAGTATAAACCTAGACTTAACCCCTATTAAGAAACCTAATTGGACTCTTATTCTTTATTCCCGATCTATGACTCGAGACTCAAACAAATATTGAAGACCATTTCAAAAATAACAACAATCATGCTATTTTTGGCCAACCTAGATATTCCTACTTTAAACGACATCGGTTATACCTAAAATGACATCGGTCCCCTAACTCGCATCGGTTATGTTAAATAAATTTCCAAAATACTTCGTTGAGGTTGGTGATTTGATTCAGGATCTCATACGAACAGAGACTTGGAGCACTCAAATTTTCTGAAGCACTTAGGCAAAGGAAAATACACAGAACACTACCAACAACCATTGACATCCATCATCATATTCATAATCACAAACTCACAAAGAGAATCACGGAGGTTCAAACTATTATAGCATGAACGTAATTTATATTCTCTTCAAATCTCTTTCATTACCGTCCTCATCACCTGCACTCTCCAGACCCATTCTTCAGTAAGTACCTAATATCTCTTCATTTATCTTTGTTTTCTTTTAGTAAGATTTATTATTCATCTCAGTAATTTATTCTTCTATACATCCATACACCTCCCTTCCTCCCACCAACTTATCACCCTACCATACCTAGACCTTCCACCTATCTTCCCCTATCCTAATCATCTCGAACCTTTTAGACCATTCCACGACCTCACCCCCACCATTTCCAAGCCTCTGTGTAATCACAGAGAGTCTAAAGATGATTTATAAGAGATTTTTATTAATTGCCCCTACCGATGCAAAGTTAGCCAACTGATGTCGATCATCTTGCAAAACCTGGCATTAGTCACATAGTTGACATTGATTACCGTAATCGGAAACATACCTTAGACCAGCGAGCTCATACCCATTCCCTAACAACCCAGAATCACTCCTAATCTTTACCAGATCTTACCTAGAGCCTATACCAGACCTACAACCCAATACCAGCCCATCACCTGACCTATTTTGACCTCAATCACCTTTTATCTAACCTTTCTTATTTGTTTTATACAAGATACCTAAATAGTTTCAATTCCAATAAGATTGTTATTTCATATTTATTTTGGATAACATTAATACTATTATTTAAAAAGTGGATTGAAAGTATGTTCAGGAAGCATCATGCTTCCTGGATCTAGCTTATGCTAGGCAGTCCACTTGTTGTTTTATTTAACTGTATCTTGTGGTATTTTTTTACATTTTACAAGTAGTTCCTCCTAGCCAAAAGGGAGCATTCACAATCATCATTGGATTAGAAAATAAGAATGCATGTAAAAACTTCAACTAATATCAAAAACATGTATTCCTCCTTGGCCTATCACCCTCTATCTCGCTTCATTAATTTATCAAGAATCGGTGAAACAACCTGGGAAGCCTACGTTATCTACTAAAATTATCCTAAACCCTCATCTAGTCTTAGGTCCATTTTAGAAGTGGGGAATTGATTTCATTTGGCCTTTTGACCCTCCATCCTATGGAAAATAGTACCTAGTAGTGCACCGACTATGTTAAAATATGGGCTGAGATTCAAGCACCGACATACGCCAAGGAGGATGTTGTAGATGACTTTTGGTACAACATGATTACGTTAAGATTTAAAGATCCTAGATCCATCAGATCTCGATCAAGGACCTCAATTCGTGTCCAACATGATTGAATCCTTCATGAAGATATACAAAATCAAGCATAGGAAATCATCACCATACCAGCTCAAATCTAATGGGTAGGTGGAGGTTACAAATAGAGAACTAGAAATTTTTTTGACTAAGATTGTAAATGTAGATAGGAAAAATTGGGTGCCAAGACTACTTGAAGCAACTGGGTATCTAATACCACTTGGAAAACAAACACTATTTTTTCCCCATATGAACTGGTATATGGGAAGAAGCCATTTCTCCTTGTTTAATTTGAGTTATAAACATGGAGAACAACATTGAAGATTGGGATTGAAATGATTGAATCTCAACGTGATAGATTGATGTAGTTGAATGAACGTGATGAAATGCAGATGGAGGCACAACAAAAAACTGAAATCCTTCATCATCAAATAAATTCCTCGCATGATGCTCATATCAAGAACAAAAAATTCAATGAAGGAGATTGAGTCTTACTATTTGAATCAAATTATCAACAATTCAAGGAAAATTTGAGAATAGGATGGTTGGGACCCTATCAAATTGTAAAGTTTTATGATAATGGATATGTGAGACTATTACCAATTTATGGTGACATGAGAACTTTGTTAGTGGATGGCCATAGAATGAGGATGTATCAACATCCCTAGGATAAGGAAAATTTCACTAAGGACATGTTGTTGTGTAAATAATTTGATTCAATAGAAGACTCTAATAGATAGCTCTTCCCGCCATGAATATTTTTTTGGGAAATTCAAATAAAGGGATAAGATTGTAGTTTTGATTCTCTTCCCCTATATCATAAAAATACCAAAATATTTTTTATTACTTTCATTTGATAAAGGTTAGAGATTTCAATTATTAGAATGTGCATTAATCATAATTACTCTTCAAATGCAAGAGTTGGAGCGTTAACGGTCAATAGAAAGATGAATTGGAAAGGTGAAGTGTACTTATCCCTTGCTACGGATATTAACTTTTTAAAAACTCCCCAATGTATTTATTTAATACGTTAAATTAAAATCCCATTCCCAATGCATTTATTAAGGATGTAAAATCAAATCTCTTGGAGTAAATTTGGGATAAGGAGTAATAATGGATGATTAAACAACATGTGTCACCTTTCTCTGAGAAGGAAAAGTTACATGAGTAGTCATGATGATAGGATGTAAACCATGAAGAGAATTGAAATATTTCCATCCCAATTAAGTACCATCAATATTTTTCACTACAATTTTTACGCCAACTCAATGCCATTATAAAATCAAAATATAGTTCAAAATTCCGCTATTGAAATTTCATATAATTGTTCTATTTATCTTGCAAACCTTTGCCATTTTACTGTAAATCCACCTAAATCAGTCTAAGCTATGGTGAAAAATAAGAAATTAGAACCAAAGTTTGGGGAGCCTCTCCTACAAAATGATCTGATCTCATAATTCTGCCATGATGCAAAGTTAGTTAGACTTTGTTGGAAAATTTGAGGGTTTTTATGAATATTTAGTTGATTAATTTATGTTGAACTTTGAGGAAACATGCTCTCGAATAGGAGGTAAGAGAATTGAAATAAAAAACTACATTATTTCTAGAATATTCAACCTCCTAGATTTTGGGATTAAGGTTGTAACTAACTCCCCACATAAGGATTTTATATCCCTGTTTCATGATGAAGGGGAGGATTTGCCTGAAATAATCCTCAATCCCCATGGAATTCAAAAATTTATTAAGAGGAGAGTTTCCTAGGTCATTAGAAGGAAATTTCTTCTTGGGTGAACAAGTATCTTATCGGTCATGGGAAATCATCGGTGATAAGGGTGACACATTGAAAATTATCACTCATTTGAAGAAGGGATGAATAAAACCTGAGCTTAAGGTAAATCTTCTTGAGTAACTTGTTTATGTTGTTATTAAGGCAGGCAAGAAATATAAAAGTGGAGGAGGAAATTCTGTCATAAAAACCTAGGGATTATCTAGTTAATTTGTGTACATCAAGATTTGTGTAGACCCAAGAGAAAGGTAGAGAAGACAACTATAGGGGAGATTTCTAAGAAGAAAATAATCAAAAGGGATCTTACACCAATTTCTTGAGAACTACCTCCCAGTTTTCAGCCTAAGATTTAATTGAATCCTCAGCCTTCCAGTGTGGTTATGGAAGAATCTATAAGTGACGACGATCAACCCTTTGTTCCTCAAGATTCTAAGGAAAATATTACCCTACCAGCCCCTACTACTATTTCATTGAGACCAAGAAGGTATTGTGCATCAAGGAAACCTAAAGTTTCTCAGCTTGTATTGTCTAATGAGGGTTTAGCCCCAATTTTGGAAGATATTTTCGAAGTTGGTACTTATTCTACTCCTGGTGAGCAATTGAAAGATGATGAATTTATGAAAACCATTACTTAAGAGAAAATCCATTATACTGAGGTACTGGAGGTTCTTGTGGAAGTTCTAGAAGATATTCCTATAGCTATAGAAATCCGAGACTAATGCTACAGAAATAGTTACACAAGAAATTGGATGCATTGACTCACAAAGGGATGAGGTCCTGAGCCAATAAATTAACAATTTGTGGGAGAAATTGAAAGGTATGGAAGAAACCCAAATTTCTATGCAAAATGAATTTGTACAAAGAACTATGGAGAAATTTAAAGAAATAACTGTTTTAAAAGTAGAAGTTGATAGTTTAAAGAGGCAAAGGAATATTGGTTTGCAAGCATGGAATGATTTTTCCTATCATTGTGACCAACTATCTCTTCAAAATAAAGATTTGGTCAAGGAAAATAAGAAACTTAAAGAAGAGGTTGAGTCAAGTTCAAATTCCAATAAGAAAGTGGAATCAATTGTTGAATCTATTTGTTCTCTCGGCTTGCCAACTTATAGCTTGTAGGTAGCACTTTTCAGGTTTATAGTATGTCTCTTCAAGAATAGTGTTATGCATAGAAATTACAAAGGATATGTTGTGGAGATCCCAATGATGCTTTGGATGGGAAAGCACTTTTAAGAAATTTATAAAGGGAGTACTCCAGAAATAAATAATTTGTTATGTGAATTCTACCTTCTCAACATATTGGTTTTAAACATTCCTTATTTCTTTATAAATTTGTCTGTGGGGGAGTTCCAATTGAAATATTTGTAATCATTTGTTTAGGAACCAAATTGTGTGGGGTCAACAAACAAATATTTTTAATAAAGTAGCCTAAATTTTTTGTTTCTATATTAGGACTATTAACCATAATGATGTCTTTATGAAAAATGATTTGAGGTCCCTATATTATCAAGCTGGAATTGGAAGGAAGACTTCAGAAATATTAGCCAAATGTGTTTAGAAATTTGAGATTTATTACCAACAGAAATTTGGTGAAGCTCCGACAGCTGTGATAGGAGGTGGGATACTCTAATTTTTCCATTGAAAATAAGGGAATTCATTTTCCCTCAAAACCTCAGTTGGAGTATGCAAAGAGGGGATGAAATTATAGTAATCATTCAACAATTGGTAGAAAAGGGTGCAATAAAATATAATAATGAATGAGTTGGCATGTAAGTAATACCTCCCTTTTCCTAGTCCCATGACCACTTGGCAGAATAATTCTTCCCAATCTCATGACAGTTTCAAAGCATGGGCAAATGTTATCTTGGAAACCCAGGGGTGCAAAGGAATAAAGAAGAAATATGTAGACCAGTTTGAGGAGTATGACATGGCTAGAAAACTTGAGAAAAGAGCAATTTGTAGATAGTTTGCATGAGGACATGTAAAAGGTAAAGTGTAGGGGAAATGATGAGTGCATAAATTGACTTATTATATCATCCCTATAGCTATAGATTTTTCTCCTAAATACATTAATTAATGCATGGGGATGTTCTAGATAGTTGTATCCAAAGTAAGATTGATGCATTTCTCCTTATCTTGTCTCATGTGAACTAATGACCATAGGAATTCCCACTAAATACATTTGTGAGTGATGTGATGACATGTGCAGGTTGATAAAGCACATTTTCTACCAATTTTGATCAAGTCATAGTCAAGGAGACTGAGTCCTTTTCCACTATGCCATTCTGAAGGATTTTCTCATAACAACCTACAAACGAGGACCTTGTTTTTAGCTATATTACAGGATGTCATTGAGACTTTATGAGGTTGTTATTAGTTAAATCTACGTCCTAAAATTGGGGCATGTTCTGTAACCGATTGTGTCCATAAGACACCTCCTTGAAACTATTTTGTAGTTAGTACTTTTTAATATAGTTCTATATATCAATTGATACTTATTTTCAGTCTCATGATGGAGTATGTTCTGAACTCATTTAGATCAATATAATATATGATGTTTTGAGTATATATTGGTGTTAAGTACCTCAATCCTAAAGGAGATCAAGGGCCCACTCAACTGAGGATATTGGAGGATTGGTGTTTCGTGCATAATATTTATTCCTGATAAGTTAAAGTTTCAGTATCTTGATTCAAATGATTATTTGAATGTAGTCTTATATTTCCTTGCTTTAGTATATTTCCTTACTATCATTTCTTTTGTGTGATAATTTCAATTCAGTTAAGAATTTGCTTTTGAAATCATTTTACTACACCAACATTTTTAGTAGATTAAATGCATTTCCTGAATTTTGTCTTTCATTTTTACTTTCCGTAGTGTAGATAGAAACAAGAGAACAATAAAAACTGAACCCCCCAAGGAGAACTACCACAAAAACTGTGTTGCATTAAAATTCTCTACATACAACCATGAACATAACCCTAGTTTAGAACAACACCAACAATTGAATTTGCTGGTTAAATGATTGGAAATTACAATGACCCAATAACAATAATAAAAAAGGTGTTAATTCCTACGTGTGGGGAATGAGATTTAGGTTAGGTTTTTTTTCTTACCAAAATATTATATATTTGGGTATGGGTAGGGATATTAGATTATGTGGGGGCTATACACACACACACACGCACACACACACGATATGAAGTTTAATAGCTAAATTAATATAAAATAAGATATATAGAATATGTAGGTAAAATTTTATGTTATATACTATATAATATATAAAGGTATAGGTATAAGAGGAATTAATTTTTAAATGGGAATAATAAATATGTAATATATGATTATATTATATAATATTATAATAGCGGAATTATTCTATAATCTATGTATTATAGTGTGTGTGTGTGTGTGTGTGTGTGTCATATATATATATATATATATATATATATATATATCAATCATATTATTACAATTTTAATATAACTACAATGTCAAACGGTATGTCATATATAATACCTTATTATTTATTATATATATAAAAAGAGGGGAATTAAGGATTGAAGGATTTCCATATTTAAAATTATCAATTAGTAAATAGAAAAATTGTTGTAAATAATACAACATGATAATAATATATACAAATTCATATTGGCTATGACATTATACTAATTATACCATTTAATAATGATTATAGTAAGTAAGTTATAACACCACTTATACATATATATTATAACGTATACATTGAACATTATATAATATATGGTAGAATGTTCTCCTTTAGGATATTATTTTTCAAGTCTCTTTGGAGGCATATGATAAAATTGAAACAATATAGAGAATATTAACATAGGCCCCTCGTGCATGGATGACACACACAAATTGAGATATAATCCTTTCACCACCGCTCAAATGCACCAAACAAATAAAACTTTATCTTTTTTGGTTATATTTTCAAGATCATTAAACTTGGTATCAAAGTTGAGGTTGCCAAAATTATAAACTGGGAAAACACAAAAAAATAAGCAAAACAAAATCAAATAAAACTATAGACAACTTGTAAACTCTGGTTAAACTAGTAAACTTGTTTGTATAGAAATTGTCGTGTAAATTTTCTATCTCCATCCTTGTTTGTGTAGGGGGTACAGATAAGGCATGGTTAATAGAGTTGTTTCTAGGGATTATCCATGGGAGTCGAGACCAGGAGTTATCATGGGGGTCACACTTCAACAAGATCTAGGGGTAGTCGAGGTGGTGGCAAATAAGGAGTAAGAGATTGAGGAGGATGGGTTAGGAAGCCCAAGGTGGTTCTCCCGAGTAGCCACATGAGATAGTAGAGGAAGACACACCACCGGTTGATGAAATGAAGTAGATCCAATCATAATTCCACATATATTAAACTCAAATAGAGATCAAACAACCAATTCATTCAATAACCATTATAGGAAGGATCACTCAAGGTTAGTCTAAATAGTTCACAGATGAAAATTTTTCTCTTTTAAATCCTTAAATGGATTACTTACCTTCAATTCCATATTCTCATACCTACAAACTCCTTGAACAATGAAAATTTAGCCTCTAGTTGACCTATTGTCGGAGAGTTTCCACCAACTCTTATCTTGCTTATTCTTGCTTTCACTAATCCTCTTGGTCTTGCCCCCAAATCTAGCCTCTTTTTCTCTTTAGATTTTTATAACACTTGATTATGTTTTTACTCTATATAAAAACTCAGAAACATTGTTATGTCAATATTTAAACTGATACAAATGAGTGAAAATATCTTCTTTCTCGCTATCCCGCTTAAACATTTCCAACTTGTGTCCTTAAGACAAGCATTTTTTTATTTTAAGGTTAGAATAATAAAAGGGTACCTTAAAAAGGTGAGAATGTTTCTAATTACATTTTATTAACCTCAATCTATGGTGAAAATATTAAGAGCTAATTAACTGTATGTTTCTCTCAAACCTTCTTTTTCACCTTAAAGCTTACCTTTCTCTTCTAGCCTTTTTCCCGAGCTCTGTCACAATTATATCCACATGCATAAGGTTTCAAGAATAAATGAAAACATTTTTGGGAAACCATTAATCCCTTATTCAATTTTTTTAAGTTTCAATGTTGAACTCCTTATCTAAGACCCACTTATTTTGTAAGGTGGCTCTCTAGACTAGGTCTTTGACTATGCATTCCAACCGTATCAAGATACTACCAACTATAACTCAAAATTTAACTATTAAAACATAAAAATTAATTTGAAATACTTCAAGGAACTTCATTAACATAATTCCTATAAGTTCTCAAGCTTTATCTTATTGATTCAAGGATTCAAAACCAAAAACCCTCATTGAAGCCCTATGTGGTTACCCCGAAAAACGATACAGAGAAAATTATAATAAAATGATATAAAATTTATTTCAAAGATTAAATTTCTCACCTTGGCTTTTTTTTAGCATCCCTCTCATGATACTTCTACCAATAGCTCATGATTATTCTTCCAATCTTCAACTTACCTCCTTTCCACCAAGGTTATACTATGCATGCATGGTTTTTAATGAAATGACGACTTTTCTCCTTAGGTATACACGGTTTTTAATGAATCTAACTAATAGAACATGTTCATATTTTTGTGTTACATCTATTATTCTTGAAAGTGAGGGAGTTTATATGTGTTCAATTGTAAAGGTTGGATAATGGCCACCTACTCTTTCTCCTTTGATCCGAAATCACAAAATTTTAAAGGATATTTGTCTAGCTATTTAACCGCACATACTCTTCCAATGTAAATTTATTAAGGTCAAAAACCTCTCTAAGGAATTCATAGTAATCTCAGCTCATACTATTTTTTTATTGAATAAAGTTAAGTGATGGAATTATCTATGTTTACATAACTCTTTCTCTTTTTCCTCACATTCTTTAATATTCAAGATAACTAAAAATCTATTGTGTGATTTGATTGAAGTAATTAATAATAAACGTAGTTTTTTTATTGTTTGATTCATGACTATTATTACACATTATCAAGTAATAAAAATCGATCAAACCATGACATCCAACAACATTTCCACTTTTACTATTTTTCCCCAAAAAAATTAGCCCTTTCTATCATTACTTCCACCCCTTTGGTCACCTCTTCCATGGTTACTCAACCTATGGTCTCCATTCCCTCTCTTCAAGAGTATCAATCTATCTAATCTAACACCCATGTTGAAACTAACCCCTTCCTTTAACACCACTTGGTCCCATTTGGACTGGCTACTACCCCATCCTCCACTTTTATGGGGAATTTTGGCCCTCCTACCATTCCTTATGGATGTATGGAATTACAAGAGCTTATGGATGCCAACTCCATTGCTTCACATTGTTATATTATTTTTAAGTCTACCAATCTCCCCAAAAATGGGCCCTCTTCAAAAAATTTATTCTTATCATTCTCACCCCAAGTTTACCAAAGTGTTACATCACAACTCGCTTTATTTTCCCGGGGCCAAGAATGAACTTTCCATGATACAAGATGAGCTTGGGCTGTCACCAATCTTCCTCCATGATATCCAAACCCATCAATCCACTCAATCAAGTGGACCCCATTCCTCCCAATATTCCTCATATCAACACCATCGCTACTTCATATATCCCCATTAATTCCTCATATACTCTCATCACTACTATCCCCAAAATTTTTTACAATAATCTAACTTTATTCCTCCACCGTTGGAATGACACAATCACACTTCGGTCCCCATTTCTATATCTTATGCCTATGCGATAATTATCTTCTCAAAACCTCATCCTTAAAAATATATTCAAACCCACTTACCTCCTCTTAGAATTTCTTTTTGCTACCCCCTTCCTAATGAATCTACTTAACTATCTCAACCATCCCATACTTATATCCCTACTCATCTTGTGAAAAACCAGTCAATCTCTTAACAAGCAATGAATTTTCATCCATACTAGTACATTCCTATCTCCCAACAACCTCATATTTCTTATCCAATCTAAGCAAAACCATTCAGAAACCCCCTCCTTATCAGCCACCTCCTCAAACACATACTTACCAATAATACCATCAATCTCATCCACAACACAGCCAATATTTCCCATAACACAATTCATAAAATTCTTATATCCCACAACCAAAACCATCTAATCATCATCCATCAACATCTAATTATCCCATGAATGTGTTATTAAGCATAATGGCCAATCTTGAAGCCAAAACTTTGGGATACAAAACCACATTCTCCTATGAACAAATTTGTAACAAACCTATTAATCCACCGGTTCTTATAAAACCTTATCCCCTCATTAGGATCTTCCTAAATTATCTAAGTTAAATAGAAAGGAGGACCCACAAAAACATCTATGTGCCTTTAGGAATGCATGCTACCTCATTTCTACTTGATCGAGACCTTATGCTACATACATTTCTCATGTTGTTATCTAGACTTGCATTGGATTGGTACAACAACATTCCACATCATTCTCTATTTTCCTTTACCCAACTAAAAAAATATTCTAAAAGGACTTTTAAATGAATATTGCACATAATATCATGATCATATACCTATGCAACATTAGATAATTTGATGATGAATCTATCACAGTTTTTGTTTCTAGATGGTGTGGAATAATCAACCAATTTTCCATCTCCCTTCCACATACTGAATTAATTAAACTCTTCTCATGATCTTTTGTGAATCATATTTCCTCTAATCTTAAAATAAAATCATTCTAAACCTTTAAAGAGGAATTTACCATGGCTTGTAGACTTGAAATTTATGCCATTGAGCAAGGCTAAGTCAAAATTTGATCGAATAAACCCAATTCTAAATTTACGATGTCCTCCACACATGGTGAAAAATCTTGGAATGCCACCAAATCCATCATGGTCAATTGTTCTTGCACATCTACTTCTCACGTTGATCCTTCTCAAAGAGCTCCTAATTCAAATCCTAACTATATCCCCTTGAGGAATCCTATAGTTCAATATTTGACAAGTTAATAGTGGTTAATCTCATTCAACTTCCTCAATTTCAAACCTTGGATGAGTTAGGACCCAAACCAACATGGTTGTTGGGGTGTGGAGCCTTTTTTTGGTCTTCTCAAATCAGTATTGAAGTGTGGAGTTAAAATTGGGAAGATGAAAGGTCATGGCCATTTCTTTTCTAGCCATGGGAAGATGAAAGGTCATGAAAGTTTATTTTCCAGCTATGGGAAGATGCAAGGTAATGAATTTCAAAATTCTAGGGTCAGCTTTTGGAATTCTTAAAGGATTTTAATCCTTTTAATAGAGGTGTTAGGGTATCTTGAAGATATCTTGTGTGTTCAAGAGGTCTTGAGTCTTAGTGATCAAGAGGTAATCAAGAGTGATCAAGGTTAAGAAATTGGGTGTCAATCGTGGTTTAGATGTGGTTTAACATCTTTGGAATTCTTTTGTGATTTCATAAATGAGAGAAAATTTGTGAGAGTTGTTTTACTCTTGTTGATGATAAAATATGAGAAAGTTTTTGGTGGATGTAGCCCACATTGGGTGAACCACAT
Source organism: Taxus wallichiana var. yunnanensis (assembly GCA_018340775.1). Taxonomy (NCBI): domain Eukaryota; kingdom Viridiplantae; phylum Streptophyta; class Pinopsida; order Cupressales; family Taxaceae; genus Taxus; species Taxus wallichiana. Next base: position 570,007,354 of record CM031240.1, read on the forward strand.
TAAATCTTGTCTTGTCTTATTTTTGTATTATTTATTTATGTTCTTATATTTTTGCATATAAACTTCTTCTATATAGTTTCCTACTACTATGATTTAAGGAATTGTTTCCATGTATTTGTTCTCTAATTCCTAACAACCGGTATAAGAGATTTGGTGTTTTTTTGTTGAAGTGGTAAATCATAGGGAAAGTTTATCTTGAGTGGGAACTATGGCGAATGAGGGAAGATCAAGGGTCGAGAAGGTCAATGGGAAGAACTTTTGTTTGTGGAAGATGTAAATGGAGGATTACTTATATCAAAAGGTCCTCCATGTTCCTTTTCTTTGGAAAAGTAAAGAAACCTACAACCATGTGGATGAATATTGGGAGTTCTTTGGATAGAAAGGCACTCGGGCAATTGTTTATGCCTTGCATCTTTGGTTGCTTTCAACATATCATAGGAGAAGACCATAGAAGGTCTCATGAGTGCGTTGGGGAAGTTATATGAAAAACCCTCTACCTCTAATAAAATATTTTTGATGAAAAAATTATTTAATATGAAGATTTATGAGAATGGTTCTGTTGTTGATCATTTGAATGAATTTAATACGGTTTTGAGTTTTTTAAACTGAGTTAGAATTGACTTTGATGATGAGGTCGGTGATTTGTTGATTTTTTCTCCTTACCGGATAGTTGGGACGACTTGGTTATGGTTGTAAGTAATTTATTCTATAATAATTCAAAGTTGAAGTTTGAGGATGTAATAGATGTGATCTTAAGTGAGGAAATGTAAAGGAAGAGCATCGTAGTTTCTTCTACTTCTAGAAACGCTTTGAATGTGAAGAGTAGAGGGAGACAAAAGAATAGAAGGAAAGGTAACCATGGAAATTTGAATGATCGTGGAAGGTCAAATTCCAAGAGTAAGTTAGAATGTTGGTATTGTGGGAAGGTTGGTCATGCTAAGAAATATTTTTGGGCTTTTTGGGATAAGAAGAACAAGAAGGAGGAAACTAAAGAGGTAAATGTGGCATCGGTGATGTTTTTTAGGATGCATTAATTCTTTCTTTAGATAATGTTACTAAGTCTTAGGTGTTAGATTTAGGGGCTTATTTCCATGCCACCCAACATAAAAATTACTTTACTAATTTTGTTCAAGGAGATTTTGGACATGTATATCTTGGTGATGATGAACCATGTAGAATAGTAGGGAAAGGTTGTGTTTGGGTGAAAATGCAGAATGGGAACACATGGCTACTTAAGGATGTCAGGAATGTGCCTAAGTTGAGGTGGAACTTGATATCAGTAGGTCAGCTGGGTAGTGATGGTTGTATGGTTAGTTTACAAAGGATTCTTGGAAGGTTACCAAGGGAACTCTTATGGTTGCAAGAGGTAAGAAAGCGATACTTTGTATTTAACCAAGATCTGATGATTATTGTAATTTAGTTGCTGATGATGAAGATGTAACTTTCTAGCACTAGAGACTTGGTCATACAAGTTAAAAGGGCATGCATATTATAAAGGATAGGTTTCTAGATTAAAGGAGTTAGATTTAGACTTTTATGAGTACTATGTTTATGGAAAACAAAAGCGGGTGAGATTACTCAAGGTTGGAACTTCCGGGAAGGATGGTAAGTTGGATTTAGTGCATACGGATGTATGGGGGATAGTTAAGGTAAAATCTATTGGTGGTTCATGTTATTATGTCACTTTCATTGATGATGTAACTAGAAAAGTTTGGGTATATTGCATTAGAAAGAAATATGATGTGTTTGAAACCTTAAAAATATGGAAATACTTGGTTGAGAATGAAACAGGTCTCAAGTTGAAATGTCTCAGGTCAGATAATGGAGGGGATTATTACAGCAATGAATTTATTGATTACGGTTTGGTAAATGGAATCCATAGGAAAAAAATGGTTCCAAATACTCCATAGGAAAATGGAGTGTTAGAGAGAATGAACAGGACAATCATGGAGCGTGCTAGGTGCATGAGGTTACATGTGGGGCTGCCACTCATGTTTTGGGTGGAAGCAGTGAGCATAATTGTTTATCTAATTAACAAAGGACCCTTTATGGCTTTGGATGGAGGTACACCTTAGGAGGCTTGGTCTGGTAAGAAAATTGATTACTCATTTCTTAGATTATTTGGATGTGAGGTATTTGTTCACATTGATAAAGATGATAGGACCAAGTTAGAGTTAGAGTCCGAGAAATGTACCTTGCTTTGGATATGGTGAGGATGAATTTGGTTTCCTTGTTTGGAGTCGGAAGGACAAGAAAATAATTCGGTTTAGAGATATTATCTTTAACGAAAAATTCATGTATAAAGATCGAGTTTCAGGAATAAAAAGAGGAATCAAAGAAAGAATAGACAATGTTAGAGGAAATTACTGAGGACAATAATGTGTCCAAGGGGTGGTTCGGGTATAACATGTTGCAGTACGGCACCCGGTTCAGGAACCTACTCATCGGGAACCCCAAACTCCGAGGTGAGAAAGTCTTCTAGGGAAAGAAGGGAACTGAACTATTTACTCCATCTTTGAATTATTTATTGCTCACCGACATCGGAGATCCAAATTTCTTTGAGCAAGCATTACAGGTGGATGCCGGGAAGAAGTGGGAGTAAGCCATGGATGAAGAGCATAGATCTCTTATGGAAAACTAGACTTGGGATCGGTGGAGCTAGCGAGGGCAAGAGATCATTACAAAACAAGTGGGTGTATAGAATCAAAGAGGAAGATGGAGGCAAGAAAAGATACAAGGCTCGGTTGGTGGTCAAGGGATTTACATAGAAGAAAGGTATAGACTTTGATGAAATTTTTTTCTCAGTTGTTAAAATGACTTCTATTAGAATTGTTCTTGGTTTAGTAGCAGTAGAAGACCTACACTTAGAGAAGTTGGATGTGAAGACTGCATTCCTTCATGGTGAGTTAGAGGAGGAATTGTATATGCAGCAACCATAGGGTTATGAGGTCAAAGGGAAGGAGAGGTTAGTGTGCAAATTGAAGAAGATCTTGTATGGATTGAAACAAGCTCCATAATAGTGGTATAAGAATTTTGATAGTTTTATGCAGGAGTAGGGTTACTTCAGGTATCACTCAAACCATTGTGTGTACATCAAGAAGTTTCTTGATGGTAGTTATATTTTTTTCTTGTATGTGGATAATATGCTTGTTAAAGGGAAGAACATGCATGAAATAAAGGTGCTCAAGAAGCGAGATAGGTGACTCCTTTACTATAAAGGATTTGGGGGTGGCAAAAAAATCCTTGGTATGATAATAACTCATAATAGGAAAGAGAAGAATCTGGTGTTATCTCAAGAAGAATACATAAAGAAGGTCTTGGAGAGGTTTAGTATGTAGGATGCTAAACTGGTTAGTACCCCTTTGGCAGGTCACTTCAAATTATCAAAGAAGAAGAGTCCTAAGACTAAGGAGGATAAAATAAAAATGTCCAGGTACCATAATCATCACTGGTTGGTAACTTGATGTATGTTATGGTATGCACTAGGCCTGAAATTTCTTGTGTAATGGGAGCAGTGAGAAGGTTTATGAGTGATCCAGGTAGAGAGAACTAGCAGAAAGTGAAGTGGATCCTTTAGTATTTGAGAGGGACCATGGGAGTAGCATTGTGTTTTGGTGGATCGGACACTACATTGCGTGGTTATGTATATTCAGACATGGTAGGATATTTTGACAGCAAGAGGAGCATGATAGGTTATGTATTTACGGTTGGTGATACAGTGGTGAGTTAGATTTCATGGTTACAAAAGGTTGTGGCTTTATCAACCAGAAATGTTGAGTATGTTGCTGCCACAGAGGCAAGAAATGAGATGATTTGGATACAACAGTTTCTTGATGAGTTGGGTCATAAATAGGAAGTTGGGAGACTACATTGTGATAGTCAAACCAATATTCATTTAGTGAAGAAATCCTCTATTTTCACTCTAGGATGAAGCAAATTCAACCGAGATAACATTTCATCGGGTAACTTTATAAGAAGATAATTTGAAGCTAGAAAAGCTTTATATGTCGAGAATCCTACGGATATGATGACCAAGGTAGTCACAAGGGAGAATTTTAAGTTGTGTTCAACTTTGATTGGCCTTCATAGTTGATGATGAAGGGTTGAGAACATTTCTCTGTAGGAGCAGTCTCCAATTGTGATATTTTTGGGGTGTGGAGCCTATTTTTGTTCTTAAATAATTATTGAAGTGTGGAGTTTGAATTGGGAAGATTAAAGGTCATGACCATGTCTTTTCAAGCCATGGGAAGATGAAAGGTCATGAAAGTTTATTTTCCAGCTATGGGAAGATGAAAGGATATGACTTTTAAACTTCTAGGGTCATCTTTTGAACTTCTTAAAAGATTGTAATCCTATAAATATAGGTGTTAGGGTATCTCGAAGATATCTTGTGTGTTCAAGAGGTCTTGATTCTTAGTGATCAAGAGGTGATCAAGAGTGATCAAGGTTAAGCAATTGGGTGTCAATTGTGGTTTAGATGTGGTTTAACATATTTAGAATTCTATTGTGAGTTCATAAATGAGAGAATACTGTGAGAGTTGTTTTACTCTTGTTCATAATAAAATCTGATAAATTTCTTGGTGGATGTATCCCACATTGGGTGAACCATGTTAAATATTGTCTTGTATTCTTTTGTGCATTATTTATTTATGCTATTATATTTTTGCATGTATACTTCTGCTATATAGTTTCCTACTGCTGTGATTTGAGGAATTGTTTCCACATATTTTTCTCTAATTCCTAACAATGGTATCATGAGGAACATATTTTTAGTACCATGAAGTCCATGTTCATGAAATTGAGAAGTGTTGCACTTTCAAATATATTTTCTAGAATATAATAGACTCTGTGGTGATATTAAATTGGATAATCCTAATGTACCGCTAAATCATCCCCTCGATATATTCAAATAATGATTTCCCAATAATCTGCCAAACAATCAAACTATGCCTCCCACATCTCAGGAACCTAATGCCCACATGATCAATACTATAAACCAAGAGTCACTATGATCACATACACCCATTATATCTTCATTCATTAGACCCATCTATATTTGAGATACTCACATGCCCACAACTTAATCTTCCAAACCTATCTATATGCTTATTGTAGCTACATCAATTATATCTACAACTATCACACCCACACCAATTTCAATTACACCTAATTCCCATATATATCTACTAAATTTATGCCCATCACATCTAGTCCCCACCCACATATTCTCCAACACTCACCTTAACACTCTCATCACATGTTCTTACATATATACCTAATTCCACAACCACATTTACTACTATGATCATACCTACATCAACATCTCGAACCAATATCCACAACTGTACTATCCCTTAAGATATCTACTATGCCAACATCCTCAATACAACTACAAAAATACTCTTTTCCCATCCTCAAGTCTAATCACCCCTATACCAACAAACCCTAGACCTATGAAATCTACAATCCCTTTTGATATCATAAAAATATTATACAAAACCCACTTCCATATTCAATATTCACATATACAACATAATCTATATTACTTTGGGCTTACCTATAAAAACCTTACCGTTCAAATTTGTATCATTCCTTCCAAAGGTAAATCCTCACAGATAAGGTCTAAGATCCTTGACATGCCCATTTAAAAATCCTCACACACCCACACAAATATTTGTATCTCCCTACTCCAAATTATAACCTCCCTAAGAAATCTAATTTTGCATCGTCACTTTTAGGGGCATCTCCATCCATCTCAAGACCAATCCCTCCATCTAAGATCCCTATCATCAACAATCCAAATCAAAACAACCAAATCCTCCTTCCAAACCTGTTCCTCCTTCAAAACTATATATATCACCAATTATAAAACAAAAATCCAAACCATCTAGTTCCCCAACCATCAAAACCGAACCTAAGTCATTCAATCCTCTTGTTTAAATTATACCTAAACCACAAATATTAACTTCCTCTTCCAAATATAAATATGAGTCAAATACACCCATAAAGCATTATAAGATAAAATTTCCTCTCTTTCCTTCTTCCACCACCCATAAAATTAATTCATCTATGATCCACACCACCCATTATTCAAAAAATTTCATTAGTTCCCACATAGAGATCTTTCAATAAATAATTCAAACATCCACAATCACTCTTCCCCCATCAAATATTTTGACCCTCATGTACAAAAACAATCATGGTTTGATTCTAATGTCATATATGCCTAGTATCATACCCATGGAAATGATATTAAACATTGTAAGTGCCTCCAAAATATCATCCATAATCTCGTTAAAGAAGACAATCTTATCATTGAAGATGATCACCCTCTTCCCTTTATTAATTCATCTACGACTAATCCCACTCTTCCAAATAAATGTTCATCTACTATGACTTTGAAATATCCTTATTTATCCAAAACATTTTCTTTCATTCCCCCTCCGAATACTAATTCTCCCAAAGAATCCTCCATCTCTTTATCAATGTTATTCAGATTTCCACTCATTCTCATCCACATGATTTTTAATCAAATTCTAAATCCAAACCAAATATTGTTATCACCAATCCCTCAAGTGATCATACTTCCCCTTCTTCATCAAAATTTAAAGTCTCTAACTTATTTTCCCACGTCCTACTCGCTAAAGAATGAATTATTGTGAAACAACTTCATCAGGCCCCACTTAGTATCTATCTTTAAGAGCTCATATAAAGCTCCTCCAATCATAGATAAGCTCTCATGGAAGCTATAAAGCGTATCCTTACCCCTAGTGATGAGACACAACATTTTTTTATCTTGTTGGAGAGACCACTTCTTATGCCACTATCTATTTTGAAAACTCCAAAATTACCAACATATCACCTAAGGATCATGACCTCCATCTTTTCATCACTCTGCGTGATGGGTTTCATTATTCCCTTCATTTAATCAACACTTAGTTGATGTCATATTCAAACCAGGGATGTGTCTGAAGCTATATGCAACAAGAGGAATATTAGTGATTTAGTAATTGATTATAGGTATTTATTATTTTTATATTTCCTATGGTTTTTGTAGTGTCCTTAGGATTCCCTGGACAAAGCCTTATTAAAACTATACTACAAGAAACTTTCTGAAATAAACACTCATTGCTGGAATAAATAAATCTTCAGAATTAAACGTGTTGTTGGAAATGAAACACACTTTTGCAAAATGAAACAAATTACTGGAAGTAAACACACTCTTGCAGAATGAAAAAAATTGTTAGAAAGAAACACACATTTGAAAATGTTTGCAAGGAAATAAGATTCTAACCTATAACACCTATAGGGACAAATACGTGACAAAATTTAACTAAAGATTCAAAAGCATTTACAAAATTAACACTTAACAGATTTACACAACTTGCTCAGAAATATAAATACTTATAAAACAAAGAATCTTACTTCTTACAGGAGTGGGCCCTTACTCGCCTTGAATCAAGAGTTGACAAAGTAATATTATCTCAAAATGAAATGTATATCTTATTACTCAAAATTTTGTCTTCCAAAATTTATTATATTTCTATCATATATCTCTCTCTCTCCAATCTATTTATAGATATATATATATATATATATATTATCATCTGAAGATGCATTTATGATCACAAGTTCTTAATATTTGTTTATCTAACAATAGGTTTCCTGTAAACAAACTAGTGCTCAAAATAGATGTGGAAGTTAGGAAACTTTTTGTACACACAGCTATTTGATCTTTCATACGTATTTCTGGGGTCTAAAGAATCGACAATATATTGATTTGCTCCTAATTGGAAGTGGAAGGCACATTGATTTCTCTATCATTGGATGTTGTCAAAATAAATAGATTCCCATTGATTTTGGAACTTTGAAGAATTTCTAGAACCAAAGGGAACTATTTCGTAACTAACTACAAAAGTTTGAGAGATTAAGCGCAAGAGTTCTAGAACTAAGTGCTGGAGTTCCAAAACTAAGTTTTAAGGTTCTAGAATGAAGTTATAGAGTTCCATTGCTATGTGATGGAGTTCCAGAACTAAGTTTGGAGGTTCCATAACTAATCCACATTGAAACCAATGCTCCTAAAATGGTGTTGGTTGCTTTATACTTTGTTCTTGTTCCTGATGATCGCAACTTGTTTTACTATAAAAACTAAATTTCCACACACTTTGTTAGGAATTAGATAGTTTTTAGATGTTAGAACTAGATCCAACAAAATATGGACAATTATATCTTAACATATATTAGATCAAACAAAAGTCACAAAATGTAGTCAAACTTGACAAAAAGGAGAGTAAAATAAGATCATTTATTACACATTGATGAGGCATATTTTTTCCTTATCATCTCCCCCACACTTACTTGTTTTTAAGTCCCCTTAAAAATTTACTCTTCAAATCTTGGGTTATGAATTCTGCATTCCAATTGACTACTCATGTCAAATGGATGAAACTAAATATCCCAATGCTTTAGTTCAGAAGTAATATACCTTGATCCTACTTCTATCTTTCTCTGTCACTCCTCAAAGTGAGTGGGATCTTAAGGATCTCTATTTTTCCATTGAGACATGAGGGTGAGAAGGAGAGGAGTCCTTGTTCTCACTCCCACCATATGCCCCTACATTTTTCATTAACCTAAGGGATTAGTGTACAAAAATCTTTAGCTCTTTCCAAACTCCATATAAAATTCGTGGGAGATATCACTTTTCTTCATATCAATGAAAATGTGAGAAACTCCCAACTCTTCAAGTATCCATCATAAATATATTTAAAAAAATTATCCTCATAAGAGGTGAAGGCATCAATAATTTTTATAAACTCGGCAAGATAATGTGCTTGAATCGATCTGTCAAAGACATGGGATATGAAATGTATAACAAAGGCAGATGGTTTTCCATAGTGATCTATCATGCAGATGCTAGATGAAATAGATTTTACTAAATGTTTAGAATCCCTCTCTTTCCACACAATCTGATTTTGAAGTAGAGAAACAAATGCATTCAACTAACTTTCCCTACATAAAAATTGATCATGAAGCATGTATTCTTTTCGGTAAAAAAATGCGCAGAGATAATTCAGAGAAAAGATTTTCTTGCTCAGATCTTGTAATTTGAGGAATATGTTGTCATGAACTCAGATTCATATTTTATTTCATGTGGAAGGCTACATAGAATTCTTGACAACTGTCTGAGAATAAATTGCTCCCCCAGAAAGGCACTATATGCGGGAGAAGGTCTCCTGCATGTGTGAGTGATATTTCACTCATTATGCAAACCATTTATATCTTTACAGGACATTTAAATTTATCTTCTTCTATTTTGTAACATGTTTCTTCCCATTCCTTCCTTTCCTTCTTCTCCTCTTCCATTTTTAATTTCTTTGCACATATCATTCCATAATTGTTTAAGTGGCGTAAGTCAATTCAGTTTTTACACCTTGATTCATTAAAGATACCTTTGACATAGCATTTTTTTACTATCTAATTGACATTCTTTGTCTTTTTATACCATATGTTGTTTGACCAATGTCAATTCTTCAGTCCTATCTATGAGCTGATTTTTAGTTTCTTAATGAGAATTTCCTGTGCTCCAATTTGTTCTTGAGGAAGTTTAATTCTTCATCCTTCTCCCTAATAATAGGTTATTCTCTAGACAAAAGCAGAGCATGTCTAGCTTGTTATTTCTCCTCTTTTTCTAAAATTTCCTTGGAAAATGAGCATTCCTATTCCATGAAAGGGGATATCCCTTTTCATTTCCAAGATGCCAAGTCCTCTTCTTCATGTGTGATTATGTCGATTCAATCATCTCTGAAAAACATGTTATTCAAGTACTTCCTCTTCTTTCTCCACCTCAATTTGACTTGGTCGAGGAGGAGACATTATCATGTTGCCCTCAATATCACCAAATTATTTCTCCAAACCAAATTTTTCTTCAGTATCCACTGGAATTCCCTAGACCTCGATGAACTCTTCTTCCTTAAGGAGCTTCACAATGCCCTAAAGTGGGCTTCCTCCTAGAGCTTCTTCTAATTTCCACTTCATGATCCAACTTAGGTGAACTATCACTGTCAGAGACAGATATTAGTTCTTCTAGTATTGCTGCAGAGGAAGGAGTTTCTTTTGAAGGAACAATAGGTTTTGCATATTTGATTATTCTTTGAGATCTCCTCCTATTTGGCACATTAACTCCATCTAATTCCTTATTTTTCTCTTTAAGAGGATCAATATCCAAATTAATTTTAGGGAGAAAGGGGCTGGTATTCCCCTCTTGATAATATCAAGGCTTTGATTGAATTTGTTAAGGAAATTTTCCCATGCTTCTTCTCTATTTTTCTTTAAGAGAAAGTGGTGTTGTGAGACCATATGGACTAATCCATGATATCTAATTATCCCAAATCCTCAATAATACCTCGATCCATTGTCTAGATGCATTAAAAATGAACCCTTGAAGGTTTTCTATATATTCTAGTTTTTCAGCCCCATACCTAAGATATATTAGCATCTTAATGACCTCCCTTCGACAATCCCAAATTGGACATCACAATTTATGTACTTAATTACCAAAAATGCTACCCTATCAAAGGGTTTAGGAAAGATGGATCTTCGACCCCTTGATAATTTTGTTAGTGTTATAAATATACAGGGGTTCAAATTCCCCTCTTATATCAAGGTTTCCACCAGTTCTTTTAGGGTCCCCTTTACAGGATTTGGGACATGTACAATTAGTACCCCAGATACATTGATCATTGTATTTACAATAAAGGGAATTACAATGCTTTCAACCTTAGTTATGGATTATTATAAATTTATAACAAATTCCTTTACTAATTCGTCATTGTACTTTGAGAATTTCTTCATGAACTCCAATCACCTTGCTTGTCTAAAAATGTTTTCCACTTCTCCATCTTCAAGAAATTTCATATCATCATCTGCTCGACTTTTTTAATCCCCATGGAAAAAGGATAATTCAAATTCTTCCTTCTTTAAATCCTTACTCTATTAGAACTATCTGCAGAACTACTGGATTTAGTTGTGGACCTATTGGGTTTGGCTGCAAAACTATTGGGTTTAGATGTGGAATTCAAATATAATTCTATTGTTTCTTCCTTGAAGTTTTCTCGCAAATTATTCTCAACTTCATTTCTTCGCTCATTATTAATACACCTCCACTTTTACTTGTTCAATCAACATCACCCTCATGATTAATTTATTTTAATCATAATGTACAATAAATGAATCCTCACACCGACTACTTAAATAAATTCTAATAACACATGCAAAATTTTAATTTAACCTTTAATAATATCAAGACATAATTACCATCCTTGTTGATGTAATTCCTCCGCCTTGATAACTCATCATTCCTAAAAAAGGTTGAAAGGAAAAAGGTTCGAAAGGACAGCTAGAATTCCAAAGAAATTCCTTTTATTTTGAATTAACCATTTACTAAGGAGACCACCTGCCATTTTTGGTTTTCAATTGGTCTTTCATATTTTTTTATTTTTTTATTTTTTTGGGGAAGGGAACACCATTTACTAGTTTTCATTCCCTCCGCGTTTTATATATTTTTATATATTTTTTATTTTTATTTTTATTTTTATATTTTGATTTTTTGGGGAAGAGAACACCTTTTATTGGTTTTCATTCTCTTCCCTTTATTTTGGATCCATGCATCTGATTACTTGATCATTTTGGAAGAACTAGGTTCTTCCATATGATCAATTCTGTATATTTCAATCTACTTTAAGAACCCATCCTTGGTAGGAGGCTTCCTATAAAGTTTCAACCTGTGTCCATTGAATATAAGTGTCCTTCTGCTACCATCAATGGGAAGTAACTAAATAGAGCCATTGTCAAATATATGCTTAATCTTATAATGTTCTAACCATCTGGTTCTCAATTTTCCTTTGAATTGCTGGTACTTGGAATCAAACAGTAATGCCCAATCACCTACCTTGAATTGTCTTTCCTTGATATGTGTATCATGCCACTACTTCCTTTGGTCTTGGATTATCTCTTTCTGTTGAAGTGCTTCCAATCTCATCTCATCCAATTCATTGAGTTGTAGAATTCTTTCCTTTTGTGTTGCATCCAATTCAATACCCAATTTAGCTATTGTTCTCAATGTTTGTAGTTCAAATTCAATAGGTAATAAGGGATTTTTCCCATAGACTAACTCATATGGTGAGAACCCTATTGTAGTCTTCCAAGTTGTATTATAAGCCTAGAAAAATTTAGGTAACCTCTTCACCCAATCTCTTCTACCTACTTCAACTATTTTAGTAAGGATGTTTTCCAATTCTCTATTTGTCACCTCTGCTTACCCATTTGATTGTGGGTGATAAGGAGATGACTTCCTATTATTGATCTAATGGTACATTTTTAAGGTATGTATCATATTGGATATGAACTATGGACCTTTGTCTGAAACTATGCTTCTTGGTGCACCAAACTTCATCATAATTTTACGCCAAAGGAAATCAACAACTCTATCTTCATTATCATTTGTTAAATCTGAACCTCTCGCCCACTTTGTCACATAATTAGTACATAAAAAAATGTGCTCCTTTCCTTGTGAAGGAGAACTAAAAGGTCCAACAAAATCCAGCCCCCATCTTTTGACAAGGATCACACTACTTGATGTCGCAGAGGCATTTCATTGGTGAAAGTTGGTTGTCGCATATTTTGACAAGGATCACACTACTTGATGTCTTTCTTCACATATTTATATAGATATGGCCAATAATAGTCAGTTCCAAGTATTTTGTGTGTTTTTATTTTCACTGAAAAGTATCCTCCACTTGGTTCATCATGACATTCCTCAAGTATGTCAAATATTTCATCTTCTCTCACACACCTATATAGAACCAAATCGGGACCACATTTAAATAAAATTCTACTCAACCATTTAAATTATGCACTTGGTTTTGATTAATATTTTTATTTTCTTCGTAGTAAAAGAACGGGAAAATTCCTATTGCAAGATAATTTTCCATATAAAACCATGGTGTATCAACCGAAATAACAAATAATTGTTCATTTGGAAAGTTGTCATTAATTAGATCTTGCTCCCCGTAGTGGTTAATCTTGACAAGAAATAAACTACCACATTAGATTTTCCTAGATTATCCACAATGGTAATATCAAATTCTTATAAAAGAAATAACCACCTAACTATCCTACCTCCAACCACTGGTTTGTTCATTAAGTATTTAATTCTTTGAGTGATTTGTATGTACAAATATTTTATACCCTATAATATAATGCTTGAACTTATTAATTGCATAAATCACAACAAGAAATTATTTTTCAATGGTGGTGTAATTTCTTTTAGTGGAAGAAATATTTTTACTAAGGTAGTAAATAACATAAATTTTCCCTTCTTCCTCTTTCTGTTCGAATCGCACCAATTGAGTTATTTGAGGCATCTGTTTGGATGTGAAAAGGTTTCTCCCAATTAAGTACTCTCAATATTGGGGTAGTGATTAATTTTTCTTTAATTTCATTAAAATCATGTTGACACTTTTCATCCCAACGAAATTCACAATCCTTAGTAAGAAATCTAAACATGGGGAAAAAAATTTTACTAAAATATTTAATAAAACACCTATAGTATTTCACATGCCCTATGAATGAATTGAAGATATATATGGGGGCTTGAGGAATAGGTAAGTCTGAAATAATCTTGATTTGGTTTTGGTCAACTTGAATTCCTCTTTTTAAAATCTAGAGTCCTAGTACAATCCCCTCATCCACCATCATCAAGCATTTGTCATGACGAAGAGAAAAATGGTGTTGCTCACATCTTGTTAATATTTTGTTCATATTTTTGAAGGCAACATCAAATGTTTATCCATGCATAGTGAAATCATCCATGTATAATTCCACATAATCATTGGTTAGATCTGTAAAAATTGTCGGTATAACTTGTTGGAGCATTACATAGTTCAAATGTCAATACCCTATAGGAAAAGGTACCCCATAGACAAGTAAAGGTAGTTTTTTCTTGATCCCCAACAGCCACCGTAATTTGATTATATCCACTAAAACCATCCAGGAAGGAAAAGTATTGTTTACCTGAAAGGTTATCTAAAACATGATCTATGAATGGTAAGGGAAAATAGTCTCTAAGTGTAGCTTTGTTCAATTCCCTATAATCGACACAAATTCTCCATTTTCCATTATTTTTGGGCACAATCAAAAGAGGAGACACCCATTGACTATCCGAGATAGGGTAGATAAATCCTACTTACAATAGCTTTTCAATTTCCTTCTTGACTATGTCCCTCAAGGCTGGATTGATCCTTATTTGAGGTTTCCTAACTCGTTTGAAATTCTCGGTTTAAATGTGATGGGTATAAATACTTGGATGAATTTGTTTCATATCTCGTATACTCCTAAGCAAAAGATCTAGTATGATTTTTCAACACATCAAAAAATTTAGCTTCTTGATCATTTTCCAACCATTGTTAATGTTCAAAAGTTTACCTAGTTGATCTCAAAATGTTTGGTTTTAGTTTGTGATGAACTGATTTGTTGAAAAGGTTCCATTATGGTGTTTAGTGGACATGAATGTGGTAATAACATATGATATGCCACAACATCTCTAAATTTCCTTTGAGAAAAATAATGGACATAGGACAAGTAAGAAGAGTTATGATACTTATCTTATTGTTGGTTAAACTCATCATCATTGTTGTTTTCAAAAATTCCTCACCTTTCCCCGATATCTTTGGGACCGAAGCTACCGATTCCATATCTATTTCTTCCTCCCTAAGATAAATCTCATTCCTTTGGAGTGAAATTATTTACATTGGCCTAGAATTGTTGTGGTTCTAGAGATAAGTATGCATGTTCTGGAACTAAGTCTGAAAGTGCCATAACTATTTCTGAAGGTTCTGAAACTAAGTCCAATTGTTCTAGAACTAATTTCGATTGTTTCCTAGATAACTGGTGATCATTTAATGGATTATTAATCATATTCTCCACCTCTCTTATGTGATCCTGTAATGTTATCATAGCCAAATAAGAAAAATTTTGTTTATTAATATCAGGATCATCAACCCATAATTGTTCTTGATTATCAATAAAAGGTCGTGCAGAAGGATATAAGGAAATTTTCTTAGAATTATTAACATTTGAGATAGACATATCACCTGATCTATAATAAATTAAGGTAACAATGTAGCTAATCATGGTCTTCCCAAAATAATGGGATAACCAAGTGTTTTACCTTTTGGTTCTAATATAAGGAAGTCCACTTGATACTCCCATGACTCTACCATAACTGCTACATCTTCAATGATTCCTTCTACTTTTCTTATTGATGATCTCGCCATCTATAATATGATGCTAGTAGGTTGTATACCTATTAATTGTAATGTTTTCAAAGTGTCTACTATCATCACATTTATAGCTTCTCCCAAATCAACCAAAACATTATGTATATATTTACTTCCTATAGAGATAGAAATAAAAGGGTTTCCAGGATCTCCATATTTGGGAAGTAAGAGTTTTCCTGCTAATAAATCAACAAGTTTCCCATCTACCTTAATAGTCCTAGGGTACTGCTTCTTCCTTCTAGGTCTTTTCAAACATAACATTTTGATTAATTTTTTTAATTCAGGAATATCCTTGATTGCTTGTAACAATGGTATTTCAATATTTAGTTTCCTTAACTCTTGCACTAATTCAGATTTCTTGGTTTCGATAACTTATTTCAATACTTCTAGAAATGGAGTTTCAAAGTGGAGTTACTATCAGATTTATTTTCTTTTTCTATTTTATTCTCCTTAGGAACACCGAACTAGGGTATTTCGTTTCTTCTTTCATCTCCGTAATTATAACGAGGTGGACTATTAATTATTTTTCAGGATCTTGTTTGAATATCCTTATAGACCATACCATTAATATCAACTAGTTTTTCTTGATCTATTTTGTAGACAGGGGTT
Source organism: Taxus wallichiana var. yunnanensis (assembly GCA_018340775.1). Lineage (NCBI taxonomy): Eukaryota > Viridiplantae > Streptophyta > Pinopsida > Cupressales > Taxaceae > Taxus > Taxus wallichiana. The sequence goes on from CM031240.1 coordinate 570,023,298, forward strand.
GTTTGTTTTGGGAATTATCAATTAGTTGTCTTTGGCATTTGTGTTTGGACCACATTTTTAGTTTGTGAACCTTTCTTGGAGAACCCATTATGGCATGTTGATGTTGGTTGGGATATGTTCTTCCATGAGCTTAGTTATTATCATAGACCATGTTTCTTAGTGTCCCTAAGAAAACAAAGCTTGTCTTGCCCAATTCTGGGGATTCCATGTTGGTTGAGGGGCCCAAGGTGGTTGTCTCAATTTTTGGCAATGTCGAGCTTCCCATGACATCATCTAGGGATTAGGAATAGATCTTGGTATGAACTACCCTTGGCTAGGTTATCTTTAGACAAAGTTTACTTCTTCCACAATGGATGAATTGTTGTTTTCTTTAAGCTGATTTTTATGAATGGAAGTAGAGAAAAACATTAGCTTCATTTTCCTAGATTCATAAATAAGACACATTTCTGTTTTATCCAAAGGAAAATCTCTTAGTACATGCTTCTTTCTGCATCTAGGATAGTACATAGCTAATGGTTGAGTATTAGAATTTTATTTAGCTTGCAATCCATCCATGGTGGAAGTTAATTGAACTAGGATGTCTGTTTTAAAGTTTGCTAGTTCGTCCATAAGATTTTTTGTCTTGATTTGCACTTTTCCTAGTTTTTCCTTTCCTAGGTCCACCCCCTTGTTCTTGAATAACTTCTACAAAGGTATTTAATATAATTCATTTTTATTTGATTGATGTTTCCACCTTTGATTAAGTTAAGGGTTTCCCTAGATTCATCATCCAGACCTTTAAGAAAAATGTTTTGCTTAGCTTTTCTTGAAGTTCAAATCCACACCTTTTACTTAAAAAGAGTAATATATCTAAATAATCTTCCATATTTTCATCCTCTTCTTGTTTCATGCTAAAAATTCTTCCTTCATGTTTCTCCTCGATAGTAGTCTCGGTATTTGTCTAAGAAGGTAGTTTCCATTTGTTCCCGTGTGGTAATAGAATTAGTGTTAATCCCATACACCACCTCATTGTTACATCTTTGAGTGGATGGAAACAACTTGAGTTTTTGATTTTATTTTTGTAATCATAGGTCGACAAAATACTTTAAATTCAAATAGGAATTGGTTAGGATCCTCAAATGACATCCCCTAAATGTAGGCAAGTGTGTAGGTGAAATATTCTTCATAGGTATATCATCATCCTCTAAGCTGAATTGGATAGATAAAAGTCCTATTAGGTTCTCTTTTAGCTTCTCATGCCATATTTATAGTATTTTCTATATCTTTTCCTAATCAATGTAATATGTGATCTACTTTGGTGTAGGTAAAAAGTAAGGAATAGGAGGTTGAATACTCAATTGAGAGTCAAAATTTTCTAAGAGGGTCCTTGGATATAATATTTCTCCTAAAAGTTCCACTTCCTTCGGTGATTGATCCAAAACTTCCAAAGGTGTAAATTCTATTTCTTGTCTAACAGAGACAATGGTGCTTCTAACTATTTCTCAAAGTCCTTATTTAAACCAGATGTTCTTTGATAGATCTTGTGGATATATTTTTGGGAGAAATCTACCATTTGATTCTCTTGGTCTACTCATAAATTTTATGATAATGTAGGGAAGATTCTTTAATTACTAGATGTATGATTGTTTCTCTTCCTAACACCTAATTAGACAATTCTAACTAGTAATTGTCCCTAAAAATAGTGCCAAAAATGATGGGTATCATTATTCCTTAATTTAATCAACTCTTAGTTGATGTCATATTAAAACTAGGGATGTTCTTTAAGCTATATGCAACAAGAGGAGTCTTAGTGATTTAGAAATTGATTATAGGTATTCATTGTTTTTATATTTCTGGGGTTTTTACACTGTCCTTAGGATTCCTTGGAAAAATCCTTATTAAAACTATACTACAAGAAACTTACTAAAATAAAAAAACTCATTACTGAAATAAATAAATCTTCAGAATTCAAAGTGATGTTGGAAATGAAACAAATTACTAGAAGTAAACAAACTCTTGTAGAATGAAACAAATTGCTAGAAAGAAACACATGTTTGAAAATGTTGTTGAAATTTTTTGCAAGGAAATGAGATTCTAACTTATAACAATTGCAGGGACAAATACATGACTAAAGTTAATCGAAGAATTAAAAGCATTTCCAGAATTAACACTTAAGAGATTTACACAACTTTCTTAGAAATATAAATACCAATAAAACAAATAATCCTTCTTCTTAGAGGAGTGGGCCCTTGTTCCACCTTGAATCAGGAGTTGACAAAGTATGATTCTCTCAAAATGAAATGGCTATCTTATTTTAGAAAATATTCTGTCTTATGAAATTTATTGTATATCTATCATATATATATATATATATATATATATATCTAATCTATCTATAGGTCTTTATATATATTTTATCATTTGAAGATGCATTTATGATCACAGGTGCTTAATAGTTGTCCATCTAACAATAGGTTTCCATGAAACAAACTAGTGCTCAAAGTAGATGTGGAAGTTAGGAACCTTACTAGACACACAACTGTCTGATCCTGCATATGTATTTTTGGGGTAGAAGAATCAGAAATATGTTGATCTTCTCCTAATTGGAAGGTCCATTTATTGCTTTATCACTGTATGTTGTCAAAATAAATAGATTTCCATTGATTCTAGAACTTTGGAGAAGTTATGGAACCAAATGGAACTATTTCAGAACTAACTACAAAAGTTCCAAAGCTTAAGTGTAGGAGTTCTAGAACTAAGTGTTGGAGTTCTGGACCTAAGTCTAAAGGTTCCAAAAATAAGTGGTAAAGTTCCTTTGTTGTGTGATGGAGTTCCATAACTATGCTCCCAAAAACGTGTTGGTTGCTTCATACTTTATTCTTTCGTGATTGTGACCTATTTTACTACAAAACTGAATTTCCACACACTTTTTATGAATTCCAGAGTGTTTATACAATAGAACTAGATATGAAAAAAGATGTACAATTACATCCTAAATTATACTAGATCAAACAAATGTCACAAAATTTAGTCAAACTTGACAAAAAGGAGAGTAAAATAATATCATTTATTACACATTGACTAGGCATATTTTGGCCTTATCAGTGCGTATCAATGATATATTCATCTAGTATTCCATAATAGAAAAAAAATCCAACATAAACATCATCTCATCTTACCTCTTGGATCAACCCAAGCTCCTAATTTTTGTCACCCAATATCGGACCATCCTTTATGCCTTCAATGATGTTGTTTCTCCTACTTTTTGAATGGTCATTCTTCCTATCCTAGTCAATGAAAAACTCCTCTATAAGGTTTTTATATCATGTAAGGGTATTTTTAATATAATATCTTACTTAGATGACTTTGGATTCGTATGATGTGTTGTGTTCCTTCCACCCTCCATTATTACATCAAATATGAGCATAAAGGAAAGATAGTAAATTTCGCTGCAAATACTCCTCCATTCAAATCATGTCACATGAATTATCATCCTAATGACATGTTTCTTACAAAGTAATCTTCCTCTGAAAATCCACTAGTTCATATGGATATGCATCTAAACTTTCTAATAACGAATCTATTGACAATGTGATGTAGTGTCTCTTATTGGGAAGTATAGCCTCTTTTCCCTCAATGCTCTTCCAAAACCTAATCCACTTGGTAAAATGGATACAACACCAATGTACTAACCTAATTTTGGGGATATCATCTCTTTCAAACCACCTTATCTTCTAACCAATCTATTATATAGTTACATCAATCACCCTTCTTCTCACATCGATAATCAACCATACACCAAGCCTTTTACCAACAACTTTGACATTCTTTAAAACAAATCCTTTTCTTATAATTATATCCATCGATGTGCATGGAAAGTATTTGGAATGGGGAATTATGAACAAGGTGTACTTGACATCATCATCGATCAATATGTAAACCCCATGAGAAATTTGGGTTGGGTTTTAAGGAACAATCTACCAGCTCTTGTACTTTCTTCACCTCATCTCTCATGAATATCGATCCCCTTTTTGTCCATCCAAAAACCAATATATATGGATGATATCATGTATATCTCTTCTATATATTTTTAAATCTCTATAATCACTTTGGGATTAGTCACTTATTAGTGTGAACGTAAAACTAAGTCCCCCTCTTTTGTTTATTGATATGGTAGAGGAAGATTCCCCTACCATTGACATTTTTAGTGCACTAATGGAAACTCCATCCTTTCCTGTATGGGGAATAATATTCCTATCTTCATAAGTCCTTACCTCCAGAAACATCTACTCTTATCAATGAATCCACCATCGACATCAACATAGGGAATTCACAAGAGCCTCACATCCTCAAAGTGGGTCAATCCATTGATCCAAAAGAGCTTGAGTATTTCACCACATTAATTTTTAAACATAGATAATCCTTCACATGGTCCTTTGGAAAAATTTTGGGCCTTGATCCTTCTATCATCATTCACAACATCGTTGTCATGGCTAACAATTATACAATTAAGAAGAAGCTTCACATCATGCATCTTCTCGTTTCTCTCCTAATCAAAAAGGAATTACAACACCTTTTTTTCAACTAAATTAAACATTCCTATATATTATTTGTAATGGGTTTCCAATACTATACCCATTTTCCAAACCTCTAGAAAGATCCATATATGCACTAACTTTTGATATTTAACTATTTCTTTCCCTAAAGACAACTTTCCTCTTCCAAACATTGATGAAATCGTTGACCTCAGGGCTAGTCATGAGATGCTTTCTCTTATGGATGGTTTCTCTTGTTACAATCAGATTTTCATCACACATAAAGACCAACATACTAATTATTTCATCAATCCTTGGGAACCTTATTTTATCATGTTATGTGTTTCAGTTTGAAAAACATGGGGGCCACTTATCAACTTTCTATGACCTACATATTTCACAAACTTATCCAAATAATCTGTAGAGGTCTATGTCAATGACATTTTGGGTAAATATAAGCATCTATGTGATCATGTTTCCATCCTTGAAATTATTTTCATATGTTTTATCCAATTCTTCCTTTGTCTAAATCCAACCAGGTGTGTGTTTGGATTTTTAACTAGAAAAATCCTTTGCTTCATCATTTCTATTAGGGGTATTGAATTTGACCCCACAAAAATCAAATCCATCCTCAAGATGCCTTCTCCTTCTAATCTAAAGTAGCTTCATAGTCTTCAAGGTTAGCTTCAATCAATACATCATTTTATCTAACTACTATCTCACCATTGCTAACCTTTTCACGATCTCCTTCACAAAAAAATCAAATTTGATTGGGATGAAAATTTATAGAAGGCCTTTGATGATCTCAAGAAGTATCTTCTATCCCCTCCCGTGCTCACACCTCCATGTGAGGGGGAGCCTTTCTATCTCTATATCTCCACCACTAATCATGATTTGGGTGTCATGTTGGCACATCACATTGAAAAATGAAAAATAAGGTCTTCTATTACATAAGTCACACTCTTCATGAATATGAGACCCACTACACTAAAGTATAAAAATTTTCTTGCACCCTATTCTTTTCCACCTCCAAACTTTGTAATTATATCCTTAATCATAACACCTTAATTTTAACTATATTTTATCATCTTAAAATCATGCATTCAAATCCTTATTATAACAACCACATCACTCAATGTATCATTCTCATGACTGACTTTACCCTAGAGTTCATTTCTAAAAAATATATCAAGGTCCAAGTCATTGTTGATCAACTAGACAAAGCCCCTCATCCTAGGTATTGAAAAAATGGTCATGTTTGGCATCCAAATCCTTGCTATCTATAGTTAATCTCAACTCATCATTAACCAAGCCAAGAATATCTATCAATGAAAAAATAAATTCATTCAAAATACAAGGACATTTCGAGTTTTCATCTTGAGGATTTTGACTTCGATACCATCGAAACCATTATGTGGTCATCTAATAACTTTGTTGACATGATGGAATTCCTTACATATCTCATCCCATGGGATTAAGGGAATCCAATATTTCTATTGTTTTCCATTATCTCGATCAACCATCTTATGTTCAAGAGATTCCTCATATCAATCATGTTGATATAAATCCATCAGATATTTGGTATTCTCAAATCATTGATTATTTATCTCATTCTAAGATCCCCTATGAATTATCCAAAAATGTTAGGGAATCCTTTCTTGAGTGTGTTAACCACTACGTCATCCTTGGTGGAATCCTCTACAATCACAGATTCGACAGAATTTTTCTTCATTTCCTTAAGTCTCATGAATCCACTTGTGTTATCCAAGAAGTCCACAATGACATATGTGGTATTCATTTTAGCTGAACAGCTATCGCCAAGCGTGTTCTTCACATACACTATTATTGGACCTCCCTTAATCAATATTCTTGTGAATATGTTAAAAAATGTGTCAAATGCCAACAAATTCCAATCTTATTTACATTCCTAGCCAAGCCTTACAGATAGCTCGAGAATATTTGACCTTTCTCACAGTGGGGAATTGACCTCATTCGTCTCATAAATTTGTGTTCTTCTAAACATCATTCCATCATCAATGCAATTGAGTACTTCAAAAAATGGGTATAACCCATTCCACTCGCATCCACTAAAGCTAACACAATTGTTGACTTTTTCTATTAGCACATCATTTTCTACTTTAGATTTCCCCATAAAATCATCATAGAAAATGGAAATTCCTTTAAAAATAAAGATCTTAAGAAGCTTTGAGACTCTTTCAATATAAAAATTAGCTTATATTGTCCTTCATAGACTCAAGCTAATGGCTAGGGTGAATCCACTAAAAAAACTCTCTGCAATATCCTTTCCAAGACTATTGATAGATCATGTTGTAATTCACATCTTCATATCCCCTTCACTCTTTGGGCCTATCGGACTAGCATCTGCACCTCTATGGGTGCTACTCATTTCTCTCTCATCTATGTCTATGAATTCCTTCTTCCTCTTAAATTCCAAATTCCATCTTTACGTGTCTCCCTCCATGAATTTTTTCTCGACAAGGACTATCGTTAAAAGCATCTAACACAACTTGAATTGTTAGATGAGCATCATATAGATACTCTTAAACATCATCATTTTTATCAAGAACATATAAAATGTGCCTATAATAGACATCCTTAGGAATGTGACTTAAACATCGGTGACCTTTCCTTAAAATAAAATAAGAATTTCACTAGTTTAGAAAGGAGCCAATGTGGAAATTTTTCTCCCAACTAGATTGGACCATACATTATTACACATCAGTATAGGTTTGGAGCCTATTTTTTAGCGTATATTTATGGTAAAATGGAAATAGAACCACTCAAATCCTCTTACTTGCTATAATTATATTGTTAACACACCTACCAACATAATCTTAGTCATTTATTAAAATATTTCTTCCATCACAAGCCTCTCCATCTATCTTCATAATGATTTGGAATTATGTGGTCTACCATCACTTTCCTATTTATGACCTTAAATATGGGAACCACAACTCTTCCCATAACATATTCCTTATGGAAAAATTCCTCCTTCTAAGTGAGAACCTCATAATCATTATATCTATCACCCTTATGTCTACTAATTTGAACCATGTTAAGGGTTTATAGGTGTCCCTTTTACATCTTATCATCCCCTTCCCAAGTGGTTTACTTGGCTATCTCCAATTCTATCCTATAATTAAAAATTTGAGATGCCCCTATAAAAAATCTATCTTATCTAAAAACTAACTGATCCCTCAGAGGAAAACTATTCATATAAAGTTTTTTTTTCAAAAGTATGTTTTTGTTTTTATATTTCTCCACTTGGGAATCTTATCTAAGCTTATTTATTTTTATCCACATTTCCACCCTTTTATCTCTTCATCTATCTCTTTCAAACTTGTGATAGATTATTTTTTAGGAATAAACTTAGGTTAATTCATCATTTACTAAGTTGTAATGTTAAAGTAATTAAATTTTATTACTTTAACTTAGTTAGTTGTTAGTTAGCTATTATCTAGTTATCACATCCCTAGATTAGTGGGGGTTATACTATTGTTAGTTTACTACTTTGGAATGTTCCCAGATGTGATTAGTTAGGGGCAATATGCTATTTCTACATATTTTCTGTAGTTAGTATATTTGATCCACTTTCCATGGATGTTATTATATTTTTTAATGTCTATAAACATTGCAACTTCTTCATTTGATAATATGAAGGGTTTCCAGAATATTACATTCTCAAGATTTGGTATCAGAGTTGGTTGATCCCAGTCTCTATGAGGATCCCTCATCCTCTAAGGAGAGTGTGTTGCAGAAGGTTAAGGGTTCATTGCTACAAGTTTGAGCTTGGAGGAACCATAGCTATCCCCAGCCTCTTGGAAGCACCTACCCGCTTCATCACCTGAGAGTTTCTGCACAAACCGTAGCATATTCTATAGATTCATTTGCAACAACTTAAAATCTATAGATTTAAAAAAGTAAAATTTTTTTACAATACTACTACTATATTTAGTGATCGTTGTATTTTGAGGTCACCGAATTTTAGATATGTTCAAATAATTGGGAACTAGAAATAGCCATCCACCGAGCTCACGTTCTTCTTCACTGATTTGTACATTTAAGGAAAGGGTGGGTTTTGCATTATCTGGTTATCTATGAGAACAATTAGGCCCATAAATCTATGAACTTTCATAAATTTGGGCATTTGCATTGGGCAAGTTTCAAAGTTATTAAGGATCACCCTTGCTACATGAGTTGGAGCCTCGAGATAAGGTCGACCCAACATTAATTTGACCTTATCTCGTTTAATATCTCCATACCCTATAAGCACAAACATAAGAAAATAAAAATGTTTGAGAGGAAAATAAAAATGATGGAAGGGAGGAGGAAAATAGATTAACATGTAGATATATCTAAAAATGATAGAGAAACCAAGGCCGTGTGCATACGAACTAGGTAATCCCTAAGTGGGCTGCATTTTTATAATAAAAATTTGAATTCCTTTTTTAAAGAAAACTTTCTATTTTTGGATTTTGCATAAAAAATTAGAACTACAGAAAAATTCCATTTTTGGAAAAGGGCTTGGAAAGATATTGAAACTAGAATTTAAACAAGTCATAAATTTAAATTGGTACCTCAGATTGAGGTGCCATTTTTTTGAAAGTGTATGGTTTTTCAATCTCTACATCTTGGTCTCACTTTTAACAAGCTTTTTCTTCAAAAAAATTCAAAAAATAATTATCTTCCGATTGGTCGAAATAGCATTTCAAGACTTTTTTGTAAAGGTAAAGAGCCCAAAGAGCCCAAAATTTTGTACTCACAATGTATACCAAAAAGGAATTTTTCTACAAAAAAAGAGACAAAATTCTAATCGTACTATCATTATAAAGTTCCCAAAAAAATTCATTCTTGTGGAGTTAGTTCTCTATGCTTTTCACTTAGAATTTAGGGGTAAAAGATGAAAGACTTGCAAATTCTTCATTGATCACTCAACAGTGGTATTCCTTATGGATTAGAGAAAAGTGAATGGAGGGTAGTTTTTCATGCCAGTGCTAATTTTGAGCTATGAGCCAACCCAACATAGGTTTTATTGAGCAAAGATCTAACCTAGAAGAGGTTTTCAAAACATTTAGAGCTACTCGTTTATTTTTTGAGAACACATGCCAACCCAAAACAGTTCGAGCTACTTGTTTATTTTTCAACTCTCTCGGGTGGTTCTCCATCAGCATTGGTCCCCGAGATAGAGTTCCATTGGTGTTGGGGAATGGACCGCACTAACAATTTTATTCAGATTCTTCCATCGTATATAGTCTTCCCTAAACACATATATATACAGGGGCCCAACCCAATTAAACTAGATCCATAGCCACACCTAGATAGATATATAGATATGGCATTATTTGTATATCTCATGTTCTTCACTTTGGTTCACCTATATATATATATAAATTATCCCATATCCCATATTTCTTGCTCACCATATCTATCTATATATAGGACTAGGTTCTTATAGTTCTAGAGGGCTTGGTAGCTGATCGATAGATATTACGGATAGATAGATACAACATATAGAGATGTTAGCCATCCATTTATGCCGATATATTAGATAGATAAATAAAATATATATCAATGTATATATTCCATCTTTATACACTAGCTAGATAGATAGAGACACTCAATAACTAGATAGACATGCTAGCCAAATATACTAGCTCAATTAATTAGTATCCATAAAGAGAGAGAGAGAGAGAGGGTTGATGGCACTAGAGAAGTTGGTTCACTTAAATAAAATATATGGGGAACACTCATATATATCTACGAATTGGTTAGTACACTTCTATATGCCGGGGAGATAGATGTAGTCCTTCCTTCTAGAACATAGAGTGAGGGATATCTAGCTTCTTGATGAAATATAGAGAGGGAGATCAATTGACACCCATATAAATAGAGAGGGTAGATCTATAGATTGGGGACATGAGATATATGTTTTCATTATCTTGAAAGAAGTGATATCTAAGTTCCCCACCCATTGATGATGACCCTAGAAGGGGTGGAGGGGTACCCCACCTGAGCAATATGGTCTAGATAAAATAAATAGTTAATAGATGGGGACAAATTAGGTTCAAATGGGAGTTAAAAACCCATTTGAACCCAAAAAATAGTTCCCTTACCCATAGGTAGGGTCAAAGGGGTATATTTTCATGAATATTTGTAACACCAAATGCTATTCAATCTATATTAAGGGATATTTTCCTTAAAACCAAAACCCCTTAATTCCATTACACGCCTTGAATTTTTTTATAATGTAATAATAATAATCTAACAAGTAATCTAGTTTACAATCCATCAAATAACATTCTAAAACCAGGTCCTTCAGTAAAGTTCATTTAGATCTACTTGATCCCCTTTATCTTACTCTTTTGAGCATGCATAAATTGTATGAAATCGGTTAACCTAGTTATTTTAGTTTTTGAATTGATGTAATTCCTAATCGTATATGTAAAAATCAGCCTACTTAAATTCAACCAACATCACACAATATTACTAGGGAACTAGGTTATCGACAAAGTGTATTCGGTTGTTACACTAATCAAGAATTTTTTTCAAGCTATTATTGACATGCTTAATTTTTGACTAAAAAAACACGTCAAGAAAAACTTGTCCCATCACCAATCAGTTATCCCACACAATTATCTGGATTCATCTTAATAGTTAAGTGTATTAGTAGGCTTAAAGTATAGGTTTCACCTCTCGATATATGTGTATGTTAATTGTAATATCTTAGGACCCTATGGTAAAGATAATGATTACTCTTTGAATCTCGTCAAAGGTTAATCATTACCCTTCATATAGCTGTCCTAAGATAGCACAGTCAAAGTAAAAATAGATTGAGAAGCAAGACTTAGAGTCCATGCCAACTTAACACCTAAGATGTTATAAGTTAAGTATAATGATAAGTTTTTAAATCATAATATAAGGTTGATTACAATCGTTAATAACACATTCATTAATTTTATTTCATGTTGTAAAAATCTTAGTGTCACTTTACAAGTTTCATGATTGTGTATTATTTCGTTTAATCTTATTATTTGGTTTAGGTAATTATCTTAAGCATCAATAGATAATGTCATGTCATTTATGACAAGGTCTAACCAAGTAATCAATTACTTTTGAATAATTGTAGCGTTGATCTGTTATGCTTTATTCAATTTATTAAATCAGATTTCTTGATTTGCAACATTTGCACTAATTTACTTTGTCATCATTATGTCACTCATCTAGTGTCATATCAAGTAAAATTAGACAATCAATTATTAATTATTTGTATTATGTAATAAATAAATAATTAAATGTATCTTATTACAATCAAGTATTAGAAATATTAATGTATTTCAAAACTCTTGGACCATAGTCCCAAACAATGTCACTTTTTTACTTCTTTAATTAATGATTAAGTAATGATATCATGGTTATCATTACTATCATTTAATAAAGAATATTAAATTATTTCTAAGTACAATTAATTAATAAAGTATAATTTAATTCATGATATCTTAAAGTACTACGAGTTAAAAATCAACAAACATCATTATTTTATCTCATAAGAATAACAAGGTTTAACATGATCTAAGTACAATAATTTCATGTCTAAAAAGTACAAAATTTAGTTTTAAGATGATATAAATGACCAAAGGTTGGTTACAATATCATCAAATAATTTTGTCTCAATAAGGATTACATGATTCAAGTTTAACATAGACATTAGATCAATGTTTAGGACATAGATATAAATGACCAAAGGTTTTTACAATATCATGAAATAAATAACTCTCAATAAGGATTTTATGATTCAAGTTTAACATATACATTAAATTAATGTTTATGAATCATGTCATAGAAGGAGACAATTTAGGAGCAGATTTGGATGTATCATTTAGAGATGGGCCTTTAACAAGATTATGTGTATCAAATGAGATAAAACCCTAATGCTCAAGGTTTTTATTATTTGTTTTAAAGCATAGAAATCATTTTCATTATGTCCATTCATTTGATGATAATGGTAAAATGGGATACCTTGATATTTGGCAAGCTGATAAAGATAATAACAATGAGTAGGTGGCAAGATGATCAATTGATGAGTATTGAGGAAAAATATCATGGTAATATTATGATCAAACTTGAGAGGTGCGGGGAGTGGTAAGACTTACGTTTCACTAATATCAGCACATGTAGAAGAAATAGAATTATAATGAGGAGTAGAAGAAGAACAAGCACGGGCTTGAGATGTATTCTTGAGATCTTTGATTTCAAACTTGAGAGATGTTATCATAGATTCCATGACTTCAAATTTATCTTGAAAAATATGGTGTAAATCTTGAATTGTTGTAAGATAACTTGATAAGATGTGTTATTGGAACTAATAGATGGTTATAAGATATGATTTAAAATGGAACTTATTTGTGAAGGTGGCATATCACAAGGGAATTACATTGTGTGTATGGATTTTTTTGAGATAAAGTTTGCAAACCGGGTGCTTTTTAAGTAATTCATATATGGAGAGTTTAGGATATTTATGATCCATGAAAGAATACTGGATAGAATAAGAAAAATGAATATCCTATAGTGTTCAAATGTGGGTTCAACAAATGATTTGAAAAAATATCATTTTGTTACTAAACCATAATATTGCAGAGTAATCGATGTAAACTATGATAAGTAATTGTTGGAATATAAATGACAAAAGAAATAAACTAGATAAATATGAAATCCTAAGTGCAAGAGAGGGAAATAATGAATTAGTTTATTAACGCTTGATTCTACAATCGATATAGATTGGAAAAATCAAAAACAAGAAGGGTAGACTGTCTCAACTATGACTGTAAAATTTGGAATTTGAGATGAGCCTCGGATCGGGCGAGGGTGCCTAGGTATAAAAGACCTCTTTTGGGTTCTGTGACTATGTAGGAGATTGAAACCTAATTTTTATGTCACAAAAGTGTTGTTAGTTGTCACTATTGATCTCTGTATGTCACATTGTGATACAAAAAATCTAATATAACACTGTAAACAAATGTTGACTTGAAAAACCCTCAAAATACATCAAATAAAAAAAAGAAGATGCAATATTAGGAGTGATCCTTACCCTACAAAGTCACTTGATTGAGTGAAATTATGACCGAAAACTACACTACATCTCGAATCCATGTATTTCTTGTTCGTGTGTGATAGAATCATGCCTTAGGAAATCCTTGTGTAAGTGTACATGATAGTATATGATAGCTAGATGTACCAATGTAAATAGATGTGTGGATGGAATAATCAACTTCCCCTTCCTATGTTGTGAATTTATAAAATGCAGTCCCTTGTACCTTGAATGAAAGCTAGATGGATGTCTTTTGTGCTTGTAGATTCCTTTAGATGTAAGCTTAGGTGATGATAATAGATGATTAGAGACGGTTCTTTATTTTGGTCACATATTTTTTTATTTATATGATTCCCTTGGTTGAATTTCATAATTGACAATTAGAAGGTTGGCCCATAAGAAAATAAGATGCTCAAAATATAAAAGAAACCCAAAAAGAGTGAGTAGGATAGAAAGAGATCATGGGCACCCGGAGGAGACAAGGGTGCACGGATGTTGACCTCTGGGTGGGTATTGGTTTTTAGATTCGGGAAAGATAAATCAATAAAGTTTATACTAGGTTGTAGGGTATCAAATACTAGAAAGAAGACAAGAAATAAAGAATAAAGGCTAAAGATAGTTGTAAATTACTAGTCTTCTCATTTAGGAATCCTATGAATGCAAGTACGATTTTAGGACCTAGAAATATACCCAAGTGCATGATTTTGTGTCAACATAAAATAATATGCCCAAAAGATAAAAGAGGCCCAAAAGAGTAAGTAAGGTGGAAAGAGTTCGGGGGCACCCAAAGGGGATGAGGGCGCTAGTTTTGAAGTCATAAACTATATGTAAGTAAAGTACGGACTAGGTTGTAGGGTGTGTAAGACCAAATAGAAAACAATAAACACATACATGAGGCCAAAAATAATCTGTCAATTACTAGTTTTATCTCTTAGGGATCATGTAAATGCTAGTATGCCTATAAGACCTAGAAATGTAACCAAGTGCATGATTTTGAGTCTAGAATATATATATATATATATATATATATATATATATGTGTGTGTGTGTGTATGTATGTATGTATGTATGTATGTATGTATGTATGTATGTATGTATGTATGTATATGTATATACCTTTGTTAATCTGAAGATTGAAGTAAATATTTTCATATTACTATGGAAGAAAATCCAACTTCCAAGAGGTTTTTGTTAATAATATGAAGAGTATAAGCAGAATTAATTTCACAAATTAGACTGTTAGTGCAAAATCACAGCACCCCTGGATATTGATCAGTTTTCTAGGTTGATCATATTAATATCCAGTGTGATAGCATAACATTGAATCCTTTCTCCAAGTGTGGGACTTGAAGAGTGAGAAAGGAATCTCCAGAGAAAGGCTGGTTCCTATTCCTCTGTTCAGGTGCACACGAAATATGCAGAGGGTTTTCTCAGAATCTAATCTAATCTGCCAAGGAGACAAGGTAAGAAGATGCATAAAATAAATCTAAGCTAATAGAGGTGATGCACCAAGGAATGAAGAACATATGCTTTGCCACATTAAACACAGACCATGTAGATATAACACAACACCATGCACAGATAGCAAAAATGCAATGAAAGATCAAGAATGACAGTAATAAATATGTAAGAGGGTTTAGAAGCAACCACAGACACATATATATTGCTCAAGGATCGATTCAATACATTGCAATAGCCAGAAGGCAAAAAACGGTGTTACAGTCTATATGGGAGGTTTGAAAACTCCACAAATCTTCTTATGAACAGGAGAGAAGGGAGGGTGCAAAGCAGAAAATGTCCAACTCAGAAAGAAACCCCTCCTTACAATTTATAGGAAGAATGGGAGAGAAAAGAGAGAGGAATTCGAAATCTGCCCCAACCACCTCTAGGTTGCATTTAATTCGTCCATCATGGCAGAAGCGGCGGGTTCTGGCAAAGCGGCGGTTTGCCTAACAGAAGCGGCGAACTGTCTGCTGCATTAAAGTGGTTGTTGAAGTATTACCTCTGCTTGTTATTTCGTGCCAGAGGCGTTTCTCAATTTTCTCCCTCCGGACTACACCAAAATGCAAGATTGACCCTGGAAACGTGTAGAGAATTTCAACAGCTTTCCATTGATATCAAGAACGTGTAAATCCGAGCTCTGGATCGAAAGATATGTCGATCTGAAGATTTAGGACACGGAACAGGCGAAAACGGATTTTGAAATATTTTCCCGCGCACTGCCACTTGGATGCCACGTGGCATGCTCTGATTCACTGAATAATTCTCTCTCCTCTACTTTTCGGCGGGCTGTCTCTTGAATTTTGACTTTTGGTGCTCTTGGAATATTTTCCACATTTTTTCCCATGCCCCGCCACTAGGGATACGTGGCATGCATTGGTTGGTTCACGAACCTGCCAGTTCTTCCTTCACTTTTACCCCTTTTGGCTTAGATTTGGCCAAACCTTCCAACTCCTCCCCGAGCTCCACACTTCTATGCTCCATTGGACACGTGTCCAATTTCTATTGGCTCGGGCCAGCGCTTCAAATCTTGCCCTTTGACCCTTCGGCTTTTCCTTGATGACACGTGGCAATTTCTCAATGGTTCTCGGGCCTGCCGGGTCTTCCGCGTACTTTGCGTCCATTTGTCCCGGACGTCCCATTTTGATTTTGGACCTTTTGGGACAATTTCGGCCGATTCGGCCGGTTCGGGTATTTCTGGCCCGCTTGTCCCAATTGCTTTTGGGCTGACTTTCTCTCTCTTTTCGGCCGGTTCGGTAGTTCGTATTTCGCCCGCTTGTCCCAATTGCTTTTGGGCTGAGTTGTCTCTTTTCGGTCGGTTCGGCCGGTTCGGGTATTTCGGCCCGCTTGTCCCAATTGCTTTTGGGCTGACTTGTGCTGATTTTGCGCGAACCGGTGGTTCGGGCCCTACATCCCAAACGCGTCCCGATTGCTCCCTCTAGAAGGACTTAGCCAATTTTTCACTTTTTACGGATCAATCCTATTTGCCTTTTTGCAACTTTTCGCACTTTCTCAAAGCTTTCTCCTTCCTTCTTCGGCCTGGGGAGTTTATAAAGATTCCTGAAGGGACCCTAGAAACCTGATTTTGCTCTGAATCAGTCATTTTTCTTGGAATTTGGACATCCTGATGCATGTTATCAAATTTACCCTGGGGGGTGAATTTTGGATAACAATTTGGCGACTCAGCGGGATCATCTGCCTGCTAGATGAAAAGGCCAGTTGCCTGAAGCCATCCATTGGGCATGGAGTTAAGCATTAACCTGAAACAAGCCTGATACTGCAACTTCCCCTCCAAAGAACACTCTAAATCGTAGAAAACAACACGAGAGCAAAAACTCGTGCAAAGCACTTAGGGAAAACAAAACTAATCTACAGCAAAACAATGTGCACAAGCACTTGGAGGAAAGAAAATCTAAACTAGTATTTACAGATGTAGTGAACCTCCCTCTAGAAGCAACGCTTGAGATAGATTCCATTTACTGGAATCTGCAGTTCTTCACCATCCAATGAGGCCAATTGGAAAGCATTGTTGTTCTTGCACTTTGTGACCATGTATGGGCCACTCCAAATGGCATCAAATTTTGAATGCCTTCCTGGTTTTGCTCTGTCCACATCCCATTTCAATACTAGATCTCCTATTTGAAAAGATCTATCTTTGGCCTTCTTATCAAAGGTCTTCTTGATCAAAGCCTGATCCTTTTCCATTGCTTGGAATGCCTGATCTCTGATTTCTTGCAGCTCCATCAGTGCATATCTCACCTCCATGTGCCCAAACTCTAGCAACTCCACTGTTTCATGAGTTCCAACGTTGGCAACTCAAGTGACATGGGCAAGAGGCGCCTCTCTTCCGTGACAAGCCTAAATGGAGAGTTACCTCGTGGATCTTTTGGGAGTTATCCTATCGCCCATAAGGCTGATTTTAGTTTGGTATGCCAAGCCTTCGATTCTCATCAAGAGTCCTCCTAATGATCCTCAGCAAGTTTTTGTTTGTGGACTCGGCTGGCCATTACCTTGAGGGTAATAGTTTGATGAAGTGCTCAGGTAGATTCCGTTCTTGACAGCCCACTCAGTAACTTTAGATCCAATAAATGCCAATGCATTATCAGAGACTATTGTAGCAGGTACACCAAATCTGGTAGTTATTCCCTCGTAAAAGTCCAAGATGCTAGACTCATTCACCTCTTTGACTGCTACTGCTTCTGTCCATCTGGTGAAGTAGTCTGTGGCTGTCAAAATCCATTTGTGCCCTTGGCTCGAATTGGGATTGATGACTCCAATGAAGTCCAGACCCCATTGCATGAATGGCTGGTCAACTGAGATTGGATGTAATGGGAGGGCTGCAAGTTTCTCTTTTCCTGTGAAGAATGCACAATTCTTACACCTCTTGATCCATGCATAGCAATCACTGAATATTTTAGGCCAATAATAACCAGCCTTTATGATTTTCAGAGCTGTCACTCTTGGTGCAAAATGGCCACCAGCTGGTCCATCATGAAACTCTTTTAATACCCTCTGGATCTGACCTGTGTTAATGCATCTCAGCAACACTCCATTCAGGTCCTTTTTGAACAAAACTCCATCAATGATGGTATATGGAATTGCCTGCAACCTGAAGTGTCTTCTTTTTGCTTTGCTCATTTCTAGAGGGCACATACCCGTCTGTAGGAAATGTATCATATTCTGAGTCCAACAGGGAGTGGACACATCATCATTTTCCTGTTTTTTATCATCTTGTAATAGCAGGACAGCGTCCTCTTCATCTTCTGGGCTGTCTGGTCATTTGGAAGCGAGTTGCTCGCACAAACCTTTGCCTCTTACCAGCTTGGTGATTTTGATCTCAATGTCATACTCCATGACACGAGTGATCCATCCTGCCCTTTTCTCATTCAAATCCTTGTTGAGGAGGAACTCCTTAACCCCAGCATGTGAGACCAGCAACTGGACCTTGTTGTTTGAGACCAAATGCTTGAATTTCTTCAAGCTCCTGATTACTGCAAGCACATGTTTTTCAATAAAAGAGTACCTCAATTCGCAGTCATTTAGGCTTTGGCTAAAGAAGGCAATCGGCTGCTCATCATTATCTTTATTCTGTTGCACCAAAATGGCAGAAATAGTGTCATCACCCCCAAATGCATAGAGGATGAAATCCTTGGAAAAGTCCGGGTTGATGAGAGTGGGTGCCTAGGAGATGGCTTCTTTGATTGCTTCAAAGCTCTCCTTGCCTTCTGCCGTCCATTTGAAAGCCATGCTTTTTCTTAACATTTTGGTAATGGGCTTGACAAGGGTTGCAAAATTTGGGACAAACCTCCAAACAAAGTTTATCCTTCCCAAGAAACTCTGAAGAGCTTTCTTGTGACTTGGCAATGGTAGAGCCCTTATGGCTTCAACCCTCTCTGGATCAATTGCTAATCCTTCCTTGGAGACAATGTGGCCAAGGAGTTTCCCTTCATGTGTAAGAAAGATGCACTTCTTAGGATTTAAAGACACTCCAAACTTTCTACATCTCTGAAACACTTGCCTGAGGTGAAAGAGATGGTCTACAACATTTTTTGAGAAGACAGTGATATCATCTAGGTATATCAGCATTGTCTTGTTGATCAAGCCTTTGAATGCCATATCCATAGCTCATTTGGAATGTTGCTCCGGCGTTCGGCGGTTTAAATGGCATCTTCTTGGAAGCATATGTGCCCCATTTGGTTGTGAAGGCTGTCTTGAACTGGTCTTCCTCCTTTACCATAATCTGATTGAAGCCTGAGTAACCATCAAGTAGTGAAAACCTTTCTGCACCAGCTACAACCTGCAATATTTGCTCCATGGAAGGGAGTGGATAATGGTCCTTGAGAGATGCCCTATTGAGGTCTCGGAAGTCAACACATAACCTGATCTCTCCACTTTTCTTTCGACCGAACCAAATTCGCAACCCACTTGAGTGCTTGATAGGGAATATAATTGCTTGACTTAATCAGCTTGTCCAGCTCCTTCCTCATGAGAGGCTCCATGTGTGGATTGACTGGTCTCTGTTTCTGCCTGACAGGCTTAGTATTTGGATCCAACTCGATGGTATGCTGAGCTAAGTTAGGATTGAAACCCTTCAAGTCTTCATAGCTCCAAGAAAACACGTCAGGGAATTCTTGACAAAGCTGTATGAACTCATATCTCTCTTGCTCAGTTGTCATTTTTCCAATTTGCAATGGCCTGTTCTCTTTTACCAAGATGGATACCGAATCTTCCCTCTTGACCTGAATATTTGCTTTCTCCTTTCTAAACTGATCATTGGGGTTAAAAATGGACTCCAAGGTGACAAGTCCCTTGGGCAGCTTGTCAGTTCTCAGCTGTATCACCTGGTCACCATATTATTGTTCCAACTTCTCTTGATTCTTAGCTGAAAAATCAGCTTCTTCTTACAAGAAGTGGATGATTTGCCGGTCATTCTCAAATACTTGCCAATTGACATTGTTATCCGGCACTGAAGGCCTCACAATCACGTGGATGTTTGGCTGTACCTTATCTTGTTGAATGTTTTCTACAATGTCAAAGGCTGCCCCTACTGCTGCAAGCCTGTCAGCAGCTTGATTCTCTTTTCTGGGAATGGCCTTGATGCCGAAACCTTCAAAATCCTCCATGAGGTCCCACACCCTGTTCTTGTAGCATCTGAGTAGATCATTTTTGGCAGCATGTTGTCCCTTGACCTGATTTACAATCAGCTCACTGTCCCCAAAAACTTGCAAGTTATTTATTTTTCTTTTTATTGCCCAATGCATCCCCTGCACCAAGGCTTCATATTCAGCAGTGTTATTGGAGCATGCAAATTGAAATCTAAAAGCTGAATAATACTTTACTCCTTGCGGTGAAATAAGCATGGCTCCACCTCCTGCGCCTTGTCTACTCCTTGATCCATCAAAAAACAGTTGCCATACCTCGTTGTCATCCTTGTGGTTTGGCTTGGTGATGCTAGGAATAGGTTGACTTTCTTCGTGTATACAATAGACCCCCAGCTCAGATTCTTCTACTTCTTGATAAGGATCAAAAGCATGCACCTTGCTTGCCCATTCATCAAGAGTCAAATCTGGGATACTTCCAACCTTAGTGTCGGCTTCATCAGTGCCGAGGTGATCTTCTTGATCAAATGCTGAGCAATTGGTATTAATATGACTTGGAGTATAGGGTTCAATGTGGAAATCTGCAATAGGTTCTGACCTAATTGTAGCTTTAGTTCCATACCTCGTTCTGAACAGCATGTGTGACCAATCAGCGGACAAATATCCCCCAATCTTGGCAGTAAAGTCCCTTGACAAGCATAGGGCAAAGAGTGGTGGAAGGTCTATGACTGAGACGTCTTGCAAAACAACCACGTTGGGACATGCATGCAAGGTAAGACTCAAGTTTTTTATAACTCCAACTGTGGCTACTGCTGTCCCATCTAATTGCACTACTCCCTTAGTTGTTATTTCATACTGGAGCCCTAGCTGATCAGCTATCTGTTTAGGCATTACTGAACTACTTGCCCCAGAGTCAATCATGCAATTATGTACCAACTTGTCTCCTATGATCAATGAAACATAAAATGGAGGGGGCTTCAGCATTTTACCTTGTTGTGCTCCATGATTACTTTCAGGCTGGGCAGCATTTGTAAGCACTTTGTCTTGCCTCTGAACCTGCTGATTCGAAGTTGGCCAGTCCTTCATAGCAGCTTGCAGCAAATCTCTTTGGCCTGGGATGGATAGGGATTCCCACATAGATATATTGACGTTTGTTTTCTTCATCTGATCAATGATACTGAATGGTGATGAAGGATCTCTCTGCTGTCCCTTGATTTGCACATTTGCTCCTTGAATATGGGCAGCAACAGCTGGCATTTGATTTGGCCAAGGGGCTGTTCTTGGCTGCCCTTGTGCATTTGAAACTGGGTTTTGCTTGCCAATCATTTGTGGAGCTGTGGAAGGTTGTGGATTGGCTGGGGCTAATGGTTGTTCCTCACCCAAATTTCTCCTTTTTGACCTTGTGTTGGCTGCAACACCTTGAGAGACTGCCTGATTCATACTACAGAAATCCTCTGCCTGCCAATTTACCAATGTGGTGTCATTTGGGGCAGGTTGCTATTGGAATGTTTCTTGTTGTTGGCTGTTTTCTTGACTACTTTCACCCTCCACACCAGCACTTGTTACCATTAAAGCTTGGGTTAAAGCACCATTATAGCACATGGATTGATTATGGGGTTCATTACATGGAAAACACCATTCATACTCCTGGGCAATATTGTTTTGTGCTGGTACTAATGCCTTAGAGGCAGATATGGCATTTGGATTATAGGGCTGGAATGGTCTATTGACAGGAGGCCTTGTTTGATTCATATTTGCAGCTGGATTAGGTGGCCTTTGAGGCTGATATGGCTGCCTATTAGGTTGAGCTTGAGGCTGATACGAAGGTCTAAAACCTTGAGTTTGCTGTCTCTTGAGTGTGACCAGCTCATTACCTAAATTTTGCAGTTGCTTCATGACTTCTTGAAGCTCATTTGGGGCACTTGGAGATGAAGTGGAAGCTTCATTTGAACTCTGATTTCTAGGAGTGGGAGAAGGAGCTAAGACAGGTGCCTGACTAGTACTTGGGCTCTCTAAACTTGGATATAATGGCATTGGAGGCCTAGGAGCTAGCTTGCCAGCTTGAATCAGACAATTTTCAGCTCTAATGGCAATACTATAAGCAGCAGGGATAGTTGTGCCTCCCATGGATTGAATCAACATAGAAATATCAGAATTTAAAGCTTTAAGGTAGTATAGAAAAGCACCTTCCATTTGTTGTCCGATCACATGGAATTCTATCCCAAGATCTTTGAAATCTGAAGTTGAATTGATCATTGCCACCGCTCATTGGAAGCTCTCTTGATGGTTGTCACCTGCTCCGAGAAGAGACAATTTGTCTCCCTTCTCTCCAAATTGATTATGAAGTGCAATACACACTGATTCGATTTGTGATCGAAGCGTCAAGGCTCCTAAACCATTGCAATGCCTTCCCTTTGAATGAAGACGCCAGCAATTTGACAGCTACTTGCATCTCGTTAATCTCATGGATTACACAAATGTTAGCAATGTCCTTGACATGATCACCAGGAGTGGTCTGATTTTCTCCAGTAAAGTATGGAATGTTCTTCAATGCTGCTACTGGGATTGGATTTTGTGCATTGAGAGCAAGTGGGCTGCTGCCTGTGAAGTTGACATAGGGGTTCACTGGTTGCGCCATTCTGAGTGGTCTTAAAACCCTTGTATATTGAAAGAAAGGCCTGTCAGGTGGAGGAGTTGAGAGAGTTCTGTTTGGTGGAGATGGAGACCTTTGAATCCTTCTTCCTCTTTGCCTTCTTCTTGGAGATAGTTGCAGGTATTCAAACGGCACTTCCTCTTCTCCAGCTCTTGACCTTGTGATTCTTCTCATAAGCTTTTAGGCCTGACTGCTGAAACTAGTTGATTCTTCCCCCTGGAGTCGCCAGATATGCAAATAATAGCTCTTTTTAAGAAAGAAAATTGCAGCAGATGCACATCAACCTTGGTGCAATAAAAAATGAGACCTCTGTCCCACCGGGCGTGCCAAAACTGTTAGTGCAAAATCACAGCACCCCTGGATATTGATCAGTTTTCTAGGTTGATCATATTAATATTTTAGTGTGATAGCATAACATTGAATCCTTTCTCCAAGTGTGGGACTTGAAGAGTGAGAAAGGAATCTCCAGAGAAAGGCTGGTTCCTATTCCTCTGTTCAGGTGCACACGAAATATGTAGAGGGTTTTCTCAGAATCTAATCTAATCTGCCAAGGAGACAAGGTAAGAAGATGCATAAAATAAATCTAAGCTAATAGAGGTGATGCACCGAGGAATGAAGAACATATGCTTTGCCACATTAAACACAGACCATGTAGATATAACACAACACCATGCACAGACAACAAAAATGCAATGAAAGATCAAGAATGACAATAATAAATATGTAAGAGGGTTTAGAAGCAACCACAAGACACATATATATTGCTCAAGGATCGATTCAATACATTGCAATAGCCAGAAGGCAAAAAACGGTGTTACAGTCTATATGGGAGGTTTGAAAACTCCACAAATCTTCTTATGAACAGGAGAGAAGGGAGGGTGCAAAGCAGAAAATGTCCAACTCCAGAAAAGAAACCCTCCTTACAATTTATAGGAAGAATGGGAGAGAAAAGAGAGAGGAATTCGAAATCTACCCCAACCACCTCTAGGTTGCATTTAATTCGTCCATCATGGCAGAAGCGGCGGGTTCTGGCAAAGCGGTGGTTTGCCTAATGTGCGTGGCGAACTATCTGCTGCATTAAAGTGGTTGTTGAAGTATTACCTCGCTTGTTATTTTCATGCCAGAGGCGTTTCTCAATTTTTCTCCTCCAGACTACACCAAAATGCAAGATTGACCACGGAAACGTGTAGAGAATTTCAACAGCTTTCCATTGATATCAAGAACGTGTAAATCCGAGCTGGATCGAAAGATATGTCGATCCGAAGATTTAGGACGGAGCAATGTGAAAACGGATTTTAAAATATTTTCCGTGCACCGCCACTTGGACGCCACGTGGCATGCTCTGATTCACTGAATAATTCTCTCTCTCCTCTGCCAAGGAAATTTGTCTCTTGAATTTTGACTTTTGGTGCTCTTGGAATATTTTCCACATTTTTTCCCATGCCCCGCCACTAGGGATACGTGGCATGCATTGGTTGGTTCACGAACCTGCCGGGTCTTCCTTCACTTTTACCCCTTTTGGCTTAGATTTGGCCAAACCTTCCAACTCCTCCCCGAGCTCCGCACTTCTATGCTCCATTGGACACGTGTCCAATTTCTATTGGCTCGGGCCAGCGCTTCAAATCTTGCCCTTTGACCCTTCGGCTTTTCCTTGATGACACGTGGCAATTTCTCAATGGTTCTCGGGCCTGCCGGGTCTTCCGCGTACTTCGCGTCCATTTGTCCTGGACGTCCCATTTTGATTTTGGACCTTTTGGGACAATTTCGGCCGGTTCGGCCGGTTCGGGTATTTCTGGCCCGCTTGTCCCATTTGCTTTTGGGCTGACTTGTCTCTTTTCGGCTGGTTCGGCCGGTGGTTCGTATTTCTGGCCCACTTGTCCCAATTGCTTTTGGGCTGACTTGTCTCTTCTCGGCCGGTTCGGGTAGGTATTTCGGCCCACTTGTCCCAATTGCTTTTGGGTGACTTGTCTCTTTTCGGCCGGCCGGTTCGGCGGTTCGAGTATTTCTGGCCCGCTTGTCCCAATTGCTTTTGGGCTGACTTGTCTCTCTTTTCGGCCGGTTCGCCGGTTCGGGTATTTTCGGCCCGCTTTTCCCAATTTTTTTGGGCTGACTTGTGCTGATTTTCGCTGAACGGCCGGTTCGGGCCCTTCTGCCCCAAACGCCCCATTGCTCCCTCTAGAAGGACTTAGCCAATTTTTTCACTTTTTCCGGATCAATCCTATTTGCCTTTCTCGCAAATTTTTGCACTTTCTCAAAGCTTGCTCCTTCCTTCTTCAGCCTGGGGAGTTTAGAAAGATTCCTGAAGGGACCCTAGAAACCTGATTTTGCTCTGAATCAGTCATTTTTCTTGGAATTTGGACATCCTGATGCATGTTATCAAATTTACCACAGGGGTGAATTTTGGATAACAAGACCCACTACTACATACTTAAATAAAATGTATATAAAGGAATCTATATGTTTTAAAAGTATTTTAAATGTGTGTTTGTACTATGGGAGTGATAATGTTTTCTTGGGAGTAAGTAAGGAGACGACAACAAGAGTGAGAAACTATTTTAAAGAGTAAACTGATTTCTTTGAAGCAATAGAGAGACCAAGAGAATATGGATAAAATGTTAAGTCTTAGGTAAAACCCTTTTACATCCATGGTAATATCACAACTAATTGTTATCTTTCTTTCTTTATCCTTCACCAAATTATATCACTCACTTAAACCTTAAAAACGCCTTACATGATTCACATGTTTTATATAAGGAATTTTACCAACCCATTTGTATAGCCAAAAAAATTTTAACAAACATGATCGGTGGCTCAATAGATCAACCAAATAAAATTCTATTATGAATGAAAACAAAAAAGGAGTATTCTTCATCATTTTACAACATATTACTATTTCAAGAGACATGTATTAAATATAAAATGTAAAATATACAACTAGTTCCATAACGAATTCTTAAGAAATACCCACATTTATATTCTTTTTTCAACCCAATATTTATAAGAATGGATGCAATCCATTCCCAAAACAAGAAAAACTCAATATGCTTCACTTTATACATACACACTCAATATCATTCCTTCAAACAAGGAGTGTACAAGTTAATACATGGAGTTTCCAATCTAATACAACAATTTCATCCATTATTTAAGATAGAACCATAATGTAAAATCCAAATGGAAAAGCCAACCAAATTTGGGAGCACCATGCCAAAAAAATTCTTGGAAACAATATTGATTTCTTCACAAGGAAAGAGTTCTAAATACATTAACAAGGATCCAGAAAACATGAACCATAAACAAATAAAATCTGTAATTACAAGAGAAGTGGTTTGGTTATCCACCCAACCAAATGGAATCATTACATGTCAGCTCCATGAGTTAAGTTCATGTTGGCCTACCTCGAAACCCATGGAGGAGAGGATACATGGCTTTAAGATGTACAAGGAATAAGGGAAGGAAAAATATACACACAAATAATCACCAATAATCAAAGTCCAAATCATAAGTAAGAATCCACAAGATTCTTAATTTGAGAAACACAAACCCACACTAATAAATGTCAATAAATCCAAAGCCAAAGCACATATAAGAAGCTTCATGCTTCTCAAGAGGGGAAGAGAGGTAAAAAACAACCACTTTAATTTTCATTTTTATTGTACCACATCAATTTTCAATTTTTTATAAGATATCAAGCCTTCTAAAATAATTATTTCTCCCATAGATCATATCACACCATGGGAGTGGGGAGCAGGGAGCTCAAGGAGAAAGACACAGATTCAAACAGTGATGGGTGGGAAATGGATGGAAGGTAGATTCCACCTATGGTAGGAACAAAGACATGGAGGTAGGATTCATCAACAGTAGGTAAGAATGAGCCGATGATAACACCTTTATCAGGGACACAAGCTATGGATGGCCCCCCTCTAACATTTATAAAAAATGATATTTGGAAATGAACAAAGTTTAGGGATTATACCTCAACTGAAGAAAGGAGACTCGGGTATGTATCTTGACATTCCTGATTGCATCATTGATAGAACCTTGGGTAAAGTTGAACATGCATTGATTGGAAAGCTTGTAGGAGGCAGACCAAATATTGAAACAATAAGATCATGGTCCATTCATAAATGGAAGCCAAGAGGACATTTGGAAGTCTCAACACTTCCTAATGGCTTCTTCTTATTCAATTTTAACAACCCAGAAGATCCTCAAAGGGTATTGAATGATGGCCCCTGGTTCTTGGGCAAGTTAGGTCTTTTTCTACGCAAATGGACACCGATGTTTAACCTTGACAAGGAAAACATAAACTAATTCCATGTATGGATGAGATTACAAGGCTTACCTATGGAGTTGTGGGATGCAAACATTTTTAAAGGGATTGAAAACATCGTTGGGAATTTTCTAGATGTGAACAATGACACTCTTACAAAAACTAGGGATGTTTGTGTCAGGTTCTGTATTTACTCACTCATAGACACCTCGTGACCTAATTCTATAGCATTGAAATCTTTTTTTAGTAGATGAGAGCAGAAAATTGAATTTGAAAATTTCCCTCAAAAATGTGAAAAATTCTAGGGATGGGGACATGTGAAATGACAATGAAAAATGGTAATTTATAAGGTGTACAAAGAAGTCCCCAAATAAGGAAATAAGCCAGATAAGGGAAAAGGACCCGAGACCGCTATGTAGACTAATACTACTAGGACACTATTTCCAAATAAGGGAATTGTCTTTAATTAAAATAATAGAGAGGAACCTCATAAGGAAAATGACCTAGAGAAATCCCAAAATAACAACTCCTCATAGATGGATGATGAAGGATTCATAGAAGTTAGGAATAGAAAGAAAAATAGAAAGGAATTCTCATAACCACATTTTCAGAGAAGTAAATACACATGTATAGGTTGATAAAATGATGTCTGCAAATAATCTTGAGCCTCTTTTAAAGGAAGTTATGATTAAGGAGAAAAAATTAATAATACTTAAAAGGGGTCAAGAAGATGAAGCAAGTCTTGAAGTAGCTTTAGGCCCTTTTTCCAATGCTTTTGACAATCTGATGGGTTTAGGGGAGGATGGGACTATCCCCAAAATGGATCTGAAGAAGACACATAAGCTAATAGAATCAAAAGTATCATAAATGAAGTGAAATCAATGAACCAAGCCAATCAAATTGAACAAGCTAGGGCTGAAGAAAAGGAAATAGAAGGAGGAGAGGATAAAACTAAGATATAGATTCTAAAAACACCTGTGAAAACTGGGGAAATGTCAAAAGGGAAAATTTCCACCCCCAAGGAAAATAAAACTGGCTCTGGGAGGCCAAACAAACAAATAACAAGGAAGAAAATAAGCTTGATGATGGAACACAATCTAAAATCAATTTGAGGAGCTTTAGAAGAGTTAAGAACCAAGTATCCAAATAAATGTAATAACTTGGAATGTAAGGGGTTTGAACAACCCAATAAAATGGAGGATCATAAAGGAACTTAAATATAAATATAAAGTTGATATCATTGCCATTCAGGAAACTAAAATGGAGGAAGGGCAGTTTGTGGTAGCTAAAGACACATGTTGGAGAAAGGAAGAAGTTGTGGTTGTTAGTTCCAGAGGTGATGTGGGTGGTATATCTATTCTATGGGATCTGAAATATTCCAAGATATAAATATTCTCAAGAAGCAATCATTTGTCCATGCTCTTCATTAATAAGAAAACTAAGAAAAAGTGGGTCACATCCAATTTCTATTTTCCTAATTATAAAGTGGAAATAAGGAGATTTTGGGATCAACTATCTAAATTCCATGAAATAATATCTGACATGGAATGGATTGTGATGGGATATTTCTATCCGAATTGATTCCCAGTGAGAAGGAAGGGGAAGCATTGACTTGAATGACATTAGGGAATATCTACAAGAATTTATATTGCAAAATAAACTCATGGATACTGAGTTGAAGGGAGGAAAATATACATGGTCTAATAGGAGAAGGGGAGATCAATTAATTCAAGTAAAGTTGGACAAAGCTCTGACCTCTTGGGGATGGTTGAATAAGGAATCTTGTCTTTTCTCCCTCCCTAGGATTGGCTCAGATCACAACCCTTTACTTTTCCAAGTGAAAGACAAGGAAAGAAGAAGAAATCCTTTCATATTTGAAAAAATGTGGTTACAACATGAGGATATCACAAGGCTTGTGAAAGAATGGTGGGACGTGAAGATTCAAGGAACTGCAATGTTCAGAGTTTCAAAAATCTCGTCCAAGTTAAGAACAAGTTAAAAGGGATGGAATAAAATAATATTGGAAACATTTTTGAGAAGAAGAATTCTTTGGAGAGTGAAATAACAATGTTACAAGCCTCTATGGAAGATCTTAGTTGTGAAATCCTAGAGGTGGGCCAACAAAAAGAGAAAGAGTTGTTGGCTGATTATCACAACATCCTCTTAAAAGAAGAAACTTTCTAGAGGAAGAAATCTAGGGTGCAATGGCTAAAATAAGGGGATAAGAATACAAATTTTTTCCACATTACTACCCTGAAAAGAAGAGGGTCTAACATGATCTTGAGCATTGTTGGGGAAGATGGGGAAACCTTAACTAATTCTAGAAAAATCCAAAGGGTAGTGGTCTCTTTCAACAACATACTTTTTCATCACCACGACACTTAACAAAACAAAGGAAACTAAATTTCTGGATAGTATACCTCAGCTAGTGAAAAATAGTGATAATAATATTCTTATTAAGGTTCCATCTTGAGAAATTGAATTTATGTTGAAGAATTTGAGTCCTGATAAATCCCTAGGCCCAGATGGTTTCTTGACCCTCTTCTTTAAATTCTTCTAGGATATCATTAAGAATGATGTTTGTCTTGCTATCCAAAAATTATTTAGAAATAAGAATATGCTGAAGGATATGAATTACACCTTTATAGCTCTCATTCCCAAGAATCATAATGGTACTAATTTCAAAAATTCCAAACCAACTAGTCTATGTAACTATATATACAAGATGTACTCCAAAATGTTTTCCCTTTATTTTTAACTACTTCTCCCATCCATTATCTCATATCAGAAAGGAGGTTTTGTGTTAGGAAGGTAGATCCAAGATAGTATAGTCACAATCCAAGAGACTCTGCACTCTATCAAACTCAATAAGAAAGAAACGATGGTGATTAAGCTTGATATGGAAAAATATTATGACAGAGTTTCATGGGAGTTTCTACACAAGGTCCTAATAAAGTTTGGTTTCAGTCAAGAGTTTAGGAGCTTAATCCAAACATGCATTTCTACTACAAAATTCTCAGTGTTGGTCAATGGCACCCCTTGTGATTTTTTGAATAGCATGAGAGGATTAAGACAAGGTGACCCCATATCACCTTTTCTATTTATCATAATGGTGGAAAATATAAGTAGAGAACTAAACCAGGCTAACGTGGAAGAAATAATCAAAGGAATATCCCTGCTATTAATAGTGAAAATGTGGTGCACCAACACTTTTTTGATGATACCATCCTGGTTGGAGAGGAAACGATTCTGGAAGCTAGAGAAATAAAAAATTTGTTGGATGATTATGAAGAAGTCTCTGATCATCTCATCAACTTTAGCAAAATTTCAATTTTCTTTGTCAATACCCCTGAAAAGAGGTGCTTAAAGATATCTAACATATTGGGTTATAACATAAAAACCTTCCCCATAAGGTATCTTGGGATGCTCATTGGGACTGAAAGACCAAAAATGGTTGATTGGAACTTCCTTATTGACATATTTATCAAGAAATTGGAAGGGTGGAAAGGATCATTGCTTTCTCAAGAAGGTAAGGCCATACTCCTTAAGTGTTCCATTCAAAATATTCCTATGTATACTATGTCCATTTTCAGAATACCTACTACAATTTCTAATAAGTTGGAAAGTATCCAAAAGAGATTCTTATGGAGTGGGTCTGAAAACAAAGTTAGAATACCCATAATAGCCTAGGAAAAGATTTTCAAACCTTATAATATGGGTGGAATTGGTATAAGATATTATGAAAAACTAAACAAAGCACTTCTATCTAAAATGACATGGAGACTTGTCAAGGAAGAGAGTGTGTGGACCTCAATTATTAGGAACAAATATTGGAGGAACCGTAATGTTTCTAAATGGTGCTTTTACACAGATGATTGTGAAGGATCTACTTTTTGGAAATCAATAAATTGGGCTAAGCACATTATTTCAGAAGGAAGAAAATGGAAGATTGGTGATGGGTGCATGGTAAATTTTGGGAAGATAAATGGTTAGGAGAAAGACCTCTCAAATACATCTACCCAAATCTACAAAAATATGTTATAGAGAAGTATGGGATCAAGGTGAGTAATTATTTTAATATGGAGGATCCTTATAGAGTGTGGAAAAACATAGAGTTGGAAGGCCAAAATAGTAGTGAGACTGACTCTCTTAACAACTAACTATGTGGGGTTATTGTGACTAGAAAGAATGAGCTAGATAGCATATATTGGTTAAAGGAGGTTAATGGCATATTCTTGGTGAGGAGTGCTTATAACAACTTCTTTAAAGATGAGGCGAACCAAGAAGCTTCAAATGGGAAAGTGTATGGATTAAGGAAGTAACTCTAAAGGTAAACATGTTCTGGTGGTTGGTCCTTCACAAAAATATTCTTACGGTGGCCAACCTCAATAAAAGAAACTTTCATATGGTCAACAGGTGTGTTCTATGTGAAAAGGAAGTTGAAAATGCAACACACTTGTTCCTTGAATGCTCCTTCTTGGAAAAGGTCATAAATACTTTATTAAATCTTTTTGAGATAAATTGGACTTTCCATCCTCTTTAAAATTGCTATGGAACCAGTGGCATTGTCCCTTTAGAATTCAGGGTCTTAAGCACTTGTGGATCCTTACCCTTATGTACATAGTTTGTGAAATATGAAAGGAGAGGAATAGATGAAGATTCAATGGCAATAAGGAAAAACAAAAGAGAGTCATGTCTCGGTGCTGCTACTGCTGCATCCAGAAGCGCATCACGGGGAGGGGACTTCATTGGGGAAATGTTGGGAGATGAAGGTAGACCCCCCGAGATGTGTTGTTTTGTAGCCAGGGGAAAAGTCTCCCTCTGGTCATCATTGAACCCTTCCTAAGGGGGTGATGGGGAGGGACCTGGACAAAGGGTGTGTCTGTAGTCCTCGCTACTTTTGATTGTGCCAAAGTAAGAGTGAGAGGACTTAGGAGTGCGGTCGGGAAATACAAAGGTTAGGGCACATAATTGGGCTGGTACTCAAGGAACTCAAAATAAGGGGGAAAATCAAGGCCAGTGTAGCCACTAAATACAATGCTCACTTGAGAGAGTGGTTACAAAATGCTACAAACACCTGATGACCTGATGTGGACCTGTAGAGAGCAGGTATTAATCTAACCCAAGAACTTTTGTCCCAAAGTTTGATGATCAAATCAATAATAAAGGACTTTGAGTCAGATGTGAGAATAAGATGATTATATCAAGTTAATAATGTGTTCTCTAGGTGGGTCGGTTGGGTATGAACAAAGAGATCTAAATCTCGTAAGGTGAGTCATGATTTTTGTTAAGTTGCATAAGTTTTTTTGTGAGGATGGAGGAACTTCCAAAAAAAGGAGGGGGAAAAATGACATAAACGATCCATGGAAATAAATGATGGGAACTAAGAGAGATATAAACGTAACCATCATCTCTTCATGTCATTGCATAAATTCTATCAAGGGAGATAAAATATCCCTTCAAAAAGAAAGTTACATGCATGGAAAGCTATGGGAAGATCAACATTTGAATTCCTTACAATTCAACTCAAGACATCCGAGACAAGATCATAGTATGTGAGATAATGATAAATAGTCTAGATCAAGGGACCCTTCAAAAATTACAAGTTATACCCCCAAACCCTACTCAGTCCATAGGGATATTTTTATAGGCTTTAGAAATGAGGCTTTTAGGTACCCCTAGAAAACATTAGATACTTACACCCTTCCTAGATGAGATCCAAGTGAGTGCGGGATATGTTTAGAATCGAATTACAGTCATGACCCACAAAGAATTATAATGAAAGAAACATATCATTCCCACCCAACATCATTTTGTGACAAAAACAAAGAGAATCAACATGAATTTAGATAAATTTATTAGATATTGTAGTCTTGTTTACCTCTATCCTCTAATATTTCTCTTAACCCCAACCATGTCGGCCTATCCTTGAGTGCCTTCTTACTTATTTAGCTTGCACATGTTCACTCCTTTTTCCTTGGGACTTAGTCAATTTAGGGCCTAACATTACCCCACACTACATGTGTTATCCATCCCCGGAAACACTCTGCTCTTTCAAAAAGAATAAATAATGGGTGAGGTGAAACAATCTGCAGATTAAATAAAGAATGGAAGAATAGAAGGATCCTCATTACTGCTACATGAGGAGTGGGAAGTATTTCTTCACGGATGCTTCAATTTTATCCCAAGAATCTACCTCACCCTACACATGTTGAATTAAATCACCCACCAACATGCTAACTTCATCAAAACTTAGTTCATCTCCCTTAGCCTTCAGTGTATCTACGATGTTTTCCATCTACTTACTAAGGTCGCCCAACACGTCCATCCTACGAGTGACTTGGGGGTACAATTCCTTCAATTTATTTTTAATCGAAACCCTCAAGGTTTTGATCACCTCGACTTCTTCTCGACCTCTACCAATATTTTATCTCACTCTACCCTATTTCCCTTGTTTTTCTCTTGAAACTCCTTCAAATCCACCTCATGGGTAGCAACCAATATGATTTCTACTCTATCTCTATCACCACAAATATCTAACACAAGCTGCAAACATTTCATTGTTGTGGTCATCATTGAGGAAAGGAGATTGGATTACCAAGTTATTGTCTCCCCAATCTTAAAATTTTCTTCTTCCTTTCAGCACCATCACTTCTTCTTCCAACTCCAATGTAAGTGGTTTCCTCTCCATGGTGAGTATGTGTGTCAATTCTTCCAAGAAGTGCATGGTGACTCCTAATTCTGCTCAAGAGGGGCTAGGTATGGGTGCTTTAAGATAATGACATTTTAAATAACCTCTATATTTTGTCAACTTCATGCACCTTTTCCTTTTCATCGCTTAGATCATGCCTTAACTGCGCATTGATCATTTACTTATGGTTTATCTCCATGTCCCTCTTAATGATCTCCTCATTATTTTTCTCAAGATCCTCCTCCAAGACTCTTATTTTTTCATTATTTCTGAAAAGTCTTACTTCCACCTCCACCGACACTTAGTTGAGCATATTGAAAACTTACTCATATGATAGCTATTGGGAATTCACAAGAGGGTTTATTCCTTTAGCATCTGGTGTCTTCATCAATGCATCACTATTAACCTCAAAATTGGGCTCATCAATGTGGGACTCAAAATCCCAGGATAGCATTTTTCTTATGCATGGGTATCCACCATCTTCATCAAAATAATACCAAGAAAGGATTTGGTCTTTAGGCACCGTGCTTTGTAAATGCATGCGCAATACATTACTTGGATCATTGATGTAAGTCATGGCATGCTCGTGCACCCTTTTTACACCCTTTCTACCTTTGTGTGCTGCCTTTGGGAAGCTCACTACCAAGTTGGGGTCTCCACCCATGCTCCGATACTCCTTTTCCATGCTCCTACCTATGTTTCTCTTATCACTTCATCAATGTTGCACTCTACCTCATTCTCCACTAATTTCTGTATAATCCCACTACCTCCTTCTCTACTCTGTCATCTATTTGTTCTCTAGTCGTGGTCAGGATCTTCTAAGCATTTATGTCTACTTCCTCACTTCCCATATATTATTAGCACCTTTTCATAGGAATTATTCTCTTCATTAAACTTGTGTACATCATGAATAGAGAGACTCTTACCTTTATTGTACTCTTCATCCTTCTCCTCGAGTCACCACCCTTCATGCTCCTTATCTCGTCAAAGTCCAATCTTTGTGCCACCTTCCGATTCTTCTTCACCCATGACTCCTCTAACACATGAGACTCTTATTTTTAATGTAAATCTTCCTTCTCGGGTGAATCCTTCACCATGTAATTATTCTTGTGATTATAAGTTCTCGTTCCCACTTTAGATTCTCATGTCCCTACGGTCTCAACCAACCATATACGTACTCTGTTCCTTTTCTCGTCAAGTATCCTCTTATTCACTCTTATTTATTACCACTTTATTGCTCCCGGTGGGCTCTTCCGGAATAGATAAGTCATCCTCAACATAAGCAACCTTTTTAATTTGGGCCTTAGACATACATACACCCTTGCTTTCGTTCTCACTACAATACACAATGTCATTGGTTTCAACATATGTAAATTGTAAGAGACATAATTCTCAACATAAGCCCACTTTTTGGGATATACCAATGTTCGACATAGCTTGTAGTAATATTTATCTACTATAATTAGATCAAATCTAAGTTTCTTCACCTCCTTAAACCGATTGACTACACTCTGAAAGTATTGTGTTATGAAAGAGAAGGGAAACTTACACCAAGGGATCTTGGTGCCATTAGTCAAAGTAAACCTACCAATACAAAAGTGTTGATAAAAAAAAATGCAACCTCTCAATCCACCAATGTTAAAAAATTATTTAGAAATTCTCCACTCTTCCCCGAATGCATCACACATTCATTTTTACCACTTCTCCAAGCGTGCCTTATGAGAAACCGTCATTGTGTCACAAGTGTAGGATTCAAATATTTTAGCAAGGAGGGTCCTCATCCGGGTACTCCCAAACATATTTATCGACCCATCGGGCACTCCAATTTATGAAAACACAATGGTGAGAAGGACATTACCATACATAATATTTTCTCCATCATGCATGACATCTATGATCTCCTCTGTGATAAAGGATGAAAGGTTGTAGATTGTTCCCTCCGAGATCTTGCAGAAAATGTTCAACCAACTCTTGTTTACCTATGTCCACCTCTCTTCCCCATTCAAAATTTTGACAAAGTGTGCAACCATCCTCATGACAAGGTCGGTGATTGTGGAGATATCAAAATAGTGTGAACCCTTCTTATACTCATATGTCGTAGTTGTCTTCTTGATGGACTCCTCTTCATAAAATTCATCATCTAGTGGCTCTCCTTTGTAAATAATACAAGTGTACTTGGAAATTAGATGAGGAGTTATGCACATTCTCCATCCTGCAAAATAAAATTTATCCTTGTGCATGCACGACATCAACCATTCATATAACCTTTTTGTATTTCCGAAATAGGCAATCTCATAGAGATACAAAAGTCCAAACCTTCCAACTTGGTTTGCACCTTGTCATCATACATAGGTTTTCCATTATGTGTCCTCCTTCTCATGGGGTGAACCAACTCCAGTGTCATTTATTTTTCAATGGTGTTTTTCCAATTGTTGTAGTTGCTCATGTCCATCTTGCATATGTGAGATACCCATTCCTTCCCTAATAACATGCCATCTGGGTACTACATCTCCACGTACCAATATTCATTAAAACTGGTCAAAACGATTGGTTTTACTTTTCCCTTTCCTTTTCCCTTCTTTCGTAAATTGCTCTATTCCTTTTTTGGTGCCATTTATCTTCTCCTAAGACATCTAAAAATCCTTCCTTGCATTTAGTTTCACCACTGCTCAAACCCTCGGCTCTACACCTGTGAAATTTCCTTAAAAACTCATACCCTAGTTCTATAAACCATAACCTAGAAAGTGTTTCTTCCACAAGATGACATAACACTAGTGGGAATCCTCCAAACACACTTCTTTGTGCTCACTTGTGTACTCCCTTTCCACTCTGGTTCACCAATCTGTTGAATATTATGATACACATGTAAATATCCACCAAATTTTCTTTACAAGGATTCCCTATTTTGTAAGAGATTATTCAACACAAACTCAAGGTAAAATAATAACTCACCCCTGATCTTTTATTTATATCCCTTTTTTTCTACATAAGCTACAATGCCACCTACCGACGTACGAATGTAATAAAATCATATTTTTCCAACAATATCTCTCTGCGTGTTTTTTCCAGTACTTGCCCTCCACATGTAAACTCACGTGAAAATTTCCACAAAATTCTGGCATTCAAGAATTCTTTGACAAGAGACTCACTTGCGTGCCCCTTGTGTTAAAGTATGTCAACCTATGTGTCTATTACCAATTTCTTTCCTTCGCCTATTTCATGTTTCTCTGCGCTTATATTCTTATACATGCTTTCCTCAAATCCTTTTGACACCATTCTTCTATCATGCACACTTTTGTTACGTGCCTTCCTCCATCCTAGGCACATATGACTTCACAACCTGAGCCACCATTCAACATTACTCTCAGCACTTACTACATCCTTTTTTGAAGTATGGTCCTCTACGCATAATTTTTTTAGATAGTAATTGGATACCAGCAAACAAGCACACCTATAACAAACCAAAAAAATATAAAGTGAAGCGATGAATAAGGGAAACACAAAGAAAGAAAATATATTAAGGGAATTCCTAAGCTAAAGGGAAATACGCCTTATTTACAAACCAATGAAAAACTTATTTATAGTAGGGATTTAACCTACTCCCATTAAAGTAACTAGGAAACCTTGTTCCATCAAGTGCCTCTAATTGGAAAGTGCCTGAATTAAGTATACAAGTGATAATGTATGGCCCCAACCAATGCACTTTGAGTTTCCCAGGATGGTGCAGAAACTTAGAATCATATAGAAGGACCATCTTCCCAACCTCAAACTTTTTATTCTTGATGTGCCTATCATGTCATGCCTTCTACCTAGATTTTTCTATTTTCTAACTCCATTGATCAATGGCTTACCTTTCATCTAACTCCATAATATTTTCAATGCTCTCCTCTAATGATTTTTCATCATCTAATCCCCCTACACGTGTAATATGCAGCGGTGGCAACATAAATTCAACCGATAACATAGCATCACCACAAACACCAATTAAAATGGTGTGGCCTTGTTTAGGGATTTATAAGTTGTTTGATATGACCATATTATGGTAGAGACTTTATCATCCCAATCCTTTCTCCCAACATCACAAATCCTGGTCAACGTGTAACTCGATTTTTTTTAGAAGCTTCCACTATCCCATTAGCTTATGGGTGATAAGGAGTAGTCATGTGATGGGCCACCATGAACTCACCCAAAAGGATTCTAACCATCTCATTTATAAAATGAGTACCCATATCACTCGTTAAACTCAGCAGGAATCCATACCTATTGATTATATTCTCCCATAAGAATCTAGCTATTTTCATGGCCATGTAATCCTTCATAGGCACCACTTCTACCCACTGTGTAAGATAGTATGTACATGTAATGATATAGTGTGAACCTGTCCTTAACGCGGTTGGGGTAATATGGCCTACGAAGTCAATTTATCACTTCTTGAATGGATTTACATTGGTGATAGGCCTTAATAGCATCTCATCTATTTTCCCAAGTTTTCTAAGGCATTGACAATTGTCACAGGCCTTGAAATACTCGATACAATCCTTGTAAACCATTTCCCACAAAAGTCCAACTAAAAGGATCTTGTGCATGGTTGCATTCCCTATATAGTGCCCTCCTCTAATTCCACCATTAGCCTCCTCCATGATTAGAATTAACTCATGTTCTAGCATGCACAAGGAAAAACCTCATCATGTCCTAGCTTGTATAAGTCTCCACCAATTAAAATATAGAGCATGGTGTGTATGGCTAACTTATTTCTTTCTAATTCCTTCATCCCTTCTCGGCACCCCACCCACTCGTAGTAACAAGCCAATATATTCGAAGTCAATGGGTGAGTGTTGCAGCACTGAATAACTATGCATATGACATCATATCCTCAATACTCTATGCGTCCTCACCTGAATTAATTCTTGACAAAT
The DNA here is from genome assembly GCA_018340775.1 of Taxus wallichiana var. yunnanensis. Taxonomy (NCBI): domain Eukaryota; kingdom Viridiplantae; phylum Streptophyta; class Pinopsida; order Cupressales; family Taxaceae; genus Taxus; species Taxus wallichiana. The sequence goes on from CM031240.1 coordinate 570,062,047, forward strand.
GATTAGGTCCCAAATTACTTTTCCCTAGTTTAACCACAACCATAAAATCAAACTCCTAAAACAATAGGACCCACCAGCATATGCACCCTTGGAAAATGGGATTTTTCACAAAGTATTTTAATGTCATGTGGTCTGTGTATAAAATAAAAGGATTTTCTAGTAAATAATACCTAAACTTGTGCATCACATAGATCATTGATAATTCCTCACCCTCTGTGGTGGTATAATTATGTTCTACTAGAGTAAGCTTCCTACCTAGTAAAGCAAAAGGGATGATCACTAATCCCTCTCGAGGTTGTGCTAAGAGTGGTATAATCACCATCTCAGATGCATCAACATGCTCATGAAAAGGTTTATCCCAAGAGGGAAAATTTCAAATGGGCGCGGTGGTAAGATTTTCCTTCAACATTTCAAATGCCACCTTTTGCACCTCTCCCCAATAGAACTTACTTTTATGTTTGAACAACTCTTCCAAGGGCACAAAAATCTGAGCATATCCCTTGATGAATTTCCTATAGTAATTTGTATGCCCTAGGAACCCGTGCACCGTAATTTGATTGGTAAGATCCTCTAAACCCACTATTAAAAAAAAAAATTTTTGCGGGGTATAATAGTAATCCTTCTTTGCAAATAATGTGTCCCAACAACGTGCCAAAAGGAGTGGCAAAAACACACTTCTTAATATTTAGGGAGATGTTCAGCTTCCTACATCTCTCAAACATCAACCATAGATTGTCACAATGATATTTTACTAATCCATAAACTGTCCAATAATCTAGGTAGACTTGAAAAAACTTGTGATTGAAGTCCTAAAATGTCTAAGCTATAATGTGTGAAAACACAACATGAATGTTCTTCAGTTCAAAAGGCATTACTATATAGGAAACACTTCCCCATTTAGTGGTGAATGTTGTCTTCTCTTGGTCTTACTTTATAATTAAAACTTGGTAATATCCTCGAAAACCCATCTCGTAAATGAATAGATTTCATTCTCAGCCTACTCCTTCTAGGAATTACTCGGTGAAGCAGGATGTGATGAAAGGATCAATTACACATAGTGCATTCAAATAACTATAGTCAATGCAAATCCCTATTAATCCATCCTTTTTATATGATGAACATCGGGCTTACCCAATCAGATTATTCAATGATGTCTATGATCCCAAATGATATCATCTTATCAATCTCCTCCTTAACTTTGACACATAGATTTTGATTCAGCCTGTAAGGTCTTTTTGAATTGAGCAAGAACCATCCTTTAACTTGATTCTCATCTCTCCTAGCGAGGGATGAAATCCTGTAAGTGTTATAATGTGTTTTATAGTTTGTATAATGTTTACTCAAAATTATTATACACCTCTTCCATGGGCGTTAGTAGGGGTCATAATCCATGAATTATGGGGATCCGTTATGTGTGTTTATTAGCTCATGGTTTTGGTACCCATTGTATTGTAAATACACTTTGATATTTTCTTACTGTTTTGCTTATAAATAGCTAAAGATGCAATAGGGTAAAGAAAAAATTGGAAGTACATTATTGTATTGTAAATGGTTAAGTTAATGCAATAAGAGAGAGAAGTTACTGTGTTGGGGTTTTGCTTGAAAGGATTTCCTAGAATAAATCTTTTGTTTTGTCATTTGTTTTCTTTGATTATCTTGAATATTATTTTTAGTTTAGCTTCGTGTTTATTAATTTATCAGATTGATTATATTCATTTGGTATCATAGCAAGGTTTTAGCTTTTATGTGAAGAGTTAGGATTTTCTAAAACCTGTAAAAAAAAAATTTGAGTGGGAGATCTGCGGGTGAATTTTTCAAGTAGAAGAAAATGACAGGAAACACAAGGATCGAAAGTGAAACATTTAATGGCCAAAATTTGGAGTTATGGAAGCTCAAGATGGAAGATATTCTTGTGGATAGAGATCAATGGATTGTTGTGTCTAGAGTCATGCCTATGGGTATGAAGGTAGAGGACTAGGAAAATATCGATAGGAAGGTAAGGAGTTCAATTAGATTGTGTCTATCAGATTTAGTTTTGCTGAATGTGTCAAATGAGAAATCCACTCAGGTGTTATGGGAGAATTTGGGAACTTTGTATCAAAAAAATTCTTTGGTGAACAAACTACTTCTCTTAAAGAAGTTATATTCATTGAGAAATAATGAAGGAGACTCTATTACAGAACATCTAAACATATTTAATACCATGTTAGGTCAATTGATTTATGTCGATATTAAAATGGAAGAAGAGGATAAGTGTATTACTCTTTTGTGTTCTTTACTTGAGTCTTGGGATAATCTAGTTATGGCTATTACTAGTACTACGACAAAATTATTAGTTGAGGATGTAGTTGCGGCCTTACTATCAGAAGAAATGAGGCATAAATCCATTGAGGATTATCAATCCAAGGATTCCTTATATGTAAGAGGTCATACCCAAGAGAAAAGAAAGAAGAGGCAAGGATAGTCAAAGTCATGTAAGTAAATCGAAGACTACAGAAAAAGATAAGAGGAAATGTTGGAACTATGGTAAAACGAGGCATTTCAAGAAAGACTATAGATCTAAGAAGGTAGAAAAGGGTAAGTCCTCTGACGATGGTGGATATTCAGATACAAAACCCTCTAATGAAGACTCGGAGATTTATTTCTGGTGGCTTCCATCTTGCATGCATGTGATAGTTCATGGTTGATTGACTTGGGTGCCTCCTTTCATATGACACCACATAAGGATTGGTTATGTGAATATGAAAAGTGTAATGGAGGTGATGTATATCTAGGAGATAACTCACCGCACTATCATTGGTCATGGGAGAATCGGGAGAGGTTTAAACATGGAAGGATTAAAAACCTCCTAGGTGTTCTGCACATTCCAGGTTTGACCAGAAAACAAATATATGTAACTAAGATGAACGATGTAGGTGTTTAGGTAGCATTTAATAAATATAGTTGCAAGATGGTTTGAGGTACAATGGTATTGGCAAGAGGCATCTATGCTTTGGAAAACTATTTAAGCTTGAGGTAAACATTATTCTTGATGAGTGCAATAGCTTTGTGGTTCTAAAGGAGAAGAAAGCTTCAGATCTAACTCCCACATCAGCTGCAATGAATATAATGTTATGGCATCAAAGGATGGGACACAATGGAGAGGAAGGACTTCATACTTAAAAATTAAAAGGTATGGTTGAAGGAATTTTTGAGTGTCCTTTAGATTTTGATTTTTTTGAGCATTGTGTGTTTGGAAAGAAAAATAGAGTAAAGTTTCCTACGAATGCTACAAGATCAGAAGGAATTCTACATTTGATACATAGTGATGTTTTTGGACCTATAAAAGTTCCATCATTAGGAAAATCCATTTTTTTGTTAGTTTCATAGATGATATCTCAAAAATACACGGGTATATTTTATTCAAAATCAGTCGAGGTTTTCAATAAATTCAAGGAGTTTAAAGCTCTTGTGGAAAATCAGATAGAAAGGAAGATAAAGGTTTTGAGAAGTGACAATGGCGGGGAATATTGCTCTAATGCCTTTGAGAAATTATGTAAAGAGTGTGGAATAGAAAGGAATAATACAACTCCATATACACCACAATAGAATGGAGTTGCAAAAGGATGAACATAATGTTGATGGATAAGTGTAGAAGTATGCTCAGTGGTGCCGGTTTGGATAGAAAATTTTGGGTAGAAGTAGTGGAAACTATGTGCTATTTGGTTAATAGATCACCAACATCTACACTTGAAGGAAAACTCCACAGGAAGCATGGAATGGTAAGAAACCCTCTGTTAGACATTTATGTGTATTTGGTTGTATTTCTTATATGTATATTTTGAAAGAGAAAATAACCAAGTTAGATAATAAATATACTAAGTGCATATTTATTGGATACTCTAATGGTGTAAAAGGATACAAGATTTGGAATCTAGAATCATAGAAGGTTGTTTTTATCCGTAATGTAATTTTTAGAGAGCTTAAGGAAATTCCAAAGCAAGAAGCAAAACTAGAGGAAGATCATGTTAAAATTGAGGAAGATGAATCTGTGTCTGAATTTGATGTGACTACAAAAGATGAACCACAAAGAGAGTTGCAAGGGGAAGATTTATGTGAAGTAGATGACGAACCAGAAGATGTTAAATTGGAAGATCTTATCTTCAGAAGATTAGATCGACTGAGAAGGGAACCTGAGAGGTATAGTCCTCCTGATTTTGGTTCTACTTCTATTTTGTCAGTTTTATCCATTACGATGATGAACCCAAGACTGTGAAGGAGGATTTTGGATCTAATGAAATTAAGTTTTGGAAAAAGGCTATGGAGGAAGAAATGAAGTCCTTATATAAGAATAATACATGGGACTTGGTGAAATTACCTCTTGGAAGAAAACAAGTTGGTTGTAAATGGGTGTTTAAGAAGAAGTATAATGCAGATGGGAAAATAGAAAAGTATAAAGCTCACCTTATGGCAAAGGGTTTCTCTCAAGTGGAGGGACTCGATTTTGGTGAGATATTTTCTTTTTTTGATAAGTTACATTCTAATAGATTTATTTTAGCTATTTTTGTTTCTTTCGATCAAGAAATAGAGCATATGGATGTTAAGACAACATTTTCATATGGTGAGATTGAGGAGGAAATATACATGATGTAGCTAGAAATCTTTAAGATCAAAGGAAAGGAATATTTGGTGTGTAGGCTGAAAAATTCATTATATGGCTTGAAGCAATCACTAAGAATGTGGAACTAGAAATTTGACAAGTATGTGTTGAGACTTGGGCTTGAAAGAAGTAAAGTTGACCCCTATGTTTATTTTAAATAGGAAGGTGAATATTATGTTATCATTATATTGTATGTTGATGACATGTTGTTAATTGGTAATAGTAAGAAATTGGTCAGTCATGTTAAATCTCAACTCTCATCTCATTTTGATATGAAGGATCTCGGTGCTGCAAAATTTATTCTGGGCATGGAAATAAAAGAATTCATGTAAATAGAAAACTAGTGTTAAATCAAAGAAAGTATCTTGAGGTGATATTACAAAGGTTTCAAATGCATGAAAGTAAACCTGTTAGTATTCCTTTTCTTGTTGGTCAAAAGTTGTCTTCTAAACAATGTCCTAAAACTGAAGAAGAAATAGAGGACATGTCTCAGGTACCATATGCTAGTGCAGTTGGTAGTTTGATGTATGTAATGGTTTGTACTAGACCTGATATTGCACATGCAGTGGGAGTAGTGAGAAGATTCATGTCAAATCCTGGAAAGGAACATTGGACTGTGGTAAAGAGAATATTTAGGTACTATGTGGGACATCTAATTATGCAATTTATTATCAGGGAAAACCTGATGAAAGTAAAACATTAGATCTACATGGTTTTGGATTAACTGGGGTGGAGACTTGGATATGCACAAGTCTACCAGTGGTTATGTGTTCAACTTGTTTGGTGGAGTGGTAAGTTGGATGAGTAAATGTCAAACAAGTGTTGTGATATCCACCACAGAGGCTAAGTACATGATAACTACTCATGTAAGTAAAGAATCAATTTGGCTTTGGTGACTGATCTCCATTATTGGGTTCACTAAAAATGATCTAAGAATTGATTGTGATAGTCAAAGTTAAATTTTTCTAGAAAAGAAGCCTGAGGATCATTCAAGAATGAAACGCATTGATGTTCAATACCATTTTGTAAGATAAATGGTGGAGAAGAAGATACTACTAAGTAAGGTGGACATAAAGGATAATGTTGCTAACTCTTTAACTAAGGTTGTGAGTGCTGAGAAATTTTATTGGTGCAGAAAATTGATGGGCTTGAATTCCCTGAGATGCTTGACTATATGGCAGTGTACCCCCCTTTTGCAAAGTATACAACAAGTGGGAGAATGTTAGAATGTGTTGTATATTTTGTATACTGTATACCTGGAGTATTGTACACCTCTTCCATGAGTGCTAGAAGGGGTCATAATCCATGAATTATGGGGAACTATTATGGGAGTTTATTAGCCCATGGTTTTGGTACCCATTGTATTGTAAAACCACTTTGACGGTTTCTTACTATTTTGCTTACAAATAGCTAAAGATGTAATAGGGTAAAACAAAAATTGGAAGTTTGTTATTGTATTGTAAATGGTTAAGTTAATGCAATAAGAAAGAGAAGTTATTGTGTTAGGTTTTTTCTGAAAGGGTTTCCCAAGTTAAATCTTGTGTTTTGTCCTTTTTTTTCTTTGATTATCTTGAATATTCTATTTAGTATAGCTTCTTGTTTATTAGTTTATCAGATTGATTCTCTTCATTAAGTTCATGGTACCCACATGGAAAAAAATCCTTAAAATTACGCAGAAGCTCAATAATCTTTGAAACCTCCTGGTCTATCAGTAGTCCCTAATAATAACTTTCTTTGGTTCTTCCTCCATACCAATGTTAACCTTATTTATCTTCAATGGCTTGTGGTAAATGCATGCTTGCTCATCAGTGCTATCTAACACTTCATTTGTACCTTCTATATGGATAACATCCAATTTCTCAACCTCTTCATCATCTATAAAGTAGACCAAATTTCCTTTCTCCTTCTCCAGGAAGACATGCTCAAGATGTAATTCCTCTTATTCTTCCTCCACAAAGTGTGCCCCTGAACTCTGGTTCACCTAACAACTCTAGAATTTTGTCCTCCACCATGGCACTATCTTCTAAGGTAAGGTAGTTTACTACGTAAAATGCCTCATTCAACGATGGCTTACTACTTTGATATTCAAATGTTTTAACAAGATCTGCCATCAAATCTTGTCATTTCCTATGTAAAACTAGAACTCTAAATGAATATACCATGTGTATGCGCATCTTTATAAGGTGGAATAGAAATTATGCACCTATAAGGAAGGAGGTAAAGCTTCATTCCTCCCATTCAAGTATTCTCACATTCCTAAACATGGCATGAGGCAGATCCCTTCCCATCATAGTCATAAATTTGAGAAGGTGCATTGCTTTAGAGAAACCTAATAGAGAGCGTGATTCTCACTTCACGTCACTATAGAAGATTATCTCGATGTTTCTCCCACTAATGTTTTTTTCCCACACAAAATATAGGTAAGAATATTCCTTCTCTCCACTTGACACTTCCATTAGGTCTCCATAATGCATATAAATACATCAAGGTTGGTTTCCCTAGTGTACCATGGAAACTACCTTCCTCCCAAATGCCTAACTGAGCACTTTCTAACAACTCAAGTATCTATATCTTTCATATGCCTTCAAACCAAATCCTATGACCCATTCCCTAGTTATCATAGACAATGTTGGTTGTATCAATTATGGATTGTGCATCATCCCATTGAATTACCCCTTCCTTCGATGGTTGAAAGAACTCTAGGTCCTTGATGGTGTGCACATATATCTTGTTTAAGTATTCTTCATCCAATGGCTCCACATACGGAAAAAACCATCCATCAGCCAATGGAATGATCATGCGCTCATACTTATTTCTTAAAAAAATGTATCCCTTATTAAAATGCAAGTCAACATTGTTTGCATAGCACTAAGGAACCCACCTAATCTTTGGGAAACTATGAGCCTTAGCAAGCTCTAGGACCTTAAAGTATCTTAGAAACTTTTCCCCTTGAATAGTAATGGATGAATCTTTCAACACCCCTAGAGGCATGGCCTTTGTCTTGTTAGCCATGTATAACACATTCGAAGATGGATGCAATGGGGGCCTCCCCATTTGATTCCATACATCTAGAGTAAGGACATTGACCTTCACTCTTGTGTCAATCAATATATAAATTAGGAGCCACCCATCAACAACTACATTCAGTGTGATCTCCTTATCATAATAAATTTTATGATGAGGTAGGTTAGCATGTAATACTTGTCTCTTACACCTTCCTTCAGCACATGGTACCTTATCCCTCAACCTTTATCCCAACAGAGGAATATTGTTGTCCTACCTCAACATTCAACACACTTCCCTAACCTCATCGATATCTTATTAAGGAACCTCAACACTCTTCTTCTATTCTAACTAGCGTGATTGCTTCGTAAGACATTGGATTTATCATTGCAAAATCCTGATCAACTATATGGTTTCTTGGTACACCTCCTTCTAGTGTGTATGATCAGGATATTTCCTATGTATTAATTCCTCTCTTGTGATAATATTCCTCTTCTTTGGTTCCTCTCAAGATATAGTAGCCTCAAAATGTGTAGTGACCAAAACAGAATCTAGCTTAGAGTTAAACAATACCCTCGGCATCCATTTTGGGTCGGTTATCTTCACACTCACCATCCTCGTGCCTTTTTCCTTCTTCTGATTCTTTCTCATGTGGTCTTACAACTCTAGGCACTCATCATAGTTGTGCTTATTTCCACACCATAAACATTACTACAAGTTTGGACACTCAAAATTTTATTATTTAGTTGATTCACATTTATAACATGTCCCATGGGGAAAATCACCTCTTCCTCCGTGACCATTACAGACTCTAAAGCCTACGTAAAAACCTCTTCCTTGACCTCCTCCATTTGCGTGCCCTTCATAATGACAATCCTCAGCCTTAAGAATGCTCCCCGATACTAGTCTAGAATACACTAAGATCAATGGAATCATGAATTTGGTCTATCAATTGACATTCCTTTGTATCGTGGGTAGTGTATGTGTAAATCTTACAATAGCAGGACACATTCTTATAGATTGCACACTACAAAAATGGGAATCTGCTTGCATAATGATGTCTGTGGTAGATCTCACATCTCATCGACATGGTGCACACCAAATTTCATGGAAAAATTTCCTTTATATTTCCTTATACTTCACAATTTGTGCACCATAAACCACTGTGAGTCTCATGAGCTGAGTTCACAGATAATTTTTCTAACTATTTTGCCATGGCAACAATTTTCTCTTCAATAAATGGGCTAACTTTGGTATCAATGATTCTCACTACCTTAGTGCATAAGGAAGCTCCAAGGCCTTTCTCGGATCTCAAAGGTCTTATGTGAAAGTTCCCTCCTGAAAGATGTGATCAGTCCTCTAATGGACCACTTTGAGCATATTGTGAGAGATGGATATCATATGATAACTTTGATTAGAGAGTCTTAAAATGTGCATCATACTTCCACACAATCTCTACCATAAATTTATGGATATCCTTCAATGCACCGATGATCTTCTATTTGAACTCGGGAATTGGAAAATCTGCCAAGAAGTCATTGTGTAATGTTGTATAATCCACCACTTTGTTGGATGGGTATCATACTTCCAGTACAAGTTGTTTGCGTTCCCCTGCTGATGTAGTTACAAAGTGAATTTCCTTCCTCTTTAGGGTAGTGATTCCCTTTACGCACCATAACAACTCACATTTGTGTACATACTTTGTAGCATCTTCCACACCCTTGTAATCGGGTAAGTGGAGTGACATCTCATAAAACACTTGTTGATGGTGTTTTGGGCCTTGCCCACTAGATCAGAACCTTGACCTCCTCCTAAATTTCCTCCACCACTAGCACCACTAGATCCACTAGCTCCTATCCCTCCAAATCCTCTAGATCCTCCTCCCGTCAGGTAGGGTGCCCGACATAGTTGTACTCTATGTTCCCACTATCACACTAAACTACACACCAAAAATCTAAGATACCGAACCACTCACAGATGTGTTTTCCGTGCCACTTCCATATGTGATACAAAAACTTTGTGAACCCACACCCTTTACAAATGATGTGATAGAAAAATACCTCCAAAATTTGGAAATGTATGCGCGGCCATATATGGGTATAGTTTAAAATGATATCTACACTGAAGCTATCGAAAACAAACACTAATTGAATTAGAAGTAATTGTATCGAGATACTACAAAACTAAGCATTAGGGTTTGGTCACCAGGTTGGCTACGATGCATGCCTATGTCTCTCCTTTCTCCATATAATGAAATATCACTAGAATTCGAGGGGGTTTCTCTCCTATGATTTCCAAGATGGGGGAACACAGACTGTTCAGGTTCCACACCCTCCTTACTAGCCATAAATCCTTCCCATAACATCTGCCTCTATAAGTCCATCACACCACTAACTTCACATTGTCTCACCAAATCCCTTTCTTGAGCTTCATTATAATTGAGTTTCCTCTCCTCTCTCTCTTCCTCTACCACAAGGTCCGCCATCTCCACCACACCAGCTTCCGCACCCAAATCCTAGAGAGAGTTTAGCCAGTCATAGGAATTATTCCAAAATCAATGTGATTATCAAGATCTTGATAGCTAGAGGTATAGCCCACAAGAACGATACTCTTATCTCCCTCGAAACTAAAATTCACCAACATATGGAAAAGAATAAGTTGAGATTGTGTACTCCAATGTGTAACTAGTCAGCACACCTCTCCATTAGTGATCAACACCACGATTTCAAGTGAGATCAGTATCATGTAACCAATAATATTCCTCTTGGGTCTAAACAAAAATTATATAGTACCAACTTGTCCTTGATGTATATGATGAGATCCATTCATACAAATCTACATGGAAACAACATAAAAAATGTCTCATAGATCTTGTGATACAAGTTCTCCTCCACCCATTTATGTGCATCAAACTTAGATCCATTATTGAACCTCTAAGAAAACTCATCCTCCATGATTTTAAGCTAGGTCTTGATGTTATTAAAGGTCAGATGCTCTATCATCACACATCATTCTCACAACATCTTCAAAAGAGGTCCGATGTGATGCCCGCTAAAACAACCCACTTGAGACCCAAGAAACAACCTAGGATTAGTTAAGGAAATTATGGAATAATTTTTTTAAAGAGTCTACTACCAAGTTACAAGGAAACAACTACCACTAATAGATTCTAGAACAATTCAAATTCACTAGAACATACTTTTCCTTTATTAAAAATTATTAGAGGTCACAAGGTCAAAAATTTAGGGTTAGAAGTTTCAATTAGGTTCAGAGGGTAAATAATTAACATAACCACTCTCTAACAGGCTTAGAGTTTCAACTTGATTTCTCTCACACTTAACGCATTCAAAATTTCCCTAAAGAATTTCCATTATATAGTAAATTTCCTCACCTTTCCAATGATATAAATAAGTCCTCCTAACTACTCATAAAACTCATGTTATGGGCCGATGGGCCTTGGGGTGAAAATTTCCCCCAAGAGTGGGCTGTGGGCCCATGGATGAAAAATTACCCAAAAGGGTGAGTTGGCAGTTGCGGGAAGACTTTTTAAATTTTTCCTCTACGCGGGGGAATCTAATTTGTGTCCGTGCCACCGTGGGTCTGCTAGGGACATGTTTCAATCTTAAAGCCAAAGAAGGAATAAAATGAGGGAAGGGCAAGGCAACGAAGGTGTTTAGGGAATTTTTCCAAAGGGGAGGGAAAAAGGGATAAGTTTGACGCATGGGCCGTGCATCCATGGAGATGTTTTTTTCAAGGCAAGGCAGGAGTGTGGGGGCATTGAGAACTTTGAGGAATTTTTCCAAAGGGGAAAAAGGGTAAGTTCCAAAGAAATATCACCACACCTCCACTAAGCCACATGGCAACATCCTATTGGCTAAGGGTTGGCGGGGATGTGGGGAAATTTACAAAAAAATTCCAAAAACTATTTTCATGAAAAGATAAGTTAGAAAAGTTTCGCCCTTCCGCCGTGCCATGTGGTAGCCTCTAATTGGTTGTGGGATAGTGGGGTGGTGGGGGTAATGTTAAAAAATTTCCAATTTTTTTTTTTAAGTCCCAAGGGGAAAATTCGGGCCGCTGGCCTCCTGCCAAGGAAAATTTTCCTAAAATTTTAATGCCAATGACGAAAACTTTAGACAACCATAAATTTTGATAGAAAGCTCAGTTTTGGGAAAACGAGGACTTTATGGAAATATCTCAATGCCCTCTTTACACAAGAATCATTAATTTTAGATTTTGATAAATTTTAAGGGGTCAATTTCATGAAAACGTTCTATAGGCTTTTTAAAAGCAAACTGGTAAATTTTAACTTATAAAATTTTGTTCAATTTGATCTCCTCCTTCACTCAACATGCCAAATAGACATGGAGAATTATTTTGAGAAGGATTTTAGGATGTATTGAAAGGAAATTTTTCTCAATTGATTTCTAATTTGAATTTTTTCGACATTTGACAGAAAAAGACTACAAAATAACTATAAAATTTTTGGTCCCGATTTTACAATGTTTTAAATTATTTCCTTAAGTTTTTTTGTCAAATTGAGTTCATTGATATCATAGCATGCTAAATTTTAATGTTTCAATGTCGATTTTTGTTTGCACACTTGAACTGTGCATTTTATATGAATTATTTGATTTTAAATTTAAAACATAGGTCAATTTCTAAAGGATTTGTTTATCATTTTAAGAAAAAAAGATTAAACTATCTCTTTTGCCATGCAATGAAACATTGAACTTATTCCATGCTAGCCTTAAATGTTTTTCCTTCTTCAATAAACATTAAATTAAGAATGCGAGCTTTCTAATTTTTCCCAAATCATGTATTTTAAACAAGGCGAGAATAATACAATTTTTTCTCACATGTTTCTTCCTTTTCCACTTTCCAAACAAGGAATTTCAAATACATAATTTAAATATAAAAATTCCATTATGAACAAGGTAAGACAACTTCCATTAATTCAATGAATCTTTTACAACTCCTTTTATATATATATTTTCAAATACAACATATAAAATACATGTCTTTCTTTTCTAATAATAAAAAAGCAGTATAAATATCTTTCACATTTAGAATAAAGAACTTTCATAACCAATTACAAACATCTTTTCTTCACAAAATATATTACAATTTCATCCACTTCAAAGTGGGAAAGGTTACAAAATAATTCTCTTAAGGGATTGTCAAAACTGTCTTCTTTTCTTAGCTCCAGGATAACAACATGAAGATCCTCCATTTTCAATTTTTATAAAAAAATGGTAGGGGAAAGGCAACACTCTCCACCTAACCAAGACATCCAATGAAGAGGAGAATCCATCATTCTTCATTGGCCCCCAAACCCCAACCAAAATGCAATAAGAAATGTGATTCAACTCATGGCAACAACAAAGCTTCCACAAAACATACATCAATCTTTCAAAATGCACATTTCAAAATTGAAAACATAGTCCAAACAAAACAACGGTTTGCAATTGCATTGAAACAATAAAATAGAACTCAGCTTCATCATGCAAGACAAAGGAGCAAGAGCTATGGGGAAGCTGCTTATGCCTCCCAATGGGAAATGGGAATCCACCTATAACAAACTGCCAATATAAATCATCTCACATATCCTTATGCCCCCACAATACTTCCTTATTCCCCCACGAGTTCTTTATGCCCCCAAAACGTAAGAAATGCAAGATATTTCTTTTACAAGGTGGATCACAATCCAAAAATCCCTCCACAAGAATTATGATGCCACTGGCATTCCCTTATGGCCCCCACATGAATTCCCCATAGCCTTCTCCTACACCATTACTATGGTAGTCTACCCAAACAACCAATAAACACACAAAACATTCACCATTCACACATACAAAAAAAAGAAAGAATAGCATAAAAGAAGAGCTAAGCTGCTACCTCTCCATGGTCGATTTGGTTCCAACACATCAAGATTTCAATGTCAAAAACACTATCCCAAAATTAGAAACCAACAAGCATGCAAAGTTTTCTAATATCCTTCCAAAATCAAGAGATCGAATCAACAAAAAAATTCACCCCAAGGAAGCATGCAAAATGTTTCAACAACCCAAAACAAGGAAAAGAGTTCAAATTTTATAGAAGAGGGAAGAGGAGAGGATGAGGTGGATCTATGTAGGATGCCACATCACACATCCTCAACTTCAACACAAAATTCAAATTTCATTCTCCAATGCACACTTAAGAGGTGGGTGAATAATATGACAAAAAAACTTACACACTCCAAGAAGCCCACGCACCAAAGGACTAAATTAAATAAAATGTAAGAAGAGTGCAATTAAAACATGCAACTTGATTTATAAAAAATGCATTAAAAAGGTCTAAAATCAACCCTCCAACCATAGGTATGGGACAAGTTCTACTTGTCCCATAAGCCTCCAAAACAACCTCCAATGACAAATTCGAATTTCCAAGGAGGTGGAGTGTTTCATACTCCAAAATATGACTTACACAACTCTTACACATACTTACACATCACTTACATATTTAATACAAAATACAACAACTTATATAATTAATTTCTTATGTCTCAATTTAATTAATTAAATTTTAACCATATGTTTTCTCACATTAATCTACCACAATTAAAAGAATAAAGAAAGGGGGTAAATGCATCACAAATAAACACATGCAAACAATAATAAAAAGAAACCACATTAATATAATACAAAACCCTCCTTGGTCACATTCAAAGGTAATCCCCCATGGGAATCCCTAGAACAACAACACGCACATACACAAAACATTTTTCCATGGTGACCTTGTTAAATTCATCTAGAATTCCAATGTGGTTGGTCTCCAATCCCCCAATGTTTGTTGTTATATTTTAACCTGCAAAAACATAAATACCTCCTCCGACCTTGTGGCCACATTAGAACATCCAACATGATATAAATAAAATCACAAAATCATCTATACATATGAATCACAACAACATCAACGAAATAAACAATATCACTTAAAATTATAGCAACTATATCATCATCATATAATGTCCATTTTTAGATCTACTCACAATATACAAAAATCACATGTCTAAACAACATTCATAATATTTCCATGTCAAATAGTATATCATCATTCACATATTACGTGTCTCTAATAATCATCATGCATCATAACTAACTCAAGATCAACAATAATCCATGGTCCAACCTCTAATATCATACTAAATCAAAACTATAATAATGTCCATAATGTAATCAATAGTATCAAGATCAGTATCAAAAGGTGTCAAAGGGAAGTGGGTACTACATCCCCTCCCTTAGACTCGACTTCCTCCTGGAAGTCATTGGAAAAAATGTGGAAAATGAACTCGTAATAAGGTAGCATCCTCCCATGTAGCTGTAGTCTCATCATATATGTCCCACTACACCGAACTTGATCAACCTCTCTGCCTCGAAGGCCTAGGGTCCTACGATCTAGGATGCAAATGGGCTCCACCATCACCTTCCCATGATCCTACACCTATAATGATGTCTAATCTAACACATGAGAAGGATCTGCAATATATCTCCTAAGAATTGAAACATGAAACACATCATGTATGTGAGACAAGCTAGGTGGAAATGCTAGATGGTAGGCCAAAGGGATGATATGCTCCAAGATCTCAAAAGGACCCATGAATCTAGGAGCTAACTTAGAACCTTTTCCATAATGGATAGGGATCTTGTGTGGCCTAACATGAAGGAACACCTTCATGCCCACATCAAAAATATAGTCGATCCTATGTTGATCTACATACTTCTTTTGTACATTCTATGCCTCCCGCATGATCTCGCCTAATCAACACCACTCTACCGCTCTATGTCCTATAGAAGAGTTGGTTGAATAGATACTTTGTCCTCTAACCTATCCCAACTAAGAGGTTTCATGCACTCTATACCATACAAATACTGAAAACGATCCATACCTATGGAACTTTGAAAACTTTTATTTTAGGGAAAATGCACCAAAATACAGTGTACTCCACCCATTTAGATCGCTGATCCATCACATACATCATGATCATGTCCTCTAAAATCTAATTCACCCACTTAGTCTATCCATTTGTCTTGGGGTGATACGTTGTGCTGAATTTGATTCTCGTCCCGAGGGCATACCTTGTATGGTAGACCCGAAATGGTAAGTGTACAAAGGATTGTGGTCATAAATGATCTTCCAAAAATCCGTGCAACCTAAAAATATCATTCAAATATAGCCATGCCACTGCTCTAGCTTTATAATTGGTCTTCACCAGAGAAAAGTGAGCCACTTTTGTTAATTTATCAACCATGACCATAATGGCATTATGGTGATATCTCGACATCGGTAGCCCAACAATGAAATCCATGGAAATGGCGTCCCACTTCCATTACGTATAGCATGGGGATAAAAGCTGCTAGTTAGATTCGATGTTTGGCCTTAACTCTCTAACACTCTAAACATCATGACACGAAATGGGCCACATATCTATGAAGTCCTCTCCAATGATACAACTGTCTCAAGGTGGTGTGCATCTTCTTCACCCTAGGATGGGCTGAATAGGGTGCACAATGTTCCTCTACCAAGATTTCCTACCTCAAGCCTCCATCTTTGGGAACATAAATTTGGCCTTTGTGCCTGAGAAGAAAATTTTCCTCTAAAGAAAAACCCTAAAACTTACCTCGAGGCGGTCTCGAGACTTGATCTCTTCTCGAAGTGCAATGTAGAAGCTGTCAAGAGGAAGCTGTTGAAGAATTATACACCATAAATCTTTTCTCACCGAGGTGGATATAGCCACATGTCTCTGTCTACTAAGAGCATCTGCTACCACATTCTCCTTCCCCTTTACATTCTCAATCTCCATATCATACTCACAAAACAACTCCATCCAATACCACTGACAAGCATTGAGATTAGGCTACATGAAGAGGTGGTGAAGACTCAAGTGATCTATCCTGAGTGTGAATCTCCTACCAAGAAGAAAGTGTCTCCATCGAACCAAAGCATGCACAACTACCACAAGCTCAAGATCATGAGTCAAATAATTAAGCTCGTAATCTTTGAGTTTGCGAGACTCAAAAGCCACTACTCTACCCTCCTACATCAACACACCTCCAATCCTTGCTAAAGAAGCATCCGTGCAAATGAAAAACTCACCCTGAGGATCCGATACTACAAGAATAGGTGTTGTAGTGAGGAATTCCTTCAGTGTACTGAAGGTCTTCTCACATTTTTCTAACCAAAAAAACTTCTTCCCTTTCCTTTGAAGGGAAGTGATGGGGTGTGCAATCCAAGAGAAGTCCTAAACAAATCTCCGATAGTATCCTGTTAATTCTATGAAGCTACGCACCTCGGTCACTATAGTGGTTGATGTCTAATCAATAATAGCTCTAATCTTGGAAGGATCAATAGTGATACCTTCCCCATAAATGATGTGACCCAAATACTGTACCTCTTTCTAAAAGAATACACTCTTCTCCAAGTTCCCGTAAATATTCTACTCACAAAGACACTAAAGAACCGGAGAAGGTGCCCTCATGCTCCTCATGAATACTTGAGTAAATCAAAATTTCATCTAGGAAGATGAGCACGAAGTGATCTAAGAAGGTCATGAATACCCCATTCATCAACTCATAAACACTGCGCAAGGGCATTAGTCACACCAAAAGGCACCACTGCGAACTCATAGTGCCCATATCTTGTACAAAAAGTGGTCTTATGAATATCCACCTCAGAAATCCTCAGCTAATGGTAACCTGACTTAAGATCAATCTTAGAGAAAGTTTTTGGCTCCCTTCATCGATCAAACAAGTCATAAATGTGTGGAAGGGGATAATGATTCTTGATCGTTACCTTGTTCAAATTTGTGTAATCAATACACAAGCGCAAAGATCTATTCTTCTTCACAACAATCACTTTGGTGCACCCTGTGGGATACACTAGGATGGATAAGGAATTTCTCAAAATTCCCTCAAGTTATAACTTGAGCTCACAGAGCTCTGGGGTGGTCATCTGATAAGGTTCTTGTGAGATAAGCTCTACTCCAGGAACTAGATCTATATGAAAATCAATCTCACATGGGGGTGGTAACCTTGGTAGCTCCCCTGGAAAGACATCTGTAAACTCTCTCAAAATGGGGTGATCATCTAGCGATGGTCCACTAGACCCATCTTTTGATCTGTCATTGACTATAACAACATACATCTGACAACCCCGTCGCACACACTACTTAAGCTACATAGTGGAGATGTTGTGAATAGAAATTGGCCTCTTGACCCCTGAAATCACCGACTCACTCTCAAATCATCTCGCACAAGATATAGTCTTGTGGTAATAATCCATCCTCGGCCCTATGTGAAAATAACCAATCCATACCCAAAATAACTCCATACGATCCCAAAGGAAGAATATGGAGATCTGAGGTAGTGGTGAAAGGTCCCAAATCCACTACACACTCCTTAACTAAGGAGTCTACAGAGACATCTTGGCTCCAAAGCCATCTTGACATCCCAACTATGACCCCGCCTAGCTACCACCTGCACTGTATCACTCTGTTAAAGATGGTGCAATGATAGAATGAGAAGAACCTAAATCAAACAATACAAAGGTAGGTATACCACCAATGCTACATGTGGTCTCAATGATTGTACTCTAATGCTCAGCCCGGCGGTTGTCATCTGCTACATAAATTTTGTGGTTGTGTCCCATGTCACACATAGTCGGCTCGAGATCTATGTCTTACCCTTGTTATTAGGGTTATGTGGATAGTCTCTCCAAAATGTCCAGGTAACACCACAACCAATACATCCTCCTTATTGTCCCTAATGAGTAGCACCTCTAGTAGGTTCCCTGGAAGTCTATGGTGTGGATCCCGATGATCTAGTTACGATCTGCTGAGGTCTCTACTTTGGAAAGCTCTCGTTGATTGAGCTCTAGGTCTGCCCTATGTCCCGATGGGACCCCAGGAGGAGGCCCTATACTCCAACCTCTCTATGCATCAGCTCTCTATGGAGGTCTATGAGGTGGGTGGGACTACTGCTGCATCGCTACTGTGGTCTAAATGATGACCGTGCTAAACCCCTTTCACAATGAGGAAGGGGCATCAACCCCTTGATCTATTGTCCTACATCTTTTATATGTGGCTCGGACTCGAGTCTCTAGCCTATCGGGTCTTCCCTTGATTCTCCTCTGCTATATAGGACTTCTCGATGACCTCGGCTAATGTCCGTGGATAATGGATTTGCACTATCCCTCCAATGTCTAGATTCGGGCCTCGAGATGAGCCTGTGAATCCACACCTACTCATCCTACATGTACTCAAAATTTTGGAGTAGGTCTAAAAATATACTCTCATACTCTACTACTAAAACAGATGCCTGTCAAAGGTCATGGAACTCATCGATCCTCTGTTGTATGAACCTCCATGATAAATATCTACTCCTAGATCTCTCCTTAAATAGCTCCCAGGTCACTATCTTAGAATCAACATGGAGCTTCTACTCCTATGTCCTCCACCATACTCTGCTCCATCCTCAGTAGATGGATCATAACACAAGATTTCGTGTCGCTGTAGAACAAGAAAAATCTTGAAGTAACCGCTCAAGCTCACTAGCTGTGCCTCTACTGGAATCCACCTATGTCATTAGAATAATGTGATGGTTGAAACTTTTAGATCTCCCCGATGTGATGCGTAGCTGTGGTCTTACAACCTCTAGCTCCCTCTACACACTCATCCCTAAGCCTAGGGCTCGAGACCTCTCTCTATGCTCGAAACTTGGTCACCCTGTCCCATCGTGTGGTGACTCTACCCGACCGACTCTGCATGGGAGTTATATCCTCTATGCTCCTTGCCGTGTCAAGGAGATACCTAACCCTTAATGGAAGGGGCTCTCTCATGTCGGCTGAATGTCCTCCTCCTAATCCTCCTGGGTAAAGCGAAATTAACATCCCAAGAGTCTACAAAATATAGGGTAGCATCGCTGCTACACCCGATCTGGTGGTGGTGGTAGTAAGGATGATTCTATGTGAAAATTTACCTCATCCCATTTTCACCTCCTGCACAAACCAAGGTGAGAGTTAGTTCATTTTTCTAAGTTTTATTCAATTTCCATGTTTACTAAATATATGCAATTTCTAAAATAAGTTGTTTTCTAGATTTAAAAGTGTGCTAGGTTTAAGTTTCATGTCTCAAGTTTTATAGTGTGCCCATGGTCCAAGCTTTTGAACCAGCGCTCGATATCAAGTGTGATGCCCACTAAAATAACCCACTTGAGACATAAGAAACTACCTAGGATTAGTTAGGAAAATTATGGAATAATTTTTTTAAAGAGTCTACTACTGTGTTATAAGGCAACAACCGCCACTAATGATTCTAGAACAATTGAAATTCACTAGAACATAATTTTCTGTACTAACAATTATTTGAGGTCACAAGGTCCAAAATTTAGGGTTAGAAGTTTCAATTAGGTTCAAGAGGTAAATAATCACCATAGCCACTCTCTAACAAGATTAGAGTTTCAACTTGATTTTTCTCACACGTAACACATTCAAAATTTCCCTGAATCATTCCCATTTTATAATAAATTTCCTCACCTTTCCAATGATATAAATAATTCCTCCTAGCTCCTCATAAAATTCAAGTTATGGGTCGGTAGGGATGGGGGTGAAAATTTTCCACCAAGAGCAGCCGCAAGCCCAGTGGATGAAAAATTGCCCAAAAGGGTGAGTTGGCAGGTTGTGGGGAGACTTTGCAAATTTTTCCCGCATGGGGGAATCAAATTTACACGCATACCCTCGTGGGTCCCCTAGGAAATGTGTCAAGCTCCAAGCCAAAGCGGGAAGAAAATGAGGGAAGGGTGGGGTGGCAGAGGTGTTTAGGGAATTTTTCCAAAAAGGAGGGGAAGAAGGATAAGTTTGATGCATAGGATCGCGCATCCACGGAGATGTTTTTTTCAAGGAAAGGAAAGAGTGCGAGGTCACGGGAAGTTTGAGGAATTTTCCCAAAGGGGAAAAAGGGTAAGTTCCAAAGAAATATCCCCACACCTCCACCGAGCCAGTGTGACGCATCCTATTGGCTAAGGGGGTTG
The DNA here is from genome assembly GCA_018340775.1 of Taxus wallichiana var. yunnanensis. NCBI lineage: Eukaryota > Viridiplantae > Streptophyta > Pinopsida > Cupressales > Taxaceae > Taxus > Taxus wallichiana. The sequence goes on from CM031240.1 coordinate 570,082,753, forward strand.
GCACGGATGTGGGGAAATTTACAAAATAAATCCAAAAAGTATTTTCGTGAAAAGATAAGTTAGAAAGTTTTCCCCTCCGCCGTGCCACATGGAAGCCTCTCGATGGGCTACGGGGTGGCAGGGAAATGTTTAAAAGTTTTTCAAAAATTTTATTAAGTCCCAAGGAAAAAATTCAGAGTGTGGGCTGCTTTAAGAAAAAATTTCCCAAAATTTTAATGCCGGTGAAGAAAACTTCAAAGTACCATAACTTTTGATAGAAAGCTCAGCTTTGATAAAACAGGACTTTCTAGAAATATCTCGATGCCATCCTTGCAAAAAAACATTAATTTAAGATTTTGATAAAGTTTAAGGGGTCAATTTCATGAAAACATTCTATAGGAATTCTAAAAGCAAACCGGTAAATTTTAACTTATTAATTTTTTTCAATTTGATCTCCTCCTTCACTTAACATGCCAAATAGACATGGAGAATTATTCTAAGGAGAAGGATTTTAGGATGTATTGAAAGGGATTTTTTCTTAATTTATTTCCAATTTGAATATTTTAACATTTGATGAAAAAGACTACAAAATAACTGTGAAATGTTTGGGTCTGATTTTGTAATGTTTTAAATTATTTCCTTAAGTGTTTTTGTCAAATTGAGTTCATTGATATCATAGCATGCTAAATTTTAATGTTTCAATGTTGATATTTGTTTGCTAAATTTAAAACAAAGGTCAATCTCTAAAGGTCATGTTTATCATTTTCAAAAATAGAGATTAAACTATCTCTTTTGCCATGCAATGAAACATTGAATTCATTCCATGCTAGCCTTAAATGTTTTTCCTTCTTCAATCAAACATTAAAATAAGAATGCATTTTCTATCCTTTCCAAAATCATATATTTTAAACAAGGTAGAATAATACAATTTCTTCTCACGTGTTTCTTCCTTTTCCACTTTCCAAATAGGGAATTTCAAATACAGAATTTAAATATAACAATGCCATTCTGAACAAGGTAATACAACTTCCATTAATTCAATGAATCTTTTACAACTCCTTTCATATATATATTTTCAAATCAACATATAAAATACATGTCTTTTTTTTTCTAAAAAAGAAGCAAGAGTATAAATATCTTTCTTATTTCTAATATACAACTTTTATAACCAATTACAAACATTTTTTCTTCACAAAATATGTTACAATTTCATCCACTTCAAAGTGGGAAAGGTTACAAAACAATTCTCTTAAGGGATCTGTAAAAGCGTCTTCTTTTCTCAGCTCTAGGACAGCAACATGAAAATCCTCCATTTAAAATTTTGATAACAACAAAGGTAGGGGAAAGGCAACACTCTCCACCCAACCAAGGCATCCAATGAAGAGGAGAATCCATCCTTCTTCATTAGCCCTCGAGCCCCAACCACAATGAAATAAGAAACATGATTCAACTCATGGAAACAACAAGCTTCCAAAAAACATACACACAACAATATTTCAACATGCACATTTCAATATTAAAAACAAAGTCCAAATAAAACATCGTTTACAAATGCATTGAAACAATAAAATGGAACTCAGGTTTCATCATGCAAGCCAAAAGAGAAAGAGCTATGGGGGAAGCTACTTATGCCTTCCAATGGTAAATGGGAATCCACTTGTAATAAAGCGCCAATATAAATCATCTCACATATCCTTATGCCCCCTGTAATCCCTCATCCGCCCCCACATATTTCCTTATGCCCCCACAAAGTACAAAATGCAAGCTATTTCTTTTCCAAGGTGGATTCCAATCTCAAACACCCTCCACAAGAATTATGATGCTACTGGCATTCCCTTATGCCCACCACATGAATTTCCCATAGTCTTCTCCTATATCATTCCTATGGTATTTTACCCAAGCAGAAAATAAACACAAAAAAAATCACCATTCACACATACACAAAAGGAAATAACAACATAAAAGAAGAGCTAAGAAGATCCTACCTCTCCATGGTAGATTTCGTTCGAACACATCAAGATTTCAATGTCAAAAACACAGTCCCAAAATCAACAACCAACAAGCATGCAAAGTTCTCCAATATCCTTCCAAAAGTAAGAGCTCCAATCAACAAGAAAATTCACCCCTAGGAAGAATGCAAAATGTTTCAACAACCCAAAACAAGGCAATGAGTTCAAATTTTATAGAAGAGGGAAGAGGAGAGGATGAGGTGGATCCATGTAGTATGCCACATCACACATCCTCAACTTCAACATAAAAGTCAAATTTCATTCTCCAATGCACAATTAAGAGGTGGGTAAATAATACGACAAATAAACTTACACACTCCAAAAATCCCACACCCCAAAGGACTGGATTAAATAAAATGTAATAATATTGCAATTAAAACATGCAACTTGATTTATAAAAATGCATTAAAAAGGTCTTAAATCAACCCTCCAACCATAGGTATGGTTGGTAAATTAAATTAAGAGGTATGGGACAAGTTTTACTTGTCCCACAAGTCTCCAAAAATAACCTCCAAGGACAAATTCGAATTTCCAAGGAGGTGGAGTGCTTCATCCTCCAAAATTTTACTTACACAACTCTTACACATACTTACACATCACTCACATATTTAATACAAAATCCAACAACTTCTATATTTACTTTCTTATGTCTCAATTTAATTAATTAAATTTTACCCATATGTTTTCTCACATTAATCTAACACAATTAAAAGAATAAAGAAAGGGGTAAATATATCACAAATAAACACATGCAAACAATATTAAAAAGAAACCACATTAATAAAATACATAAAACCCTTGGTCACATTCAAAGGTAATCCCCCATGGGAGTCCCTAAAACAATAACACACACACACACATAAAACATGTTTTCATGGTGACCTTGTTGAATTCATCTAGAATTCCAATGTTGTTGGTCTCCAATCCTCTGATGTTTTTTGTGATATTTTAACCTGGAAAAACACAAATACCTCCTTCGGCCTCATGGCCATATCAGAACATCCAACATGATATAAATAAAATCACAAAATCATCTATTTATACAAATCACAACAACATCAAGGCAATCAACAATATCACTTAAAATTATATCAACAACTATATCATCATCGTATAATTTCCATTTTCTAGATCTACTCACAATATCCAAAAATCACATGTCTGAACAACAATCATAATATATCCACGTCAAATAGTATATCATCATCCACATATGAAGTATCTCTAATAATCATCATGCATCATAACTAACTCAAGATCAACAATAATCCATGGTCCAACCTCTAACATCATACTAAATCAAAACTATAATAATTTCCATAATGTGATCAATAGTATCAAGATCGGTATCAAAAGGTGTCAAAGGGAATTGGGCACTACATCCCGACAATGGAGGCAAAATGTAGTCTCGTTTACCTCTATCCTATAATATTTCTCTTAACCTTGAATGCATCAAACTATGACCCAATATGCATTGGGTGCTCACCAAGTCACGGGTGGGTGTCGAGCCCCTGCTTATGTGATCCTAGTGAGAATATTTTTCCATTAATTGAGGAAAGGTGTGCAGAATGAGAACACATACATTTAATCTAATATAGAGGTAGTAGATCTAGTTCTAAGTATAAATTCTCCATGAGATAAGAACAAACATCACAACAACATAAAAAATAGATCTAAACCATAAATAACATGAAAATACACTAAAGTTTATTCCATAGACAAATATATAAAACAGAGCTCCATATATTGATTAAATTTGTTTATAGTAGCCATATTACATCAAAAAATTTCATCTCAAACCATAATTATCTTGAAATAATATTCCAACCTTAACAAACTACTCTTAATAGGGATCCTAGCTATGATTTCCCATTACAACACTTGTTCAGACCCAAGCACATAAATCTATGCTTAGTAACAACATTCTTGTAGCACTTCATTGCCTCTCTAGTTCTCTTTTATTTAAGACCTAAACACTTAAATAAATAGAATCTAGATTCACCACCATAGCTTCACCCATGAGTATGTCATATTCCAAATGGAAGTGTGGTCCTCCATGATTGATTGAGTTTTTATGCTAGCTTGAAAAGGCCTTCTCTAGCTGCAATGATCCTCCTAGAAATATTCCCTTCTTGGAATATTATTTTCTTGATGTCCAAGGCTCCATGATGGCACATTATCGATTCATCATGCCTACTCAAGGCCCTAACATGTTTCTCTTGTGATACCACCTTCGAAATGTAGCTAAGTCCCCAAACCCTCTTCTACCTCCACCTATCAACCTTTTCTCCCATGAGACTTTTCTTGAGCACCTTCTTACTTGTTTACCTTATGTGTGCACATTCCTTTTGTATTGGGAATTAGTCAATTCAGGGCCCAATAGATAGAAACAAGTAAACATAGAAAAAGACAAGGGAAACATATATTGATACCCTCAAAGTTTGTTAATGACTGTATAATATGTAATCATCTTAACATAAATTCCCGATAACTAGTTTTCACAGAGAAAAACCTTCATCATGACCAATCATTTTTCCTGGTTCGCAATGCCACCATGAACTCCCACCAAAAAAATCCTCCCCAAGGACCTTCCTCAAATTTTCCACCCTCTTCCTTAGATTCCCCGTCTCTTTTTTTTATGCCTCCATATATAAATAATCTTATCTTCTTAGGGTTTTAGGGAATATTCCTCATATACCTAGACTAATTGTCACTACTTCTAACTTCTTTGGGCTGCCATGAAATAAAAACAACTACTCTCAAATGGCTACCGGATGTGCCAATTGCCACCATGTCTTGTGTACGTCATTTGATGACATAGCTAGATATTTTCCAAGTCATATCACATTTAACACTTAAATTTTATTCCACATCGAATAATCATGTTGTGGCCATAAACATTAATGTGATGATACATTCACGAGTTATATGGGTAGTTAATCCTTCTCCGATAACACACTCCTCATAAACAATTTAATATTTATAATATCTACACGTACTCAAAAAATCGAAATTTGATATGGCATTAATACTTGAATAATTTATTTTCCACGTCAATACAATTGTCATACCTAATTAAGTGCTCCATCAACTTATTTCCTTCGTCACCTATAAAGTTCAAACTTTTCTCTAGATTTTTCATAATTATTTCTTTTCGCTTTCTAATTTTCTTCAAAATTCTCAACAAATTGCTTCATCTTTTCTTAGTGTGAATCCTTGAGGGAAGATTTGTCCCATATGTGTTATTTTTTTCAATTCTCAAGGCCCAATGAGGCCCTAATCCACCAAGTTTTCACCATCCCGAATGCCAGGGAAAATCCCCAAGATTTCCTTCACCAACCTTACTTGGTAATGTGTTTCATAAACCACCTGGCTGAAATGTTTCCCTCTTTCCCCATTTTTAGACTCTCCATTTTCATCTAGTCCACCCATAGTTTTGAATGAATCCCGAGGCCTTAAGGAAACATTGGTATCACCATTTCCGTCATGTCTAAGGAAACCATTGGCACATGATAAAAGCATACTATGACCCCTCTCTTTTGGAAACAAATCTCTAGTTCTTCACTCAATATCGGTAGAAAAATGATCAAGGTCTATCATCAAGTGGTCAAGTGAGTGGATTAGCGGAGCACCTTGCTTTACTCTAGAGTCGCCATGGAGGATGGTCGAGGGTTTGATTGGGTTATAGATGGTTTTGTCTCGGGAGATACATTATCTCCTAGTTATCTCAAGTAGTGGAGTGATGCCCATTTTAGAGGCCCACCCACCAATGTCCGGCCTCCCAATTCTTACAACAAAGGTGGGTTGGATTTTCTGAATTGGAAAATACACCCGAGTGGAGGAGGGAGTTAGAGGACATTATGAATAGGCCAAGGGTGAGCATATTTTTGCTACATGAGAAAGTTATGTCAAAGGGCTTGACAAGGCCTATCCAATTTATGTTCGGTGTTGTGGAACATGATGACTTCATTCGGTAGCAAAACCATCTCATGAAAGGTGTCCCTTGTGTGCGTGTACGAAGAAATGGAAATCCAAAATTACTACTACTATAATATGTATCTATTAAATCTATTTTTACCATTTTTCTCATATATACTACACATCAAAGGGTTAGGGCCCCATAAATACAGCCCTCATTTTGTTACTATAAATGTTTCTTTGGACTGTTCCTTTGTGTATGTATAACTATTATTCATCTTCAAACATACTTTCACATTTTCTTGTTTTCCTATCTTAAGCAGTAGGAACATCCTTGAAGCAAAAAATTCCATTTGACCTTCATTTCTTAATGCATCACACTTAAATGCATAGATCATGGGAAAGAGAAAAAAGTTCTCATCTCTCTTCTCATCCTTACAAAGTAGTTAAAATTTTACCTTTGTTCTTATCCATTATCAATTTCAAGTTAGCAAGTTAGGTCTAGAACAAAATTTATTAATCCCAAACAAAAGTAAGCTGGGCCCCGTGTCTAGAGAGATGTAACTTATTTTAAATGACAAAATAAACACTTCTCAAAATCGAGAAGAAGCTTCCTATGGACTATTCCTAGATGTGACCCAGAGTAGAAAATATTTGTTCCACTTTTTATGATGGGGGTACAAATGACTCGTTGTTCTAAGGGAACTCTGTAATTTACTTAGCAACTTATGTCACATAGTTCCAGGAACATCCAACCTCTGGGATTTGGGGTTGAATTACATTTTTTACCTTTACACTTTGGCCAAGCACACCTAAAATCCTAACATTATATTACTAAATCAGCCTATAATATACCAAAACATTTCATGGACTACCCATGGTGATAGTAGAATTGCTTGCACACTCTTACATCCTTCTCCAATACTTATGATATCCTAAGGAATAGATATTGGAGTAAGTCCCATATTGATCCATCTCCTTTGAGAATTTTTTTAATAAAGACAAAAATGATCAAAATAGGGACATATATATTTGGGTACCAATATTGGCTCCATCTTGGGGATAGACTCCCCCTGTGGGTGGTGAAATAATGTTAGAAATAATGTTGGAAGAAGGATATCATTCACATATCCATTGGGCAAGATTCGAGAGAATGATTTTGAAAAATGCAAGTCACAATTAAGAGAGCAATAAACAACAACCAAAACACCAAAAAAACTCTAAAAGAACAAATCAAACCACTATTCACTATAGAATCAAGCCATTTGGGTCCGAGGACCGAAAAATTCAAGCACAAACCCATTGGGATCCCATATGATGCAACTTTGTTTCATCTAAATTCAAATGTTAGTGTTCCCACTCTTAGAGGAAATAATCACAACTACATCAACTAGAACACACATCACCAATTGATCACCATCATCTAAGAACACCTTATCTTGCAAAAATAGGTGTATGTTTACATTTAAGTCTATAAATCCTCTTTACTGCAGGAACACCCTAATCATACACAGTTATATTTCCACCACACACCTCACAATACATCAATTCAATGACCTGCATGTGTTCCTCAAGGTGTTTGATGAACCACTCTTATTCCAAAGTAGAAAATTTCCATCCAACCAACTCTTAATTAAACCCAATATATGCATCAAGACAATGGTCAACATACAAACCTCTATTTGTATCTGTCATACCTATTTATGAACATAAATTATCTATTTCTATTACATTTTCCTTGAAAAATGGGGAATTGGCACCAATATCCCTAAAAATTTCAATCTCAATGTAAAAAATGAAGAACCGAACTATATCCCTTTCTTCATAAGCATCTAAGCATCAACATCTTTAGAGATTAAGATCAAATCACTTATCTTAAGTATTTCATTGACTAACACTATGTTACAACACCATTATGTAAAGCATCCTCCCTCTTAACCAAGGTCATTACACCATTTTCAAGAGATTTCAGGGATATCAACTTATCAACATTCCGGCTTCCCTGGAAACTCACACAAGAGTCTAATATTTCTCTCATGTTCCACTATTATATCAATAAAAACACACAATTTTTCCATTGATATAATAGCGGAACATGAGATAAATCTATGTCTAAAACAAATAAATTAAAACCTTAAGATAGTTATAGGCATACTTTAGAGGGAACATCCCAAAACACATAATCTAATCGAGAATGTATAAGGTTGGTATAAGACATCCTACCGTACTACTTTAGGGACATATGTGATTGATCCTTTTCCTTAATGCCCAATATTTCATCATCAATGTTAGGTACATTTTATTAAACACAAGAAGCATGGGGCATACAAAATATGTTACACCACTCACAAGCATAATCAACTTGATCACTTTGATTAACAAAATCATCCAATGGTACCTTAACAATTGACACTTGTCCTTTCGTGTCATTTTCTTGATTCTAAAACACATGAACATTCTTCCTTCCCCGAATGTAAGGTTTTTTCATTTTATTCACCTTGGCTACCATTTCTATCCATGAATGAATAGATCTCTGAGGTAAATAATTAAACCATTCTCTATCATCTCCTTGCAGTATTTACACAAATAGCCTCATAAAAATATCTTCATATCTCACCTGGTATTCATGCATCACTCCCTCAAACATGGAAAGGTGTTGTTCCACAGGGGTATTATAATATCCTTGAAATATGGGTAATTGGAGCCTGATCCCAGCTGGGATCTGATGAGGGTATCCACATATTTTCTCAAAATTCAAGGGTTTGAATAAATGTGGTCTAAAATGATATTTAGAAGGATAAAAACCCTCATTAGCCTCATAGATACCCATACGACATCTCAAAAGAAACTACATCTTAAAAATACACCCTTACTATGTAGGAAAGAAATGGCACAATGTTAATCACCACATAAAAATACAACAAAACATATATTCATTTAAATCTTGTCAAAATAGAAAACACCACTAGTTTACTACAACCAAAAGGACAATGGAGTTGTCACTAAAGTAAAACCTATAGAAAAATGAACTGCATAACATCACAAAAAATTATGAATCAATGCACATTTCTAGATACCATGAGAATCAATAGAATAATGTCATATCAAGAACATAGATACGTACCAAAAGTTTTAATCACGATAATGGTGATTGAAAATTTGTTGGCTCTGAAAGTACACCCGATGGGTGGAAGGGGGCTTCACCGGGGAAAGGCCATGTGACAAATAGATTCCCCCAAGATGTGTCATTTTATAGATGGGGAAAGGTCTCCCTCTAGTATCCCATCCACCCTTTATGAGGGGTGATGGGGTGGCACCTAGATAGAGGGTGTGGTTGTAGTCCACACTACTTTTGACCTGTGTCAAAGTCAAAGTGAGAGGATCGTGTACTATAGTAGTTAGGGTGCGACATCGAATGGTACTCCAAAACTCCAAGAAAAGGGGGAAAATTGGGGACATGTGTAACCACTAAATACAACACTCACTCAAGAGAGTGGTCAAAAAAGTTGCTAACACCCGAGGAACCGACACAGATCGAGGAGGGAAGGTATTAATCGACACAAGAAATTTTATCCCAAAGTTTGATGATCAAATAAATAATAAATGACTTCGAGTCAGATGTGAGAACAATATGGTTATATCAATTTCACAATGTGTTTCTGGGTAGGTTGGTTTCATATGAAAAAAGTGATCTAAATCCCATGAGGTGAGTCTTGATTTTGTTGCAAAGTTGTATGAATTTTTTTAAGTGAGGATGGAGGGAACTTCCAGAGAAAGGAGGGAGAAAAGGAGGAAAATAGAAATGGAAAGAAATGACGGGAATTAAGAGAGATAGAAACCTAACTATTATTTGTTCATGTCATGCACGTGAATTTCGTCAAGGAGAGTAAATATCCCTTTGAAAAGAAATTTCCATGTAAGGAAAGCTCTAGGAAGATGAACATCTAAATTCATTACAATCTAGCTCAAGTACACCGAGAAAGGATCATAGTATGTGAGATCATTCTAAATAGTATGGATCAAAGGACCCCTAAGAAATTACAAGTTATAACCCCAAACCCTACTAAATCCACATGGAGACTTTTATAGGCTTTAGAAATGAGGATTTCAAGTACCCCTAGATAACATCAGATACTTACACCCTTCCTAGATGAGATCCAAGTGAGCGCATGATATGTTCAAAATCAAATTACAGTCATGAACTACAAATAATTATAACAAAAGACACATATAATTCCCACCCAACATCATTTTTGATGAAAAAAAGAGAATCAACATTAATTTAGAAAAATTTATAAGATACGAACCATTAAACATAGGAAAATACAAGGGAAACATATATTGATGTTATCAAAGTCTGTTAATCAATATACAACAACTTGATCATCTTAACACAAATTCTCGATAAATCGTTTGTATAGAGAAACACCATCATCACGACCAATCCTTTTTCCTAGTTCATAATGACCAATCCTTTTTCTTTGCCATGTCAATGCCACCACCATACCTATTTAAGTGGTCTATCAACTTATTTCATTCGTCACCTATCCAGTTCAAACTTTTATTTTGATTTTTCATAATTGTTTCCTTTCCTCCCTTCCCATTTTCTTCAAAACTATTAGGAAATGGCTTCATCTTTCCTTAGTGTGAATCCTTCAAGGGAGGATCTGGCCCATATGGGTCAATTTTTTCAATTCTCGGGGCCAATGAGGCCCTAATCTACCAAGCCTTAAGTGTCCCGAATGTCGGGAAAATCCCCAGGATTACCTTCACCAACTTACACTAGTATTGTATTTCATAAACTTCCTAGCTGAAATGTGTCCCTCCTTCCCCATTTTTAAGATTCTATATGTTTATCTGGACTGCTTGAGTTTCAACTGAATCCTAAGGCCTTAATGAATCATTGGTCTCATACTTTTCTCATGTCCATGGAAACCATTGGCACATGATGAAAGCTTACTATGTCCCCTCTCTTCTAGAAACAAAGCTCTAGTTCTCTGCTCAATATCAAGAGAAAAATGATGAATTTCCATCATCAAGTAGTCAAGCGAGTGGATTGGAGGAGTGGTCTACTTCTTTAGAGTCTCGTCATGGAGGATGTTTAGGTTTTGATTAGGCTATGGATGGTTTCATTTTAGGAGATATTTTCTCTCCCGATTGTCTCAACTAGTGCACTCATGCCCATTCTAGAGGCCTTCGACTAGGGGCTGATCTCCCAAGTCATACAATAGAGGTGGGATGGATTTTCTGAATGGGAAAATACATCTAAGTGAAAGAGGGAGTTGGAGGACATTTTGAATGGGTCAAAGGTGAGAATCACTGTGCTATGTGAGAAAGGGATGTCAAAGGACCTAGTGGGGGCTATTAAATTTATGTTCAATTATGTGGCATATGATGACTACATTCAAAGTGCCGAGACCAACTCCTAAAAGGTGTCCGTTACGTGTCCGAAGAAATGCTAATCTTACCTTACTACTAATATAATATGTATCTATTAAATGTATCAAATTTTACCATTTTTCTCATACATTCTATACATCAAAGGGTTGGGGGACCATTAATACAACCCCCATTTGGTTACTATAAACATTTCTTTGGACTATTCCTTTTTATATGTATAACTATTATTCATCTTAAAGCATACCTTCACATTTTCTTGTTTTCCTATCTTAGGCGAGTAGGAACATTTTGAAGCAAACAATTCCATTTGACCTTCATCCGTTAATACATCACACTTAAATCCATAGATCATGCGAAACAGAAAAAAGTCCTCATCTCTCTACCCATCCTTACAAAATGGGAGAAATCATACCTTTTTTCTTATCATTATCAATTTCTAGTTAGCGAGGTTGGGTGCTGGAACAACATTTATCAAACCAGGACATAAGTAAACTAGAACTTGGGTCCCGAGATGTAACTTATTTTAAATGAAAAAATAAAAATTCTTCTCAAAAATCTAGGAGAAGCTGCCCATGGACTATTCATGGATATGACTCAGAGGTAGAAAATATTTGTTCCCATTTTTATGATAGGGGGTAAAATCAATCATTTTTACGAGGTAACTCTTCAATATACTTAGCAATGCATGTCACATAGTTCTGGATATAACCAACCTCTTGGATTAGGGTTAAATTACATCCATTACCTTTGCACTTTGGCAAAGCACACCGAAATCCTAACCTTATATTACAAAATCAGCCTATGATATACCGAAACTTTTAAGGATCGCCCATGGCAATGGTATAACCAAATGCACAATTATACATCCATCTGCAACACTTATTATATCCCAAGGAATAGATATTGGAATTAAGTCCCATATTGATCCATCTCCTTTGAGAAATCTTCTAATAAAGACAAAAATGATCAAACTCAGGACAAATATATTTAGGTACCAATAACTTTAATTCAATCAATGCTAACTTTTCCATAATCTAGACCAATAAGAAGACTATCCTACAAGATGAAAGTAAAATATCTAGAAACATAGGAATCACATCCAATCAAAAGGATTATCCTAAATTTAATCCTAGATTGTAAGTATTGAAAAACCTAGTGAGGGGTGGGTCAAATTGAATTTTTATGGGGCATCAAAAGGAAACCAGGTAAAGCTGGTTGTGGAGGGGTTTTTTGAGACCATAATGGTAATTTCATCCTTGGGTATCACTGCAACTTGGGAGTTCAATCGAACCATATAACGAGAGGATGTGACTACTCATTAGAGAGTCAAAATTGTAGACCAAATAATTATAAGGTGACTCTCTAAACATTATCAATAGTATTTTAAATAAGGGTACAACTTCTATTTCTATTAAAGACTCTATAGACAACATAAAGGAGATGGGTGCTAATTTTGAAGGCATTAAATTCAAACATATATACCATGAAGCTAATGGCATAAGCTGATTATTTTGCTAATCAAGGGTATCAAATGATGGTATGAAATTGATTTCTAACATGTTGGAAATTGACCCCATGGTGAGATCATAATTAAAAAAGGAACAGGATGATGGACACATCATTACTTGACACTTGTGACATGACTTGGAAGGTTGCTTCAAATAATCAGTTTTCTATGAGTAAGAGATATGAGATCTTTTCTAAAATGTGCAAAACTTATGCTAATAATGGGAATTTGAGGCCTCACTTGTGCCAATGAGATATTAACTTTGATGTTCCTATTAGGTGTATTGGTATTGTTGATGCGTGGTCGGTTACGTGTAACATTGATCGAGAGAGGGTTTTGTGTGATAAAGTGACTATTATCAGGAATATGGGAAGAGATTTGGTTCGCATCAAACCTTTGGAATTCAATATGTTAAACTAGAGGCTATGGAGGTGTTGGAACAAATGGGATTCAATCCCTTCCTTTAAAAAAATTAGGGGCATAATGAGGAACTCAGTAAGGAATTACGGTCGGCATGGTAACCTACAAAGAAGCTATTAGGAAGTTGTGTAGTGTTATGGGAGTACATATCGATTTATCAATCAACATAGTGGCTTATGTGATGGTCATGTCCATGTAAGGTAATGAATTTAAAAAACTAAAAAAGGATTCAGTAGATGAAATGAAGTTATTTCGCGAGGTAAGGAAAAAATCACCCCTCATTTTATTGGTTTTCTTAGGATTTCCCTACCTCCCCCATTCAATGAAGTGGCCCTTAACCTAATCCAATTTATCACTCTTGAGGGATGCCAAAAATGTATCTATGCCTACCATATGCTAATGCTCAATTTTCTTAGACATGGTCATAGTTTTAGCTTTCCTTACTATATGCTTCATTTGCTATGTGTTAACCGGATCATTACAAAAAAAAAAAAATCAGTATCCCACTGCATCAAGGTTTTATTATGGCCATTGTGAAGAGATATGCCATGGATATGGATTAATGGGGTTAGTATCCTATCTAAATTCCTTGAAGAGTATGTTGTGTAAGATGAAACTAATTTTGAGAAGGAATATACTAGTGAATCCCTTGAGAAGCATGGAGGGTTTGAGAAATATTTGGTTGAATTTGAATCATATCATGTCCTACAAGACCTAAAACAAGAAAAGGATAAGGTGAAGGATGTTAAGGAGAATTAAAAGAGTGAATCTAATCAATAGGCGAGGCCGTTTTCTATTGAAACCAAGGATAAAACTCAAATATAAGTGCTTGGAAAATGGGGTGCGAGAACATGGAGTTCATCTTGCTAAAGTGGTAGAAAACCTTGAAGATGTTAAAATTAATAGTAGAATTACCAAAAAAATACATTTTATCCTCAATGACCTGCACACAATGCAAGTTGAGGATGTGGCTCGAGTCATAAATGGTGGCAATATAGAGATTTTTAAAAAAAAATGTAAGAATCTAAACAATGATGTGGATCAGCTTAAGGTTATGCTTCAGAACTTCAACGAGTGGAGTATTGTCACTTTAAAAACAACTTTATAACACCTTCAATCTATCGGATAGTTAGCTAATTCCTAAATACAATGTGATGAGTAGGGGCCTTGAAGAAGAGGAAAATGGAAATATCTAAAACTGATCTAGCCACCCTAGGCACAAACATTGAAGCATTGGCTAAGGAATGGGCCAATTTGTTGGCCAATCTGGAGAAAATGAAAAAGTAATGGTTGATGTTTTTTTTATTAAAGGAAAATAGTTTTTAAGGGACTATACCCTGTTACAACAAAGGCTCAACAACCAGATCAACATGAAAAAGCATCAAAATAGGATCTGAATCTAGATATTATGATAATTCCAACAGTAGTAAAAAAGAAGCTACTAATAAAAAGCAAAATAGGGACATACTGTGACTAAACAAAAAAAAAACAACAAACTATAAAAAAACAACTTGAACTCCTCTAGCCTGCCTAGAAGGTATTATTTCTTTGAGGCCCTTTCAATCCTTGATTTGATCATCTGCAAGGAGGTAAAAAGTTCTAGAGTGGTGACATGTGTTGGGTCATTAACATTTAGCTATGAGATGACTTGATTTCTCTCCTTTTCAGTACCCCAAATATCCTCAAGGACTCCACTCAACAATGTGATGCTTCTGACATGTTGTTCAAGAAACTCACTGATTGCTTTGAATATGGCCATATTTTGGTCGTTTCTATCCTTATTTCTCCCATTCTATTATCCAGTGAGTTCAATTTTTTGTAAATTTCTTCAGTCTGATCTGTGCCAAAACCCGCATCATCATTTATCTTTATTTTTCCCTTTTTCTTGTTTAGCTGATGTATCTCTTTCTTGATATTTTATACCTCATTTTCTAGTGTTTCCATTCTAAGGATAATATTATCCCTCTCCTATTGGGAAGATTTTTCCTGCCCTGCATTACTGATATGCAAGAGATTGTGAACCATTTCCATATCCTTGTTACTCCAAAGGACATGACTAGAGGTAGGTGGGGTCACTTTGTGGGGTGTAAGGTTCTTAGCCTTGACATTCTTGATATTGGAAGAGTTGGTCGGGTTGGGAGTGGGTGTGTTGTGAAAGGGAGTGGGTTGAACACTGGGGGAAATAGGAATGGCATGGGGAAATTGATGAGGCAATGCTTGTGAAGGAGAAAGATGAGCCCCTGGTGAAGGGGGATGGCCCAATATGTTTTTAAAATCAAGAATGGATTGTTCCAAATAATTTAGGAGATAGTGTGGGAAGAAAACAACAAGATTTCTCCTGAAGTGATTAAGGAAAACCAAGTGTTTGGTGGGAACAGTAATGTAGTGACCTTTAAGGGATATAAACCACACCATCATTTTAGTAATTTCATCGAAAGGTTCTAGAATGGAGCTTACTTGAATGTCGGTCGTAACAAAGATGATCTCCTCCCCTGCGTCAGTAAACTTATTTTCTTCAAAATTTTTGTCAACCCTTTTGTTGAAGAACTAGATGCCATCCAAAGCCAGCCCTGTAACCTCTGAAATTATCTCCTCATTCATCAACACCCTTTTCCCTCCATATTCAACCTTCCTATCCTTCCAATATGTGGCAAAATGCACATTGAAATGTGTTGATCATGACCTTGGATTTTCTCAATAAAGTTGGAGACACCCCCCATTTGAAGATAATTCCATAGCTCAGTGTTATCCTTCCAAGTAGGATTGCAAGCTGGGTTCTAACTAGCATAGATCTCCCCCATATTTCTTCCCCTAATATTTATGTGATTACTCTGCTGCAAACCACCCATGAAAAGGTTGTTTTTGTTTTTCCTATACTAGTTTTTAAGAATCTAGCTAGAAATATGAGAAGTATGCAAACATTTATGGTGGTAATTAGAATAACTCCTCTCGCATGTGCCATATTTCTTATCCATCGAATCCCACACAATCTCATTAGATATTTTATCTAGGATGTGAATGCTCATAATTATCCTTGGTAATACCATTTTGTACTTCGTGGGGTTTTTTTCATCAACCCAAGTGGTGAACTTATTATTAGTACCATAGTTAGCTAAGGTATCCGCCACCTTGTTTCCCTCTCTATAAGTATGACCAATTTTAATATTTTTGAAGGTATGGAATATTTTAATAGATTCCTAAATGAAATCTTTAATATTCCAACTTGGAGGGTGTATCTAATTAAGATGATTTATAATATTTAAAGAATCACCTTCAAAAATGATGTTTTGAATGTTGTAATCCCTAGAAATTCTTAGACCCCATAAAGCTGATAGAGCTTCTGCATAGTGATTGGTTTGATTGCCCATTCTACTAGCATAAGTAGCAACTAAACAACCTTTATGATCCTGAATTATTCCTCCACCAGCAGCTGCCCCTGGGTTTCCCTTAGAGGCTCCATCAAAATTAAGTTTATACTAAGAGTTTGGAGGAGGGATCTAATGAATTAGAGACCTATCAATATTTGAAGTTCTTTGTTTCTAAACATTTTCAATATCCATCTTCCAATTTGAGAGAATAAATTCTTCATCTTCAGGATATTTCTTATTCTTGGGAGGTTTAAATCTTTCAATATTGTCTTTAATTGCATTACCAATCTTAGTAAATATTTTCTTGCAAGGTTGTCTACTATTTCTAAAAATTATGTCATTTTGTCTTTCCAAACTCTCCATATAATATGGGGCATCACCAGTTTCCAAAGTCTCCAAACAATACAAAGTGTTTAAAAGGAGGATCCCACTGAATCCAATATTGAAGAAATTCCTTTGGCACTATCCAACAAACATTGAATTTTGAAAAAACATAACTCCAAATCTTTGAAGCATACTCACAATGCAAAAAAAGATGCTTGATGTCCTTAGCCTCTTTTTTACATAGGAAACACATATTTGGAATTATAAAGCCTCTCTTGATAAGGTTGTCATTTGTGAGTATTCTTCCTCTGAGAACAAGCCAAAAGAAGAAATTGATTTTAGGAGTTAGCTCTGGCATCCAAATCCTGCTCCATTTGAAATCACACTAGATGTTTTCAAAATAGGAATTGTATCCAGCTTTGATAGTGTATTCCCCATCACTTGAGTTGTTCCAAACAAGTTCATCCTTAACTTCAATTTGACTCAGGGGTATGCTATCTAGCTGCACTTGTAATAAGGAGATTGTGAGATTTAGCTCATCACTTTCCACCTTAAGTTGCTTCCATCTTTTTCTATTACCCTCCATTTCAATGTAGTATTTAACTTTCGTTACATAATTTTTCTATATAATATCTTTGACATAACAAAATTTACCATTTAAACTAATTTGGTCCAGTTATCACACCAGAATTGAATATCTCTACCATTTCCCACCTTCCATTTACAACCTTGTTTGATAAAATTCCTGATTTATATCAAATTGTTCAAAAAAATAGACCCTTGAGGTAGTTGGTCATCATGAAGGAAAGAAGCTACAACTGTTGAGATGAGGTAGTTATACGTATCCAAAATTGTATGTAATTTACAGCCAAAATGGTTATGGAAACCCCAATGATGATTTATATCTCCTTGCAAGGTGTACGGAATACAAAAATCTTGCCAAGCATACATTTGCATCCTAAAAAGCCTTGCCCAAATTTTGCATGTTTTTTTCTAACCTCTGCCCCCTTTTTCCTTGTATTTTAGTCTCTAAGTTACAAGACCATTGCCTTGCCTGGGTAGTGGTCTCATGACCGCCACCAAAGATAGGGCAGTGGTCCTATAATTTCTGCCCTGCATAGGCGGCGGTCCTATGCGCATTTTCTAGAACTTTCGATCCTTTCGTCAATATGAAAAATTCAAGTGGGACTCACACTCTTCAACCACTCTTGCTTGCATTTATGTTTTAGCCTCATGGTAAATAGTGATTTCTCTTTGTTTACGAAAAAGAGTTCAATTCAAACTTACCCTCCTGGTAAATCCAAATGTTATAAATACCAAGCTTGTTTACAAGCAAATGGTCCCTCTCCCTCTATGAATTATTATTTAGTGTGTTTTGAAGTTCTCCCATGAGTTCCAATAGGTTATGATTTTGCATGAATTCTCAGCATCTCCTTTCTAGTTTAGAGATCACTTGATCTTCACACTTTCGTTTTGCTCCATTATTATTCTACATAGTCAGCTTAGCATAAGATAGTTTAAGTTCTAGATTAGATTTCATTTGATAATCTTAGAGTTGTAGGTTGTTGTTTTGTCACAAGAAATAGATCCTAGAATTCTCGGTATATTTATGTTGTATCCCAGAAATAAATCTTGCTAGGAATAACATAGTCAAGCTTTGTTCACTTGCACTATCCCTCTATTACTTGCATTTTATTCAGCTTATATCCAAAGCTACCATTGTTCAAGTATCATCTTCTACTGATGGTATCACATTCACACTTTTTTGTATTCATGAGAACATGAAGGAATGAGGAGATCACACTGAGGGGACAAGCTACAACACAACTGGATTTTCCTCTGCTCTGTAACTCCCAGTTCAAATCATCAAAGTTATAATTACCAATATATCAAATAGAGTAGTGAATCATTTTATTTTAGTTAATCTCGCTTTCAATATTGCCAGGAAGCTATGGGGAATGATAGTTTCGAGAAACTATGATTTTTCCTCACTTCGAGTAAGATTGACGGTTTTCAATTAAGTTAAATAGTTTTCTTTCATCTAAATTCACACATTTGCACAAGTGAATAATGACAGGGTTATCTCACTTGTTTAGTTTTAGTATAAAAGTATTTTAATTATTGTTTGTAATTATAATGTTTCAATCGTGTATTTTGTTTAGATTAGTTTCCCTTTTAGTAGTAGTATAAATTATTATTTTCAGTTTAAGTTAATTCAGAGACTTCAAAACTAGATTAACACTTAGATCCTAGTTAGGAGGATAAACCATAGGGAATTTATGCTACCCATTCATAGCCTCTAAATCTCATTCTAGCAACTAGGAGATCACACTACCAGATCTTAGTCACTGATCCTCCCTGTAGTTATCTTTAGGAAAGTTTCTTTCCAATTCTCATCCTCTCTGTATATTTTTTATCATAGAAAACTGACCATAATCCGGATGTGACTTCATCTAAGTCACCCACATTTCAAACCACCAGTTGTCTTGGCATGACCTTGGGAGGTTCGGGTACAGGGAAGGTCACTTTCCAATTATCATCCTCACATGTCACTTTTCTATCATACAAAATTGGTGAACCTGATGTGAAGCAAACAACCTGTTCCCCTTTTATTTCCATTTCTTTCATCCATCTTCACTCTTTCCCATTATTCTATGGGTATTTATATACCCCTGAATATGTCGGGATACGACGCATATGGCAGACCTCTCTCAGGTCTCGAAGCACATTACGGTCAAACAAATAGACAACTGTCACCCTCACTTTCTGCATGGGCTGACAACTATTCAAACAACTACTTGTCATCACAAACTCCTCAAAAAACTATCTCTAGTTCACACAAACGTAGCTAGAGCCCTCAGCCTCTTACAATATGAGATTTACCGGATAATCCATTTCATATCCTTAGGTTTTATTTAGACCACAAATCGGTAGACGAGTTAGATCCACTCCCATTTTTAGATGAAGATTATTTAGCGTGCTATGCTAGAAGTGAACAACACTTCCAAAACATGTACCCACGTATAGGAAGTTTGCAAGCACAACCCGATATCTCATTACACACACACACACAAATATATATATATATATATATATATATATATAATATTCTAATCTTGTTTTGATTTTTTTTACACAAAGTTGGAGCACCGACAAAGGTAAGTTCTTATCCTCACACAAATGGTAAGTCCTCATTTCATTTTAATTTAGTATTTATTTTTGATTTATTTTATCTATCTACACTTAAGTCCCCTTTTCATTTTGCAGATAGCGGGAATTGAGATGGTGAGATTTCGGCACACAAGTGTGTCGGGTATAACTTCTAACTCCCCACTTCGGGACTGCCATACTCGGACCCTTGTTTTTACGCCTCTTTATGGGTAAAATGATTCTTCAAGGGGGAGATATGTACGTACCCAAAATTATATGTACTATACAGTCAAAAATTGGTTATGGAAACCCCAATGATGATTCAAATCTCTTTGCAAGGTGTTTGGAATCCAAAAAATCTTTCCAAGTATACATTTGCATCGTAAAAAGCCTTGTCTATATTTTGCATATTTTTTCTAACCTCTACCCACTTTTTCCTTGTGTTGTTGCAAATTCACAGCACCCCTGGATGCACATCAGGCTTCTAGGTTGATCACTCTAGCATCCAGTGTGATTGCACAACATGGAAACCTCTCTCTAAGTGTGGGACTTGTGGCGAGAGAGGAATCTCCAGATTAGAGGCTAGTTCCTCAAACTCCTCTGATTTAGATCTATATTTGCACAACTACAGAGGTTCAAATCCTAATCCTACTCTAAATTGCAAGGAGACAGGGATAGAAGTGCAAAAATTGAAACTAACTAAAGATGGTGATGCACCAAAAAGGAGTGGTGAATATTTTTGTCATGCAAATAGACACAAACCAAATATTGCAGCATAAAACATACACAGGTTGAGAAGATATAATTTAGGATCTAAAATGAAGCAAATAATACAAACGAAGGACTGAAACCATTCACAAAGCTTGCATTATCATTTCCAATGTCAAAACCACTGCATTACAACCTCAGAGAGGTAAAAAACTGTTACAATCTTTGAAGAGGTTTCATTCTTGCAACAATCACTTGTTGGAGGTGAAAGAAGAAGTCTGGTATGCCAAAAAGTGTTCTACCCTTTAGAAATGAGCCAAATCTGGCTTTTACATTGCATGAGTCAAGCCCGGGAGAGAGAAAACGTACAAAACGTGGGGGCCCATTCATCATTGGACTGCAAATGCTTTAAATCAGCATGAAGGACCTTACAAACCCATACCCTATCATTTTTGACCGAATTGCAGGAGAATGCGACCCATTCTGCATTAAATTTGGTTCATTGAAATGTCATTTCTGGCCATGGACACGCGTCAGAGCTGTTTCTTAACTTTATCTCTCTAGACTAAACCAAAATTCAAGATTGACCCCGAGAATCATGTAGATAATCTTATAAGCTTTCCAATGATATAAATAATGTGCAAATCGAGCTCTGGATCGAAAGATATGGCGATTTGAAGATTTAGGGCACAAAAACAGGCAAAAATGGGTTTTGAAATTTTTTCCCGTGCTCTGCCACCTAGATGACACATATCGGATGGTGATTGGATGATAAATTCTCTCTCCTTCCCTTACCCATGGGTTTTCCTTGAAAGTTTCCCATTTTTTTTTTTCCCCAGCGTCCCGCCACTTGGGACCGTGGCATGATCTGGTTAGACAACGGGGGTGCGGGGTCATCCTTTACCTTTTAGTTTTTGGCCAAATTTTTTTCCAAATTCTCTAATTCCTCCCGAGCTCCACACTTCCCTTCTCTTTAGGATACGTGTCCTCTTTTTATTGGCTCGGACCAACGCTCTAACTCGCTCCCTTTGAAATTTTGGACGCTTTCCCTTGTGACATGTGGCATTTCTTGATTGCCTACGGCCTGCAAGCTTTTCACGTCCACCGCGTCCTTTTATCCCAGATGTCCAAAAATTTCTGGGAGAAAAAATTCTGATCCACCCGATTCGGTCTTCTCTGTCCCTCTTTGAGGCGAAGACACCTGGCATGATTTGATTGGCTCTCGGCTCCTTCGGCTCTCCACGTCCGCCGCGTACTTATGTTCCAACTATCCCAGTGCTGTCTGGGACAAATTCTTCCGAACCGCCTGAAATGGGCTTCCTTGTCCCTCTTTGTGGCCACTTCACCTTTTCGCGTCCTTCGCATCTTTTGGCCCAGATGTCCCAACTTGATATGCACAATAGTTAGTCGATTTTCTCACCTTCGGCAGGTTAGCCCTTTCACGTCCCGTGCGTCCCCATGGCCCGGATGTCCCAAACTATTTGGACCACCTAGAGGCTCTTGGCTAGTTCGCGCCTACGGCATCCCAACTATCCCAACGATCACTTGGACTAGGACTTAGCCAATTTTCATGATTTTTCTAGCCCAAGCTTGTTTTTTTGTAACTTTTTCACCCCTTTTTAGAACTTGCTATTTTCTTCTTAGACATGGGAGTTAGATAAAGGCCGAGGGGACCCTAGAAACATGATTTTTTTCCTTGAATCAATCTATTTTCTTGGGACTTGAGTATTTAATGCATGTTATCAAAATTACCCTGGGGGGTGAATTTTGGATAACACCTTGTATTTTAGTCTTTAAGTTACATGACCACCACCCTGCTTGGGTGGCGGTCCCATGACCGTTGCCTAAGACAGGGCGGTGGTTCTATGCCCATTTTCCAGAAGTTTCTGATGCTTTCGTCAATGTGAAAAATTCAAGTGGCACTTGTACTCTTCAACCACTCTTGCTTGTATTTATGTTTTAGCCTCTGGTAAATAGTGATTTATCTTTTTTTATGATAAAATAGTTCAATTCAAACTTACCATCCGGTAATTCAAAATGCTATAAATACCAATCTTGTTTACAATCAAATGGCCCCTCTGCCTCTATGAATTATTATTCAAAGTGTGTTTTGAAGTTCTCCCATGAGTTCAAATAGGTTTTGATTTTGCATGATTTATCAGCCTCTCCTTTCTGCTTTAGAGATCACTTGATCTTCACACTTTCATTTTGCTCCATTATTATCCTACACATTCACTTAGCATAAGATAGTTTCAGTTCTAGATTATATTTCATTTGATAATCTTAGAGTTGTAGGTTGTTGTTTTGTCACAAGAAATAGATCCCATAATTCTCGGTATATTTACGTTGTATCCCCGCAATAAATCCTGCTAGGAATCACATAGTCAAGCTTTGTTCACTTGCACTATCCCTCTCTTACTTGCATTTTATTCGGTTTATATCAAAATTTTCCATTGTTCAAGTATCATCTTCTACTGACGCTATCACATTCACACTTTTCTGGATTCATGAGAACACGAAGGAATGAGGAGATCACACTAAGGGGAGAAGCTATAACACAACTAGATTTTCCTCTACTCTATAACTCCATGTTTAAATCATCGAAGTTATAATTGCAAACATATCAAATAGAGTAGTGAATCATTTTATTTCAATTAAGCTCACTTTCAATATTGCTAGGGAAGATGTGGGGAATGATAGTTTCGATAAACTATGATTTGTTCCTCACTTCCGAGGTAAGATTAAAGGTTTTCAATTAAGTTAATTAGTTGCCTTTCATCTAGATTCACACATTTGCACAAGTGAATAACCACATCGGGTTATCTCGCTTGTTTAGTTTTAGTATAAAGGTATTTTTTTAATTATTGTTTATAATTATAATGTTTCAATTGTGTATTTTGTTTAGATTAGTTTCCCTTTCAGTAGTAGTATAAATTATTATTTTCAGTTTAAGTTAATTCAGAGACTTCAAAACTAGATTAACACTTAGATCCTAGTTAGGAGGATAAACCATAGGGAATTTACGCTACCCATTCATAGCCTCTAAATCTCCCCTTTGTCATTCCAGCTACCAAGAGATCACACTACCAGATCTTAGTCATTGATCCTCCCATAGTTAGCTTTAGGAAAGTTTCTTTCCGATTCTCATCCTCGCCTATAGCTTTTCTATTGTAGAAAACTGACCATAATCTCAGCTATGACTTCATCTAAGTCACCCACATTTCAAACCACCGGTTGTCTCGGCATGACCTTGGGAGGTCAAGTACGGGGAAGGTCACTTGTCGATTATCATCCTCGCATGTCACTTTTCTATCATATAGTAGTAATGGTTGATGTTAGGTTGTTGTTTAGTGATTTGATCTCAAAGTTTTTATTGATGTTAGTTTACTATATTGGCTATCTATTATGATACTTTTGTGATGATATTTATATACTTTTACTAGGATGATAATGTATATCTTCTCTATTTAGGAGCTTTATTATGTAAGGGTAGGGTGCCCTCTACCCTCTTTTACCTAATATCTAAACAATATATCACACCAAAACTCGTCTTTGTAAGGAAGGGAGATATAAAGTAAACCATATGGAAACCTTCTCCCACATCAAAAAAATGATGGGAGAATAATATAAAACCCAACATGGCTTTCTCATCAATCCATGTGGGTGCAAGAGGGGTTCTTCCATCTTCCCAACACTCCTAAAATCCAACCCCGAGAGATAATGATGAGATAAAACAAGAAAAAAACTAACATTACAAATCAACCAAATGAACATCAAATGCATAAAAATAAAAACAACCCATCCACAAATTGTATTAGAAATTTCAGACAAATAAATTAAGAGGTGAAAAACTTATCTCTC
Organism: Taxus wallichiana var. yunnanensis; assembly: GCA_018340775.1. Lineage (NCBI taxonomy): Eukaryota > Viridiplantae > Streptophyta > Pinopsida > Cupressales > Taxaceae > Taxus > Taxus wallichiana. Next base: position 570,107,397 of record CM031240.1, read on the forward strand.
AAGCACGAAGTCCAACTCCTAAAAGAAAGCTAAAATTTCCAAGATCCTTTCTCCTCCAAGCTCCTCCAAAGCTCCAAGAGAAAAATGAGACCCAAAAGTTCCCACCCTCTCTAAAATGGATGAATAAGTAGGAAGAATCTCAAGAATTATAATGCCCGCCCTCATCCTTGTTTTTCTTCTTCGACGACTGTGTTGCTAAGCATTTAACGTTGTTGTGCTCCTGCTGATCCTTGTCAATGTGATTAATAAGTAGTATTAAGTCGTAATAATAATAGTAATATAAATAGTAATAATATTATTATTTTAATTATCGATCGATGACAACTTCTTTATCTGATTATCGATTTGTTATCAACTTTATTTTTAATTATCGATAAGTGATTTTATTGTTTGGATTGGTCGCTTCACGGATCGAGCCTTGATTCGTGCAAGAGGAGGGTATCCTATTGCGACGTTGTGGTTGGCCCTTGTCTTGTGTTCATTTTGAAACTCCTCTCTAGTTCCTCCTTGGTCGACTGGCTTGCTTGCGTACTCATTTTAATTGTCATTTTAAAGGTGAAATAAGATTACTACCACCTGAAGCTGACCGAGTCTCCTCTCGTATTTTTTTAGGTATACCTATTTTGATGAGAATAATGGAGTTAAAATAAAATTAAAATGAGAAATAGAAGCATAATTAATTAAAAAAAAAAAAAAAAGAAAGAGGCCCATGTTTGTGGGGCAGATTTAGGGCAAAAGGGGGTGGGGGTTCCTTTGTGTTTTTGTTTTCTGGCTTTTGCTGAGTGTGAGGGAGCACCACCACCATGGGGAGAAGCTCCACACTTGTTTGGTGCACCACTAGGTAGGAGGGAGGCCATTTTTTTTTCCTTGTGGAGACACCCACGCTTGGCATAATGCCCCTACACCGCTTCACCTCCTTCCATGGGGTCAGAGCTTAGCATGTGGTGGATTTGTATGGTTGGGTGGCCTATACCAGCTTCTTCCCAGCCTACGTCAAAACTTGAGCTCTTTCTTCCCGCATGGACACCTAGCAAAGCATAAAAAGGGGGATAGAGGAATGTTGTCAGATGTGTAGTTTGCAAATGTTGAAGGGGGCGCTGGTTTTAATGTTTGACCAAATGAAAGATCTAGACAGCTTCTCACGGAACATGATTTTAGTTGGGCGTGGAGTGCATGGGTTTTTCCTCAAGAGACAGTCACACTGTTTCACGTATGCAAAGCAACTAGGTCTCCAACCTACTTAGTTTCCATTGGCTAGCATACTCCCAGCGTGTGCCAAAATGGATTTGGGGAAAAGGCGTGGGAGATGTTGGTTAGAATGCCTCTAAGAAATGTGGTCTTATGGAGTGTCACGGTTGTTGGATATGCACAAAATGGATTTGTTGAAAAGGTTGTAGAATCTTTTGTCCAAATGTAAATAGTAGGTGTAAAGAAAAATTTAACAACCTTTGCCAGCGTATCTCCAGCCTATGTAAAACGTGGAAGCTTTGGAGTAGGGTTTGAGCAATAGAATTTGGTTTGTTTGTAAGATTTTGTTCTTGCAGTGTCACAGCTGAGATGTATGAAAAATGTGGAAGTGTGCTATAGTTGGTATGTATGAAAAATGTGGAAGTGTATTCAAGGCATGTGATTTGTTTGACAAAATGCCTCAGATATTTCAGTCTCATGGAATGCAATGGTTTCAGGGTATTCGTAGATGAGCTTGTTGTAAAGGCCTTTGAAACTTTGAAGGAAATGTATTTGGCAGTGGTAAAGCAACACTTAAAATTTTTTTAACACCCTCTCAGCTACGCCAAAATAAGTGTTTTAAATTGGGATATGCACAAAATGGACTTGTTGAAAAGGCGTGTGATCTGTTTGACATAGAAAATGTTATCTCATGGATCGGGATGAGACATGGGGGCACAATGAATGGTTTGGTTTGCATGTGATTATTTGGCATCATGTGACATCAATGGTGGTCTCAATGGATCGTGAGTGTAAACCACTTGGAGCACCTTATCCCCATTTTTCTCATCGTTTCCAGGCATGGTTCATCTTCCCTCATCTTTCATAACTCTCGTATTTTAGTTTTCATTTACAACTTAAAATAATTTTAAAATATCAAGATCTTAATACAGTTAATTGTTTATTTCAACTCGTGTAAAAAAAATGAAATGTCTTGTCGTAACTCACGATGTCAAAATAACTCGTTACATTAAAACATGAACTTCGCCCTCATTCTGAGGTGATTTAGAAAGCTTCCTACCTAGTTAGATCACTACAATATTGGTATATCGACAAGACGAGTTTGACTTCCCAGTAATATTGTTGACCTTCTTCCTTTTTAAATAGTTAATTTTTGCATTTTTGGAGACTCATTAAGTACCCTTGAAACTCTGAAAATGAGATGTTAGGTTTCATTTGTGTACCTTGTTATGTGAGGAGTCACCATGACATCTAGATTTACCCCAAACGAACATATGTGATCTTTTTGATGCTCTTATAGGAGCCCTATTACACTGGTTTATAGCAGTAGAAAATTGTTAAATCTAGAAAGTTGGCTTTCATTTTGAACCGCCATTTGAAACCTGGATAGAGAAATTATTTCCCGTCTTTGCAAACCTCTAGTGTTTATACTAGAAAATTTCATGGAACATTCATCTTAGGGAAAAACACTCTTCTGGATAGTTTTGCAAAGCCATTTTGTAGAGCCTCGCGCAGATTTGACGAGGTCAAATCTGGACCGATTTGACTTGTCGCTCTGAAAACTTGTCACCATTTGAAAATGGTTTTCTAGTTCTCGAGTCCCATCAACTCGATGAATTCTCCTCATATAGTGGAAATTGCAGGAAGTTTCTCATATTTTTCTCATCCATCGAACGTCAGTTATGGATGTGGTTTTCTAGTTCCTCAAGCTAAATTTTGTTCATTTACAACTGGGTCAACTACGACCAGTGGCCCAAGAGAACTAGCTGCCAAACGTAAACTGTTCACTCTTTCCCATTTCGTCGATTCTTTATGAAATATTTATATATCTAGGGAAATGTAGAAATTTGATCATGGTGTGCATTCTCATTGGAAGATAACTTTTGGAAGTGGTTTCTTAGCCTCCGAGCCCGTTTTGTACGTTTTTGTAGCTAGTAAGAAAATGTAAAAATAGAAAGCTGTGGACCCTCGTAGGGTTGCCAAACCACCCTGTAAACTCTTAACACATACAAATAATTGTTTAAAACTCTATAGTGGAACTTGTTGTGTGCATTAGAACTTTTGACAAAATGGTGTTTTCTCTCTCTTCCCTTCTCTTTCTCTCTCCTGGGTTACAAAATGAAGAAAAATGAAATGTAATGAATACATGTTTCTAGACCTTTTTATTTCAATTGCAAATTGTAATTATTGTCATATGTAAATGGGAAACTGAAAAATGATACTTATGTTAGGTTAGGGTGGATGCCATGCCAGTGAATTATCACTGATATCATGCTCACGTGGTTTTTGTAGGATGGAAGAATGACGACAAAAAAGGCGATGTGTAATTTAATTATTATTATTGTAATTTTTACAGGTCATTGTAAAATGAATAACTGTATAATGTAGTCTCTTGTTACAGAAAATTTATATTTGAAATTTGTTAATATGTATGAGATGCTAGTTTTAGGGATATCTTAGGAAATGTGCATCTAATCACCGGTTCAATTTGATTCTTAGTTGTGTATGGAAAAAAGGGTTTGATATATATATAGTAAATGAAATTGAAGTTAATATATTGTAGTACTTTTCAGTATTCAATAAATGATTAAATTAATTACTGGGTTATCTTCTTACCTTGTAAACGTAATAAAGAGTTTTTAATGGAAACACTCAACCCTAATAAAATATTCATGCATAACTTGCCTGCATGTGTGATCCTTTTTACCATATAAGAAATTTAAAACCGTAGAACGAACTTAAACTTTGCACTCGATGGGACCTCCTAGGTTAGGTAAATAAAACCCCTAGTTGGAGTTTACCATCATAGTCATTATGTTTAGCGACATTGTCGTGAACCCATATTTTAGGAATGACATGGTCCAACTTTATCCAGAGTATGCGGTTTCCTTCTAGTTTTGGTAATCGTGAGAAGAATGCCCTCTCTTCAGGTCCAACACTAGGTTGAGTGGTGAAGACTACTTTGGAAGTCACCTTATGAGTCCTTGTTCGAAGGAACGACTAAGCGGTGCTACCTTGGTTTCTATCAAAATAACATCTTGGTATTTTCTTGAAGGTGGTTTAGTATAAATATGTCCACTTGCCTTAAACTCATATATAGTTGAGGCGTAGATCATTAGGTGCATATTGGAATAAACCAAACCTCAGTTGATTAGGAGGTGTCACTTGTGGTTCATGTATAGTTTACAATTCTTCCAATCATGTACCTCTTCAAGATGTTAGACAAATACTTCTGTAACTCCTGTTACAAAACAATGCTAATAACGAGACCATAGTGTGATGTAAGAGCATATCATATAAGATGAGAACGAGATTGGAGATTAGGATTAAGGTCACTCTTGGAGTCCTTATAACTTAATTAAACATTATCATGTGTTGCAAAGAATATGAATTGTTTGGTGTGATCAAACTTCGAGAAAATAAAAGATATATATATATATATATATATATATATATATATATATATATATATATATATATAATATAATTTCAAAGAGAACATGTAGGTGGAAAAAGGGAGAAAATTATGCTTACATAATAATGTTCTTGGAATGTTAGTCGTAACTAAAATACAATTAAAGTAATGATGTGTTATGGGTTCACCATTCCTAAAGTCACGTTTCTTGTGGTTGGGTCATTATTGTTATTCGTTTATTGGGAAAAGTGTGGTATAGACATTTTGATGTCATCTGCATGTGTCTATGTGAGTCAATGACTTATGTGATTGTCGCATGTGAGTTGAGTTCTGTACTTGGAGCCCTTACTGTGTTGTGTGTAGTGAGCAATGTAAGTAAAAAAAAAGTATCCTTTTATTTTTGTTTGTTTGGAGTGCATAAAATGTGGGCTCTACAAGAATCCTCACCAATGAGAGGGTGATATGTATCATACTCCTCGCTCTCAAACACAATATTCCTGTGTTGGTGCCATTTCGAGCTTGCATAGTGTGCTCTAATTTTTCATGTCCGATTTTTCTCAGAAACGTTTTATTTCTCAAATTGGTAATTTTCACTTGGCCCCTCCATTTGAATGCTTCAAAAGTGCTCGTAAACTTGTTTTTCTACCCTGGTTTAAAAGAGAAATCCGTGTATGCTCTTATTTGTGCCCTAGGTTTTTCCAATTTTTGGGCTGTACCATTTTCCTTTCTTGCTCGATCGTGAAAAATCAAATTGATCCAATCTAAACTGTATGCAATTAATTTCCCAATCACAAGGTTGAAAATAATATCAAACCATGCTTCAGTTGAGTTAAAATCAAGAAATTTGCAATCCTCATTAAAAAAATTGAGTTCTAGGGAATCCTTTAAATTTTCCATGTTTTGAGATTAGACGGGTGTATTTTACTCGTCAAATTCATCCTCTTCATGCAAGGGAAATGTGGTAGGTTCCTATTAGCCGAGGAGCGGTGGAAAATGTCTCTAACTTATCATTTTTGAAATTTTGGCAAAAGGGAAAATTTTGATCCGCACTCCACCTTCTGCATTGAGGTGCCTATGTGGCACATTTTGATTGGCTAGAGGATTGGTGGGCTTTCCTTAGGAAATTTTGCTTTCATTGTGCAAAATTTTCAAATTCAATTTTGGCCTAAAGGCCCACAGTGAAAAGGAGAGGACACGTGGCATGGGGGACATGTAGATGGTAGGGGGACTTGGAGAATTTTGGTGTTTTATGGATCAAAGTGATGAAGTGAAATTTTTCCGAAATCCCTCAAAATCATCGGTGGACACATGTCTAGGAAAGGATAGGATGGGGCAGCGGGTTTTGTAATGAGTTTGAAGTTTTTTAACTTCAAATGGTAAAAATCAAATTTCGGCCTGAAGGCCCACAATGAATAGGGAGGGGATGCGTGTCCAAAATTGTAAAAGGTAGAGGAAGGGGCCGAAGGAAATTTTATAACTTTTGACCTTTGTTGTCTAAAAGGTAAAAATAAAAAATTAGCTCCGTGGCCTATCCATGATGGACACATGGCACTCTCTAAGAAGTCAAAGGGAGGGCGCGGGCCGCATGGTGAGTTTTAATTTTTTCAAATTTTGTAGGGAGGTTAGAAGGTAGAAATGGAGACTTGGACCGTGGAAAATCAGAGGTTGCCACATGGCAGGGAAGAATCGAGCTTTCGGGCCCATGGGGTTTTGTGGAAAAAATTCCTTTTTTCAAAAAGTGGAAAAATTGATTAAATTGGCTGCGGTTTTCGATGGGGCCCACATATGGACACGTGGCGCATCTAGGGGAGAAGCAGGGAAATTTCACAAAAATTTCCAAAACTTTAAAAAGGTCGTGAATGCATTTTTAAAGGCGTGGGCCCAATCCAGTCACGTTTTGACACGTGTCCCACCTTATCCAAAGGTCAAAAGGTAATTCTGAGCTTATTTTTTATCTCATTTTCCACGTGGAGGGTGGACATTTAATGTCGATACAAGATCAATGGCTACTATGCATTCATCTATTTGGGCCGCCATGAGAGCTCCAAGAAGCTGGGAATCATGATTTCTTCATCAAATTTCATTGAACCTTATATGATTTTGGGTCGTCTTGGCCTTCTGAGAACATTGGCAACATTTTTATGATCTAATTCATCAATCTATGGTGTTTTTGATATAATTTTGGCTCAGGCCTATCAAAAACGTAAAAGTCAAATCTAGAAATTACAGAGGTAAAATTGAAAAGGGAAAAAGGTAAAAAATGATGAATGAAAGATGCTCGCATGCCTAAATGATAAAAATGTGCCCTTGGGGTGGATAATGATCTGAATTTGTGTAATAATTTGATTTTTGTGCATACCTGGCAACCTGCGAGTTGTTTTTCCATTTGATGTCACTGTCTTTAAATCATGAGGTTTTGTAACAAATTTGATCCCATAAGCATATTCTTTGCTTGGGAAGGAAGACTCTAAGATGGCATGAGGTATATTATGCATTTTTGAGAAATTGTGAATGGTTGGGAGTTGAAAATCACGAGTGAATTTTGAGAAAAAGCTCATTTTCTGAGAAAATCCACCAAAGAACCAGGTTAATGTCTCATTTGTTTGAAAATTCATGCATGTGGGTTGGTTACAAGTGTATAGCCACCACACATCTCTGAGATTGTTCATGTAACTCTCCCCTGCTATTGAATCTAACAAGTTTTGAATTAAATATGTGTTTTTCTTTGGGCAATATGATGTCTATTATCAATTTTAAATGCCTGCAATTTTTTTATTATTCTTGTTACAATCTTGCATTGAAAGTCTTTAGAAGTCACATAGGATCTCCATTTCTAGTTGATAGTTTAGTGGCATTTGCAATCTCATACTTAGAAGAGCCTTCATCTGATAAGGAGATAAACAAATTTAAAATCACTTTACCTTCCTTGGATGCGTAAATATTTCTTGTAAGCCTTTGGGGGTACCTTAGGCATGGTTTGATCATGGAGTTTTGTGTTTAATTGAGTTCTTTACTTTAAGATTTTGTTGTGAGATCTCAAATATTGTGTGAAGAGTGCAACATGGGCTTCCATTTGTGCCTCTTCTAGTTAAAAAAACACCCTGATTATTTTAGGCATTTCATCGATAGTTGTTCATATATTATGCAGATTGTTAAAGATCTCATCTATCCCAGTTTTTCTTATCAATCTTCCACCAAAAATCATCCAACAACAAAGAAACTATCTTGTACTATCCCTGATTTTCATGTGTATACCGACAAAAGAGAAAAATCTATTTGCAAAAGTATGCATAACAGATCAGGATTTCCAATGTCTCTAGTAACCTTTGCCTTGTTTTGAAAACATACCCATGTTTTGAGAAGTGACAACTTGTGAGAGTTCAGATCTGGGGTGTTGATCATGTTTTCATCAAGGTCTCCATCATAGAATTTCAAGCAAAGAGAAAGACATCTTCATCTCCTTCACCATTACAAGGTTACAAATTAGGTCCTGTTACCTTGGTTACAAGGCACAACCTAAAATATCTGGGACAAGATCAATTCCTATTAGAGTGCTATCCATTTCTCCACAAACTTGAGTGCTAGCTAGACCATATCCCTGGCTACCAATGACATGTAACATGGTCTAATCTATCTTTAAGCTCCATGACATAACTGTAGCGCTACTCATACTAAAAAGGAGAACAAATTTGGATACCAACACCTTGAATTCTCCATATTACATGAGACAAAGTTCATAATGAGGGGAATATCTAATTTTTTAACCAAATCAAAAATAAATGATCGACTCCCGATGGTGGCATCTTGCCTATGATTAACTAGACTTGAGGGATATATTATATATATATCCTATTCTCCTTAAGTCATGTTTCAACCTAGAACTCTGGTATGGGACATTCGGCATGGGATTAGGAGGTGTATAATCTATATGGATGCGAGAGGGAGATAGTTGTGTAGGTCCCAATTTGGGTCGGATGAAGAATTTCCATATCTATATAGTATAGAGATGTCAATAAAGAGATATAGTGGTGGGGAATACTTGAGACCTCCAAATAGATAAATACATATCCATTTGATATGCAGACCGAAGCTAGTATAGAGTAGAGTTTTTGGCTGCAGTACCCCATATAGAGATAGAGATAGAGATAACCATATAAACTAGAGATATATGTCATAGTTTGTCTCGAGGTGATGTTATTTGGCATTGGACATCTATCAACCTCTATATATATTAGAAGGGCTTTCCTCTTTATAGAAATAAGACACTAGAAGATGAAATATATTTATAGGAGAAGACGAGATAGTTAAAATCCCCCCTCACTCTTAACTCCCTTTAGGTAGTTATCTATAGGAATTGGGCCCTGAGATAGTTTTTTATTGGAATTTAGGAATGGATGGAACTACTAGATCCATTCAAAATATTCCATCTTATATAGGCTTCCCTAAACACATATAGAGACCGGGGCCCAACCCAACTAAACAAGATCCATAGTGGCATATATATATATATATATATATATATATATGTATGTATGTATGTATGTATGTATATATATATGTATGTATGTATGTATATGTATATGTATATATAACCTTATCGTATATCTCATGTTCGTCGCTTCGGCTTGCCTATATATAGATATGGATCGTCCCATATCCCATATCTGCTGCTCGCCATATCTATCTATATATATGGTTAGGTGTATATAGTTCTAGAGGGGTATGTATCTAATTAGATAGATATGCATGATAGTGATGTTATCCATCCATATACACCGGATAGATTAGATCGATATATAGACTAGATAACTATACGAGATAAACCATGTTTATACACTATCTAGATAGATAGAGACGCTCGACAGCCAGATAGAGACGCTAGCCATATAGACTAGCTCGATTGGTTGGTACCCATATAGAGAGAGAGGGCCGATGGTACTAGAGAAGTTGGTTCACTTAAATACAAGATAGATGGGCACACTCATATAGAGCTACGGCTTGGTTGGTACACTTCTATATGGCACGAGATAGATGTGTTCCTCCCTTCTAGAATATAGAGAGGGAGATCAGTTGGCACCCATATAGTTAGAGAGGGCAGATCTATAGATAGGGGCATGAGATAGATGTCTTCATTCTCTCCGAAGGAGTGATATCGGGTTCTCCTCTCACCGATGAATACCTCGAAGGGGTAGGCGGGGCACTCAACCCTGAACTATATGGTCCAGATAGAATAGATATTTAATAGATGGGGACAAGTAAGGATCAAATGGGAGTTAAAACCCCATTTGAACCCAAAAAAAAGAGTTCCACTACCCATAGGTAGGGTTAAAGGGGTATATTTTCATGTACATGTGTAAAACCCAATGTTATTCACTCCATATTAAGAATTTATTTTTCAAAAAACAAACCCCCTTAAATCCATTGCATGCCTTCAATGTTTTTATAATGAAATATTAATAATCTAACAAGTAATCTAGTTTACAATCCATCTGATAACATTCTAAAACCATGTACATCTATAAAGGTCATTTAGATCTACATGATCCCCTTTATCTTATTATTTTGAGTATGCATAACTTGTATAAAATTATTCAACCTAGTTAGTTAGGTCGTGAACTGATGTAATTCCTTAGTGTCTACCTAAAAATCAGCAAACTAAGACTCAACCAATATCACACATTGTTACTAAGGAAGTAGGTGATCCTCTAGTGTATTCGGTTGTTGCACTACTTAGACAAAAGTTTTCATAATATGCTTTGTATGCTTTGTTTCGTAACTACACACAAGTCAAGATAATCTTGTCCCATCACGGATCAATTATCCCACACAATTATTTGGATTCATCTTAATAGTTAAGTGTATTAAACTTATGTTTTAAGTAGGCTTAAAGTCTAGGTCTCACCTCTCGATATATGTGTATGTTGACTGTACTAGCTTAGGACCCCTATGGGAAATATAATTATTACTCTTTGACTCTCATCAAATTTTAATCATTACCCTTATTTAGCTACCCTAATATAGGATGTTTAGACTACAAATAGATTGAGAAGAAGGACTTAGAGTCCATGCTAACTTAACACTTAAGGATTTATAAGTTAAGTATAACTATAAGTGTTAAAATCATTATATAAGTTTGATGCCAATCATTAATAACACATTTATTAATGTCGTTTCATGTTGCAAAAATATTAGTGTCACTTTGTGATTTTTTTCCTTCTGATTATTTTATTTTGATTATCTTATTAGATTTAGGTAATCATCCTAAGCCTTACTAGATAATATTGTGTCATTTACGAAAAGGTCTAACCAAGTAATCAATTACTTATGAATAATGATAATGTTGATCAGCTATGCTTTATTCAATTTATTAAATCATATTTATTGATTTTGCAGTAATTATAATAAGGTAATTTGTCATCATTATGTTATTCAACTAGTGTTATATCAAGTATAATTAGACAATTAGTTATTAATTAGTTGTACTATGTAATAAATAACTAATTAAATTTATCTTATTACAATTGAGTCTTAGAAATATTAATGTATTTCATAATTCTTGTATCGTTGTCCCAAAAACTTCATTTTTACTTCTTTAATTAATAATTAATTAATGATTTCATGGTTATCATTACTATCATTTAATAAATCATATAAAAGGATGTCATAAGTATAATTAATTAATAAGGTCTAATTTATTTCACAATCTCTTATAGTACAATAGTTGAAAATCAGCAAGCATCATTGTTTCATAAGAATAACAAGGTTTAACGGGATCCAAGTATAATAATTTCATGTCTAAAAATAATAACATTTATTATTAATATGATATAAATGACCAAAGGATATTTAGAATATCACAAAATAAATTTCAATCAATAAGGATTACATTTTTTTATTAGGGGTAAATAGTTCGAAGGGACTTTAGCTTGATACAAAAGATCTCACAAGCTAGATAGAGCATCAAAAAGTATACCATAGTTTTGAAGGGACTATAACCTATTACAAGGATTACATTATTCAAGTTTAACATATACATTAAATTAATGTTTACGAATCAGATATAAATATATTGCATGTCGAGCATGCATATAACAATCCAATCTATCTCCTTAGAATACTTAATCCTTCCTAAAATTTGAAAGATAAAAATTATAGATTTATATTGTCGATTCAAAAAAGCTGGCATATATATATATATATATATCCCTATCTAGATGTTTAATTACGAAACAATTGAATATATAATGAATGTCTTAATGCAAAAAAAGTATCAAACATTACGAATCATAAAGTTTCGAGTTACAAAATTATAAGGATATAGTAAACACCATAAACCTTTCATGATCCTTTACATTCTATTAGAACAATCCTTTAGTATTTCTACTTAAAATCATTAATCAAGCGAACATGATAATAAAAATTAACCATAAAAGTTCATAATCATTCCTTTATTTAGTTTTCCAAAATGAATATGGAGCAGTCAAGTATTCATTTTTCAAACTTGGATTTACACTTTACTATCATCAACTATATTTAAATCAAACTTAATTATGATCTACCCCTCCTTAGTAATTAATTTACTAATAGGAATAAGAATCTATAATAGTAACTCAAACATGGAAATAAATATTACACACAAGATTCATAAATGATCAAATCTCTCTTATCAACATCCTACTCAAGTTAATACACAAGTGAGATAAGTTAAGATCACTTTTCGTCTGGTTCAAACAAGGAGTCACTATCAATTAAATTCGATAAGAAATAACTTCAATAAGAACTATGTGTACCAACTCAACTAATAGTCTATATTACAAATTTTCTAGAGTTCTAGTAAGTATAGCTTCATGATGTAAATTCTTAAAATATAACAAAATCTTACCAAAAGTTTGAAGCATATAATTTAACTAGCATCCAAAGTTACACCTAAAGGAATACAACATTCCAAATAGTCACCCTTATTTACTTATCATAACAATTAAGGAAATCAAGACCTGAACATTCAGATTGAGTTAACATTGGTTTGGGTATAAAACAATCCCTTCTTGGTATATTTCTCATGTTGAGATCATTTCATCAAAATATAGTGACTTAGAGTAACATTTCCTCAAAAAAACCGACACAAGTAAAACCTTTAGCGAACATGGTTGTGATTTAATAATATTTTTGTCACAATTTTTGGGTTCAAATCGAACCCAATAAAAAATGTAAATTCAATGACTCGCAACTCACTTTTACTCAACATTAAGCCCACATATAAATGAAACAGACCTAAAATACACCACCATTGATAATGGAGGTTCCCAAATGGGTTCAATGAGAAGCTATTATCTAAAGCCAAATATCGATCCACAGTCAAATTTTAAAATAATGGAGACCAATATTATTAACAATTTCTTATCGACTCGATACAAGCCGAGGAAAGTTCTATATCAACTCATCTAGAGGAAAATGCCATATATTCACTAACATCATGATAATTTGAGCTTATTAAGCTCTGCTATGTTTAATAGCAAGAAACTATAGATTTATCTAAAATCCCAATTGGTGTAATATTTAAACTATCCTTTAACAAATTATTAGCTAGGTATATGAGTAATCAATATCCTATATATTATTAGCTAGGTATACGATATAATCAATATTCAAACTATCCTTTAACAAATTATACAAAAACATGAGGATCTCAAGTATTAAGAACATAGATATATTATGTAGATTTTCAAAAAAAATCCAAGCATAAAAACAAACATGTACCACAACAATGTTTTAACTCATTCACTACAAGGAAAGAACAATATTTAACAAGAAACGAAGCACACAAAAAAAATTTCAAGTATTTTATAATCAATATTAATTCTAATATTTCTTAAAAAAATATCCAGACATGGGTAAATATAACCATGCATGTTAAACTCTGTGAAATACTTGAAGCTCCTAGTAAGATCCTTCAATTCTTTTCTCCAAAACCCAAAAGAATAACTTGAATGCAAAGAAAGAAATAACCCAAACTCAACCATGACTATAACTACTAAATCCTCCATTATCACCTTCCAATAATAGCTCAACCAACTAACAGAAATAAAAATTCATGCAACATCTCAAAGAGCGGAGGAAGAACTCGAGATGCATGTAAGAAAGGATTAAAAATAGAAAATAAATTTTTAATAGTAGCTTCCACGGAGGAAGCCTCCCCATTTCTCGAGATCTTGGGATAAATTAAATGCAATTAATATTTATAGGTGTCATGCATTGGCCTTTCCCATCTACCTCTTTTTCTAACTCATGATTCCTCAATTTCCAACTTGGTGGATACGAGCGATTAAAGTATTAAATTTATACAATAAATTTGCATGGGTCATGATTTTATTGACTCCCTATTAAATCAAACCATTCTAAATACCATTCAAATATAGTATTTAACCAATATTAATCAATTAAGGTCTAAAAATTTATAAATGGTTTTAATTCAAATAAAGCCAACAATCTTATGTATGATCAATTCCATATAACACGAAACTCATGCATTCGAAAATGGTCAAAGACTATAAACCGATCAAAATTTCAATAACTGATCATAATCACATCTACCCAACCAAGGTCATCTTAATAAAAATGAAAACAATTAATTTTTTTATGTAAAGAATTATTAATATAATTGGTGTAATTAGAATATTGATTGTCTAAGAATTTAACCGACTTATTATGTTAAATCCATGTATCAATGATCAAAATAAATAATTTTTATCATAATATACATCCGATTAATAAGTAATCCTAATAAAAAAATTGTAACATTAATAAGGTTATACATGTATCTTATCGAAACAAACATTTTACATGTCCCAAAATAAGGTCGTTTCATTTTGTTTGATCAATGATCATGAATGTGCACAGAGTTAGTATATTAAAAATTCATCAATATTTCCATATAATGAAGTAATTTCAACCATACATGCAAGTTGTTACTTCTAGCAAGAAATTAAGTTACAATATCAAATAGAAGGTATACCAAAAACATAACATCCAAACATGGAATCATCAAACTCAAAAAGATTACAACCGAGCACACAAGAAACAAAATAGGACATTAACACATCATAAATCAATAGTGCTTGATGGATAACAACATTATGTGGTCATATTTGTAATTACATGGAAGCATGTTTATCCTTTTTAGGGTAAATGTGTATACACCTAGGTGCGATATTGGTCGAGTAACGCTTCTCATCCCCAAACCTTCGGGAATCACTTTATGTTAATAGACCATATTTCTATAGACAAGAAATGAAAATATTGTATGTGAAATACTTCCCCCTTAATGATTCATCATCTCAATGATTTTACTCACTAATAGAAATAGAATGAGCCACAAAAATTTATAACATACAATAATGGAAAATAGTCATGCATTTTCTTTCAAAATTTTGAAATTTTTCATATTTTCAATTTATTTTCCATGTATCTATTGGTTGTAACAACCTTATGAGTAATGAAATTTTTCCATAGTATCTGGTAATGATAAAATTCCATCATACCATAACTTCAAACTTATGAAATTGTATTAAATGTAACTTATCAAATTACAAAATGTCAGTTTTAGGATTGAAACAGATAAGGAAACACTTTTTCATCTCTTGAAGATACTTTTAGGTTGTACTTTTTTCTTAAATTTGGACCCATTAGACCTTACATTATGCAACTTATCTATTTCTCAAGTTCAATCTGTGAGTTTCCATAATTTTGATTTGTTCAACTACCACAATTCTTAGATCCTGAACCTGTAAAGTGCTCCAATTAAGTACATGTGATACACTTGAAACATACTTCTTAAGAAAGGAGATATGAAAATAATCATGCATATTAGATAATGTAGGAAGTAATGCCAAACAATAGCTACCAAACTTACGATTTCTAGAACTTTAAAAGGTCATACATATCTTGGTGATAACTTGGTAACCTTGCCAAATGTTATACAAGACCTTTTTAGCTTAAACCTTAAGAATAATTTGTCTCCAATTTATTAATTTCATATTTGTGTAACTCTTATTCATATTAGAATCTTCTTTATATGGCTCATGGATGAGATTCACTTACCTTTCCATTTCTATTAACATTTTAGGGCCCACTAACACTCTATCTTTAGTACTATCCCAACTAATGGGTGTTATACACCTTATTCCATACAATTGTTCAAAAGGATCCATTTTCAGTGATGCATGGTAGGTGTTATTGTATGAAAACTCAACCAATGGAAGATATTCTTCCCACTTATACTTCTCATCCATGTATTACATCCTGA
The DNA here is from genome assembly GCA_018340775.1 of Taxus wallichiana var. yunnanensis. NCBI lineage: Eukaryota > Viridiplantae > Streptophyta > Pinopsida > Cupressales > Taxaceae > Taxus > Taxus wallichiana. Next base: position 570,123,302 of record CM031240.1, read on the forward strand.
GCATATCCTCCATAACTTGGTTGACCCGTTCAGTTTGACCATATTTTTTCGAATGGTATCTTTGAACTCGAAATTTAGCTTCATCCCCAAGGCTGAGTTAAAAATTTCCAAAATCTAGATGTCATCCATGGATCCCTATCCAAAATTATTAACTCGGAACTCCATACAATCTGAAAATCTCATACACAAATATTCTTGCAAGCACGAGAGAATCATTTTTAAATTTTCCAGTATAAAATGAGCTACTTTCATTAACTTGTCCACAACAAAAGTGTCATCTTTCAAAATGAGTGAATCATATTTTAGATTTCCCTACATAAAATGAGATAATCCCGAACATGTTGATAATAAGTATCATTTATCATTTATTTCTTTACACCATCTTTAAATTGGGTTCTAAGGGTAAAAATCACATAAACATGTTTCTGATGACTTAGTGCATTTGCCACTCTATTTTCCTTACCTTTAATATAGCTTATATCAAAATCATATTGTGATAAAAATTTAAGACATCTTTGTTGTCTTGTATTGAAGTTGGGTTCCGTGAAGATATACTTTAGTCCCAAGTGGTCTATTTTCAGTTTGAAGGGCTTTTCCAATAATTAACGCCCCAAACTTGGAGTGCATGTACAATGAAAGTAAGATATAAATCACGGGGAGCATAATTAAGCTCATGTTCATTTAATTTTATCTTCTCATATGCAATCATATGCTCATTTTTATAATAATTCCACCCAAACCTTCACCGAAGGCATTTGTTACCACGTTGAAGCTTTTATTGGGGTTTAGAACCTTCAAAATTAGTGTTGTAGTTAGTTTATCTGTCACTAAATTAAACACATTCTTGCATTTTTCAAAGCATATAAATTTCTTATCCTTTTTCGTAGTGATATTATTGGATCAAGTAACTCTAGAAAAGACATTTACAAATTTCTCACGCGTGCCATGAGTAGACAAAATCAAAATGAAGAAGGCAATATGTACTTCACCATATAAACTTGTTTATGGAAAGGAAGCTCAACTTCCTTTATCTCTTGAGGTTCCTTCATTAGAGATTTCCCAACAACTGGAATTTGAGGGTGTGGATCAGAGAGAATTTAGAATGGAAGAATTTTTCAACTTGAATAATTAAGCAACTCTACCATAATCAAGATAGAACAACATAAACAATCAACATAGAAATTGTTTGATAGAAAGGCTAGGCCTTAAGCTTTCAAGGATAGTGGATTAGTGTTAGGATGGGATGATGAAAGAGCCAAACTAGGGAACCATTCAAATTTTGATGCACTTTAGAGTGGCCCATACATCATCAGTTTTTATAAGGAGGCTAACTCTTTTAAGTTGTCTCATCTTGATGGAGGCACGCTATCAATCCTAGTCAATGGGATTTATCTCAAACCCTTCCATTGATTCTTCTGCATCATTGTATATATTAGTGTAGTTTTAATTCCTCCAAGTGCACTACGTGCACATTGTTTTGTTTGTATATAGTTATTTCTTCCTGCATGCTCCTTGTGTGTGTTCTTTTGTTTCTTCTAGGATGTTAGTTGTCTTCTAGTGGGTTTTAATAGTGTTTTAGGATTTAGGATAGAGTTCAAAAAATCATTCCAAATGACTTCATGGGGAAGTTCTTCATATTACTGAGATCATAATTTCATATTTTCACACTGACTCCATTCCCAATGGATGCTCTTGGATACTAATATCCTTCATCTAGTAGGAATATGGCCCCAAAATTCACCAAACTATTGTCCAAAATAACTCCCCTAGTTATTTTGACAACTTACATCCCCATTTTGGCTCTGAGTTTTAAATATTACGGGTTGTTCACACTTTGGTTATTCCTTTGTATAATTCCCTTGGTTGTAATTTCCTTGCATGTCGTCACGTGCTTTTCGCTCATACATTCCTTTCACTTTACTTCCCCATTCCTCTATCTCTTCCATTTCACTTGTGTGTACTCCTGTAAATCCCCTTCTTCCCGACAATTCATGCACCCTTTTGCAAGCACCTTGAATTTTCTTCCCAAAATTAGTTAAGTCCCTGACATTCTTGTGCACCCCTCCCTCATTGTTACGCATCACATTCCAAATGCTTGAGCCATGGCTACATTATTATCTTGTATAATTATGTTCTTTCCTCTTGCATGAGTTACTTTTACATGCTTATCTTTTTCTTTTCCTTCCATGCCTCCTTCTATGTGCACTGCACATTCTTTCATGCTAGTTATCGTGCCACTTGGCAGCCTATTAGAATAAGTTTATCACACGCAACCTATCAAAGTGCACTAACAGGGTGATAAATCCTTGTGACGAACTAGTACATGACATGTGATAAAAAATGACAAAACTTATAAATAGTCGGTTGATTCCTATAGCTAGTATGCATGGGCCACGTGTCATTTCAACTCGTAGACTTTAAATCACCATAATTCTGCTACAAATATCATATTTCAGCGTTTTTTATCTTGTTGGATTACTACTAATGCAAGGTTACACTCCAAATCACTTGAGTTCAAATTTTGGTGGGATTAGGTAGGTGAGAAGTAGGAAAATATCCCATACACCATTAATGCAAGATCTGATCATTCTAACCACCCGATTTGATTCAAATCTTACCTCTTCCCTTCTCTAACATGCCAAATAGTCACGGGGGAAGAACATTTCATTTGCATGTGGATTTGTAAGAATTCATTGTTGGTGGTTGAAGAATCGAATATGATTTTCCATCCTTTCTCTCCTTCATTCTTCTATAAATGTAAGAGCATTTCTCATTGTAAAGGGTTGGACACATTGAATCCTCTAGTATTGCTAAGGGTTCTAGTTCTTTGCATTTTGAGTTGTAGGCCTTTGGATCTAGTATTTGCATGTGGATATTGGCCTCATACGCCATTGTAATAGATTGTGCATTTCTAGAAGTAATAGAAGCATTGTTTTGTGGCTATCCTCTACCTTAACCTGTTTTATTCTTCCTTATTGCCTTTCCTTTACATTGTGTGCTTGTTTTGATTTTTCACGTTCCTTGAATTTCCTTTTATGATTGTACCTCATGAAAGTGATTGTGTGACGATGTTATGGTCTTTGCTACACATGTCTAGCTGTCCTTTATGCATCTTCCTTCATTTTCACTCAAAGAAGATCATGTCCACCCCACTCTTTTGGTGATATTACCTCCCTTAGATTATTTTTCCATTTTTTCATATCCTTATATCCCTCGTCCCTTGTCATGTTTAGCTTAGGATTTTTTTTAGCATTAGGAGTGGCCATAGCAATATAAATAGGTAGAGGAGCTGAACTTCTCCAGATATCTTTCTCAAGTGGGAAAGGTCCGACAACCCGGAGATAGTCCCATTGTTTCCTCAATTACCCAGTTCAATCTGATCCGGGATGGCTGCAAGTTTGACCTCCAACACTTCGCATGAATTTATGTGGATTTTTCTTCAAAAAATGACCATGTAAACACCCTTTAATATATTTCATAGGTGGAAAATTTAATCCTAGACATGTCATATATGCCAAAAAATGAACAATAGTTCAATTTTGAATAAACTAAAAACAATGAAGCAAAATATTAAAACACATAAAATCCATTTTGTGTATGTTTTCAGTTATAGTTACTTCTAGTTTATTTTCAATAAACCATCTAAGTTAACTATGAAAAAAACTTAAATTTAGTGCAATATATTTAAACAAAATATATGATTTTCATTTAGAGGTGATAGATGTAGTTTATAGAGTTACTACATTAGCTCTATGATTATTCTCTTCATTTTCATCTTGATTTTGATCTAATTTATTCCATTTTTATTTTTTAAATTTGACTTCCTTTTTTGATTTACAATCTTTTTCTTATGGCCAAATTTTCTGTAGTAATGATATTTACCATCAAAGTTTACTCTTAAATTTCTCGGGTCTTTGTCTTTACTAAGAGGTTTACAAGTTTATTATTGATTTTTGAATTTAGAAGGTTTTATTTTTATTCTTGAGTGAGAATTTTCTGAGTGGAATTCTCTTTATAATCAATTTTTTCATAACATGGACTTCTTGAATCAAAAGAGAGGACAAATTTTCTAGATTAGGTAAATCGGACTCATCTCGATATTTAGAATTAAGGACAAATATGTAGTTCCTAAATTTTTCATGAATATTAATCTAAATGATAAAATAAAGAAGCTTATCTTGAAACAATTTATAATTACATCTATCCAAATAGTCTTTTTATGTTTTTTATTTTATCCAGATAATAAAAAAAAGCATCCCCCTTCATGGGAGTTTTAAACAATTCCATTATGAGTTTGATTACTTTAGAGATAAAAGCGCCTTCATGCATGGTTTCTAATTTTTCCATGCATTCCTTAGAGAATCCATATGACCTATATGCATTAAAACCTTATCTCTTAAACTTTGCAATAGGATTGAAAGGAATTCCCTGAGATCTTTGAGAGAAGGAGATAAGGTTTTAGGTTTTTATTTCCTACCGGTGGGTCATTTCTCCACACCAGGAATAAGATCCCATAATTTTTGGCCATGAAAAGGAATTTAACCTAACTCTCCCGATACTATAATTATTTACATTTAATAAATGATATTTATCCATTGAAAAGTAACATTACTAGTCATTTTTAATAAATATGCATAAAACTTTGAAGACAAATTTAACTTAAACAACAACAAATGCCTAAGAGAACAATGGATGAAAATTTCAAATAAAATAGCTTGAAATTGATGAAAAATATCCAAAGAAGGTTCAAGAACAAAGAAGGAAACTGCAGAACATAACAAACAAGTCTGAGATGACTACATGCTAGAGGAGAATTTTTTTTAAACCTACAATACAAAGGAATTGAAACTTGTTTTATAAAGAAGTATACACCCAAAATACAAAGAAGATTTTGAAATCATTGTATGAAGTAATTTTTAAAACTTGTAGTATAAAATAAATTCAAAAACCCATGGTACAAATAAGTTTTAAAGGACACATGGCAAAGATCAAAACAAAGCAATAGGGCACGTGTAGGCTTTTGGAAAATTCTAAAGTAGATCTTGTCATGGATGTGAAGTCTCTAGAATTTAATCAACACAAATAGCTTATCGGTTCCACAACAGGTTGACAAGTCAATCAAAATACATGGCAAACAAACAAAGAACCACGTGGAAAAAGATATTAAAAAATATGACACTACAAAAAAATACACGTGGTGCTTTCCTATTATATCGCACTTCACGGTGCAAAAAAAAGTCTCAAGATAATAAATAGAAAAATAGATTGATAAAGCTGTGCATAAGTGTTGTTAACTTATTGGATTACTTTTTGCACTCGACAAAATTATGACAAAGGACTAACAAAGCGTGAAAGAGCGTGGAAACGCGTTTCTATTAGTTCACAATTGAATAACCCTAAAAAATTATTGATATAAAAAATAACATGAAAAAGGTGGCTTAATATTATTCGTTAACCACTAAAGCATTTTTAAAAAATCGACAATGTGAAATGTGAAAATACTTGAATATTTTCTATTAGATCAAATTTTTCATTAAACAAAAAGACGATAACGAAATATTGATAATGCGAAATGTGAAAAGAATTAGAGATTTTCTATTTGATCATATTTTGCATGGGTTAGAAACATGGTAAAAAATATTGAATTTAAAGTGTGGAACAACCTTATTGGTTCATACTTGGATCAATTAAAAATATGATACGATGAAACTACATGGACTTTTCTTATTGGCTCAAACTTCACAATGTAGAAATTTGTAAATATATATTGTGCTTGACATCGAGGAAGACTTAGAACAAAATATTTAACAATATACAAAATAAACATTTGGGTCTCGCTAGATGAGCCCGAAGAAGAAACAAAAGTGGGCCAAAAATAAAATAAAATTATTTTAAATAAGTCACACAACTATAATGACTATATAAAAATAGTGAAAAATATTTGAAAAAATGCACACACCGTGAAGAACCAAGAACAAACATCCAAGGTTATAGAAACATAGATCTATGCACACATAATGTATAAGAAATATCAAATCAACAAATCAATCAATATTCATATAATTTTTGGGTGAAAATTGGATTTTTTCACCCGATTAGCTTGAAATCATCGACGAAACAACTGGGATTTTACTGATATTCGAAAAACTTCAATTTCTTTACTTTTGTAAATAAAAAAACATCCAGATCTATCCAACACAAGCATAATCACCAGATTTGATACCATGTTAAGAAATTAAAGGGATTGAATAATTAACGAAATATAAATCAACAATATACCGAAGATTATATATTATGATGTGTAGTTAAATTAAACATAGATTAAGATGTTTTATATCACATAAAAAATAACATGAACATAAATTAAATACATAAATGTAAATGACACAGGAACACCATATTTAAGTGGGAAAACCATGAAAGGTAAAAAACCCACTAAAATATCACTTATCTTTATGGAGAATATACTTTTACTAACACTCCCACTATTTCACATGCAGTTACATATTCAATAAGGAATTATAAACTGCCTCACACATTTTCTCATGATACTTACAAATATTCTCACACATATAGCTCACATAAAATGTTACAAATGTGTAACAAATCCCTAAAGGACCACCTTGTTATATACTAGGTGGGTTGTCATTGTCCACTCTTTAAAAGATGACCCAAGTCATTTGGTAGGTTTTATAATAAGTAATTTCTCGCTTAATATTATAAACCCCAAAAACGTTCACTCACACAACCGAACAAGTTTGCACAGTTTCACACTCTTCAAATGCTCAAGTTATGTGCAAGATTAGGTAACAATGAACTATCTCTAATGCCCTTGTTATAGATTTCCAAAATTTTATTATGATTATTACACCTCACCTACCACCATACTACAACTTTAAATACACTTTTTTTTGCTCTTTACTCTACTTTCTTCCATGTGCGAAGTCATAACCTTTTGGCATAACTACTTCCAGTGCATACATCCTTGTGCACACTTCCTTGTGCTACAACACATCTTCCTTTGCATTATTTACCAATTATCTCATCCTGTTGTTGCTTACCTCATGTTACACTATAAAAATTATTCCTCACATGGTCTTCAATCTAAGTAATTATTTTTAAGCACCATCATCCGTAACACATGTAACACCTTTTCCTTTTTCTTGTGTGCACCTTTACCAGTATCCTTTCCTTTATACCATTGCACACACATCCAAACCAACTTCACCATTAGTCCCAATATCATATGACCTATTTTTTTAGTACTTACAACTAATTCACCCCACACTAAAAGTATGCATGGTCTTCTACACATCATATCAATTAATAGTAATCATATTATTATGTGCAACCGTGCTTATTAACAAAAATACAAACAAGTAAAAAACATGAAAGGAAATATAGTCTAAGTGGCACTACTATCTTATTACAAAAACAAATAAGCATATTTATAGTATGGATTCTAACTAATCCCATTGAATTAACTAGGAAACATGGTGCCAATTAGCTCCTGTAGCTGATATGTGCCTAAGTCAAGTCTCTTAGTTACTACAAAGGGTCACAACCAATGAACCTCTAACTTATCTCAGTGGTGTAAAAACTTAGAGTCATAAAGAAGCACCATATTTCCAACTACAAAAGACTTGTTCTTGATGTGCATGTCATGCCAAGCCTTCTATCATGATTTCTCTATCTTCTAGCTCTAATGCACAATGGTGTGATACTAATACAATTGTATCGTTTCTTAATGTACTCTTTTATTACCTTCTCATCAAAAAAATCCACCTATGCATGCAATACGTAGGGATGGTAACATAAAATCCACAAGTAGTACATATTCCATGCCAAACACCGGTTAAATGGGTGTAGTTTTGTTTAACTATTTATAGGTTATTTGATATGCCCAAAGAACAACTGATACATTATCATCCCAATCCTTTCTTCCAACATCACATATCTTCTTGATTTTTTCCCCAAGATCTTATTAAAGGATTAAACAGTACCATTTACTTGAGGGTGATAAGGGATAGTTTTATGGTGTGCCACCAAAACATCTTCTACTAAAATTTTGATAGTCTCATTCAAGAAATTAGTTTCTTGATTACTTGTGAAACTCAATGGGAATCCATACTTTATGATAGTTTTCCCTAAAGGAACCTTACTACCATAGCTGCTTTGTATAATATTTTGTAGGCACATCTTTACCCATCTGGTCAAGTAATCAGTACACGTGATAATGTAGCGTGCCTCAATCCTGTATCGGGGTGGTGTAATAGGTCTTATTAAATCAACAACCCACTTCTCAAAAGGTTCAACACTTGTTATCAATTGTAATGAAATTTAATCTCTAATTATAGGTTTGCTAAGGTACTGAAAACAATCACAAGATTTGACATAAGACTTATTATATTTATACAATGTCTCCCACAATAATTCAACTAGAAGGATCTTTTGCTTTGTTGCATCCCTTACATAATGTCATCTTATATTTGCACCATGATTTTCCTCCATAATAGCCTCGATATCATGCTATAAAACACACCCGTGTAATACCTCATCATGGCCCATTTTATACAAATAAACTCCTATGAGCTTGTAATGTGAATATCGAATAACAAATTACTTCTTTTCCAATATCTTCATCCCCTCAGGTGCAATCCCGGTTTGTAAGAAAATGGCCATGTCCTCTAAGTATAACGGTACATGGTTCAATATGGACAATTGGGCATTATACATAGTGTCTTCAACACTCTATGGATCCTCTCTAGAGTGGATCCTTGAAAAGTGACCACGTATTAAATTACTATATCCTAGCTTTACAACAACTGTAAAATCATATTTCTCAAAAAAGAGTATCCACCGGTAGATGCACCTTTGTAAAATAGGTTTGTTTACCAAAAATTTAAATGCCACATGATCTATATAAAGGATGAATGGGGTGGCCAATAAGTACTATCAAACATTATGAAGTGTGTATATCATGGAAAATTCATCATTATCTATCGTGGTATAATTTTGTTATGCTAGTGTCAATTCTACTTGTAAAATAGATAGGATAATTCACATTACACTTGCCTAGTTACACCAATACTATCCCAATATCCATGCCAGAGGCATCAACATGTACATAGAAGGTTTTTTCCAAGAAGGAAAGCACAAGATAGGGGTAGTGGTCAATCTCTCCTTCAAGTTCTCAAACGTATGTTGTTGTGCGTCACCCTAATAAAATTTCCCTTTGGCCTTGAGAAATTATTCCAAGGGTGCATCATTATTTGCATATCCTTTGATAATTTATTTGTAGTAGCCAATCTTCCCAAACAATCCACATAATTTATTTTGGTTTTTAGTTTCTTGTAATCCCAAAATCACTACTATCTTCGTTGGATCTACCAATAATCCATCCTTGCAAATAATGTGCCTAAGAAAATTTCCAAAGGGTGTAGTGAAGATACACTTCTTAATGTTAAAATATATGATTAACTACCTACATATTTCAAACATGAGATTAAAATTATCACAATGATATTTGACAAACCCATAGAAAATCCAATCATCAAGATAAACCTATAAAAACTTATGGATGAAGTCATGAAATTCCTTCACAATTGTGCACGAAAATATATTTGGCACATTATTTAATCTAAAAGGAATCACAATATATGTAAAACATTCCCCATTCAAAGAGAAAATTTTATATTTTCCAGATTCTCGTGTGTAATACACACTGGTGATAGTATAAGAACCCATCTATGAAAGTCTACATCTCAAGCCTTGTAACTCCCTCGGGTATTTCCTTTGTTTATGGTCTATGACACATGATGAATTTAGTTCCCTATAATATACACATATCCTAATTGAACCATACTTTTAATAGTAATAGCGATAGGGCTAACCCACTTAGATTCTTATATTGGTTAAATGATTCTATAGATAAGAATCTTGTATATTTTTTACTTGACCTTCATGTGTAGGTTTAGATTCATCCTATAATGCCTCTTCTAAATAAGGAAAACACCTTCCTTTAGCTTAATATTCATCTCTCCTAATGATGGGTGCACTCATTTAAACTCGTGGTAGACCGTTGGAAAGAATTTTGAAATTCACACAAAATCTCAATTATATTTACCATTTTTGTTCTGACCAGTAGTATCCAATGATAGCCTCTTTAGGTGCATCCTCAATGCTAATGTTCACCTTATTATTCTTCCTAAGAAAATTATACACACATTCCTTTTCATCTGCAGATTCCATCACCTTTCACACAAATTCGATGTGGTTAATATCTACATTCTCCACTTCTTCATCATCAATGAGGTATACCATATTTCCTTTTTCCTTCTCTTTCCAGTGCAACCTAGTTACATCTCTTTTATCTTAAAAATTTCTTTGTGCACCTTGAGATCAATTTCTCCCGATAATTGAAGCATGAGATCTTCTAATTTTTCACTATCCCCCAATGTGATGTGCTTCATAATCTGTAAATCCTCATGTACAAGTGGCTTATTAGAAAAAAAAATCAAAGGTATGAATAATACCTTCGATCATCTCTTGCCATATTATAGTCTCTATTTTTAACTCAACATGGACATATCACACATGTTGAATCCACATAGAGTGGAATATAAATTATGCACCCAAAGAGATGGTAGTAATGCTTCCGACCTTGTGGTCATTGCATCTCATACTTGTGGATTTGTACCAAAGTAGGATTATTTCCATCATACTCATGTATAAGTGTAGGTAGATTGTTTTGATTAAACCTTGTTGAAAGGGAAATTATCACTTATCACCATCCCAAGAAGTTATCTTTGTGTGTTTCCAACCAACATACATATGTCTCTCATAAAGAATAGGCTAGCATATTCCTTCCATTAACTTCATTCTTCCATTGGTTCTCCATAGTGCATAAAAATGAAACAGGATTCTCCTCACTAGTGTACCTTGGTAACTTATTTGTGCTTGAATACCTAACCATGCGTGGCTTGATCATCTTGGGAATCATCCCTTCAACTCACACCTGACGATTTCATACATGTCATGGGCCCAATTTTTAGAATCAACACTAGTGATGTCACCAACAGAGTGCACATATTCCCAATGAAGTATGCCTTCCTCAAATGGTTCCATGTTTTTAGATCGTGCAACTGTCTACACCATGATTCCATTTATCTCTTCTTAACTCAAAGGCTTAATCTATGGTGTAGCATTCACCTCATCTAGGGGTATGACCATGCACTCATCCTTATTATCAAAATTGATGTATCTCTTATTGAATTGTAAGTCAACATTGTTTGTATAATACTAAGGTCATCGAAGTAATGATGGGAATTTATTTTCCTCAAAAATTTCCAAAACCTCAAAATCCCCATAATCTTATCTCCTTAAATGGTAATTTAAAAATCCTTGACACCCTAAGAGGCATGACCCTTGTCTTATTCGCCATATACAACACATTTGAAGATGATTGCAATGGTGGTATCCCCATCTAGTTGCACACATCCAAAGTTAGGGAATTCACCTCGACACATATGTAAATTAAAATAGTTCTCACCAACTAAGCATTAATCACCACATCTAGTGTAATATATTTGTCAAACATCAAAGTTATTTGGTGGTAAATTTATATGGAAGATCTATTACTCACACTTAACCCCTATCCATGTTACCTTCTCACACAACTATTTTCATAGCAATGTGATGATATTCTCTTGCTTCAACATCTTACATACCTCTTTCAGATCATCTACATCCAAATGTGGAAGCTCAATATTCTTCATGCATTCTCTCTTAAACACCGCTCCTTCAAACATCGAATCTCACCTTGAAAATGTATGATTATTCCTATTGTATCTTGATAGACCTCCTTCTAATGATAAAATTATGGATATTTGGCATGCATAAGCTCTTTTCTCCTTATGAATGATTTTTCTTTAGGATACTCACGCACGTGTGTTGTTTCCACGTGACTATTCACTAACATGGAATATAAATCTAGATCAGGTGTCTTCTTTGGCATCCATTGGTCACTCTTCACATACTACACCTTGATCATCCCCATTCCTTTTTCCTTATTCTTGTTATTACATGTATTCTCATAAATATCAGAACAATCCTCAACCTTATGATGTTTTCCACAATACACACATATCGAATTTTAGGGACACTTGCGTTGATAATGATCTGGGACATAAAAGTGTAATACATCCTACTCATTAATATACCTCTACTACTACTACCTCTACTCCTATATCCACCTTAGAATCCACCTTAATTATTTCATCCTTCCGTAGGTTGGTCTTCCTACACCTAAGATCTTTTTACCACTATGTTTTGTTATAATCCAATCTCACAAGCCTCATGAATTTAGCCTATCAACAAAAGTAAATATTTGGTATCAAGGGTGTGTGCATCACAAATATTTTAGTACATAGATACATTCTTCATTGTCTCACACTACAAGAGAGGAAAATTTTAGACATGATGGTTCTAGTGGTTGATTTAATAAAATCTAAAATATTCTTACTAATTATTATTTTAGAGTCACTATAATGATATACAATAAAACACAAAACCTAAATAACTCAAAAATGTAGCTATGTAAGAAAATGAAAGAGATAGGGAACTTATCTCATTTTTCACTTATCTCAAAGTATACCCGAACTAGAACAACTCATGAAAAGGTTGGGAAGAATGCTGGAAACACTCAATATAAATTATGGGGCTTATAGAATGTCCTAGATAGGTGCACTGGGAAGGAATGAGGGTGCATGGGAATTAGAGATATTTTGTAGGATCTTGTGACTTGTTATAACAAATGTGGGAAGATATAATTGAAGAATTATAGATCCACAAATAAACAGTTGAGGATTATAGATTATAATGTGCAAACATTAACCAAATGTTTACATATGCATATAATAGTTAACATATCATGAATGAAATAAAATAATAATAGTTGAAAGTAAATGAGACAAGAGACACCAAATTTAAGTGGAGAAACCTGAAGGAAAAAAATCCACTTGAAAAAAATTGTCTTATATTAAGAATTTATCAGTTTAACCTAGAACTTCTACTTCACTCCTCGGTCTCATAGTAAACCATATCATACTTCTGTATCAATGTATAACAACTCACATAAGTAGATAAGATTAGATAAATGGGTCTATAAACTTATTAACCAAGTAATATCTCTAAGTAGCCCAATCCTGTGAGGGATCATCCTATTTATATGCGATGGGTGGTTGGTCATGTCATTCCAATCTTTTGGTTATGAAAGATCAACTAATATTATTTAAAATATTCTTTAAGATAGGGGTTGTCTAAGTGGCGGTCCACCAAGTATCCCCACTTAAAATTAACACCCCAATAATCCCCTTTAATTATAAGTAGGGAAAATAAAAAATAGACATGCCAAATTATATTTACAGATCCTTGAATCAGAAAAATTGATTCAAGTTAGCATGCAAATAAGGAAAATCAAATGATCTTCCCATACAAAAATTCTTAAGACCAGTGCTTTTCATATATGAATACTTACATTAGATTATGGATCCTTTTATAAATTAAGGCATACCCATAACTATAACTTCATTGGAATTTACAAGTAACTTCACATAGAGTGATACATTTACTTATTACAAAATCTAGGAAGTATTGGAAGTTTACAAGGAACTACCTTACATATTTTCTCATGAAACTTATAGTTCACATAAAATGTTACAACCATGTGTAACTAATCCCTAAAGGATCACTTTGTTACATACAAAGTAGGTGGTCATGATCCACTCTTTAAAATTTAACCCAAGTCTTTTATAATAAGTTGTTAAGAGGTGGCATTGTCATACACACTCCCCCTCAATGGAAACTATGATAGGCCAGAAAACGCATGAAACTTTCAAAACTAAATAACACATATTGGCTCAAGGAATATATCTACAACATAATATCTGATGTTGAACTCAATTCTTTATCAAGAGCAATTTGGCCTTCACATAAAGGAGGAATAATTCCTTTAGCTCCTATGTGTATCACTACCAATAGCCTCTTTAGCCACATGGCTCTTTTGCTTCTCCAATTGATGGTGCCTACATCATAACTTGAACAAAAATCTAGTTGCATATCCAACACAACATCAACATGGTTAGAGTCATGATAGACAACATAATAGGAATAACAACTAACATAATAATATTTTTAACAACTAACCAAGTTACATTTCAAATATGTTGTAAAAATTTCAACATATTATATTGCTAAAACATTTATTAGATGTAATCGGTGTTGGATGTCTCCAATATAAAAAAAAGGTGTCCCAAGTGTGATTTTATATGCATATAATAATATTTTAGTAATCAAATAAAATGTTTTATCAACAAACATATATATCTTATTCCAAGCCTTTTATACAAAGATAAAACTTGATAGATTAGATAATCAAATCATTCAAGAGTGATCACAGTATAAAATAAAATGACCATGTAAGAAAAAATTTAAGCTTAGACATGTCATATATAATCATATTTTTTTTCAAAAAAACATGATTTAACAGTAAAAAATATTTTCTTACTTCTCCTGAATCTAAGAATTATATTATTGATACTACTAAGAGATCATGATTGTTTTGAAAAAAATCATTATCAACAAAAACAATTAGAGGAACCATGCTTGTGAAAGCACCGACATAGGAGTCCTAATTAGAGTCAATGCTTGAAAGATCTCCCCCTCAATTTCTACATCCATTATACCAAAAGGAGATTGAAAAACAAATTTGTAGAACAATTTTATTTTTAGGATACTTAGAGGAGGATAAAAGGAAATATTTACAAAATAATTCAAAAGAATATGCACATATTCTTTGTAACCTCTACATACATCTATCATGATGTATAAATTCACTGATGCATTATAGACTATGATATCAAATTCTATTCTTCCTCTATGGTAATCCTTTCTTTATTTGTGACAAGAAACTTACTCATGGCTAGACATGGTTCAAGAATTATTAATTATTATTTATAGGGGTGTCTCATTATTTTCATGAAACTACCAAAATTCATCATTAATCAACATAAGTTACATGTATTGAGATATGGACTTGATTTTCAGGGGTAGCTTGACTCCATGTGGGATATTTTGGACACTAGTCATAAGATGTCGAGATTCCTAGCCATAAAACAAGATTTTAAACGCACTCTCCAAATGTTATAATTTGTTACATTTAAGAGCTAAGACTTATTTGAAGCAAAAATGGCAAACGGCCATTTTAATACTTAGACAACAAATGCACAAATACAACTAAAATGAATCAAGGAACACAAAAAGAGACAAAAATATTTTTAATAGCTATATGAATGCAAACATATCAAATTTAATAAAAAATACTAGCTTTGATTGAGATTAAGATTGATTTAACAGAGCTTAGTCGAGTCAAGCTATAGGATCTCGACGAGTTATTTAGCAACTCGATGGGGCGAGCTCAAAAACGAGCTACTTAACAAATAAAAACAAGAGAGGCATGTGTCGGCTTTAAAATAGATCCTCATACGAACGTAAATAATTTAAAAATTAAATTTAATGCCTTTTCGGTCAAAAAAACAAACAAATGAACACGCATCAAAGACTATAACAAGACTAATAACAATGAAAAACAAATACACATATAACTTGTTAGTTATCTCACATTTTGCAATGCAGCTAATAACTCGAGAATACAATTGATTAAAAAAGAACCGTATATATGTGTATTAAATTAACTGGATCAATTTTTTGCACTCTGACACAATGCAAAATGAAATTCAGAAAAAAATCAATCAAATGATGCCACTTGTCTAAAATTTAATGACTAAAGGCTCGACACTTGATGACTTCACAAACCTTTTTTCTTAAAAAATTGCCTTAGGTGGACATAAGGTCTGTGAAAGGTACACGATAGGTGTTACAATTTAAGAGGATAAGTCAAATAAAAAAATGGCACCTTGACACTTATGAAGGTTGACACAATTAAAATATTAATATACGTGTCAAACAACAATTAGTTCACGCTTCATAAACCTAACAAAGACTAAGCAAAAAAAAGATACGTGGAGCGTTTTAAATGAATCAGATTTTTACAAGATGACAAACACTAACAAATGTGAAAAAGGTGGAAAATTATTATTAGATAACTACTGCCACAAATGAATGACTGACAAAAGAGAAATATGGAGCAATTCTATTGGCTCGATTTTGTAAATTTGACAAATTCGAAATTAAAAAAATGGAGTAATTTAATTCTTTTACGCTTCGCATGAGATGACACAAGAAAGCTAAAAGAATACTGACAATGTGAAATAAAAATCTACTTAAATCTATCTTATTGTATCATATTCCAAAAATGACAGAGGACAACTAAGCCAAGTCTGACAACATGGAGACACGTGTAAATCCCTTATTGGCTCACGTTTCAGTAATTTAACAATCAGACAAACAATATAAATGAAAAGCAAAAAATGGAGCCATCTGATTGGGTCAATATTTTCAAAGACTAAAATGTCGAATTAGAAGAATGAAAATGTGAATCTAGCTAGAGAAAAATGATTGGTTCAAGCTTCGCAGTCAAAAGAACTTCACAGAAATGAAAAAATTCAAAAAGACTGACAGAGTGAAGTTAGATGGCACAAAATGATTGGCCTAAACTTTGCAAAAATTTTTTTGTAGAAAATTAAATATCTAATTAGAAAGATGTCATATTGAAGCCACTTGGCACTCTAAGAGTGGGTACGGCTTTGCAAACATGAAAAAGGACATCAAAGCTATTTGGAGCAATTTTATTGGTCCAAGCTTCATAAAACTAATAGGATCTTAATACAAAATGACAAAGTGAAGCCATATGGCGTAAAATGATTGGATTGGGCTTCACAAAAGTAGATCTAGTGAAAAAAATATTTTAAAAAATGAAATAGATTTAAATGTTGAATTAACTAGATCTAAAGATATATTTCGGATCCACAGTCAAAACACGACCCAAGAACTATAAACAAAGTGAAAACTTAAAATAAGCTCATATACGATGGATTTAAACTATAAACGACTGAAACAAGATGCATAAACAAATATATAAGCATACAAAATCTCAAACATGATCGAAACAACCATTTATCCAATATTTCACTTATATTTCAAAAAATATTTAGGCAGAATTGGAAATTTAAACCTGGTTAGCTTGAAGTTATCGGATGAATTTTTAGGGTTTCGTAAATCAAATGATCTTCAAATTTTCTTCACTCTTTCAAGCCGTAAAACATACAGATCTAAGCTTTGTACACACACACAATCACTAGCTCGATACCATGTTAGAAAAAATGTGGGAAGATATAATTGAATAATTATAGATCCACAAATAAATAGTTGAGGATTATAGATTATAATGTGTAGACATTAACCAGATGTTTACATATGCATATAACAATTAACATATCATGAATGAAAGAAAATAACAATAGCTGAAAGTAAATGAGACAAGAGACACCAGATTTAAGTGGAGAAACCCAAAGGAAAAACTCCACTGAAAAATCATTATCTTATATTAAGAATTTATCAGTTTAACCCAACACTTCCACTTCACTCCTCGGTCTCACAATAAACAATAGCATACTTCTGTCTTGTTGTATAATAGCTCACATAAGTATCTAAGCTTAGATCAATTGGTCTATAAAATTATTAAATAAGTAAGATCTCTAAGCAACCCAATCGCATGAGGAATCATCCTATTTATATAGGATGGGTGGTCAGTCATGTTGTTCCACTCTTTTAGCTATGAAATACTGACTAAGATTATTAAAAATAATCTTTAAGATAGGGGTTGTCTAAGTGGTGGTCCACTAAATGGTATCCCCACTTGACATTAATACCCCAACATGACTACACACAAAGTTATAACTTTATTTTTCTGGTTTCATTAGGGTTTCATTATCCTTTAATGTTGATTGCTTGTATGTCGTTAGAACATTGAGGGTTTCTTTAGAACTTGAAAAAAAGATAATATATTAAAAATCCCCAAACTACATGAAATCCTAAAAAATAAATATACAAATGGGGATTTAGACTAGCCCCAATGGTCACCCAATGAAATTATGACCAAGCATTGCAATACATCTCAAAACCCATTTAGTTTTATGTCCTGTGTGTGTAATAGTGCTCTAGGTTTCCCTCAGGCCGATGACACCAAGATAGCAAGATGTAGCTAGATAGAATACAAATTTCTGGGATGGAATTTAGAAACTTCCCATTCTTATGCAATGTATGTAGAGTAATAAGCCTAAAATGCACTCCCTTTGATAGTATGTAGATATATAACCCTTGATAAAATTTATCGCTGTCATTGTAATGGTATGTATGTTGTGTTTATATAGGGATCTCTTTCTTGAAATTTCAATACTAGTGACATGAAATACTAACTAGGACCTCAAGATAGGTGTAATAAAATCTAAAAGGCCAACCAAAAATGTCAAAAATGAGAAAAAAATAAAGAGGATAGGAACGCATGGGCATTAGTGTCTTGAGACAACCGACGAGAAATGTGCGAAGATTGAAAACAAGGATCCATGTGACCTTAATATAATTGGGTGTAAAAGTGACAGATGTGAGAGATAAAATCAATAGAAAAAGTCAAAGTAAGTGGATGCACTAGAAAGTGTGTCACCAAAGTGAATACGTTTATTACTCAAGATCCATATATAAAATAACATACTTGGAGGTATGGTAAAATACTAGTATGTTCATGATTTTTTGTCTACATTTTCCCTCGTTTATGATATTTGAATGAAATTAAAGTAGTGTAAAGGAAGTAAGGAACACACCTATGATAATTCTGGAGAATCCCTATTATAGAAGTACATGTATGATAAAAACACATAGCATGGTGAACCATAGAACAACTTGTTGATCCATGTGGCATAGATAGAGACAACGGACCATTATAAGGAGCGATGCGAAAGATTAAAGATTTAATTTCGAGTGATTTGGAGATTTAAAATTTGTTGCAAAATGGAGATTCACAAAGTGGTAAGGAGTGACCGATTCTGATTTGATTTTTATGTTTGAAAAACTTAAGGATTTGGGCATCCCGTTGTTTAACCAATAAGTTGTGTATGTATGAGAAAAACATATAAGGTAAAGGTGAGGAGGAATACCTATAAAATGAAGGTGTAAGGTAGAGTGCACGTGTTTTGATTTCTCAATCCAATGTTGATTGTGAGAACTTCATTTTTGCTAGGAGGAACTACCTTTGAATGAAAAATAAGACCAAAATAATAATATTAAACAATATATGTCAGTGTACTACCTAACGTATGTTAGATCCGGGAAATGTGATACTTCCTAGATGGTTGTCAATCCACTGTTTATCAAATAAATGAACATAAATGCAAGAAGTAGAGGTCCTATTACTAACAAGTTGATTTTGGTATCTCAAGTTATTAACAATATATTAGATTAAGTCAAATATTGTAATACGAAATTAGATCTAGCTGAGGTTGGGTTATGTTTTAGGGTGGTAGGTAGCCAAGGTGATTAGAACAAGTCATGATCAAGTTTTGGGTGATTCTTGGTTATTTGAGTGAAGGTTATTAGGTCATTATTATAGGTAGGATTAAATGTTACAGAGAGCGACATCAGCCTGGTATGACCGATGACAGTTTATAGGAAACCGACGATAGTCAAGGTGACTGGCATCGATAGAAGAGGAATGGTAGATACTCAACAAAAATTTGTTTTGGAGGTTCTCTGTGATTGCAAAAAGAATAGAAAAAGCATGGATAGGTTGGTAAATATGTCGAGAATTCTCAAATATGTTTAGGGGTTGAATATGGGAGCTAAAAGGTTATGGGTGGTTAGATGGGTGGATTGAAAGGAAAGTGAGGATGATAAGATGCAAAAGAGAATAAGATTTTAAAATAGAAAGCTAAAGAAACAATGATGTAAGTATGGAATAATGTAGATCAAAACAAATGTCTTCTATTTGTAGGCCTATTTGTTTAATGAAGTTGGTGGTTGATATGTGTAAATGGTGGTTAATGTTGCGGTAGTGCTTCCCAAAATACTTTCGTCAATGCCAATTTCTTCATATCAGTCTTGTTGTCGGCTAGGTGTGTCCTGGATGCACGAGAGGGATCTAGTTTTTGCTTACATATAGATCTATTGCTCTCCAAACTCTAATAATTATTCCAACCTCTAGAATAAGGTGACCAAAGTCATATATGGTAATTAATGATGGTTTAGGTTAACCGATGTCGGTTTAGGGTTGACCGGCATTAGTTATGGCAGGAAATCCTAGGTTTGCCAAAATAATAGATCTTGGCTATCTTTTTGGCCAAGTGCATATGGTTCGGGTCTAAAATGGTATTTTTCATTTAATTAAGTAGGCATGCTGTCAAAGAAAGAATAGGTATCTAATGTTAGGGTTAGAATAAGTCTCAGTTAGTTATGGTAAGTTATGATTAAGTCTTAGTTAAAAGAAACATGCTAAGAATGGGTCCATGATGAGATGTCTAGGTGATGTGGCTAGGTAAGGTGGTCAAGTGAAGATATTTATAAAATTAATTAAAATAATTAATTCAATTAATCATGTGCACTATGGGATATGAATATGTACGGTATTTCTAATTTAATTAACGAGGCTATAAGGGTGGTACAACCTAATTTTTGTGTCTACATTTTTCCCCTTTTGTCATGTAGCTTGTATTGGTAAGTGATGCTGACAAAAATAGGAAGTGATTGCCCCATGTGTAGGTGAGAGTAGGGTTTCCCCAAGTGTGGGTGAAGGTGATCCCCCTCAAACTAGGAACTAATGAGGTGTTATATAGAATCGGTGAGTGGTTTGATAAATGTGTAGTTGGTGTGAGTTAAGGTTAGTGGGGAAGAGTATGGGTACTTTGGGAAAGGGTAATGGTCAACTCTGTAATGGGTAATAGGCCAGGGTCAAATTGGGCAATGGGTAATGGGCTAGGGTCAAATTGGGTAATAGGTAATGGTAATCAAATGCACGCACATGTATAGACTACAACACGGTACTAGGTTGAGGAGCTTGTAAACTCTACATTGTCCAAGGTTGATAGGTTTATCCCAATAAGGTTGAAGTGATTCAGGTATCCAAGGCATAGGATATGGTCTAGAAACACAATGTAGGTCAGGTGTAAGATTGTTTAGGTATGTTTTGGTACACCAAATGTTGGGTCGGGATAAATGAAATGGAAATAGGTGAGGTAAGGTCATCAAGCCAACCAACATGGGTAACGACATCACAAGGTATAACGAGTATACAAGGTCAATGGTCACACAAAGTAGGTCAGGTAGAGGTAAATAGGTCATGGTATGGGTAAGGCCAAGGTATAGGTAAATTAAAAAATCCCTAGAGGTAACTAAGGTTATGGAGGGGTAGTTTGGGCTTATAGGTAGGTTATAATAAATGTGGGTAAGATAAAAGGGTTTTGCAATGATGAGTTGAGGTCAAAAATGGGAAAAATGGGTGAAAATGGTAATGGAAGGCAAGTGATGCTATTTATAAAGTAATTGACATTAGTTTGGTATGACTGACGTCGATCATGTTGGGTTAGGGTTAATAAAATGAAAAATACTTATTTTATGAATTCATTTTAATGTGTTGTCATTTGGGAAAATGACAGCATAGTAGAGTAAGAGTGGAAAATAATGGTACGAGGTGTTTGAGATGAGTTGGCAAGTGACTAGCGCATGATTGGAATTCAAAGTAGGCATGTCCACGAGATTGATTATAGATATTTGATTGGTGGCAAGGTGATAAGTTTACTTTTGGCATGGAAGAGGAAGGAGAGGGTTCAGGTGGGCCACCAGTGTGGAGGAAAAATGTACCACCATGCGAGACAACACCAAGATGAGGTAAGATTAAATATGTTTTTGTCTTGGGTTGAAAATAATGTGTTGAAATTGGTTTGGGTTAAAAGGGTTTTGGGTGGGAGTTTTATTTTGAATTTGTGGGTAAAATGAAGTAAATGAGGGAGGGGGAAGGTCCAATGTAGCTTAAATAGGGTTGGAAATGAAGTTAGGTTAGGTTTGGGTAGGGTAGAGTAGGTGTGTAGGTCGTTTTTGGGGATTTTGGTAGATGGGGAGGGGGGTTTCAATTTGGGCACCGTGACAGAGACCGATGTTGGTCTAAGGGTGACTGATGTTGGTTTACTTTAGCGGCAAGAGTTTGGTCATAGGTGACTGAAATTGGTTTAAGTGAACCAATGTTGGTTAAGGATAACCGGTGATGGTCAAGGTGACTAGTTTTGATGAGGGTGGATGAAAAATAGGGGTAAGAAAGGTTAAGTGGGCAAGAAAAACATGTGAGAGGGGGAAGGGAGGGTACATGTAGAGTGATGGGGTAGAAGGTTGGCGTTGGCATAAAGGATAGGTAACTAGGTGAAATAAATTTTTAGAATGACGAGTCATGATTGGAATGGGGTAGGAGGCTAGTAGGTGAATTACGTAAATTGGGGTGAGTAGGATTGGTGTGGTTGGGTATGGTTCAAGGGTTAATAGATAAGTGAATGTTGTCAGGTTTGTAATAATGTTGTGGTTTTGTTGGATGCAAGCTAGGGATCAACTTTAGATGTGGGATAGAGTACCACCTCTATTGCTAGTGATACAACCGAGTGACCATAGAGGATTGGAGGAACGTGATCGATTATATCCCGAGTGGGATCCGATGCTAGAGCCATGTAGCTCAAGATCCGAGTTTGATGGTCACACTCATTGACAGATGGGACTCAGTGACCAACATGTTCCACTTACAAATGGGTGAGATCACTGTCACCCTAGAGGATGTATACAAGATCATGTGGCTATCAATAGTTGGGGCACAGGTATATTCTATTACATTAGAGGCATTAGAGGAGCCGATAGTGGCTATTTTTTTGAGAGGTGATGGTGGAGCTGAGGTACCATAGTGTGAGTCTGAGCTATGGAGATATGTATGCAGCTCATCCTCAGGAGATACGATTAGTGGTTTTACTGATGGAGGTGGTATGTTGTTTTGCCTTACCACATGCAGAGGGTGGGTGATTCCCACAAGCACTGATGGGGCTTCTCAGGACATGATGGAGGAGTGGGTCTATTTTTCTTGGGCACCATAATTTTTGGTGTAGTTTTATAGATAGTTGTAGTCTTGTGGGAGGTTTCGAGATTTAGTTTATGTTGTACCTTTCTTCTACATTGTTGGGTGTAAGGGCACTTCTTATGCATACGTCTAGATGGCTTACCTTGATAATATTGCTTTAGGGGTGGTCTATTCGAGTTGGTTACATGTGATGGGTACCACTTGGTGAAGAGCACAAGGAGACTAGGGACACACATAATGTAGCATATTACGGTGTGATTTATGGAGGGGTTATCTGGGATTGATATTGTTTGGAGGCCATATGTTCAGTTTCCTTCATATAGGCACATAGATAAGGAGTTGGAGGAGCTATATATTCTCAGGTGGATAGAGGGGTGCTGTGATTGTGAGCACAAGATGATACCAGTGGACAGGGTTAGGTAGAAGTTTGGGCTGGCACAAAATGTTCCTACACCATTCCCACAGTATAGGAGAGATGACTTGGAGAGGTCTATGCCTCTACCACAACTGAATTTTCCAATAGGGTAGGAGGAGTAGGTGGTGGACATGCGGATTGATGATGTTAGGGTCACTGATGAGATACAAGAATTTATGGGAGGCACAACTATGGGTGGCACCACTGAGGCTAGGGAATCCTGACTTAGCTATTATCACGGTATAGTGGGATACCTTGCAGGGTCAGGTGGACACCCTTCAAAACATCTTGGAGTATTACAGGGGTATCTCATAGGATCAGAGGCATAATTTTCCACTTTACAGGTGCATGTGGTATTCTGTAGGCCCAAGTTATATAGGCGGAGTGCCCGCACAAGGTGGTGATGGAGATGAGGGGTAGGTAGCTTCCCTATAGGTGCATATAGCAGGTTTTTAGGGTCATTTATCACCTAAAAAGGATTATATTATGGTCCTACATACCAAGGTTACATCACAGTGCACCTCCACAGGTAGGAACGAGACAAGGTCCCATCAGACGAGGAGGACATGGTACACAAGTATAGGGTCTGAGCCCAGCCCTAGCAGGAAAAATCTCATAGGTTGTTGTGAGACCTATGGCACCACCCCATATGGTGTTGATGGCAAGGTTCAAGGATGCCTTGAATGAGGTGCGGTAATACCAGGATCACCCGACAACCACTAGGATAGATGTACCCTCATATTCAAAGCACAAGGCACAACATGAATCAAGTGAGGGGATGAGATCCAAAACTCATAGCACAAAGAGTACAGGATACAGAAAGTCTAGAGACAGGGTCAGGGTGAGGCTACTAGTTCACAGAGGCTAGATACAACTATGGGCTAGGAGTAGACTAGACCAAGATCCATGGAGGGTGGAGAGATGTTAACAGGGCACAAAATAAGAAGAGACGAGGAGATAAATGAGGTTGGTCCGGAGTGTCTCATGTGGGGTGATGATTAGTCACTTGGTATGATTATTATTTTTGATATTTTGATATATATACGGCTCGTGAGCCAAAGATAGTGTAGAAATACATGATATTTTTTGAGATTTTTGATCATATACCAGCCTACGTGCAAAAAGATGGTGTGGAAGTACATGATATTTTTGACATTTTGATCATATATAGGCATGCATGCCCAAGATGGTGAGGATGTATCTGAGAGATTTGAGATACTTATATGTATTTGTATTTGTATTGGTGTAAATTTGTATTGATATACAGACTTTCATTATTATAGATGTTTAGATTTATGGTATGGATGATGTACTTATGTTTTAATTTCCATTTTTATTTTGTATGGATGGAAACTAGGTGAATTAGGCATGGTGGAGTCGAGGTCATGTAGGCATGGATGAGTTAGGTCAGTTAGGCATGGATGAGTCTAGATCATCTAGGCATGGTGGATTCAAGGTGAGTTAGGCATGGTGGAGTCAAGGTGAGTTAGGCATGGTGAAGTCTAGGTGAGTTAGGCATGGTGGAGTCTAGGTGAGTTAGGCAGTCAAGGTCATGTCTTTGGGTTTGATTTAATTTCTAATTTTTGTAGTATGGAGCATAAATGATGATGTATATGTACTATGGTGTAAATTTCCAAATATTTGATGTCATGGAAATATGAAATGATTGATTGGATGTTTTGATGATGTGATAAAATGGTAGGTATGTATGTTTTTTGATTTTTTAACTTCCAAGTGTTGTGAAAAATGGAAACTAAGTAAGGTAGAATGTTAATAGAAAAATGGGGAAAATGGGTTAGGGTAAAGAGTGGTTGAGCTAACCTCCAAGGGCCCCATGCCCTCAGAGTGCTACCTACATAGCCCTAACAAAAAGGGGCCTCAGGCCGATGTAGTTCTCCCATAAGCTAGGGAAGAATAAGATGAGGTAGAGGGATGGTTTGGTAGGTTTTAGGGATGATTGGGTCTAGGTCATTTAGGCATGGTTGCATTTAGGTCATTTTAGGTATGGTTGGGGTGTAGGTCGAGTAGGCATGGTGACATTGGTGAAAGAGGAATTTTTAAAGTGTAGGTTTCGATGGCCTAGTCCTTGTATAGGAAAATCAATGAGTAGTGAAGAAGGTGAGGGTAAGAGGTGACTAAAATATTCACCTAGTTAGAAGAACCGAATAATTGTACCATATTAAAGGTGGGCTTGAGAATATAAGACCCTAAATACATTACATGATTGACTATGCTAAGGGTGAAGAAAGTCACATGATCATGAAATGTCATTTTTATGACAAGTCCCTTGAGAAGGTAGGAGATTAGGATGAAAAGGAAATGAGGTGAAAATGGTTGGTTTTAGTGTAACTTGGTGTAAGACAACATGCCTACTTGGCAAGAGACCTAAGATCAAAATAGGAAATTCCATGACAAAAAAAGGTTATCATTTTTTCTTTTTTCTTTTGTGTTTAATAGACCGATCGATGCAGAAGTCTACTTGGGATGAGTATATTATCTGCTGTTTGAGGTATTCGTGAAGTTGATCGATGCAGAAGCTTCTAAATATTTTATTTTATTTTTGCAATAGTTTTGTATAACTATCCTTCAAGGAGTAGTGTATATATAGTGGGGAGAGAGAGAGAGAGAGAGAGAGAGAGAGAGAAGAGATGTCCCTTTTGAGGGATTCATCTCTTTACTGGAAGTTTGACTCAAGGAGTTGAATCCCATTTTATTTTTGAAATTATTTTACTTTTTGGATGTTTAAGTCATGGAAAAGACTATAGAGGGAGATTAGGATCTTGTTTAGAAGACAAAACCCATAGACGCAGAGGTTAATTATGAAAGAGATGGTTTCAAGTGATGAATGACCATGGGATTCCATCTTGAAAATGATAAAAAGTATCCATGAAAATCATGCCATGAGTAGATTCGTGGTACTCATATTGAAGATAAGGCTTAAAGGTGATGGGTAATCACATGATTTTTGTTTAGTCATTGATTTACAAGCATAGGTGATATGAAAGGTGAAGGGTGCTCAAAGAACGAGCTAAAAATAGATAGAATGTGATATATGATTTGAATCAACAATAGAATGGTCAAAGATGCAAGGTGTTCAGGGGTTCAGGTTTGGGTTTACCTTCAAATGAAGATAAACAATAAGCACCTGATCCATAGGTATGAGTAACGATATAGGGTCCAAGCCAATTAGGAGAAAAATTTTCCCGTTTACTTTTATCTTATTTGGTTACATGTTGATTCTCCTTCGGGACGAGGTTTATGACTGGAAAGTTCACTCATGGACACATTTGTCATAGGCACATTTGATAGATTTTTGGAAAATTTGAAGATGGTCAAGAGCATTGAGATAGTGTTCATCTAATAACTCAAGTTGTGTCAAATGGTCCTAGTGAAATTCATCATTATTGAGCGTGTCTTGGAGTGAGAGAAGCGGAGAGATGGAATATGGACTTCGAGAGGAAAGACAACCTTAGTACCATAGACCGAGAGAAAGGTGTGGTAGTAATTGAAGTGCGAATACTAGTGCGGTAAGCTCACAAGGAAACAGAATGTGCGTATGACAATCCTTCCTAGTATCGTGAACTACTTTCATAATAATTTTATTCAAGGTTTTATTTGTTGATTCTTCTTGGACATTTTTTTGTGGGTAGCAAGGTGAAGATAAATTGAGTTGAATGCCAAAAGTGTCACAGAGCCTTCATAGGGTCCTATTTTTGAATTGCTTTCTATTATCGGTGATAAGACAATGAGGAACACCAAAGCAAAAAATAATGTGATGGTTGATGAATTCAAAAAAATTCTCAATTTTTTTAGAAATGAGGGGATGGCCATTTATTGTAGTATTTAGGAGTGGTTATAATCCATTGATGGCATTATTAAGAATGAGGATTGATTTCTCTAACAAGATCCAAACCTCATTGAGAGAAAGGAAAAAGGTCTCATGCGACCTATAAGGCATGACTATGTGTGTGATGAATATTAACATGTTGTTAGCATTTCACACAACGTTTGACATAGCCACAACAATCACAAATTTAGGTTTGGCTAATAATATCCTAGGAAAATAATTTATTTAGCGATAACTAAGACACTAGAGTGACCTCCACAAATTCCGTCATGAGCTTCTTTGGTGCATGGAAATTCATAAGTTATAAGGCATCATAAGAGAATACCATCAAATCCACATTTATAAATAGGATCACCCAAGATTACACAGCAAGAAACACTTTTAAGAAAGTTGTGTTATCCATTACGAGTAATATTAGGAGGCGAATAAAAAGGGAAAGCTAGTCTACAAACTTATTATACCAAAGTTCATGTGGGTAAGGTGTAACGGTTCCGACGGAGATGACATCTCAAGATAAATAAGAAGGTGATTGTAACCTTTGTATTGTGAAAAATATTTTGGATTCAAAAGTCAAAGCAAGTATCTAAGATGCCAGATGGCCATGGTATCTAAAAATTTATTAGTAGAATGTGGGGTGGTTGTAATTTCATAACGGTTAAAGGTAGTCAAAAGTATGTCGACATGGTGTTTATACTTTTGGAGTATTTCATTAGGACACTAGTATATACCATTGACTTGGTTTATAACTAGTTGAGAGTCACCAAAGATAATAATTTATTTGACATCAAGGGAGATGGCGGTTTGGAGACCAAGTACGAGTGCTTCATATTTGGTGATATTATTAGTACAATCAAAATATAGTTTGAAAGATAAAGGCATAGGTTCACCATCAAGAGGAATGAGGATAATACATGCACCACCCCCACGCTGACATTTGGAACCGTCAAAAAATAAGGTCATTTGGTAAATGGTATCATCTAAAGAGAGGGTAGCAATGGATTCTTTCGGGAAATAAAAGTTAGAGGATTGATTTCCGAAGAAGGGTGCGTCTGCAAGTTGGTCAGTGATGGTTTGGCCCATGATATATTTTTGATGGATGAATTCGATGTTGAGGTCTGCGAGAAGCATGATCCAACACGCAACACGTTTATGTTGGTAGGGTTTGGCATACATGTAATATAAGGGGTCAGTGTTAGTGACGTAAAATGTTTTTTGGTTGAGTAGGCAATGACCAAGTTTAGTGGCGAAAAAAACTAAGGCTGACCAAAGTTTTTTCGGTATGAGTGTACCTAGTTTCGTAGTCTAAAAGGGTATGGCTTATGTAATAAAATGATTTCTCTCTATGTTGCTCATCATGATGAGCAAGCATGGAACCTAGAGAATGGTTAGTAGCAAAAATGTATAAGTAAAAGGGTTTTTCATCCTTAGGAGGAATGAGCACTGGTTGTTGGAGAAGATATTGTTTTAAGGTATTAAAGGCTTTATGGTATTTTTCATCCTAATCAAGGAGATGTCCTTTTGGAGGAGGTGGTGAAATGGCTAGTGGCGGTCGAGAAAGTTGTAAAATAAATCGATGAATAAAATTAAACTTACCTTACAAACTTAAAAAATTGGCATAGATTAATCGGTAGAGGCATTTCAAGAAAATCCTTAACTTTAGAAGGATTTACTTCTATGCCACACAAAGAAACGATGAAACCAAGGAGATTTCCTGAGAGAACAGTGAAGACACACTTTTTAGGTTGAAGGTGAACATAATACTTGATGAGGTGGTAAAATATGACCTTAAGGACTATAAGGTGTTTAGCCCGATGTTTGGATTTTGCAAGAAGGTCATCTGCGTAATATTCCAATATGTGATGCATTATGTCATGAAAGATATAAGTCATATCTCGTTGATATGTAGCACCAAGTGTTTTTAAGGCCAAAAGGCATGGCTCGATAGTAAAAGGCCCCCCAAGGAGTGATGAAGGAATTTCGTGTTGATCCTCTAGAGCAAGTAATATTTGGTTATAACCTTAGAAATCTTCCATGAGTGATAACATCTCGTGACCAACGGTGAGATTAACTAGCTAGTCAATACATGGTAGAGGAAAGTCATCTTTCGGGAAAGCTAAGTTGAGGTCACAGAAATCCATGAAAATGCAAAGTCCCCTATCACTTTTGTGATAGGAACGATATTATAAATCCATTAGGGATAAACAATGGGTAGGTTGAAGGAAACTGAGATAAGGCATTGAAGTTCCTCTTTGATAAGAAGGGAAATGTGAGGATACATTTTCCACATGATTTTGTTTCACATGTTTAGCTTCGAGGAATGGTTATGATATTTTGAACCACAATGTTTGGGTCAATACAGGCATATCATCATAGGATTAATCAAAAGTGTTCTATGATCCTAGAGGAAATAGGTAAAAGCTTCCTGTTCAATGACATCTAAAGATTGACTTATCTTTAGAATGTGTCTGGTCGTCCGAGTGTTAATATTGACTTCAATAGTCGATTCATTGAACATGGGTTTTTTCTCAAAAGGAAATGAATGATGAATATAAGAATCTTATGAACCAAGGTAGGTGAGGATAGACTCATTTTCCTGACATTGAACGACATTAATAGAAGGTGTATCATCATTGATCATGTCAGGATATGGGAAGGGAAGAGAAGAGGGAGCCTCACCATCGCGTTGATAAGTTAGAGGTCCTAAGGACATAGTATTCACAAATAAAAACATTAGGAGGAATAGATTTGGGATCTATGGACTTTATGCGTGAAGGTGGTAACACTAGTGCATAGGTTTGTCATCCTCAATGAGGTAGATGAAAATATTCTTGGAATATGGTTTGGAAAAGCCAATTCCACTACAATATTTTTGTTTATAGATGGTACATGGGATGACGGTATGAAGACCTTGTTTGTAAAAACCAAATCCAAAGAATTTATATCCACAGTGGTGAAAGAAATTGTGGGCAAAGTGGACGTTAGTGAGAGATTGGAGGTCATATGAAAATGGTCATTTTTAGGATGGCGGTTTGGGTGAATAAGTGGAAGTATCATGTCCCCCATACGTTAATTTGGTGTGAAGGTGGGGAGGACTATAAGGGAATACCTCTCCTATGTGATAGTCATAACGAGGATGTTAGTGTAGGTTGTCATACTCTTTCGGAGTAAGGAATGTGTTGATATTGTAGAGATGGTATTCCCTAGAGTGAGGCATTAAAATACACCCTATAATAGATCGGTAGTAGATATGTGGGTAGTGGGGACAAATGAATTACAAGGAAACTAGGTAGGAGGGAATTAGATGGGCCAATTGTAGATGTTGCGGTAGTAGTGGGAATATAAGAGTTAGGTGTCGAGAGGTGGAGGAAGAATTGGTGGATGGGGTTGTGGGTGAAGGAGAAGTGGCAGTAGTGGTAGATGTCTTAACCGGAATAAGAACATTGTTAGGTGGTACAACATATTACATGTTTTGAATGGTGATGGGTCAGCTGGGATGGTATAGTTATGTCCTTCATGTTCAAATTTTACACAACGGTGTAAAGTTGAACTAACACAACCCATGATGTGAATACAAGGTCAGCCAAGAAACAAGTTATAATAGAAATCCTCTCTAATACATAGAAAAATTCTAAGACAGTGTGATGTCCCAAACGAACGTGAAGAATAATGGTGCTAAGGGTGGAAGTGATGGCATCATTGAAGAAGTGCAACATAAGCGGGTTATTATAAATGCAATTTGAAGGGATCCACATTTGATTATACGTGTGGGAGAAGATAATGTCGATGCTAGCACCACCATCAATCATAACGCATCGTATCCATATATTATTGATATAGACGAGAGATAAAAAAGGGAGGATCGGGTGGTCATCTCAAGGTATGATCTCCTCATCGAAAAACTAAGGTTGGTTACTTGATGAGTGGGCATGGGGGTAGAATATGGAGATTATTTGGTAAGAGAGGCCACGTGGTGAGGTGTGAGAATAGAGGCTACTAGTTTGGGGTTAGGTAAAATCTTTATGGATTACAAAACCTCCATAAGGGCTTGTCGATGAGATTCAGAGGTTTGGATGAGATCATACAAAGAAATTTTTAAAGGGGATTGGTGTAATTATTTTATCATTGTATGATGGGTGACCCCATTAGAAATAGGGTATGTAGGTCCTCTAATTGTGATTTTGGGTGTGGGTACAGATGGTATATTGGGCACGGGATGGGTTTATGGGCTAGTTGATTTTTCTTTTCCTTTTTCCTTTTGGGCGCAAGTGGAAACTTGGAACATGTTAATCTGAGGGAAGGAGGTAGATGGATAAGGTATGTCATGAGTAGTATAATGACATAATGGAAAAAAACTAATGTCGGGTAAGAAACTTGTGAAATGAGTAGGGCACACTAGCATTTAGGAGGTGGTTTGGCCAACTCTCTGATACAGACCATGTTGATCTTGAACTTTGGAGGTGGATAAAATTATTTTGGAGGTGGAGATGAAGGTTGTTTAAGAAGGAATGAGGGTGTGTGGTGACAGTGAAGGTGGGACAAGGTTCTCATCAAAAATATCATCATCGTCAAAATTTTCTTTAGAGGACATAATTGGAGGAGAACGGATTTTAGATCCTTACAACCCTCTACATCTTTTCCCGGAACATGATAGTATGCACAAATTTTAGTTTCATCAAACCCATGTTAGAATTTGAGGATTCTAATAAATACATATTTAATTAACTTACATATTATATAATGTTACAAGTAAATATCTAAATAAAGATTATATCATAACATAAGTAAATCAATAAATACTTATAGGAAATAAATAACACAGGTGACACAGTATTTATAGTGGAAAACCCCAATAGAATAAAAACTAATTTGAAAATAACCTTTTACTTTAGAGAACTTAATTTACATCTAGTAAGATCACCTCCTCCTTTTAAACCCTATTTACCAATGGTAAAACCAAACCACTTGATTTACACACCCTTGATATATTATCTAAACATATCAAATGAGGACCTAAAGTGATTTTTATATAAGGTGGTCGGGTATGTCACCTATTTTCAACCCAAAATGGTTGACACATACACCTAAGTTTATAATATTTAATATTAAAAATATAATCCTTTCATGATATTAAATATTTAACCTAAAGTATATACCAGTTAGCATATTTAATAATAGAAATATAAATATTTCATATTATTAAATATTAACCTATATATTAGTAATGGACCATATACATTAAGGGTTAGCTGCAGACCACTTAATCATTATGGTCCAACACACCCCTTAATGTTAAGTGGGATAACATAACATATGCCAATAGATTACCGCCTATGGTACACTATATGATTTACAATCCTTAAATCATAAAGGTTTTAGGCTAGCATATTGGTTGAAAGAATTATAACACCTTTATCATACTTAAATTACCTTTGGTACAAAAGGATTTGGAATCCCAAAGATCATCCCATGATCAGTGGCTAAGTATGATTTGTGAGTTTTACATGTTCTCACAGGTTCTCATAAAAGGTTATTGAACCCAAGCATATAGGAGTCTTTTACAACTAAGGACCTCCTTAACAATATGCTTGTACTAGATGTTTACTACTAAAATCAATAACACTAAAGATTTTACTGAAGACTGTCTTTAAGATATTTCTACACTTATTTCTAAAAAATAAGCCGATGAGGTATACATGCCCGAAGGTATTTTTACACTTTCCCAAAGGTCTTTTTTACACTTTCCCGAAGGTCTTTTACATATGTATGAAGGTATTTTTACAAAAACCAAGTTCTATTAGGAGGTGACATTGTCATGCACACTCCCCCTCAATGGAAACTTTGACAATCCAATATTTTCACGAAAGTGACAAAACTTTGCAGCACTCAGGGACTTTGTAAAGATGTCGACAACCTTCTCTTTAGTTAACATGAACTTGAGACTTATCTCATCACTTTACACCTTCTCACGGGTGAAGCATATATGTATCTCAATGTTCTTCATTCTCTGATGTTGAACTGGATTCTTAATCAAGAGTAATACAACTCTGACCACCACATAGAAGAGAAATACTTCCTTTAGCTTACATGTGTATCCATACCAACAGTCGTTGCAGCCACATGGCTTCTTTACTTCTTCCATTGTATTTCTTTGCCTTAAAGAAGAAATGGAGACTATTGATTGTATTTTTGTTCTAATTAATGGTTCCTACACCAAAATTTTCAACACATATCAAATATATTTTATAACACAACTTTGGTGTGGTTAGAATCACAATATATATAAGAGAACATTTTCATTCTTATTATAATGCAACCCATAATTGATTGTTCCTTTCAAATATCTAAAAATTATTTTTACAAGATTCCAGTGATCTCTAAAAAAGGTTCTTTCATAAACCTTGAAGTAATTCCTACTGTATAGGAAATATCTGATCTAGTTATAGTTAGATAAATCAAACTATCAACTAACAACATATATAAAATAGGATCAACCTTTTTCATATGTAGATTTAGGATCAATATTTATTCCAACTTCCATTGAAGTAGAAAATGGTTTACAATCAATCATAAGAAACTTTTTCAATACAATGGTTACATATTATGTATTGAAAAATAAAAAAATAATGAAATAGATTCATACAAATAACATGATGTGAGAGACCTAACTCATTCATTTCAAATTACTACTTCAATTTCTCTTTAATCCTATGAATTGAATCATAATTTTCACCAAACATAATCAACTCATCAGCATATATACATATAATGATAATATGCGAGTCTTATTTCTTAAAGAATATATCATTGTCAGAAGAACAATTAACAAAACCTAACAACTTAAAGAAGGAAACAATTTTCACATACCAAGCTCTAAGAGCTTGTTTTAAACCATACAAGGATTTCTCAACTTACAATCATAGTTTTCTTTACCAATTTATTCAAATCTTTTAGGTTGAAACATGTAAAGTTCTTATTTTAAATCACAATTCAAAAAAGTATTTTTCTTATCCATTTGGTGGATTTCCCACCTAAATTGAGCAGCAATTACAAATAAGGCTCTAACAATACTCATTTTAGCTACAAGAAATGTCTCAACATAATCAATACCAAGTTTCTAAGTGAAACCTCTAGAAATAATTCTAGCTTTATATTTGTTAATACTGCCATCAACATTATATTTTACTTTGTATACCCACCTAGAACCTATAATACTTCATGGCTCAAGTTCATACAAGGTAATGCATGGCACTTATGATGGTTTTTGGTCATTTTCCTAATGTTAATAGGATTTGAACTTTTTAATATAGATTGAACCCAATTTTATTTCTTATCTAGGAAGATAAGAGTTTCGAAACATCTATAGCATCAAAACATCATCATGACCATTTACTAAATCAGAATCAAAACCATCATTTAGAAGTATTTAGTGAAGTAACTTAAAGAGAATAAGACAACACATGTAAACTTTTCACTAGATTATATATAGAAATTTCATATAAGCTTCGATAATTAACATGTCCTGACCTTTCATGCCACATTTTTGAATTATTCAAACTTTGAGCTATAAAACAAGATGCAGAAGAGAAATCATCAAAAATATACAAAACTTTTATTTGAATTCCTTCATCTATTTTACTCTCATTACTATCCTTGATATACCAAGTATCCTTCATGCATAGATTCTAGTTGTGTCCATACCTATTTCAAATGTTACATATTACCAATGTGTAGAAGGTACTCATTGATCACATTGTGTAGAATAATAAAAAGAGCATCTTGCATTCATTGTAAGAATATATTCATGTTATCTATAATTTTTTAATAACCGGTGGGAGAAACTTCAGATCCGAAACAATCGTCTTGATTTTTTCGCCATAAATTTTGTTTTGATCTAAATGTTGTAGTTGGTTTCATTCAGGATTTGAGTTTTGTCAAGACAGAAATAGTTGGATGTCATTGTTTTCCTAAACTTGTAAAACACACCCCATTATAATATATAATTTACCATAGAGTTAGATACATATTTATCGATAATAAAAAAACTTTTAATAGAATCAGATCTAAATTTTATAGATCTAAAGAAACTATTTGATCATAACTAATTTTGTCATTACAATGCATACTAATTAACCTCCCATGATCAAAATAATAACCCGTAATATAAAGGACTCTGCATTATACCTATATATATATATATATATATATATATATATATATATATTTAGACCATATAGAAGTGAAGAAGAGACCCCTAAGAATGCATAACAACTTCAAATTTTTGAAAAAATTAATGTAGACAAAAATCCGGTGAAGCTTAAATTTGACGTCTAAATGACCATCATAATGGCTTATTTTTTGGTCTGTCGTGATGGTCATTTGACCATCAATTTTAACACAATGAAATTTTCCTAGAACCTACGAGCTTAAATTTGACGTCTAAATGACCATCATATTGTCTTATGTTTGGTCTACACTGTGATGGTCATTTGACCGTCAAATTTAATGAAGCCAAAACTTGTTGTGTATTTCCAAAATGTGAAATTCCAGAATTTTTTCTTCTGTGTAATATTAGGAGATTATATTTTAACACATTATAATAACCTATTATAATTTATAATGTAAAAATATATACACTTTTTAAAAAAAAGAGGTGTATAGTTTATAGAATGTAAATAAAAAATAACATATAGTTCATAAAAATTATAAACTATAGTATATTTTTTTATATAGAAAAAAACACATAACCCTTATTAAAGGGGTTTAAAGGACATAGACTAGGTTAAAAGAATTTTACTAGGTGCAAGTAGATTTATGAGAGTATAAATTAACCTACATATTTTACAGAGGGGACAAGTAATTTCACCTGACCAATGAAATAGATTTAAATATTTATTTTCATGAACCTTGTCTCCTCCCTTCATTTACTCTTAATTTTACCCTACACATATTTAAAACTATGGAAATATTGTAAAATATTTTATAGAATTCTTACAAGCTAAAAACTTTAAAACTTTTATGTGGCTATAACTACAAATATTTTAATAAATATTTACCACACTTCACGTGGGCCACTAATAAACTAGCCCTTTTTTAATTCTTCATTTATACTTGAGAGTTCCACATTTATACCTGAGATATTATCTCATTTTATTCTCCACTCCCACTCTTATATAAAAGAAAACATTTAAATAGGTTTATTTATATAGTTTTTATAAACTATAAGATATAAATGAATGGGCTCACCCCTTACATGGATAATATAAATGGTTAGGGACACATGTTAGGTTTTATTTAATAATTATTAAGATTTAAAAAGTAATCCCTTCATGGCCAAGCAATAAACACAGCCCCATTTCCAAAAAAAGGTAAGCACTTAAGTTTTTTTTTAAACATATATAAACCAAATCTAATAAAATTTATATTTTAAGCGGTTTAAACTAACCATATATATAAAATATGATTTGAACTTAGGTTTTTAAAAAAAAATCAATATATGCCTAGATTTATAAGTTAAGTTTAAATATGATTTAAACATAGACTTAGAATATGGTCTCATTGACTCTTCCTCAATCCCATGTAATTTTAATATGGTTAAAGGCTTTTAATATATATATTTTTTCCAAAACTATATAAATTTTAATATGATGTTTATATAAACTGATTATATATATATATATATATATATATATATATATATATATATATATATATATATATATATATAATTTAAAAATAATAATATAGTTTTCAAATTATATAGGATATAGTTATAGATTAACTATAAACTATAGTTTTTCAAATTGAATCCTTTTAGAGGGGACCAAAGAACATGGGTATGAATTTACCTTCCAAAATATTTAACCTGCAAACATTTGAAATTATAGAAAACATGAAAATTATTTCATATAGTAATAAATCCTTTCTTTTTCTGTATGTGATTTTCATGTAGGTAAATATTTGAAGCCCCTTTCACCTGTGCACACATCAATCTCCAAACAAACATTAATTCCATATAATTTACAAAATGTAAATGAAAGTAAGAATCATATCATATTACATCTCCCCTCCAAAAATTTTTAGGGATTTAAAATTAAAAATATTAAATTTTTTTAGCAATAGTTTAATTGCACAAATGTAATGCCAAAATAAATTGGGAAAAAAAAGGAGACCAGATACTTTTAAATACCCTTTTGGGTTGGTTGAAAAAACCCATACAAATTAAATAAATAAAATACACAACATTTGATCTTAATTTATTTAATTTACCTCGCTCTGTTACCATGTTAGAATTTGAAGATTCTAATAAATACAGATTTAATCAACTTACATATTACATAATGTTACAATAAATATCTAAATAAAGATTACATCATAACATAAGTAAATAAAGAAATACTTATAGGAAATAAATAACACATGTGAAACAATATTTATAATGGAAAACCCCAATAGGATAAAAATCACTTTAAAAATAACCTTGTACTTTAGAGAACTTATTTTACTTCTAGTAAGATCACCTCCTCCTTTTAAACCCTATTTACCAAAGGTAAAATCAAGTCACTTGATTTTCACACCTTTGATATATTTCCTAAATATATCAAATGAGGACCTAAATTCCTTTTTATATAAGGGGATTAGGTATGTCTCCCACACACTTTTTCAACCTAAAATTGTTGACATATACACCTAGGTTTATAATATTTAATATTAGAAATATAATCATTTCATGATATTAAATATTTAACCTAAAGTACATACCTAGGTTACCATATTTAATAATAGAAATATAAATATTTCATATTATTAAATATTAACCTATATATTAGTGTTGAACCCATATACATTAAGGGTTGGCTAGACCACTTAATCATTATGCTCTAATAACCCTTCGGTTTGGGTTTGAGGGGGTCGTAAGGTCTAAGCGGTGGTAATGTGATGAATGAGGTCTCTAAGAGGTTGGCTAGAATATTGGCGTAGGACCTTGCCAATGGATCATAGTGGGAAGTGAGTGTGGGTTTGGGTAAAGGTGCAGATGATTGTGGTGGAAGAGGCATTATAAGAGGGGGAATAAGTTTGACCATTGGTTTGGTAGGTGGTATCTGTCTTAGTTTTGATGGTATCATCTTGGGTAAAGGTGCAGTAGAAGAACACGAAATGGAAGGTGTTGTCAGTTTAACTACCTTATTGGAGGGTAGTGGATGCTTGGATTTGGATTTCACCTTCTTGGGTAAAGGTGAGGTGGGAGTATGTGACATAGAAGGGAAAGAAGATGATGGAAGAGGATGGGTTACCGATGGGGACAATAGAGTTGTGATTTAAGTGGTTGGTAGAGGCCGAGTGGAAGGTATGGGTTGAAGTCGTATAGGAAAAGTTGGGGTTATAGTAGCTAGTGGAGGTATAGGTGGTAAGAAATGTATGGGTGAGGGTGAGGGTGTTTTTTGTGTAGGTAAATTAGATGTAACAAAGGATCATGATGATGAGGTAGGTTGCTTAGATTTTGATTGGCCTTGGGTAGGGGGTTGTTTGGCCAAGGTTGATGGGTGAGGTCTTAGGATATACGGAAAAGGTGAAGGTGACAAAGGTGTGGTAGGTGAGACTTGTGTATGTGGCCTAGAAGGTTGGCTCTTCCTTTTAGGTGGAGGAACAATTTTTGTGTGGGTTTGGGAAGACGTGGCTAAATCCAATTTGATGGGTGGATGGGTAAGGCTTGACGTCAGCATGACACCCAAGGTAGTGATGGGTCTAGATATGGATGAAGATGTAGGTGTGGGTAGGTTCTTAGGCATAGGAATGGTTTTAGTCATGGGTAAAGGTTTGGATGTAGGTAAGGGTGATAAAGAAGATGTTTTTTTGAAAGGCATGGTCGTGGTCGATCTAGTTACCAGAAATATGTTTGGATAGATCATGGAGGTATC
The DNA here is from genome assembly GCA_018340775.1 of Taxus wallichiana var. yunnanensis. Lineage (NCBI taxonomy): Eukaryota > Viridiplantae > Streptophyta > Pinopsida > Cupressales > Taxaceae > Taxus > Taxus wallichiana. The sequence goes on from CM031240.1 coordinate 570,162,592, forward strand.
TATAGGAAACATTTGTATTTGAGTCAAAAAGGGGAGCTGAAGACATCCCCAAAACTTGGAATTATCAACGTAATCCAAGTGATTAGCCAATCATAAAAATGGGACTATTGAAAGAGGAGATGTATTTAGTTTAGTGGTGATCCTTGTAAAATATATCTGTGAGACATGGAATTATTTATCCTCGGACTATGTGGGTAAAAGATCCGAGACCAGATACATGGGATCCTGGAACACTAATGAGGAATTGTCTCTAACAGGTAGTGGCATTTCTAAAGGATCTCCCATGGGTAGGAGATATGGTAGGTGGGGTGAGATAGATTCCTCTTTTGGTGGAGGAGAAAGTGATGATGATTCTTCTATGGGTAGGAGAGTTAATACCATTGATTGTTCGATAGGCTTAGAGGTAGATGATGAAACGATATCCATAGAAATTATGGCCTCCTTTGGGGGTGAAAGGGGAGATGAAGAAGACTCCTTAGTGGGTGAAGGAGAAGATGAGATATATTCCTCCATGGGTAGAGGAGCTCGTGCCATAATTTCCTCGATAGATGAAATAGGTGGAAATTGAGGAACAACTGGTATGATATCAAAATTACACGGAATTCATGAAAATCATTGTCATTGGTTGAAGGTTCACCACTTTGATTAGATAATGGTGTATTTTTAGGGAAATAATTCTTAAAGATATGCAAGGTTTGATTTCCTGATGCGTTTGGGTTGTTCAAGACAAGATCTCCATTATCTAACATTTCCTAGACAATGTTCTTAAAAGTTATGCAATTACCGTCACTATGGCCTTTGACATGATGATAATTACAATAGTCATGTTCCTTATATTAGGTAGGCATAGGATGGGTGGGATCAAAACCAAGATGATATTTTATTGGTGATAGTGCAATTTCTTTGGCTTTAAGAGGATTTTCCAAGACTGAAGAATAGGGCTCTCCAATTGGAGTGTACTTTTGTTGATCCCATTGGAACTGAAAAGTCTGAATAAGAGAAAGATTAGAGGAAGGTTTAGATTGATTAGTTGGATGAGATGGACCAGCTTTGAGAACTACCTCATTGGAAGATCCTTTGGATTTTGAATAACTTTTTGGGGTTTTGAAGATAAAGAATAATCATTTGATTTGAACGTGACATTTTTGTTTTGCAATTGGATTTTATTTTCTTCAATGACACGAATTTCCAATATTTGTGCCATGGTAAATACTTCATCGAAGGTACATAGTTTTGTACCATAGAGTTCGTGAGATGTGTCTAGTACAAGCTCTAGTAAACAACTCTATAAGTTCAACTTGAGGCAATGAAACATTAATTGTTTGATAAGACTTTTCCAGCGAGTAAAAAAATCTATGATAGATTCATTGCCATACTATCGTGTTGTATATAGGTTAGTCATGGTGAATTTTTGACTACATTAATTAAGAAGTTGTCCAGAAAACTTGATCCACTTGGTTAAAGGATTAGATGGAATTTATGGGTAAAATATTATACCCATCTAAGGTGAATCCTATCAGGGGAGATGGGGAATGTCTATAGGAGTAAAGCATCATCATGGGCAATTATATAGTACCCATGTTTGAATGACCGCAAATGTTGTTGTAGGTCTTATTTACTATTGAAATGGTTTAACTTGGGAATTTTTCAATGTACGAGGTATGGGTGAATAGGAATAGATGGATGAATAGGCTCATTACATATTTTGTCATAAGTTAAGGAGTTACAAGAGCCAGAAACTGATGCTTCTAATGTCTGCATCTTTTCCATCATCATCCTAATGATTTTATTTGTGGGTTTTGAGGAATGGGTGCCTCTTACGATAAAGGGAGGTTGATGATGGCTGTATGATGTGGCTGGCATCCCAGTATATAGGGGTATCAAATATGAAAATTCTAAAGGGGGGATAGATGCAGGCAAAATATACCCTGAATAAGCAATAGATGAGATTGGAGGTTGTTGGTTATGCGTGTAAATAGGTGTGGTAGTTGTAACGACTCTCATGGTAATTGAGGGTAGAGACTAAGGGATGGAAAAGATGAGGTGTTGAAATGGGATGTGGGTTACCAACACTAGGGGTGTTTGTGATGTAACTTGTATATATGAGGAAAAGGAGGCAGATGGGGCCATGCTCAAGGCGGTTAGTGAAGCAATGGTCGACACCACAGGTGCAATAGATTTCAATGGTGGAGTATTTATAATGGATATGGGGCCTAAATGATAGACCATAGGGGGTAAAGTGGATGAGGGTAGCATCGAGCTAGTGCTAGCTGACATGTAGGTGTGGGTGAGTGCGGGAGGGATAGATGCGGGCATATTGTATACTAGTTGTCCTAAGGAGTCTTAGGTAGATGAGTGGGCCAGATAGTATTGTAAGGATGTAGGATTTTGGTCAAGGAGTATTGCAAAATCCTCATCACCGGTAGTAATGGTGATGGATGAGTTTGATCTATAGGAGAGAGGAAGAAATGTGGTGATGGGATAGGTTGGAGTGGCTGAAGACTAGCGTGAAATATAAGGGCATTGGTTTAGTTATGAGTCAACACCATGTGAATTAGCATTGACCTGGTAAAACTGTACTCTGTAGATGAAACATAAAATAATACGAATGGAGAAGGATGAATTCCAGAGGTAAATCTTATCGAGTTTTAAAATTAAAAATGAAACATAGAAACCAGCAATAGTTAGATTGATGGATGATGGTTACAAGGGAACTAATGACAATTATTATAAGCGATCATCGATTACCATGGGAATCAATAGTTCTGTAAATGAGGTAAAAATGATGAAAATAAAATAATAGAAACTATATTGGACTATGATATGAAATTTCTATGAATATGATGATGTTTTGAAAACTTCGGATAGAAAAGAGATTTGATGAATGTTATCTCTCGGGTGAAATGACCAAAAAGAGTTGTATCGACACGACACGGTTAGGTAAACCAATGTTGGTCATATATAAACTAATTATGGTTATATATAAATCGATGACGGTCTGTGGACCAATGTCGATTACTTATGAAATTAGAAGAAATGAATAAAAGTATATTTTTTTGTGAGTTAAGTTAGGTGAAACACCAACCTAAAAATATGAGGATGATGGTATTAGACCCTGACACACTCAGCAATAGTCAAAATACTCCAACTATGATTGTGGAGTGTGAAAGGAAGATGAAATTGCAGAACGTAGCCTTACAACTCAAAACACAACTAAGGAAAAAGCTAATAAAAACACTCAAATCCTAATAAGTGAATTTTATGTGTTCAACTGATGCCATTTAAGAATGACTTGTGAATTCAGAACATAATTTTTTAGGTTGGGAAGGCATCCTATGAAGAGGAAAATTTGAAAGCGTAGTTTCAGGTTATGTTTTAGTGGGGTGGTCCTTTCTATGTGATAATGACCTGGATAAAGAAACTAATTTGGGTGGTCACTTTGTCAATCCTCCGATCATGTGATCGTTGAAAAATTCTTTTAGGTAAGGTGTTGTTTAAGAAGATGTGTGAATTTTTATTTTTCAGTTTAGAAAATAGAGAGAGAAGAGAAAGTGCTTTCTATGATTCAATTATGTCAACCATCATTGGGCATGACTTCCAGCGTATAGGTTGCCCTCAGTTTTAAATGTGAGATAATAATACAATATTAAAGGATGAAATGCAACATATTTAATAACCCAAATCAATAATTATATTTGATGTAGCAAGTGATGAATAGGTCAAGAACGTTCTCTTTCACTACTATGAAAATTCTAGAACAAATAAATGATTCATTTTAAACACCAAATCACGAACTTCATTTAGACAATTAGAAGTAAAGAATGTTACCAAGGAGAAGATTAAATGTGTATTTTTCAAAAAGAGAAAGAAACACACAAGATATCCCTATATGAAGAAAATTGAAAGAACCCAAGAGAGGGTCCCACCAGGCATGCAAAAATGTTTCACCAACAAGTTGCGCACATATGGGAAAAATAGATAAGGTGAAGGTGAGGAGGAATACATGTAAAATGAAGGTGGAAGGTAGAGTGCGTGCATTCTAATTTCCTAATCCAATGCAGATTGTGAGAACTTCTTTTTCCTAGGAGGAACTACCTAAGTGAATGCAAAACAAGACCACAAGAATATTAAAAATATATGTCATTGGACTGCTTAGCATATGCTAGATCTGGGAAGTGTGATACTTGCTAGATGGTTATCAATCCACTGTTTTTCAAATAAATGAACAGAAATGTAAGAAGTAGAGGTCATATTGCTAACAAGTTGATTTTAGTATCTCAAGTTATTAACAATATATTAGAATAAGTCAAATATTACAATTAAAATTAGATCTAGCTGAGGTTGGGTTATATTTCATGAAATGTAGGTAGCCAAGGTGATTAGAACAGTCATGATCACATTTTGTGTGATTCTGGGTTATTTGGGTGAAGGTTATTAGGTCACTGTTATAGGTAGGATTACTTCTTACAGAGACTGACATCGGTCTAGTATGACCAATGAAGGTTTATAGGTAAACTAACGATGGTCAAGGTAATTGACGTTGGTAGAGGTGGAGTGGTAGAAAATCAAAAAAACTTGGTTTTAGAGGTTCTATGTGATTGCAAAGAGAATAGAATAAGGATGGATAGGTTGGTAAAGATGTCGAGAATGCTCAGAGATATCTCTGTGGTCAAATATAGAGAGCCAAAAGGTTATGGGTCGTTAGATGGGTGGATTGACAGGTGAGGATAATAGGATGCAAAAGAGAACAACATTTTAAAAGAGAAAGCTTAAAAATGATGATCTAAGTAAGTATGGAATGATGCAGATAAAAACACACTTACTTATATTTATAGGTGTGGTGGTTGGATGAAGGTGATGGTTGATATGTGAAACTGGTGGTTAGTGTTGCGGAAGTGCTTCTCAAAATGCTACATTGAATGCTAATTTCTTCAAATTAGTCTTGGTGTCAGCTAGGGTGTGTGTGGATGTGTGAGAGGGCTCTGGTTCATGCTTACATGTAGATCTATTTCTCTCCAAACTTGAATAATTATTCCAACCTTTGGAACAAGGTTACCAAAGTCAATATATGGTAACCAATGACAGTTTAGGTTAAATGACATCAGTTTAGGGCTAACTAGTGACGGTTATAGTGGGAAATCCTAGGTTTTCCAAAATAGCATATCTCTACTAGCTTTTTGGCCAATTTTGTCGGTTGGTTCATGTCTAAAATGGTATTTTCTACTTAAGTAAGTGGGCATGTTGTTATATAAAGAATAGGCATCTAATGTTAGGGTTAGACTAAGTCTCGGTTAGTTATGGTAAGTAGAGATTGAGTCTTAGTTAAAAGAAACATGCTAAGAATGGGTCCATGATGAAGTGTCTAGGTGATGTGGCTAGGTAAGGTGTTCAAGTGAAGATATTTGTTAAGTTAATTAGAATAATTAATTCAATTAATCATGTGCACTATGGGATATGAATATGTACACTATGGCTAATTTAATTAACTTGGCTATAAGGATGATACAACCTAATTTTGGTGTCTACACGTGCCACTAGAGGATGAGTGTTAGGGAGAGAGGTATAGTTTTACCCTTTATCTATGACTACATCCTCAAAATATCCAACCAATGTAGATGTATAAAGACAAAAATTTGACCCATTTCGATCCATGTTGAATAACCCATATAAGAGAAGTATAGGAAAGGCAATGACATCTCATTTCCCCCACTCCACGGGTGTCACGATATGTATAGTGTTATATGGCTTCCATGTTAGGTCATATAGAAGTGATTTAAAAATTACTCCCAAGCTAAGTCATATGGGAGGAATAATGAAGTGATGATTATGCTGATTGATTGATTTGATGCAGATATTGAACACTTATTTTGAAATTGATTGTATATGATAGATTACTCATAGAGATATTTTTTTCTTTTTTCCCTAGATTAGGTCATTAAGGGGAATAGATAGGAAGTAGTAGAAAATGTTGCATGTTGCATGAATACATTTTTGATAACGATGTATTAGGAGTTTGTAGTGATCACATAGTATCTTGAGAGGGATCATAGGGTGATCATGATTGTATGCCCCCCTTTTAGAAAAAGGGAGAGTGGTAGTAAGAATGAACGTTGAGCCGAAAGTAGATGTGAAATGATGTAATAGTGAGCAAAATGAAGTATAGTAGATGTCACAAAATTGTGTGTGTATGTTAGTGAAAATGTTCTAGATTGGAATTTAGTAATGTGGAATATGGAAAATATAATAGTAGCATCTATTTTGAACCAAATGGAATAGGAAAGGAAGAAATCGAGTAGTAAATCTCAAGATATGAGAAAAATTATGTAGTGTGTATTATTTGGAAAATGAGCACGAATGGTAACTATAATAAACTGATAATTGAGAAAAGTGTTATACATAGTAATGGTAAAGAGTGAATAGTGACTTCATTTAAATCTTGATAGATTGAGAATGTGATCTCTCGAGCTTACAAGGATGTCCCAGATTAGAGCAGTGAGATTGACTAGATTCAAGATGGTGGTGGTGGTCGTAAGGGACAAACAACATATGAGTTGGTAAGTGTGGTTATTTTAAAAAAGTTGATGAAATTTTCTTGTTTTTGTCAAATTTTTAAAAAATTGAGTTTTTGAATTTATGGGTGTTTTTGACCTAAGCGAGAGCAACTAAGGTGCTAACATTCTGTGGGACATCAGCACCTAGTTCCAAGTGTTGGTGACCTACTCATATGTGTCTGCGTCCTCCTCCTAGGCGTTGACATCCAAGGAGGTTTGTTTGAGATCATAATGTAATAAATGTCTAATTTTAGGTGTTTTGGTAGTATGAGTTGTTGTATTTACATATATATGAGGTCCTAATGTCAAAATTTTGTCCTTGGTTTTTGTTTTTCATAGAGATATTCATTAGAGGGAGTTCTATGGAGGTCAAAACTTGATTATGTTGTTGATTTTGGGTATATATGATGCTAAGTAGGATATACTAGATTATGCTAACTTGTGGCACATATGCAGATTGAAGAAGGTACCCCATAATATGCCAATGGTTACTACATTATGCGAGAAGTGTTGTGAAAAACTTGTACTTTTTGGTTTCCTACTAGGGAGATGACCGTGACCCTAGAGGATGTATATCACATATTGCGACTGCCAGTTATGGGTGAGAGAGTACAAGTGATGACCATAAAGGATGCTTAAATTGAGCAAGAGAAGCTAGTTGATGCTTTATAGGGACACGAGTGCTAACAGAGAACCCTATTATCTTGGATGTCATATTAAGATTATGTGTTATAAAATTGCGGAAGTTCATTGTGGTAGTATTTTCTTCATTAATGACAGTGGAGGGTTGTGGTATGGGAATCTTGTATAAGATGCATGATATCTATCAATGTATAGAGGAGGATGGGACTATATTTTCATGGGTTTGATGTTTACTAGCACATTTATACAAATATCTATACACGTTCATGTAAAATGACCATTGGGGTGGACTTGGATCCACCACATTTTTACATGTATGGGCATATGAGAACATTACAATATTGAGGCCATTCAAGAGGCCATGAGACAATTTGGCAAGGCCGACAATTTTGTAGTGAGGTAGACAGGAATGCAAAGTAACAAACATGATAATAATACATATATATCTATTCTTAATTTTATGGGGCCAAGGGCCATTATATGGAGGCCATACGAGTATATGGAGGGTTTCCAGATGATGGAGTAGAGCTACAATGTATTCAGCATAATAGGTGACTAGAGGACTGATTTCCATGAGTGACCGAGCTATTTCTAGTAGAGCATGTGTCAAGATATTTTAGTATAGCTCAATATGTGCCCCTAGAGCCATATGTATGGGTGTAAATGATGAGATTTTGAGGATGTCAAGAGTGTCATTGGTACTTATAGGAGCACAACTAGTGCCCCTAGGTGTAGATGAGATGGATGCAACCATAGAGCCGATATAGGTGGATGATGTAGGATGTACCAAGGCCTATAGTGCATGGTGGGTAGTGCACCAATGGGTGCTATTATTTCTAGGTGTAGTGTATGCAATGAAGCACTAGTAGGTGGAGCTATAAATGGGAGACACCGCCCTCAATGGTGATGGTATAGTAACAAGGATAGTGGAGGATGAGTATTGTTTATTATTAGTTGTTTATTGTCACTTAATTAATTTAATATGGTCATCGCATGTAGTAACCAATGGGTTGTTAGGTAACGATTACTATTTTTTGATCGTTGAATCATCAATCCACACATTAACACGAGAATGTACCTTTATATGTGCTTGTGGGAGGTGGGATGTTGGAGAGAGTGGATGCTATTATGGGTGAGCATGCCCATTTGTTTGAGTTAGTGGAAAGAAAAGTGGCTACATGTACCATATTGTTGATTGAGTGTGATGAGGCATGAGTGGAGACTCAACAAGCTAGGGAGGTTGTAAGAGGAGGATCCCTAGCATAGGATGTGTTCACAAAGTATGTAGAGTTATAGAGTTGATTCTCAAATTAGTTAGTTGAGTTGGAATTATTATGCAAACAAGTGGAGAGATATAGGGGTGTGACCGGAGGTATAGTTTGAGAGGATAACCATCTATTTCTATAGCTCCCACAACTATGTATAATGGTAGTGGTTATGATGTATGACATATGTAGTGATGTAAGGAGGATTTACCCCAATGATTGTATTTTTAAAACTATGATTTGTGACGATATATATATATATATATAGTTGGATGATTATTATGATTGTGTTTTGTTGATGTTCTTTGATATGTGATGCAATGATTTTTTTCATATGTAGATGTTTGATTTGTATTGCATAAATTATGTTTTTGATAAATGGATGATGATGTTGATAGGAAATAAATAGATAATGCATAAAAATTAGATTGTATGTATGAATGAATAGAATAGTGGTAGATGTACGTATGAAATGAATAATGTGAGATAACAATTCGATTGAGATGATAGTAATAATGTATGTAATCATGTGTAAGCATGATGAAGAAGGGGGAGAGAAAAGTGATGCCCCCAATGTATGTGTAAGAAGATGAGGTTCATTTATATAATACCCCTCAAAAATCAAGAATGAATCATGAAATAAGAGTGTGTCATCAAGAAATGGTTTGATAGTGTACATTAGATAGATAGATCAATGAAGTGTATAGTGTAAAGATGGAGAAAGGTTATTATTGTAACATATCCCTCAACACTTATGTATGAATCGTAACAACACAAGTGCTTCATCGGGTAATGAGGTGAGAAAAGTCACCTACCAAAGATGAAGATGACAGCAAGGAGTGGTGGAAAAATGTGAAGTGGTAGCAGCATGAATGTATGAGACAAATTGAATGTCAACTAATATGCTATCAATAATGGGATATGTATTGGTAGGAAGCACATATGCTGACGACTTAGTAATCCAATGTGAAGAAGGAATATTATGTGGTGGATGAGATGGTGTAGTTGTGGATGGGCGAGGTGGATTCCGTGCATAAATAATGAATTTAGGTGGTGGATGAATGATGACCTTAGAAGTGGGAGGAGGAGATAAGTGAACTGAATTAGCAACACAATTGTGTGGAATCAGGGAAATAGATCACTCACGAGAGTGAGAGCCAAAAGTAATGACAACCTTGTCTTCTAATTGTTGTAATTTTTCATGAAGGATGCAACCGACATTGCGAAGATGTCCACCGATATAGTGAAAATTGCAATAAGGACAATCACACTGGGATTAACATGATTCATAGGATGATATTGATTATAAGGCAAGTGATTTTAGTGTCTATCAATCAAAACATGTAAGACATCATAAGACTTAGAAAGCATGGGAGAAATTTAATGGCTCCTAAGTAGGAGATAGAAAATACTTAAGCGGAGAGAAATGTAGAGGTAAGAAAGGAGGATTCATATGCATTAGAGGGGATGGAACATTCTTCCGAGGTGTAGGATATGGAGACCTTGGAGAATGCTTAACATATATAAGAGGTGAAGAAGTAGAAGATGATGTAGTAGTAGAAGAAGTAGGACAATCTATAACATGTGTAGAAATTAAATATTGTTCTAGATCAATAACCTTATTGCATAAAAGTGTAAGCTATTCACATATATGATATTGTAATCATTCTTTTAAAGAAGGAATCAAGGCATAATAAAAGATAAATTTCTTCTTTAGATCAATACGATGAAATATCAACTGGTGCATGTAAGAATTAAAACATAAAATCTAATCACGAATATGTTATTTCTTTCCCGATGTAGGCTAGGTAAGTGATCATGTGTGACTCTAGGACCATTTTTGGTATAAAGAATCTAAGAAAAACGTCTTCCACTTCACAATATGTACCAATATATTCAAAATGAAAATGAGTGTACTATTCAAGAGCTTCATCAAGTAGACTATCAAGGAAGGATTTTATCAATAATCGATCACTCAAATAAGAAGCCATAGATAAATTATAATTCTTAAGGTGTAGATGTGGATTACCAGTTCCATTGAAACATGAAAAATGTAGGCATGATGAGATCATTAGGAAATGTTGAATTGTGAATTTTCTTTGGAATAGAATTTCCATGAAGAGAATTATTATCAATAGAATCATAAGAGAATTTTATTTCAAGAGTGAGAGATTGAAATTGTTATTGCAATCGGCCGAAAACATGCATGAGTGATAAAATTTCATGTGGAGGAATCATGGAAGATGTGAGAGTCATGTTAAGAGGTTGAAGCTTAAAATTATGAGTGATCATGGGAGTGTGAGAGAAAGAAAAGGAGGATGAAGATGTTATCGGAACAATAGATGTAGGTACATAAGAAATTAGAAGAGGTCTACTAATAAGAAAAAAAGAAGAAACATGAGTATCATTTAGAGAAGAAGAAGAGGAAATAAGTGGAGAAAAACATGGGATATTTATAAAAATGCTAGCAAAGTAGCATTAGAAGAAACCATAAGAGGTGAGCTAGTTACAATGGAAGAATCATCATGAATGTGAGTAGAAACAACCTTAGAAGTAGAAGAAAGCAGAGTAGAAAATTCACATTTAGCATTCCTAAGAGAATTAGAATTTTCACTAACATGTTCATGCTAAAAATGTAATCAATGTCATAAAAATTTCACATGAAAGGATTTCATCAAGGATTCATCAAAATATATTCAAGTAGGAGAAGAAGTATTATAAGATGTATCTTTAAAATCATTAGAAACATTTTCATAAGTGGAAGAAGCATAGGATACAACTTTACATTCATCCTTACTAGTATGAGAAAAACATCATCCAAATTTATATTTTCATTATGATTTTGATCTACAAGTATCATAATCAAGACCAACCATATAATTGATAATAACATCATCGAGAAATTTAGAAGAAATAGAAGAAGGTGGAGTAGTCCTGGTGCCTATGGAATAACAAGGATTACATCTACAATATTTTTCTCCTTAGAAACAATTATGAGAGTATAGTGCTCAAAACTAGTAGGGAATTTGTGTTTATTAAAGCATCAAGAAATCTTTGAAAATTATCCTCAAATTGATCATAACGATAATGATCAAGCAATTCATCCTCAAAAAATCATCAAGGATAGGATTAACACTCACATGAGGCATAAATTTCCTAGGAGAGGAAGATATACTTTTAGCCATTATGGTTTAGTTGATCCTAGGGAATGGAGTTCTAAGAGTTGGGTTCACAACAATGATTTAATTAAATTTGAAATATTATTATGAAATCTGATTTAAGAGTCACTATAGTGATTTATAATAAAATAAAAATATTTAGTACCTCAAAGATGTAACTATGTAAGAAAATGAAAGAGATAGGGCACTTATATGATTTTCACTCATCCCATACCTAAACTAGAAACTCGATGAATAAGATGGGCGTAATACTAGAAACACTCGATATAAATTCTATAACTTATAGAATGACCTAGATAGGGGTACTTGAGTAGGGTTTAGGATTCCTAGGCACCATAGAATTTTGTAGGCACATGTGACGATGCAGAGGGTTAAAAAATAATATTTTGGTGTCACTAGGGTTTCACTATCCTTCATTATTGATCACCTATAGGTTGCTCGGAGATCTCCGAGTTTGTTGGTAACCCTGTAAAAATATTATATCCTGTAAAACCCTAAAATACATCAAATCCTAAAACAGAAAGCTGAAAATGGAGATTTTGGCTGACCCAAAGTGGTTACCCGACAAAGTGAACTTACAACTGAATGAATGATGCACTACATATCAAACTCCATGTATTTTTATGTGCTTATGTGTGCAATAATTCTCCTAAGTTTTCCTTACACCAGTGATGCTAAGATAACGAGCCATAGCTAGATAGAATGAAAATGTGTGGGATGGAATTCAAAAAATTCCCCTTCCTATGTAGTTTATGAAGAGTAATAAGCCCAAAATGCAGTCCCTTTGATAGTATGTAGATAGATAGCCCTTGATAAAATTTTTCGCCATTATAATGGTATATATGTTGTATTTATATAGGGATCTCTTGCTTGAATTTTGACACTAGTGACATGACATGCCGACTAGGACCTCGGGATAAGAGTAAGGAAACTAAAAAGGATGACCAAAAATGTAAAAAATGTGAACAAAAAAAAAGAGAGGATAAGATCACCCAGGTTTGATAGGAGCATCTGAGCATTAGTGTACAATCTTGGGTGTTAGTGTCCCAATATGACTGATGAAAATATGAGAGGAATGATAAACAAGGATCCTTGGGACTTGACTAGAACTAGGTGTAGAAGTGACATATGTGAGAGATAAAAATATCAAAATAATCAAGCAAAAGAATGAACTAGGAAGTGTGTCACTAGTGAATACTTTTCTTACTCAAGATCCATATATAAAAAAACATACTTGGTAGTATAGTAAAATATTAGTACGTGTGTGATTTTATGTCTATAGTATAAAATCTCACAAGATTGTAACAATACACACATAATCTTGCATGGAAAGATATCCTTTGTATGTTCCTTAACTTCACAATCAATGCAACACAATCAATTGCACATCTCATGTGCTTGAGATTCAAGAAAGCTTATCCAACTACTTAGCCATTACTATTATCTATGCTTCCAAAAATAGGATTAATCTAGTGTCAAGACTCCCAACTTCTTCATTGCATAGAGTTTCTTCCAATGTCTCTCGCCGATCCACATATTTCTTATGAGATAAGGCCCTTCATACTAATGTCCGTAATTCTCCAAGGAACCACATGTGCATGTTGACTTGAATGAATATCGTAAAATAGCTTAGATAAGAGAGTTTTAAACAACACATCACACTTCCTCACACTTTCAAATAAACCCTTCTTGATGTCCTTAAGTGTGTTAATACTCTATTTCTAAAACTCTAGAATGTAGAACTCAACCAGAAATGAGGTGCGAAAGTGTGTTATATTCTACAAGATCCCGATGTAGATCATACTTTCTGTACCAAATGTACACGTTCCCTTGAAGTGTAGTGGAAAATTGACTTACCTTCTTATCGGGAGATGTAATTCCCTTATCTCTCCATAACATGTCATGCTTTTGCATGTGATCACCCACATCTTTCACACCTTTATACTCTAGCAAATGAAGAGACATCTCAAAGTAGACCTGAGGTGTCTATTGATGTGGTTGTCAAAGTGATGTATAATGAGGCTAGTTACGAGGTGGTTGAGGACCCTACCTTGGGGTATTACTAGACCCAGATCCATAACCTCCACTAATATTTCCTTCATGTAGTGTTTGTACCAAACCTCCTAAGCCTTGAGTGCCACCTACGCCGGCCTAAGGTCCCTGTGATTCCCGTTAAAACAACCCACTTGAGACCCATGAACAACCTAGGTTTAGTTAGAAAACTATCGAATATTTTTTTTAAGTGTTAATGACCAAAGTCTCAAGGACAATTAAATTCAACTGATAACTTTTCCCATTTTAATAATTACTAATTCCACAATATAAAGCAACAAGTGTAACAAGTCTACACCTAGCTCAAAACTCCTGAGGGATTAATTTAATTACTGACTATATTGACATTTTAACTAAATATTATTTGATTAAAATTTTAGGGTTAAGGGACTGAACAATTAAATACCCAAGGTATTTAATTCCACAAGAACTAAGTCAAGATCAAGGTTTTATTACAGTGGGGAAAGGAAACATATTTAAAATCATCAGAGTAAAGTCATACTTACCCACTCCCAAAAATCGGTTAAGAGTGTCTACAACAAGGTTATGAGACAATAGTTGTCACTAACAGGTTCTAGAACAATTCTAGTTTACTAGAACATACTTTTCTCTTATTAACAATTATTAGAGGTCACAAGGTCCAAAATCTAGGGTTATAAGTTTTCAATTAAGTTCGAGGTAACTTATCACCATGCCCACTCTCTAACAAAGCTTAGAGATTCAATTTGATTTTTATCACACTTAACACTTTCAAAATTTCCCTAAATCATTTCCATTGGACATGTAATTTCCTCACCTTTCCAATGATATAAAGAAGTCCTCCTAATTCCTCATAAAACTCAAGTTATGGGCTGGCAAGCCTTGGGGTGAAAATTTTCCCCAAGAGTAGACCTGCAGCCCAGTGGATGAAAAATTACCCAAAAGGGCAAGTTGGTGGGTCGCAGGAGACTTAGTAATTTTTTTCCTTGTGCGGGGTGAAAACAAGTTTTTCACTGTTCCTCCACTATGTCGCCAAGGAAACGTGCCACACTCAAGGTCAAGTGGGGAGAAAATGAGGGAAGGGAAGGGTGGTAGAGAAGTTTAGGGAAATTTTCCCAAGGGGAAGATAAGTGGTAAGTTTGACGTGTGGGCCCGCGTGTTCGTGGAAGGGATTTCCCAAAGCAGAGGAAGGAGTGCGGGGCCATGGAGTTTATTTGCAATATTTTCCAAAAAGGATAAAGTTCCAAGAGTTCCACCCCTCCACCATGCCACATGGTAGTACCCGATTGGATGTGGGATTGCAAGCCAACGGAGGAAATTAAGAAAATTTTCCAAAAAATTTACTAAGGCCGCCAAGGAGGAAAAATGGTGCCACGCCTACACTTTGTTGCCTCATGAGGCCATGTGGTAGCTTCGATTAGTCGTGGGGTGGCAGAGTAAAGTTTTAAAATTTCCCAAATATTTTTCCAAATATTTTTCTAAGTTTTCAAAGGAAAAATTCTAGCCGTGTAATGCCAGGAAAAAATTCCCAAAATTTTCTGCCTAGAGAAGGAAAACTTCAGAGGGCCATAAATTTTGATATAAATTTCAGTTTTGGGAAAACAAGGAATTTCTGGAAAGCTCTCGACACCTTCTTTGTATATGAATCATTAATTTAAGATTTTGATAAATTTTATGGGGTCAATTTAATGAAAATGTTCTGCAGTATTTTTAAAAGCAAATTGGTAAATTTTAACTTAAAATTTTTTGTTCAATTCGATATCCTCCTTAACTCAACATGTCAAATAGACATGGAGAATTATGCTGAGAAGGATTCTAGGATGTATTCAAAGGTACTTTTTCTCAATTGATTTCCAATTAAAATTTTCCATCATTTGATGAGAAAAAGACAGTAAAATAACTGTGAAAGGTTTGGGCCAAAATTTTCAATGTTTTAAATGATTTCCTTAAGTATTTTTTTTGTCAAAATGAGTTCTTTAATATTATAGTATGCTAAATTTTTATGTTTCAATGTTGATTATTATTTTCAGGTTCGAACTATACATTTGAAATCAATTATTTTCCAGTTTTCAATTTACAATAACAGGGATCAAATCTTGATGGATCTATTTGTCATTTCTTCTTCCAAGTATGGAGATTCATTTCCTTTCCAATCTAATATATTTAAGTGATTTAAAAAAACCATTCTAAACCCAAAATGAAATTCTGATTTCCAATTTAATACATTTCCAAAAGAGACAAAGTAATACAATTCCTTCATACGCATTCCTTTCTTTCAAACAGAGATTTCAATAATATTTAAAGTTCAGATTTCAATGCAACAATGCAAATGGAGAAAGGTATTTAATTCATTGATTGATTTCCAAGAACAATTTTTATAACTTATTTCTTTTATTCCTTCCAAAATTCATCATACAAATTACATTTCCTTCACATTCTTTCCAAGAAAAAACAATGTCTATCTCTTTTACGTTTTCAATTTCAACTTTCATAACCAAAATACCAACATATTTTCCTCACAACAAGTATTACAATTTCATCCACTTCAAAGTGGGAAAGGTTACAAAAGAATTTATTTAAGAAGGGGCTGTCAAACTATCTTTCTCCTCAGCTCGAATAGTAACATGCAAAGTTCTCTTTTCTTCCAATTTGATCACAAAAAAAGTGGGGGAAAGGTAATGCTCTCCACCCAATCAAGCCATCTAATGAAAGGAGAAGCCATCCTTCATCATTGGGCCCCGAGCCCCAACCACAATGCAATAGAAGGTTTGATTCGACTCATGGAAACAACAGGCTTCCAAAAAACATACACACAACATTATTTCAACATGCACGTTTCAATTAAAAACACAGTCCAACAAAACAACAATTTACAACTACATTGAAAACATTAATATAGAACTCAGGCTTCATCATGCAATTCAAATGAGAAAGAGCTATAGGGGAAGCTTCTTATGCCTCCCAATGGGAATTGGGTATCCACCTGTGATGAACTCGCCAATAAAATTCACCATATATTTCCTTATGCCCCCAAAATCCCTCCTTATGCCCCCCACAATTTTCCTTATGCCCTCCACAATGTAAGAAATGCAAGCTATTTATTTTCCATGGTGGATCCCAAACCCAAACTCCCTTTAAAATAATTCGATGCCACCGGCATTCCCTTATGCCCCCTCACATGAATTCCCCATATCCTTCTCCTACACCATTCCTATGGCATCTACCCAAACAGCCAAAACACACACAAAGCATTCACCATTCACACAAACACACAAGAAAAAAAAGCATAAAAGAAGAGATAAGCTTCTACCTCTCCATGGTAGAATTTGTTCCACAACAAGATTTCAATGTTCAAAAAATACAGTCCCAAAATCAGCAACCAACAAGTATGCAAAGTTCTCCAATCTCCTTCCAAAAGTAAGATCTCCAATCACAAGAAAATTCACCCCAAGGAAGCATTCCAAATTTTCAAGAAACCAAAACAAAGCAAGGAGTTCAAATTTTATACAAGACGGAAAGGAAGAGGATGAGGTGGATCCATGTAGGATGCCACTTCACACATCCTCAATTCCAACAAAAACGTCAATTTTTCATTCTCCAAAGAACAATAAAGAAGTGGGTGAAAATATGAAAAATTACTTGCACACTTCAAACAACCCACACCCCAAAGGACTGAATTAAATAAAATGTAAGAAGAGTGCGATAAAAAAACTTGCAAAATGATTAATAATAAAAAACATTAAAAAGGTCTAAAATCAACCCTCCAACCATAGGTATGGTTAGTGAATAAACTTAAGAGGTATGTGACAAGTTTTACTTGTCCCAAAAGTCTCCAAAAGCAGCCTCCAAGGACAAATTTGAGTTTCCAAGAAGGTGGAGTGTTTCATACTCCAAAATCTGACTTAGAGAACTCTTACACATACTTACACATCTCTTACATATTTAATAAAAAAGCCAACAACTTCTATAATTACTTTCTCATATCCCAATTTGATTTACTTAACTTTTAACCATATGTTTTCTCACATTAATCTACCACAAATTAATTAATTAAAAGAAAAGGACACATCAATAATAAAATACATATAGACAATAATAAAAAGTAACCACATTAATAAAATACACAAAACCCCTTGGTCACATTCAAAGGTGATCCCCCATGGGCATCCCTAACACTAACAAACACGCACACACAAACAAAACTAGTTGCCATGGTAACCTTGTTGAATTCATCTAGAATTCCAATGTGGTTGGTCTCCAATCCCTCGATTTTTGTTGTGATAGTTTAACCTGCAAAAAAAAGAATACCTCCTTTGGCCTCGTGGCCATATCAAAACATCCAAAATGAATATAAATATAATTCCAAAAGCATCTATATAAATGAATCAAAACACATCAAAGTAACAACTATATCATTATTAATTTAATCAACGACTATATCATCATCAAATAATTTTCTTTTTCTAGGTTTACTCAAAGTATCAAAAATCACATGTCCGAACAACATTCATAATATATTCATGTCAAATAGTATACCAACATCGATGTATAAGTGTATCTAATAATCATCATGCATCATCACTATATCAAGATCAAAAATAATCATTGGTCCAACATCTAACATCATACTAAATCAAAACCATAATAATGTCCATCATATAGTCTATAGTGTTATGATCAAGTATCAAAATATGTCAAAGGGAAGTGGGCACTACATTTCCCTCCCCTTAGACTTGAATTTCTCCTAGAAGTCATAGGAGGGGAGAGATAAGACTAAATGCAATAGAAAAGGATCACTCCCATTATGGCATTTCTTGCTTCCAGCAAGTGTGGGTCCACAGAACCCAAGTTTGGTGTAATGCAATTCATCAAGGAGAAGGAGTACTACAAGGGATGATTTCTAAAATTTTTGCATGCAAGGCTATGACATTTAAAACTCGGAGAGTAACTTTATGCTATCAACCAAGATACCACACATAATAATATAACATGAAGAGTTCAAAAGAATCTTAAGGGTAACCACCAAGTAGAGGAATAATAGGGAGAATTCCATGAGTTTTGAGAATGGCCACATAGTTTCTCGTGGGAATACAACATACTACCGTAACAAGAATTAATGTTTCTACTAAGTTTAAGTCCTGATTTCAAGGTTCGTTGTCTAGACAAGGCTAGAAAGAATCAAATATGACCAAGTTTACATGAGGAAAAAGTCTACTCAAGGTCCCAAATTTGAGGATCGCACAAGATGATGTGAATCATCAAGTACAACTAAGTCAACAAAACATTTACAATCAAGGAACTATTTTAGGAAAGCACTTCTATAATCTCAAGAGGATACAATTATCTTTTCATGGTAATAAAACAAAAGTCAAGACCACAAGTTTTCCTATAGTTTGATTTTTACACTTTTTTTTAAGAAATGAACACACCATACTAACCAACTCTAAAGAATTCAACCATTTAGCAAAAGAATTATATATATATATATATATATATATATATATATATATCTCCCCTAGCAACTAACATATAAATACAAGTACCATACATTATAGCACAATGGGATTTATTTATCTTATTTCCTACTCAAGCTTAGAATAACCATAAAGAGAGCACAAGAAACACCAAGGACCACTCAAGGTCACTATGGAGAATAACAAGTAACACGGGGTCCGATTCAAACCAAGGGTGCATCGCATCAAAAGTGAATAACATCATCTTGCACTTTCCATCCTAATGGGAAAAGGGGCAACAATAACAAGGTGACCCAAGAAATTATGGAGAAATAAGACTTCCCAAAGTTATTGTATATCCTTAACATATGTTTCCTTAAAATTACAATAACATAGGTCTCCAAGGACAAGACAATAGGCAAGGAGGTTGCTTCTTAAACAAGAGATAAGTTTCAATCCAAAAGACCACAACTCAAACTCGTCGAGCTATAGGACGATAAGGGTATGATGACCCAAAATCCCACAAGAAAGGCACATACATCTATGAATAATAAATTACTAAGTAACTAGGACACATTTCTATCCTTTGGGTGTTTCACAATTTCAGGTAGGCGATAGAACTACAGGTTCAACTAGACATTGCAGACCGAATACACATAAATCTTACTTATTTTATAACTCAACTAATTAAGTCAAAATTTGTAGTTTCATTTGCTAAGCACATTCCTTTACGAGTTTTCTTAATTAAACTTCCTCCCATTATGAAATCACGAGTTTACGTTATAATGAGCACCACTAAGGTGGGTATGATGTCTCACCATTCGTATAGGTAGAGAGAATTTATTTTACTCGTAAGGTGGATGGAAAAGGTTTCCTTTCTATTCTTCTACATGGTGTTTATTTCTTCTATTAATCTACCAAGGGTAAAATAAGGATCACTTTCCTTTTCTATGCTCCAATTTATTTGTTAAGTTCCATGGTTAAATCTCCTTAATTATAATTTTATGGCGTTTTTGGTTGAGTCGTCTTATCAATCAAATTTTAATGAGAAGGAAGGTTAAATATATCACATAATTAATTTTATGGAAAAATATATATAAATCAACACACCACATTTTTAATTCTAAAGGAAAAAGAGACATTTGTCATAGAAATCACATCATTAATTTTTGTAAGAACTAGGAAATAATGAACCAACATGAATCACACCAAGATTTCAAAGATTTACCGAAT
The DNA here is from genome assembly GCA_018340775.1 of Taxus wallichiana var. yunnanensis. Taxonomy (NCBI): domain Eukaryota; kingdom Viridiplantae; phylum Streptophyta; class Pinopsida; order Cupressales; family Taxaceae; genus Taxus; species Taxus wallichiana. Next base: position 570,182,946 of record CM031240.1, read on the forward strand.
AATTTCAAGCATCATTAAACATTCTTATTGGGTCTCCACAAGTCTCACAAGAATTTTTTTAGGAAGGCTCATTAAAGAGGTATAGTCTTACTTTTACGAATCTATTAAGGTTTAACATTTTTTTGTTTAGGATGGTAGCATTTTACTCCCTTAATAACCAAAGAAGGTTTTCCAATAAATTCTTATGTCCCCACAAGACACCACCAGCCAAGCAACCAAATGACAATTCAACTTTACTCCAAGGACACCACATCTACACTAGAAGGCATCAAATGCAATGGGGCAACCAAATAATTTACCAAATCATGGACTTTACCAAGAGTTGTAGTTCTTTTTTAAAAGAGGAAGTACAATATAAGCACCACTGAGATTAACTATAAAGATCTACCAAAATAACATTTCTAAAAGAAAGGTCCAAAAGTCCCAAAGCATCCATAAGTGTTTCCAAGTAGCCCAAAGATTAATAGGTCATAGAATGCTATTCATAGTAAAGGAAATTTACGGCAAGGGTAGAATGATTTATAAGTCAAGAGAGAAAAACAATTATACTTAGTTAAACATACTTAATTTACACGCACATTACTCGAAGGGGAAAAAAATCTAACCATAATTACCCAGATGCATATAATCCTCAAGTCAAAACTTTCTATTATGCAACTAGGAACCCATGATACAATTTAACATGCCATCGATGAAAGGTCACTATCAAACAACCACTTTTCCAATAACATTTACAGTCAACCAAAAAGGCAATCCAATCCTATCAAATTCTAAACGCCCATAATTAAACACCTCTACCCTAACGAGGTCCAAGCTCTTACCAGATTGTAAGAGAATTCATCACCACTACTAACAAACTACCAAATATAACACACAACACAAAGAACTCTCTAACTAGCAAGGTTGAGAAACAAAAAGTCACTCTAAGACCCTATACACCCTCAAGGTTCCATGCATCCATAACCAAGGCATAACTTTAAGCACCTAAGAGGACATTCAAGACACCTAGGGTGTACCCCCATATGAAAAATTTCACCATATAAGAAGTATAGAACCAACTCAACAACATGTAAGAAGGAAACCACGTAGCATTTAGCTAAGTAGCCAACAACATAATGAGCTCTAAGTCACCAATCAAAATAAATTCCAAGAAATATCAGTAATCAAGAAAAGTGGCTAAGTAGTTGCATTACAAAGTTTGAAAATTCTTGCAAAAATTATAAATAAATAAAATATCTTCTGAGCTTCTCAATCCAATCATAAAATAAGATGTTGTTCCTTGATAAAATAACACAAGATTACAAATGGAAAACACAAAAGTTAACACCACATTCACTCTGCAGCCCTTCATGGCTGCCAATAGGGGTACTTTGTCTTGAGGTTAGTTCCAAGAACACATACACAGGATTGGGTCCTAAATGACACCCAGACTTAGTGTCCACTCTCTCATACGGGCAAAAAAATGGAAAATTGTCAACCATACCCTCTTTCCTAACCACCGAAGGAAGAAATCTCTAACAACTTCTAATTAGTTCTTCCTAACCTAGAACACAACCACTATTATCCTACTACAAGAATCACACCATATAACTTATCATTGCAACAACATCAATAAATAAGGGTCTCAACAAAATAGCTTAACGCATCATACAATTAGATCAAGTTTTAGGACTTGTAAAACAACACATTTTCAAAGGGGAACCGTACGCCCAAAATTGTAGGGTACTGCACCACCGAAACAACGTAACATGTGCCCCAATGATGATACAGGTCTCCTCACAAGGTGTTCGGGATCTGGAAAAGCTCTCCAAGTGTGCGTTAACATCCCACATGCCCCGCTTAGCCCCCACGTGCTTTGTTTTTCTCTTTTTCCCTCTTTTCTTGGCCTTTTGCTCTTTACTTATGAAACCTCCACTGACCGGGCGGCGGTCTCATGACCGCCCCTAAATGCAGGCGGTGATTTGTAACTACCGCCCTACTCAGGGCGGTGGTCCTTTACGCGTTTTCTAGAATGCTCTTTTAACATGACTCACGTAAATTTCAACAATTCACCATCTTTTTTTCACCACCATAAGCTTGCATTAATGATTTTGGTTCCCTGGAATAGTGTTTTGCCATTGTTTATAGTTTAAGAGTTATATTTGGTTTTTACCTTGGGTAAATGCAAATGCTATCAATATTTGGCTTGTGCTCAAGTAAATGGCCCTCAAATTTGCCTCTCAATTTCTCATTGCAATAGATTAGTCTTTCATTTTTTTAGAATTCTTAGTTTCATTCGTTGCATGCCTAGTTAGTGTTTTTTTTGCTGTTAGGAAGCCACATATCCATCTTGTGCAGGTGTTGTTGATATTTTATCCAATCCATTATAGTAGAATATCCTATTTTTAATAGGAAGCCATTAAAGTTACAGGGTTTTGTTCTTCAAGCGAGAATAGTTTCGGGTTCGGATGTTTTATGTTGCATGACTTGCAATAAATCCCACTAGGAATTGCATAAGCCAAGCTCGTACTCTTGTGCTATCCCTCTCCTACTCGCATTGTATTCGGTTTACATCCTAAGTTACCTTTGTCTCAAATATCTATTTCTGTTGATGCTAGCATTACACGCTTTTCTAGATCTACGTGAACATGAAGGAACGAGGAGATCACACTGAGGGGACATAGCCACACACACCATCAGATTCGCCACTGCATATAGAATCCAGGTTCTAGCTTTCAAAGTTCTAATTAGAAGCATATCAAATAGAGTAGCCAATCACTTTATTTTAGTCAATTTTACTTTCGATATACCAAGCAAGTGTGGGGATTGATAGTTTCGAGAGACTATGATTCATTCCTCACTTCGAGGTAGCATCGAGAGTCTTGCAAGTAAACTAGATCAAGTATTTCATTATTTAGAATAGGTTCACAAAGGGTGCGCAGAGACAGAGATAGCTATACTCGGTTATTTTGTTTGTTTTAATTTGTTATTTTAGTCATCAATTATAGATATATTAGATAGGTGTTCTTTAAATTTGTTTAGTAGATAGATATATCAGATTTAGGAATATAAATAGATGTATCTCTCACAATTAGCTTAGTTTGTCATTAGTTAGATTTATATAAGTTTCTTTTGTATGACGATCACGGGACCTAGAGAGCCCAGAGAATAAGTATTCGAGCCAATCGTGCCCCAACCTAATCTCATCACAACAATAACTAATATAGATCAGAATCTCAGATCTTCTTCCAAACAACGATAAACGTACAACAAATTGATTCCCAGTTAAGCGGGTTAAACATAGAAGATGACAAAGCACATACATTTTGTTGAATCAACCAAACTACAGATTACCCTAAATTCATATCTCGCATGACTGTAGAAGGGTTTGAAAGAGAGCAGACCTTTGGTTGTGATCCTTTGGTTCCACAGCCAGATGCAGGAGACACTCTCACAGATATAGATACCAGCTTAAGAATTCAGGTTGCACGAACGCCTGTAAGATATTCTGAGAAGATCACACAGTTATTGATTCTGAATATAGAAGCTGAGAAAGCATATGATTACTAGATACTAGGGATTAGGGACTGATTCCATACATGACCATAGCATGTCCACAAAAATATGAACCTACGGCTGTGACCCAAAAATCCCACAACCCAACAAATCCATAAGTGAATCAGACATAGTTGCTGGCCTACGTACACTAATATTCCGGTCTACTCCACTTTCAGCTATCATCATCGAACATTTATCCTTATTAGACGTAGCAACTAACGAAGCTAGGGATCTTTGGACTAGGCCGAGAATCACCCATAGAGTCAATTATATTTACCATCCGCCCTATGACCTTATCTCGGAGATATACACGAAACTATCCCAGGACATTTTCCACATATTCCACAACCTATTGACCGAATCACACCAGAGCTTGATATTGATTGGAGCCTTTGAGCATTCATCCTTGTTGATGGATCTATCATGCCAGCTCAAGTTAGGAGGGCCTTCTTTGCCTTAGATTCACTATTTCCATTAGTGCGTATAGAAGACATTAGATTGCCTAACTAGTTTGTCTGCATCCCACGCATATTCCATCCCCATCGGCTATCTCATCACAACCTCAAGAGGTCGGGTGTGAGGAAGAGTTACTTGTAGATTCCCAAGCTTGCTTGTCACTTTTCCATCATACAAAATTGGTGAACCCGACGTGAAATTTCTACTTTCTACTCTGGAGTCAGATTTCTACTAGTTCTTTTAAATTAAATGACTCTTTCATCTTTACTACCTCATTAGCTTTCACCATCACCTTCACTCCTTCCCATTATTCTACAGCGGGTATTCATATACCCCTAAAAATTTTGGGATTCGATGCATATGGCAGACCCCTCTTGGGTCTTGAGGCATACTACGCCCAACAAAATAGACAATCATCACCCTCGCTCTCAGTATGGGGTGATAACTACTCAACTAACCAGTTGTCAACACAAACTCCAAGGATTAGATATACCTCATCCCTCCGAACAGAGGAGTTGGATCAGTTCGCTCAAACATGGAAAACAGAGCCTTCAGGCTCGAACAATATGACGCTCACAGGAGAATCAAGTTCATCTCCTCAGGTACTACTTAGACCAAAAATTAGTAGACAATCAGACTCATACCTAGGTTTAGATGATGAACATTCGGTACGTTATGCTAGGAATGAACAACGTTCTCAAAGTATGTACCCACCTATAGGAGGTTTACAAACACAACCCGAGGTCTTTTTCAAGAAAATACCTCTATGCCACTACATTTTGAAAATGCCCTCTCGAGAAACTTGGTAGGATAGTGATCAATTCATATCAGGATATCACATGGCTATACAACACCATGATATACAACAAACGCCACCAAGGCAAAATATCGTGACTTCACCAAATGAAGTCATTTCAACTCTAGTAGAAAAGGTTAGGGGGTTAGAACTTGCCCAAGCAAGTCAAAATTCTCAATTCATGCAAGCAGGAAGTTCCAATCCTCCACACCATCCTAGCCAAGTAGACCTCCTCACAGGAATAGGCATGTTAGGCATGACTCCTCAGTATTCACAACAAACCCCAACAAGAGCTACCATTTCTAACACCGTTCTGACACCTCCCGGTCTAGTACAAAATAATCCATTTTTGGACAATACCCCTTCATACTTAAACATGTACTCCAAATCACCTCAAGGGGATATGTTCTCCTCTCCCGGCATGGTTCCTCAAACACAGGGTTTTCCTTATGCTCCTACCAACGCATATGCAATGCCATGTCAACAACCCATTCCACCTCCACTCCCTCAACAGGCACCATCAATGGTCGAAACATATGTAAAGAGCCCTTAGATTTCACCATACGAAGCATCATGCTTCCAAGGCCTCTTCCTGATTTTCCCAAATACAAAGGTGAGGGAGATCCAAATGCACATATCAAGGCTTACGCTACAGCCATTCGAGAACTACTCCCATGGGATGGGGTTGTTGCCAAAATATTTCCCAAAACCTTGGAAGGTATCGCTCTCGATTGGTATTATAGAATACCTGAGGCTTCCATCCATTCGTTCAAACAACTCGTGTCAGAGTTCATCAAGGCCTTTGACATGAACAAATTATTAAGGACAGGAATTAGGGAATTCTTACACATTAAGCAAGAACATAATGAATCTGTCGCCCATTTCATCCAGAGGTGGCGTACAATTATTTATTCTTCGGAAAGTGCTCCAAACATGGATCAGATGGAACTATGTGATTTATTCCTTCATTCTCTTAGTAGAGAAGTGAAGGAAGAAGTCTAGAAGTTTCCACTAAGAACTTACAATGAAGTACTTGAGAGTGCTCTCCGAATAGATCAAGCAGCAATTGATAGTGGTCGCAAAACATATGGAGCAAACGGGAGGTTAATCACCTCCAACAAGAACACTACAACTTATCCTACTACCATGAATGTCAATCAAGGACCTAAAATCCTTAATAAAAATCATGGCGTAACAATAGATGGAGTAACCGACTAGCCTAAGAAGGTAAATGTTGTCAATACTCCATCACAAATAAACAACCAATGAAACAACAACTTTACCCGAAAATCAATGTAGTGGATTTTAATCATCCACAACAACAACAACAACAACAACGGTGAAACCTTATACAAGGTTCAAACCAAAATTCAACTGGGTATCAAAACCATAATTCAAATCAAAAACAATAAATGCAAAACTTTAATAGGCAACGGTTTGATCAAATTTTTTGGGCCACAATATACATCAAACCAACAAACTAGGATTCACAATCCTAATTTGTATTGTGGTTTCCACAAAATTCAGGGCCATGACACTAGAACGTGTCGTGACTATAATAAATTCATGCAACACTTGCGGATGAACAAAGAAAACTTTTCATAGATATGTTCTTGGCGTGATCCTACGTCACCAAAGATCGAATACTTTTACGGGAGTTTCCCCTCAAAATGCACCCTCAAGATCTTCAATGATCCGCTCCCAAATCACAACAATAACAAGTTAAATCCAAATGGGACAAAAAGGGTGTAATTGTAGGAAACAATGATCATGAAGCTTCAACTTCGCTAAATCCATTAGTTGCACCACAACTAGGAAGTCACCATGACCAAAGATAGTCAGTTTAGTGTAATTAGATGCCAAACTATCCATTAAAGTTGTAACAAGGACACGAGAGTATTTCTCTCAACCAAGTCCAATCCACCCGCCAGAAACAGATAATATCCAACAAGTTTTAATAAAACCCGTGGGTACTTATGACTTAATTAATGATCTAACAAAAACCTTCTCGCACATCTCCTTTTTGGATTTATTGAAAAACTCCCACTCACAGGATGATCTTTTAGAAGCATTAGGTTTAGGTCATCTAATTAGCATCACTCTACTTCCGAAACACGGGTAAAACATATAGAATTTTATATCCATCCTCTGGGGTAGCCAGATAGGGATGTCGAATTCATATTCGAAATAAAAAAAATGCCAACAGATGATGAGATTGCAAACCAAGGTGATCCAGGCTTACACTTGAAAGTGTGGGTTTATAAAAATTATGTGAAACGCGCGATGGTTGATGATGGGGAAGCAGTTAACATAGTCCCTTTTTCCTTCCTTCAAAATCTAGGGTATGGAGAAACCAGTTGTTCCACGACCTAGAATACGTTAAGAGGCTATGACAGCCTTAAAGTCACTTTAATTGGGACTATAATACTACCGGTCACCTTACGACCCAAAACAATCCTGACTGAGTTTTATATTATAGATTGGGAAACTAACTATAATATGATCCTCGGCCGACCATGGATACACCGTATGAAGGCAATCCCTTCTACGCTATTTCAAGAAGTAAGGTTTTTACACTTAGGAAAGATATTCGTAGCCAAAGGTGATCCAAAACCATTCGATGTACACCTAGATGACTTAAAGAAAAGACCAGGCATGCACTCGGAGTTTGAACTCCCAACAAACCAACTTAATAAACCTACCAACACAAAACCAGAGGAAAAATTGGTACCTACAACAGATCTTGAGACTATGAGCCTAGTCAAGATGATCCCAGCCCTCAAGGATGAGGAAAACATTGTAGAAACAAGTATCATTAGGAACTACTGCAAAAATTGTTGAATTGCTAGAACAAGATCTACCAATGTTCCTACCATTTGATTCTATAGGCATGGGATATCCCCTAGGTGTTGGTTCTCTTCCAGCAGAGGATCTCTACATGGTGGAAGTAGAATGCGTAAACACAACAAATATCCCAACATCCATACTCCCAGCTAAATATTGGACTCTCCTTTTGATGGAGCTAGATGTTTTTATGGAGTCAAAGGCGAGTGTAATCTTTACTTCTCCCTAGGGAAAAGTCCTACCATTTTCCTTTAAGCTAAAATTCGAATGCACTAACAACAGTGCCGAATATGAAGCCCTACTCCTTGGCCTCATCTTAGCTAAGAGGATCGGTGCTAATAATATCAGGGTGTTAGGAGACTCACAATTGATAGCAAACCAAGTCGCTGAGGTCTATGAAACCAAAGCCGAGCACCTACAGCTCTACAAAACAACTATATTGAATTTAAGCAAGGAGTTTGACTTCATATCGATTGAATCAATCCCACGAGAACAAAATCTCCTTACTAATTCAATAGCAACGTCAGCATCGTGCTTTACTCCAAATAGTAAGTTAGAGGATACACGTTTCACGGTATCCCTTCGCGATGAACCATTGATAAAAACAATGTCAAATCCTCTTTTAAATAGACTTGAAAAATCTACTATCCTAGACCACATCGATAGTGATATAACCACTCTTGATTACTTAAACACCTATGTGGCATTACATATCACCCATCACACCGTAGATTTATCTTTGATCCCGCATTCATCTTCTTACTTGGGAATCCCATGACAAAGCTTCCCCACAAAATGAACTTAGCATATACACAATCGAGAATGGATATGATTTAGATTTACCTCCATCCCCGCCCGAGTTTGAAGAAGGTAACGCTTCTCTAATCAAAGAAACAATTGATATTAACATCGGAATAGAAGATGAACCAAGGATACTAAAGTTAGGATTCTCGTTAACTCCATTAGAAGTAGAGATACACACTTGGATCCTCAAGGAACATCGAAGGCATTTGCATTTAATTATAAGGAAATGACAGGAGTTGCACCCCACATTGCGGTACACAACCTCATCACTAAATCAGATGCAAAACCAATTAAACAAAAATCAAGACCAATGAAACCCAAGGTAGCTCTCATAGTAAAAGAGGAGGTAATAAAGCTCCTCCAAATAGGATTCATAAAACCAGTCGATTACTCTCAATGGGTATCTAATATCATTCCCGTTATCAAAAATAATGGAAAGATACGCATCTGCATAGATTTTGAGACATTAACAAAGCGTGTCCTAAAGACGACTTCCGTTGCCATCCATTGATGTCATTGTTGATGCAACAGCTGGATTTGAACTTTTGTCTCTCATGGATGGATTCTCGGGATACAATCAAATCAGAATATCTGAACAAGATCAAGCTAAAACCACATTTATAACTCCTTGGGGAACCTATTGCTATGTTGTTATGCCATTCGGACTCAAGAACGCTGGCACTACATACTAGCGAGCTATGACATATATATTTCATGATCTTATTCACAAAATGGTGGAATCCTATGTAGATGACTTGTTGGCTAAGGCCAAGAAGCGTTATGACCATCCATAAGTACTTCGCATCATTTTTTCATGTCTCGATAGAATACGAAGTCACTCTAAATCCGAGAAAAATGTGTCTTTGGTGTGACAGAGGGAAGCTCCTAGGTTACATTATATCATCACGTGGGATCGATGTTGACCCAACCAAAATTCGGGCTTTCTCGAAAAGGTCCCACCTTCGGATGAATGGGATCAGGTCATTTCTCGAAAGCTTGGTGCAATCAGAGATTCATCCCGGATTCAAGCTTTGCCATTCATCCAATCAACAATCTACTCAAGAAATATTATAACATTGATTGGATTGAAGAATACAATGAATTTTTCAACGCAGTTAAGCATTTCTTGTTATCACCACCTATGCTAATGCCACCTAAGCTAGATCACCCGTTAATTTTATATTCACGAGCCACCAATGTCTTGCTAGCCTGTATGTTGTCTCAAGAAGATGATGACAAAAGAGAACGTGTGATCTACTTCATTAGCCAGACATTGCTTGACTATGAAACACACTACACACAAGCGGTATGAGAATGTCTTGCCATAGTCTTTGCAACAAAATGCTTAAGAAATTACATGCTAAATCAAGAAACAAGGGTCATGGTAAAAACGGACCATTTACGAACTTTCCTCACGCAAGGGTCCTTGTCTAAAAAGGCTAGGTGCTTTATAACCTTAATGGGAGAATTTCAATTAACATTTGTAAATCATAAGTCTGTTAAGGGAAAAATCATCATGGATTGGTTAGATGATAACCCATTATACGGAGGTGATCTAGTAGATCCGGACTTTCCATATGAGTGCATATACTACATTGAAACTAGACCTCCTATCTCTCGAGTGTCCTTAGTACACCGATATCATTAAGTATATCATGGACCATACTTATCCGTATAAGGTGCTACTCCACACCAAAGAAGGTGACTATGCATTATCGTAGCGAAATAAGTCATTATAGAACAAGTCCTCTATCGAAAGGCATTTGATGGAATGCTTCTAAGATGCGTTGACATAGAAGAATCCAAGAAGATTCTCCATGAATCTCACAATGGAATGTGTGGAGGTCACTTCGGTGGCCATGCCACCACTCATAAAATACATCAAATGGGCTATTTATGGCCCACTCTAGAACACGACGTAGTAGAGTTTGTACACAGGTGTCATAAGTGCCAAGAGTTCTCCCATGAGATCCACATGTCAGCACAAGCTCTACAACCAATTGCTACTCCATGGCCCTTTTCTACATGGGGCCTAGATTTAATAGGGAAATTCTCTCCCTCATCTACAAATGGCCATAATTTTATAATCACGGCCACCAAATATTTTACTAAGTGGGTAGAGGCTATGCCTCTTACTACTGTACCGGGTTCTGTAATCACCAAGTTCATTTTGAACCAAATCATTTGTAGGTATGGTATCCCGCAAATCATTATCTCAGATAATGGAACTTCTTTTAAGAATGACGAAGTTCACGAATTGTGCAATAAATTTAAAATAAGCCATCATACGGCTTCATTATATTACCCTCAAGCCAATGGATAGGCTGAGGCGACGAACAAAACATTAAAAGCCATTCTCCTTAAAACGGTGAAAGAAAACAAATGAGATTGGAATTTGAAGTTATATCCGGCCTTATGGGCCCACCAAACCTCAATAAGGACACCAACAGGAGTGACTCCTTTCTCGCTAGTATTCGGGGCAGAAGTAGTTCTCCCACTTGAGGTTGAAATACCCAGTCTCCGCATTTCATTACAAGGGATTCTAGATGAAGACGCTTATAGAGAAGCACGTATTTCCCAACTAGAAAGCCTAGATGAGGCTAGGTTAGACGCGAACAATGCACGTAATCTATTTGACCGATGTGTCGACGAGTATAAAAAGAAGGTCTATGAACGTGACATATATGAAGGTGATCTAGTTCTAAGGCTAGAAAGCCGGATCGACAAGAAAACCGATGAAGGAAGGAAGTTTCGGCCCAAATGGTTGGGCCCATATCAAATCATGAAGGACTACGGAAATGGTGCATACCTCTTATGTACACTAGAAGGTGATGAATTTGGTGAAACAATCAATTCCCTACACCTCAAACGATTCTACACGTAAGAAACTAGCACTACTTGTATAATTATATCTACATTGCATCTTCATATAGTTAGGATCATTTTGTCCACTTGTTTCAGTACAAAAATTGTGATCAAGGAATGTGTTCTCAAAGCAATTCATTACAAACTTTTGATGGTATTGGCATAAACACTCTAATCGTACTTCTCTATTTCCATGATATCATCAAAATTATTTTGGAATAATTTCATCAAATGAAGCTAGATATGACAAAGTTTTAATGGTAACCATACCAAGATCTCGTAGGTTTGTTCTCACTTGTGGTTTCTTCTTAGGATAGGTGTCTTGCCTATGGTCCTGTTCTAGAAGCGTCACGGTGTCACATCTATCCCGTATGAATATCTCTTTGGAAATAAAAGCATTCGACATTTTGCTCAAGTAAACAAGTCAAATATAGAATCAAACAGAAAATTTTAAATTTACACATTTCCTTGCCCCACCAACCTTTGGTGATGAGCTTGCATCTCTTACTAGTGACGTAGGGTTGGGAAAGGATGGAAATTCCCTTACTCACCTATATCTTGCCCATGGTGATAAACCCATGCTTCTTACTAGTAGCATGGGGCAAAGTGTAGGGGGTCCTCTTGACAAACAAATGTAAAAGGTCATAAGCAAACAATTCAAACCTTGAAGCTTTGAGTCAAAAACAAATGAATCAGATGTTCAAAATTCCAAAAGAGTTAAAATCCTAATAACCCAGATTTTGTCTACTATGTGGCCATCTACGGATCTAAGTCTAGATAAACCACAAAGCAAGTTACATCCCAAAAACTATGAAGTCACTCAAGTGGAGTAGGCTTGTGGTATCCTAATTTGGTTCCACCAAAGCTTTTTCTATCTTTCATCAATATCATTTCAACACATTTCATAACTTGCGCCCTTCCCAACTCTCGGTGATGAGCCCTCACATCTTACTAGTTGCATGGAGTTAGGAGAGGGGCAAGTCTATCTACTCATCATATCGGCTTATCTTCACCACTTTGCCAAAACAAATATGAAGTGTTCAAAATTGCTTACAGAAACTAAGATTCAACATCACATTGTATCTACATTATCATATATCAGCATCATGAAATACAAAAAGAAAGTAAAACACTTGCATCATTTGTTCTCCATTGCATACATTTTAAAGAGCATACAAGCATAACATCATAATCTACATGAGGAAATAGAAATGCAAACAAAGCCATAAGTGCCAAAAGTCTGATCCAAAGAGAATATAAATATATAAATAATCAAAGTTTCTGTACAATGCCATCATGCGCCAAGCATGGTCAAAACACTCAAAGAGCTTGGGATATACAAAAGAATATATCATACAAAATCTAGGAGAGCCAAGTGGCTTCTCAACCCCTATGAGACCCCTCTGAAGGTGCACTCCCACGCCTAGGACTCCGGCTATGACGACGCTCTGATTGCATGCAGGGCTCAGGATCCCGAGGGGCAGCCACAGTCTCACCATGAGAATGACTCTTCATCAGGCACTCGACTGTCCTATACCCAGCTAGCTCTGTATGAAGAGTCGATACCATCCTGGCCACGTGCCAGACTAGGGAAAATATGTCAATGTGTCTACAGCTGCTAAGGGCTCCCTAGTGTCCACAGACAACTCTGTACGGGTCCTCTCCATGGGGATCATCAGGGTATCTATGCATACCCTACGAATCAAGTCCCGCCACTCATCGGCGGTCTCTACAAACAAAGGGGAAAACAAATTAGAAATAAAACAAGAGGAGAAATAGTAACTAAGGCAATCCTAATTAAAAACAAACATTAAAAAGAAGGGTGGTAACTTACTCGAATCACCAGGCCTCCAGAATGGATCTCTAGGGTCAACACCTGCCACAGATGCCACCGCCGACCGAGGTTCCCGCTCTTGTGACTAGAGAAATGTAGCACCCCACAACAGACTCATCCTCCCCGCCATGGCCCCGTAGAGTGGCTCCTCCGAAACCAGAGTCACCCTCTCTACACTCTGCTCGGCCCTCTTTACTCGCATGATATCTTAAGTATCATGCCACTCAGGATCTGTCTCCTCCTCTGTCTCTCCCCCTATAAACTCCTCGACTCGAGTATATGTCAATGGGGTCATCACCGCATGCTATGGATAGGACCCATGGAAATCTGAAGCAAGGGTGCTTGAGGTGGACCTGATCTCCTTGTGCACGTACTACCCTCCTAGCTGCAATAGGAATGCCAGGAGTAACAACTGTCCAACCCTGACCTCTAGGACCCCCTCTGGCCTCTCAAACCGACTTCGTACACCGGGCGCCACTGGGGAAGCATGCCCATGTAGGGTAGGCCAAACTGCTGAGGAACTTGGCCAAAGGGGTGTATCTCCACTCGCCCCACTCTGTCAATAATTTTCCCTGTGGTGGAGCAGGTGATCAAAGTAAGAGCCTCCTCATCCCATATACCTGCCATGGTCTGATACGGTGTGGCCTCCATGTTAGCAGTGGTCAGAGAAGCAACCGAATGATGAGATGCTCTGAGCACCGACATATCTGTCCATCTAGCTACCCTCACATCTCTGGGATCTGTCACCTCTACACCTCTACCATAAGGAATGAAGTGCTCGTAAACCCAACTCATGACCAGGGTCGGGTGGCTCAAGGATTGCCCCTGTAAATGGAATACCCTGTATAAATTGAGGTAGGTAGTCCCAAGTATATATACTCCCTAGGCATATATCCGGCCATGTCCCTCTATCTATGTAATTATAGGGGACTGCGCAAAGATAGTAATGTGTCTCCTCCTTGTCTTGATCAATCTCGAGGCAAGGATCCCCATAATAGCCTGGCGGATCAAGGGGATGGGAAAACTAGGAATAGATCGAACTCTGACCCCCTTCTTTGAACCCATGGAGATGACTACATCTCCCATGTAAGAGGCCCACTATGCTATCGGGACTGCGAATATGTTGTCTCGAGGGTAAGTCGTCTCGATGATCGGGACCCCTGAATATGATAAACATCCTCCAAAGTGATGGTCCACTCACCGTGGACCCCTAGTAATCGTAAGGTGTTCTGATCAGCATCCCAATAGGAGAATAAGTCACAAAGAATGTGACTGGATGGTGCAACATGAGAAATGCGTGAGATACGCAGATCTCGGCCCTCTCAAGAGTGTCCTCCTCGTCCCGTGAAAGTGCATCTAGCATCGCTAGAAGCCAATAACACACACTCTCTCTGCTCCACCGAATATAATCCTCTCTCACCTGCATACACCCAAAAACACACAAAATAGAGAAAGTTAGCATCCAATTAATACTAGAAAAATCATGAAAACACATAGAAATGCTAAAAATGCAAAAACAATCTCAAATCGGTGCTCTTTTAACATTCTATGAAGAACCACCGCCCTAGCAGGAGGCGGTTTTGTAACCACCTCCTTAAGGGTGGGGGTCATGTAACCGCCGCCCAAGCAAGGTGGCGGTAGCGTCCCGAAAACCCACGCGGATTTTATAACTCAAAAAGCCTAAAAATGCCAAAAAGGGACCATTTTAGCAAAAAAACAAGGCCTACCTAGTAGGCGCCCCCCCTCGATGGACCTTTTGAACCTAACATTTTCAAAAATTAGCCCCCATGACAAAGATTTTAGTGTTTTAAAATTGAGGGGGTGAAAAGGATAAATTGAAGAAAACTAACCTATGATCTCGCAGTCAATGTTTTGCTCGCGGAGGCATGATCACTATCCCATCACGAATGTTTTGGCTCTACTCATGTAATAAACCGTCACTATGGGTTCCAGAGCTTCGAATCAATCAAATCAACTCACAAGAAATGAATAGGAAAATGGGTGGGCCCACTTTCATATATATATAAGAATTCGGCTTGTTTTGAATGTTTTTTTTTCGCAGTTTGGAGCGCCGACAAAGGTAAGTTCTTATCCCCGCATGAATGGTACATTCTCATTTCCTATTATTTTAGTATTTATTTTCCGATCTATTTAGTCAATCTGCACTTGAGTTATCTTTTCATTTTGCGGTGGTAGGAATTTTGATGTCGTCATTTCGACACATGGACATATCGGTATAACTTTAAACTTTCCATTTCGGGACCGCCATACTCGGATCCACCGTTTTATGCCTCTTCATGGCTAAAACACTTCTCCAAGGGGGCAATGCATGCACGTACCCAAAATTATAGGTACCGCACCACCGTAACAATGTAACACGTGCCCCAATGATGACACAGGTCTCCTTGTAAGGTGTTCGGGATCCGGAAAAGCTCTCCAAGTGTGTGTTAACATCCCGCATGCCTCGCTTAGCCCCCGCATGCTTTGTTTTTCTCTTTTTCCCTCTTTTCTTGGCCTTTTGCTCTTAAGTTACGAAACCATCGCCCTAACTAGGTGGTAGTCTTGTGACCGCCACCATGCTCAAGGCGGCGGTCCTTTATGCATTTTCCAGAATGCTCTTTTAACATGACTCACGTAAATTTCAACGATTCACTAGCTTTTTTCACCACCATAAGCTTTCATTAATGATTCTGGTTCCCTGGAATAGTGTTTTTCCATTGTTTATAGTCTAAGAGTTCTATTTGGTTTTTACCTTGGGTAAATGCAAATGCTATCAATAGTTGGCTTGTGCTTAAGCAAATGGCCCCTCAAATTTGCCTCTGAATTTCTCATTGCAATAGATTAGTCTTTCATTTTGTTTAGAATTCTTAGTTTCATTCGTTTGCATGCCTAGTTAGTGTTGTTTTTTGCTGTTAGGAAGCCACATATCCATCTTGTGCAGGTGTTGTTGATATTTTATCTAATCCATTGTAGTAGAATATCCTATTTTCAATAGGAAGCCATTAAAGTTGCAGGTTTTGTTCTTCAAGTAGAATAGTTTCGTGTTCTGGATGTTTTATGTTGCATGACTTGCAATAAATCCCATTAGGAATTGCATAAGCCAAGCTCGTACTCTTACGCTATTCCTCTCCTACTCGCATTGTATTCGGATTTACATCCTAAGTTACCTTTCTCTCAAATATCTATTTATGTTGATGCTAGCTTACGCAGATTTTCTAGATCTACGTGAACATGAAGGAACGAGGAGATCACACCGAGGGACATAGCCACACACACCATCGGATTCGCCATGTTCTATAGAATCCACGTTCTAGCTTTCAAAGTTCTAATTAGAAGCATATCAAATAGAGTAGCCAATCACTTTATTTTAGTCAATTTTACTTTCGATATACCAAGAAAGTTGTGGGGATTGATAGTTTCTTGGAGACTATGATTCGTTCCTCACTTATGAGGCAACATCGAGAGTCTTGCAAAAGTAAACTAGATCAAGTATTTCATTATTTAGAATAGGTTCACAAAGTGGGTACAGACATGTATAGCTATACTCGGTTATTTTATTTGTTTTAATTTGTTATTTTAGTTTGTCAATTATAGATATATTAGATAGGTGTTCTTTAAATTCTATTTAGTAGATAGATATATTAGATTTAGGAATATAAATAGATGTATCTTTCACAATTATCTTATTTTGTCATTAGTTAGATTTATATAAGTTTCTTTTGTATGACGATCACGGCACCTAGAGAGCCCAGAGAATACGTATTTGAGCCAATTGTGCCCCAACCTGATCTCATCACAACAATAACTAATATAGATCAAAATCTCAGGATCCAAGTCTTCCAAACAATGGTAAACGTAGAACAAATTGATTCCCAGTTAAGCGGGTTAAACATAGAAGATAACAAAGCACATACATTTTGTCGAATTAACCAAACTACAGATTACCCTAAATTCATATCTACATGATTTGTAGAAGGGTTTGAAAAGAGAGCAGACCTTTAGTTGTGATCCTTTGGTTCCACATCCAGATGTAGGAGACACTCTCCCAAATATAGATACCACTTAAGAATTCAAAGGTTGCATGAACGCACTTTGTAAGATATTCTAATAAGATCACATAGTTATCGATTCTGAATATAGAAGATGAGAAAGCATACGATTACTGGATACTAGGGATTAGGGACTGATTCCATATATGACCATAGCAAGTCCACAACAAATACGAACCTACGGTTGTGACCCATAAATCCCACAGCCTAACAAATCCATAAGTGAATCAGACATAGGTGCTGGCCTATGTACACTAGTATTCGGTCTACTCCACTTCAACCTATCATCATCGAAAAGTTATCCTTATTAGACATAGCAGCTAACGAAGCTAGGGAGTTCTTGACTAGGCCAGAGAATCACCCATATAGTCAATTATATTTACCATCCGCCCTATAACCTTATCGGAGATATACATGAACTATCCCAGGACATTTTCCACGTATTCCACAACCTATGGACCGAATAATGCCGAGCTCAATATTGATTGGAGCCTTCGAGCGAGTCATCCTTGCTGATCGATCTATCACGCCACTCAAGTTAGGAGGGCTTTCTTTGCCTTAGATTCACAATTTGCACTAGTGCGTATTGAAGACATTATATTACCTAACTAGTTTTTCTACATCCCACACATATTCCATCCCCAACGGTTTTACACTGAGCACGACCTCGGGAGGTCGGGTGTGAGGAAGAGTTACTTGTAGATTCCCAAGCTCGCTTGTCACTTTTCCATTGTACAGGAACTAAGTTTTCACTATACTATAAGTTCACCAAAAAATAATTTAATCTGATGGTCTTAGTTACCTGGGTTTAGAAAAAAATCTACTAAGCAAGCACAACAACTCAAACAACTTGTTATTTTATTATGATTTTAATTCTGGTAGTTCAAATGAACAAATTAATGTAGTATTTCTTCAAACTTATTTCTTTTTCAATTTTCAAACAAGGTTGTTTTCTAGTTTTAAAAGTGTGCTAGGTTTATAGTTCATGTATCAAGTTTTCTCGGTGTGGCCAATGGTCCAAGATTTTGAACCACCACTCGATACCAAGTGTGATGCCCGTTAAAACAACCCACTTGAAACCCATGAAAAACCTAGGTTTAGTTAGAAAATTATGGAATAATTTTTTAAAGTGTTAACGACCAAAGTCTCAAGGACAATTAAATTCAACTGATAACTTTTCCCATTATAATAATTACTAATTCCACAATATAAAGCAACAAGTGTAATAAGTCTACACCTAGCTCAAAAATCCTTAGGGATTAATTTAATCATTGACTATATTGACATTTTAGCTAAATATTCTCTAATTAAAATTTTAGGGTTAAGGGACCAAAACAATTAAATACCCAAGGTATTTAATTCCACAAGAACTAAGTCAATATCAAGGTTTAATTATAGTGGGTAAAGGAAAACATATTTAAAATGATCAAAGTAAAGTCTTACTTACCCACTCCCAGAACTTGGTTAAGAGTGTCCACAACTAGGTTACGAGACAACAGTTGTCAATAAAGGTTCCAGAACAATTCTAGTTTACTAGAACATACTTTTCTCTTATTAACAATTATTAGAGGTCATAAGGTCAAAAATCTAGGGTTAGAAGTTTTCTATTAAGTTCGAGAGGTAAATTAGCACCATGCCCACTCTCTAACAAAGCTTAGAAATTTAACTTTATTTTTCTCACACTTAATTCTTTCAAAATTTCCCTAAATCATTTCCATTGGATAGGAAATTTCCTCACCTTTCCAATGATATAAATAATTCCTCCTAACTCCTCATAAAAATCAAGTTATGGGCGGCAGGCCTTGGGGTGAAAATATTCCCCCAAGAGTAGGCCCATGGGCCCGGGGATGCAAAATTTCCCAAAAGGGTGAGTTGGCAGGTTGCGGGAGAATTAGCAAATTTTTCCTTATGTGGGGGTGAAAAAAAAAATTCACCCATGTCTCCATCAGGCCGCCAAGAACACGTGTTTAGCTCCAATTCAAGAGTGGAGAAAATGAGGAAGGGCGGGGTGGCAGAGAAGTTTGGGGAAATTTGCCAAAGGGGAGATAAGGGGTAAGTTTGACGCGTGGGCTGCGTGTCTGTGGAAGGGAGTTTCCCAAGGTAGGGGTGGGAGTGTGGGGTCACCGCGAGTTTATTTGTAAAATTTTCCAAAACAAAATTTCCAAAAAAAGATAAAGTTCCAAGAGTTCCATTCCTCCGCCGTGCCATGTGGCAGTACCCAATTGGATGTGGGATTGTGGGCCGGCGAAGGAAATTAAGAAAAATTTCAATTTTTTTAAAAAGGCTGCCAAGAACGAGAAATGGTGTTGTGCCTCTACCATTGCTTCATGAGGCCACATGGCAGCTTATGATTGGCTACGGGGCAGCGGAGAAAAGTATAAAAAATTTCCTAAAAATTTTTCCTAAAGTTTTTCTATGTTTTCAAAGGCAAAATTTTGGGCCGTGGGCCCGCCATGAGAAAAATTTTCCCAAATTTTTCCACCCAAGGAAGGAAAACTTCAAAGGGCCCTAACTTTTTATAGAAATATTAGTTTTGGGAAAATGAGGACTTTATGGAAAGATATCGACACCCTCTTTGCATAGGTATCATTAATTTTAGATATTGATAAAGTTTAAGGGGTCAATTTCATGAAAATGTTCTACAGGATTTTTAAAAGCAAACTGGTAAATTTTAACTTATAAATTTTGTTCAATTTGATCTCCTCCTTCACTCAACATGCCAAACAGACATGGAGAATTATTATGAGAAGGATTTTAGGATGTATTGAAAGGAAATTTTTCTCAATTGATTTCCAATTCAAATTTTCTAACATTTGATAGAAAAATCTTTATAAAATAAATTTTAAAGGTTTGGACCCGATTTTTAAATGTTTTAAATGATTTCCTTAAGTGTTTTTTTGGTCAAAATGAGTTCATTGATATTATAGTATGCTAAATTTTGATGTTTCAATGTTGATTATTATTTGCAGGTTTGAACTGTACATTTTAAATAAATTATTTGTCAATTTTAAATTTACAATAACAAGGATCAAATCCTAATGGATCTATTTGCCATTTCTTCTTCCAAGTATGGAGATTTATTTCCTTTCCAATCCAATATCTTTAAGTGATTTAAACAAACCATTCTAAACCCAAAATGAAATTTTGATTTCCACTTTAATACATTTCAAAAGAGACAAAGTAATACAATTACTTCATACGTATTCCTTTATTACAAACAAAGATTTCAATAATATTAAAATTCAAATTTAAATGCAACAATGAAAATGGAGAAAGGTATTTCATTCATTCATTGATTTCCAAAGAATTTTTTACAACTTCTTTCTTTTATTCCTTCCCAAAATACATCATACAGATTAAATTTCCTTCACATTCTTTCCAAGCAAAAATAGTGTCTATCTCTTTTACATTTAGAATTTCAACTTTCATAACCAAATACCAACATCTTTTCCTCACAACAAATATCACAATTTCATCCACTTCAAAGTGGGAAAGGTTACAAAAGAATTTACTTCACAAGGGGCTATAAAATTGTCTTTCTCCTCTACTCTAGAACAAGAACATGTAAAGTTCACTTTTCTTCCAATTTGATCACAAAAAAGTGAGGGAAAGGCAATTCTCTCCACCCAACCAAGACTTCCAATGAAAGGAGAAGCCATCCTTCATCATTGGCCCCTAAGACCCAACCACAATACAATATAAGGTGTGATTCAACTCATGGCAACAACAGGATTCCAAAAACATACACACAACATTCTTTAAAGATGCACGTTTCAATTAAAAACACCGTCCAAAAAACAAAAATTTACAGCTACATTGAAAACATTAATAAAAAACTCAGTCTTCATCATGCAAGCCAAAGGAGAAAGAGCTATAGGGGAAGTTGCTTATGCCTCCCAAATGGGAATTGGGTATTAACCTATAACAAATCGCTAATAAAATTCACCATACATTTCCTTATGCCCCCACAATCCCTCCTTATGCCCCAAAATTTTTCCTTATTCCCCCACAAAGTAAGAAATGCAAGTTATTTATTTTGCATGGTGGATACCAAACCCAAACTCCCTCCACAAGAGACCTAATGCCACTAACATTCCCTTATGCGACCCCACATGAATTCCCCATATCCTTCTCCTACACCATTCCTATGGAAATCTACCAAAATAGCCAAAAAATACACAAAGCATTCACCATTAACATAAAAAAATTTGAATCCATTTTCCCCCCGCTCCGCGTCTGCTCATGATCGCTCCGCGGCTGCTCCGCGCTCGCTTCGTGGTTGCTTGCGATCTTGCTCGCGATTGCTCGCTGCTGCTGCTCATAATCGCCTCCGAGATTGCTCGCGATCGTTTCATGCGCGGCTACCATGGTTTCTACGCGGGCTTCATCTAAAAAAAGGGTTCGAGGAGGCACGAGCATTGCCAGAGGTTCGCCCCTCTCAGTTCGAAATGAGGTCCCTATTAATGGCGGCGAGAAACCAGTGGTATCTGTGGGAGGCGGATGCAAAAATGTAGAGGAAAATAAAGCACCAATCTCATGGATTGGTATGGCTTGCAATACTAACCAAGACCCCCATATCAAAACAGGGGTGTTCACTCATGGGACAGGTAAAGATGGCTCAGTCAAAGATTCATTATCTCCTTTAAAACTCAATACTGGTAACTGCAGGTTGCAAGAGACTAAGAGTGGATCTGGTGATGGAGGAAGAGGTACAGGGGTAAGCCAGAACCAGGACAATCTAAACAGCAACAATAGGTCCGGATCTTATGCTTCAGCGGTCTCCAAACAGAAGGAGAATGTCAGAAATGAGCTCTTAAAACCCTCCCAGGAGGTCCCGACGCTGAAAATCGAAGAGGATTTACTTCTAAAGGTTCTTAAGGAGGAGGAAAATCTCTCCCATCTGGGGCTCATATGCAGATTTCACAAATTTTGGCCTAAGCTTTCTCAGCTTCATGACTGGATAGCCCAGAGATGGAGAGAAAAAATACAAGGTAAGATTGAGCTTTATCCTTGTGCTAAAGCTTACTTCATTGCTGTCTTTGAAACCCCTGAAGATAGGGATTTAATTTTTAGTCAACATTGGGTTTGGGGGGAACATGGGCTTATGTCCAAACCATGGTATCCATCTTTCGACCCATTAAAGGAGTCTTTTGATACCTACCCGATTTGGGTTCGTCTACCAGGACTCCCATTGCAGCTTTGGAACAGATCTTGTCTCATTGCTATAGGGGATACTTTAGGCTCATGTGTAAATTGATGATAAGACCTCCATTCAAACCCATACTACTTATGCTCGAATCTGGTTGATCTCGATACCTCCAAATGTTTTGCAGAAATCAATCTTGATTGGAGCCGGGCTACAGGTGCGAGAGGATAGACTATGAGAGACTTGCCTTCAGATGTAGGCGTTGCTTCCAAACTGGTCATGTTACAGATGACTGTGAACACTCCAAACGTAAGACCAAAACAGCCTGGTGGAGGGATTCTCTACCTGAACATCTTACAATCGACTCAAATCCGGCTAAGGATTCGAGTGCCCCCCTGCAAGCTAACTCACCCATCATGGTTGATTCACAGACCAATACAGAGAAGCCTCCAGATTATTCTTTACAGGCTGCTGATTCAGTGATTAAAGATATTCCGACCTCCCATTTGGGTCACTCCCCCATCAAACCTATTGCAGTTTTTCCGACTGTAGTGGATGTGGAAAATCAGGAATGGACAGTGGTGGATCGGAAAAAGAAGGGTAATGCCAAATCTAAATCCCCCACCATATCGGACAAGATTTGATTCTTGTCTTTGGGGCCATTATCATTGCTACATTTTGGCTTATGGCTCGCTACGTAGATTCTTTTAGGCATTGTGTTGTTGTTTTTTCTTTGTTTTGTTGCAGCTGGTTTGCTTTTGCTGGTTCCTTCCTTGACAGTTTTTGTTGGGCTCTTTTGTGATGATCGTCTGGATGTTTTCTCCGTTAGTGGTCGGCCGGAGTACATTGTTATCATTTTTGTGGCCGGACCACTGCGTGTTTTTGTTTGATCACCGCCCGGCGTGGTGTTTATTTCTTTGTTGTGTTCTTTGTTGATTGTTTCTTTGCAGATCTGCGTTCGCACTTGGTCCTTATTGTTATATCGGGATGTTGATCCTTTTTTGAGCTTTATTTTCCTATTAAAGCCCCGAGCCTTGCTGTATGCAAGGGTATAGTCCCTTTCAAAAACTATTTGCCAATAATAAAAAAAAACATAAACACACAAGAAAAAAGCATAAAAGAAGAGCTAAGCTCCTACCTCTCCATGGTATAATTTTTTCCAACACAACAAACTTTCAATGTTGAAAAAACACAGCCCCAAAATCAGCAACCAACAAGTATGTAAAATTCTCCAATCTCCTTCAAAAATAAAGAGCTCCAATCACAAGAAAATTCACCCCAAGGAAGCATTCCAAAGTTTCAAGAAACCAAAACAAAGAAAGGAGTTCAAATTTTATAGAAGAGGGAAAGGAAGAGGATGAGGTGGATCCATGTAGGATGCCACTTCACACATCCTCAATTCCAACACACAAGTCAAATTTCATTCTCCAAAGCACAATAAAGATGTGGGTGAAAATATGACAAATTACTTACACACTCCAAACAGCCCACACCCCAAAGGACTGAATTAAATAAAATGTAGGAAGAGTGTAATAAAAAAACTTGCAACACGATTAATAATTAAACAAAAACATTAAAAAGGTATAAAATAAACCCTCCAACCATAGGTATGGTTGGTGAATAAACTTAAGAGGTATGGGAGAAGTTTTACTTGTCACACAAGCCTCCAAAAATAGCCTCTAAGGACAAATCCATGTTTCCAAGAAGGTGGAGTGTTTCATACTCCAAAATCTAACTTACACAACTCTTACACATACTTACTCATCTCTTACATATTTAATACAAAAGCAAACAACTTCTATAATTACTTTCTCATATCCCAATTTGATTTACTTAACTTTTAACCATATGTTTTCTCACATTAATCTACCACAAATTAATTAATTAAAATAAAGGGACACATCACTAATAAAATACATACATGAGACAATAATAAAAGGAACCACATTAATAAAATACACAAAACCCCTTGGTCACATTCAAAGGTGATCCCCCATGGGAATCCCTAACACTAACAAACATGCACACACAAACAAAACTAGTTGCCATGGTGACCTTGTTGAATTCATCTAGAATTCCAATGTGTTTAGTCTTCAATCCCCCGATGTTTGTTGTGATAGTTTAACCTACAAATATACAAATACCCACTTCATCCTCATGGCCATATTAGGACATCCAAAATGAATATAAATATAATTCAAAAATCATCTATATAAATGAATCACAACACATCATAGTAATAACTAAATCATTAGTAATTTAATCAATGACTATATCATCATCAAATAATTTTCATTTTCTAGGTTTCCTCAAAGTATCAAAATCACATGTCCAAACAACATTCATAATATATCCATGTCAAATAGTATACCAACATCAATGTATAAAGTGTCTCTAATAATCATCATGCATCATCACTAAATCAAGATCAACAATAATCCTTGGTCCAACATCTAGCATCATACTAAATCAAAACCATAATAATAACCATCATATAGTCTATAATTTCATGATCGTATCAAAAGATGTCAAAGGGAAGTGGGCACTATAGGTCCTACAGATGAACTTTGTTGTGTTCTAGTTCTATTAATTTATTAGACACCCACCATCTTTAATGTCGAGTAACGTATAGGATCACTTCTAATGGTCTATGCACCAAGACTATGTCTTGAAGATGCACCTCTAAAAAATCCTCCAAAAGTACTCCCAAACACTAATATATATTGCACGACCATGTGCTTTTACCTAGTATGTTGCACTTCCTTAGGTAAAACTAAATTTTATCTACAAGTTTCTCTTTCTTAATTTTGAGGTCCTACTTGTTCACTCCCTTCACTAAATGCCCTTCAACAACTACCTCTAGATCAAGAACACCTTACACAAGGATATGTATCCAATTTGGGTTAGATGTGTGCCTGCGGTTCTCATTATTTCCTCTTATGTGATCTCATCAAAATTCAATCAATTCTCTCTACTAGGCTTTCCCAATTTTGGGAGGACATAATACTATAGCTCCTCATCTTCCACAAGGGTCTCAAAACCTTCACTAGTCATTATTGTTCTAAACAACAATGTTGTATCAACTCGACCTCTTTTAAGCTTCATTATACTTAAGTTATATTTAATCTCTTTGTCTTTCTTCTTTCGGGGCCTCCATCATCCTTCTCCACACCTACTTCATTCCCATGTGCATGGTGCAAGTTTAGCTAGCCATAGGTAATCTTTCCAATCCTGGTTTTATCATCAATATATTGATAGATAAGGGTATTATGAATGAGTAGGATCCTTTGGGACCATGCAACAACTTGAATTCTTCTTCCTCTAGACATGAATATGTAGAAATTACGTACTCCAAAGTATATTTTTGTAGTACACCTTCCCACCATCAATCCACAACCCTAGTTCACTTATCAATCGAGTCAAAGAGATTCTAATAATATTCCTATGTTAAAGCTCTCGTTCTTGGGAAGAAAGTTATGTTTGATGTGTAAGATTCTAACCACTAGTATAGTTATATTGAGAAAAATATGAAAAATTATCATATAAGCAGTCATACGGAGTTATAGTTTACTCTCTCTTGCATATTAAAGTCAAGTCCAGTATTATATCTTAGTGAAAATAAGTGGTTATCTTCTTCTACCCATCTTTAAGTACTCTCCAAAGATAGTCAATGTGTCATCTACATGAAACATCATGGTAAACAAATTGAAAAGAGGTCCCACAAATGGAACCAAAATGTAATATTTTTTTACCCTCTTAATACCTATGTGCATTGACACCTCATCCAAGAAAAATTGAATGCTCACCCAAAGCACACATAGCCACTAGGCTCCTCCTTTGTTATGCCTTTCGAGAAGGTTAGCATGAGCTTGTTTACTATATTCATAATCCAAATATTCATTCATGCACAATAATCCTAATAAGCATAGAAATTGGAAACATATATAATAAGGAAGATACTTAATCAGTGTAAACAAGAACTAAGATCAATTACATCACCAAGACCACATCTTCATACATATCAACTATAATTATCCAAAAATAAGTATCCATTATAATCCCAAATTCATTATATCAAAAAATTTGAATACATACAAAAATCATTATAATGATGCGTAGGGCCATATGCACAAACACAAAACCCTAAAA
Organism: Taxus wallichiana var. yunnanensis; assembly: GCA_018340775.1. Lineage (NCBI taxonomy): Eukaryota > Viridiplantae > Streptophyta > Pinopsida > Cupressales > Taxaceae > Taxus > Taxus wallichiana. Next base: position 570,209,426 of record CM031240.1, read on the forward strand.
CCACATAATGTTCCACTTCCACACATGGTCCCTTAACTATGATTCTCTTTATGAAAGACATACATCAAATATATAGGGATGGGGAATATTCATTCACTACCCATGCACATTCCTAATAATAAGCGTGATCACAAAATAGTTTGCATGATTTTACATTCTATGTTAATAGTAGATTATCCTAAATATAAGACTTGCTTTAATCATATTATTAGCTTAGCCCATGTATGATTATCTTATTTCTCTTCATGTGATTCTTCCACCTATAGCCTTTACTTGGCTACCAAGTCATCATGATTTTATCCTTTTCTTTGTCGACACTCAAACCCTGTTGTTCTTATTTTTAGCCATGGGTCAGAAAATAGCTAATTCCTTGTTTTTTCTTCCTGTGTGTGCGGTCCCACATGTTACCATGTTTAATATCATCACATGCCCTCTTGCGTGCTAATCTATTCTCCTTGTGCATCCATTTTCATGTGTGTTGTCTCTTCTATTCACCAAAGCATTTATCATTTTCCTTATCAACACAGATTAAATATAATTAAAAATATACATAATGTGGAGTCAAAATGATCTCGGTGGTCACCCAAAGAGTGAACTTAGTACCGAGTGTTTCAATACATTTAAAACTCCATGTATTTCTTTTTAAATGTGTATGTAATGATGTTGTAGGTTTCCCATGTGTAATTTGCACCATGATAGCAGGATAGATCTAGAATGCTCCAAGTATGAAAATGTATGAAATGAAATAGAATAGAATTTCCCTCATATGTTGTGTATGCAGAGTGATGAAACCCTTGTACCTTATATGGATGTTCTTGATGGATGATTTATAATGCTCTTGTTCCTTTAAATTATAATGCTAGTGCTTGGTCCCTACACTTGGATAAATAAATAAGCATATATATGATTCCCTTATTTGAATTTCATAATTAATAACTTAAATGCTGACCCAAAGTGTTAAAATATACCCAATAAGTAAAATTGACCAAAAAGAGTGAGAAACTAATAGAGAGGATTAGGAGTTCCCAAGAATAATAGGAGTTCTTGGGTGCTAGTGTCCTAGTCCATAAAAGATAAATAAGTTAAGATATGTGAGGGTAAGATGTGTAAGACCAAAAAGAACACAAGAGATAAAACTAAGAGGCCAAAAAGAATTGTTAGCCATTAATTTTCTTGTTGAGGAACATATATATATATATATATATATGCTTTAGGACCTATAATTGTACCCAAGTGCATAGATGTTGTGTTGTATTTTCCTCCACTTTATGTTTTTAGTGAATACTCGATCTCATAAAGTATATGGAGATTTTTAGCTTGTAATCCTATAGAGAAGAGTGTTGTTGATAGCATGTCGAGTGGACAAATGAAGTGTGATGTGATTGCAATGTGAAGCGTGGAGACTAGGAAAGGGAATTAGACCTTAGGGGTGAAGTGTATGTGTAGTAGTGTGTTGTTATAGATTATGTTTGATGATGTGAATTGCTTCATGTTACATATTAATTACATACCAGTAAAAGAATAGCATGAAAGTAGTTAAAGTTTTGTCTATGAAAAGTCATAGTAATATGTGTATAATTATGTAAAGAGTGTGTAACGGAAAGTGTGCACCTAATGTATGAGAGAATATGAGATATTAAATTATCATGTTTTGCTTGGATTTGCTGGATTTGAATCTAATGGTGAGGTTTTTGGGAAATCTTATGCCAAAAGAGAGTTTTTTGGGTGATCTCATACTCAGAGAAAGCTTTTGGGTGATCACATGCTAAGAGCGAGTTTTCTAGGTGATCTCATGCCAAGAAAAGAGTGTTGGGGAGAGAGGTCTAGTTTTTCTCTCCTTTCATCACTTTTCTTGAATAAGCACCACTACAGATGGTATGTCCTTGATTTGTTCATGTTGTTCCGATTGTTCTGATTGTAACCTTTTGTAAATGAAAAATGTGACTCATAAAATAAATTTTGTGACTAAAGGAAATTGTATCGACATCTTTGGAGAACTATGTTGTAAACTACTAAATACTATGTTGTCTTGAAAAATTGACTATTTATCCCTAGGACACAAAAGCCTAGGGGGACACTAGTTTTGTTTTTGCTACTTTCCAGGACTAGGCATGTAGAAAAGGGATGGAAGCCTCGGAGAATTTTATTAATAATCCAAATCAAGTACAATAAAGCAAGATGCAATATTTATAGATATTGGACATTTGGATATAAAAAATTAAATATGTTACATAGGTGCAACAATAATCCTTGATTACATAAGCTTCCAAAAGATCATCCGGGAAGCATAAGGAAACAATTAAAACAAATATATTTTTGCAACAATAATGCAACAAATAAACAATATGATATAAAATGACAAATATTGTTATAAAACTATATAAAAATATATAAACAAATTACCTTAATAAATAATTAATTACTTTAAGGTAATATAATGCATAAATTAACCTAACATCCCCCTTAATTTTGCATTTCCTCAAGGGATGAGGAGAGGAACTCTTTGAACAACTCAAAATTGTCATGTGTAAGTGACTTTGTGAATATATCTGTTCATTTTTAGTCTGTTGGAAAAAATTGAAGTTGTATATTATGCTTCAAGACATGCTCACATATGAAATGTACCTGTACCTCAATGTGTTTTGTTCTTTCATGAAAAATGGATGTAAAAAGTATGAGAACACCTTCATTGTCTACATACATAGTTGTCAGTTTGTCCTGTGGTATTCCAAGTCCTTCAAGTATGTGACGTAGCCATATCGCTTCAAAGACAACTTCACCTACATAATGACACTCGGCTTCGTAGAAGAGTAAGAAACAAAGTATTATATTTTGATTCCCCATGATATTGGTCCAGATCCCACAAAGAACACAAACCCTAAAGTGGATTTTCTATCATCAATGTTTCCTACATGTTCTGAATCCAAATATTCTGAAAAGAAGAAGTTGTCATTCTTATTTTATTCTAGACCAAGATCCATTGTTCCTTTGAGATATCTCAAGATGCACATTTCTTCCTTCCAATCACAAAATTTTGGTTCTGCATGAACCGGATAGATAGATCACTTCAAATATGATATCTAGTCTAGTGTAGGTCAGGTAAATGAGACTTATAATCAACTACCGATAAAGAGTGGAATTTACCATAAGAGATGGATCCGAATGAGATAACTTCAATATGTTCTCCATAGGTATAATAATAGGTGTGCAATCCAACATCTTGAATTTCTCGAGCATCATCTTCATATATTTCAACTGAGAAACAAATATATGATTCTCTTTATGTCATACTTCCAATCTAAGACAATAGTGCATCACTCGAGATTTGTCATGTCGAATGATCATTTAAGATATTTCTTTGTTACATCAATCATCCTCACTGAACTTCCAGTGATGACTAGATCATCCACATAAAAAAGACAATCACAATCTCCCCCTTTCTTTTTGAGATAGAGATTGGGATCGTATGAATTTCTTACAAATTCATGCTTTACGAGATGCTCATCAATTTTGATGTACTATGCCTGGGGTACCTATTTAAGGCCATACAAAGATTTCCTGAGTCTACATAACTTTACTTCTTGACTAGGTACAACATATCCCTCAAGTTAAGTGATATAGGCTTCTTCTTGTAAATATCTATTCAGAAGGCACTTTTATGTCCATCCGATGGACTTTAAAAGAACTATATAGCTAGAGAAAATATCATTATGATCATTTTGGTCTTAGCTATGGGAGAAAATATCTCCTCGTAGTCAATGCCTTATTTTTTACGTACCATTTTTTTACTAGTCTCACTTTGTACTTGTATATGGTCCCATCTACTTTGTACTTTGTTTTTAATATCCATCTACATCTAACGAGTTTCTTTCCTAGTGGAAGATTGAAAAGATGACAAGTGTTTTTTTCATCATTGATTTGTATTCAACATCCATGGCATATTTCTAAGATTTTGATTGGAGGGCTTCCTAGACTATAGAGGTCTCACCAGATTCAATAAATCTACTCATCAAAGAAAATTTCACTTCTTTTCTTACTTTACTATGAGTCAAGTTTCCAAGGGTGGATGTATCCAGTGGATCATCCATTCTTACATCTTGTAACATGCTAGTATACCACTTGGGCATACACTGAACTATTCCCATGGGTCATGGTTCTATCAAATCATCACCATCATCCCCATCATTAATTTCATTATCGGTGGGAACATTAGCTTTAATTCTTACAATTGGTGAAGGATCTACATCACGTCATTCGGAGGAGGAGTCTCTACTTCCTTCTTCTCAAAGAAGTCAACATCTCTGTTGGTGTAGAAGTTTCGATATTTGGATCCATCAATCCATACCCAAGAGTCTCTTCATTATACCTAATGAAGATGAGTTTTTGTGATTTCATATATAATTTATTTCTTTTCTTCTTGGGTATATGCATACTTGTTTGCACCCGGATACTCTAAGTGTGAAATACATAAATTCCTTTTTACCATTATTCTTAAGGTGTTACTTCTTCAAGAGAAATTATGGGCCCTCTGTTCAAAAAATATAATGTTATTTTTATTCTGCTACCCGAGAATGTCCTTGCTAGTCTGGAATCATCGATTATGCATCACACTATTTCCATTATAGTATGATTTTTTCTCTCAATGACACCATTCTATTGTGGTGTGTGTGGAGGAGGCATTTGTTGATGAATTCCATGAGTTTTAAGGTAGGATTTTAACTCATCACTTGTGAAATCCCCCCCTCGATTTGAGTAGAGAGTTTTGATGTGACGACTAGTTTTATTCTCAATAGCCACTTTGAATTTCTTGAAGGTTTCAAAAGCTTCGCTTTTTTTGTGAAGAAAATATATCCACATTTTCCTTGAATAATCATCAACACAAATGAATAAAATCTTGGAACCAAGAATTACTTGGTTACATTGGACCACAAATATCGGTATGAAACAGTCAATCTTACCATGATCTCGATACGTATTCTTATGGAATGAAGCTCTATGTTTTTTTCCTACAAGGTAGTGAGGAAATTGATCTATATCCTTCAGAAGAGATGATAAACCATTTACTATATTATGTCAAAGCATAGTGTATCAAGATATTTGAAACTTATATGATGAAGTCTCGATGCCAAAAATGTGTCCCACATTGGAGGCTTTTGCAATTATTTTGAGCCTCGTGATTTGTCTCTAGTTAGACACATTTTCTTTCCGGAATGACTATCAAAGTCAATTTTCAAGTTTTGATTTAGAAGTTGACTAATTGACAACATATTTTTAGTCAACCTGGGACATAAAATACATCTAATAATCTATAGTTGCATGAACCAAGGGGTAGAGAAATGTTCCCAATCCCCTAAACTGTGTATGAAGAATCATCACCTAATGAAACATGGTTTTTGAAGGTGTGTCTCTCATTGAATTAAACTAGTCTCTATGGCTAGTCATGTGTCAAGTGGCTCTTGCATCAAAATACCATACATCACTAGATGGCGTGAAAGGTTCACTTGATCGGGCCGTGTACAAGTAGTCTTTAGTATCGGAATGTTCTTTCGGCTTAATAATATTCCCTTGCTAATGGGGTCTTATTTTCTAGTTCCCTTTTCTACCCTTGATTGTAGTTAGAGTTTCCCTTGTGAGATTGCTAGTGTGGAGGTCCAGAGTTGTTTGATGAACCTTTCTTGTAAGTATTATACCAAAAATATTTGAATTCATATCCTCTTTTATAGATTGGACATTTCTTCTTCTATTGATTATCCCCTTATTGATTTTGATTCTATTATTGTGGTTTTTGATAGGAATTAGGTTTTCCTTTCCCTTTTCCTTTCCATTTTTAATGAGAAGAAAGTGCTTTCTCCTCTTCATCATCCTTATTATACGGGGTTTCCTCTTATTGCAATAGTTTTACCATCTTGTCAAAACTAATTGTTATATCTAACAATTTGAATGTTGTTACAAAAATGTGGTAGGAAGAAGGGAGGGATCTTAGAACAATGGAAATGAGAGCATCGTCAATAACCTCCTCTCCTAGGGATATAAGTGAAGCCCTCAACTCGAAACTCTTCTCAATAAAGATTCTATTTTTTCATATTTCTTAAACTTCGGCGTGTGTAACCCGACTCTAAAAATTCAATATGACATTCTTGTTTTTGGCCTCGTATACCAAGATCAATTTATCCCATGCTTATTTGGCTGTTTTGGCATCTTAAATGTGGGGTTACACATCGTCAAAAAATCCAAACAAGATGATGAGCTTGGATTTTTGAACCAATCTATCAAATTGTCATTGTTGTGTTGTATTAGTAGTTAATCTAGTCAAAGTACCATTCAAAATAGGATATATCTCTTCAAACTCAATTTATGTCTTGATTTTTATCTTCCATGCAACATATTTTTTTCCTCTGAGTAGTTGTGAATCTGGAAGAAATAATTGGGGGCATTGGTTCACATTTTGAGAATTCACTACTGGGTTAGGCTCTTATCACTCCAAGTATAAGGTCTCCCAATCTATATATTGTTAGTCCAATATATTAAACCTTTCTATATATGTTCCTTCCTATATACCTATCGGTATGTGGAAGAAGCTCACCCTTTCAATATACCTAGCAGTACGTGAAAGAGGCGTTAACATATGTGAAAGAATCGATACATGGTACCGAGACAGTAGTGAAAGGGGTCTATTTTATTATTGACATCAGCTCAAAGAAATATACTCATACACACAACTAACTTTGCTATATACTCGGATAATTTATCACCTGGATTTAAGTCAAGAAATCATTCAAAAATGGATGGGATGGCTTATAGTGTGTGCATTGTGTCCATATTACTCCCTGTTGATTTAAAGGGTTGATGCCTAGATGATGTTTTTGCAACTATATTAGGTGTTAAGTGCAGTAGTAGTCATGATGGCTTTACCCGTAAGCACTTCCCAAAGGCATTGTTTATACCGAATGCTACGAATGAGATCTAGGATCTTGTGAGTGTTTTAGAACTAAATTTCACTATTTTTTATTACAATTCTCTACCATTTTTTGAGCAGTTACAATGTTTTTGGTTGACTATGGTAACTTGTAAATTAGTACAATACACTGAAGTATACAATTACATTCAAAAAATTTGAAAAATTGAATGGTAGTTAAATATTTTTTGTTTTATGGGCCCCAGTGGTCTCAGAGCACAATACGGATCTCTAAGTAAAAATCATAAAAATAGCTCAAAATGAAGTTTTCAGTAGCCCTCCTTTGGTAAAAAGTGCTTAGAATGCAAAAATATGCAGAGTGGAAGAATGTTTTCTTGCCCTAAAGTAGGGTTTTCCTAACTAAAAATAGTAGCATGTTTAGCTATAACTAAGGGCTTTAGTGGAGGGTTTTCTATGAAATTTGGCTGTTATGCCAATTTTGTTGCTAAATTTAATATTGTGCAAAATGAATTTGAAAAAGAGACTTTGTTGGGGGTTGACCCACAGACCTCCCACTCCTAAGACTTTCCTCGTATCCAACTAAGCATATAAACTGCTTTGCATAAGAAATGAAGAATTTTCTATTTTTAAGTCAAAATAAATTGACTAACCTTTTGAATAGGTCGACGTGGCTTGGAGACTACATGTGGTTGTGATGGATTGAGTCGATTTAAGGTTATCAACTAAAAATGGATCTTCATTCCTTGATATTCTTCATTTTGTAATGAAAACTGCTTCTTGTTTTTATTTGATCTCCTTTGTTGCAAAGTGATTTGTATTTTATCCACCACTTACTTTGATTAATTTGTAGTTACATAATTTATATTTTATTTATGCCTTTGTTTTGTATTATGTAGATCAAAAGGACTATGTGGAGGTCGTAAAGGGATGGCTCAACCACGGTTTAGTAGAGGTCATTGATCGGGTAGTTTTCCACTATATTGTTGATGGTTGGATCGGTGCGGTTGCATAGGTGGAAAGGCTCTAAATCTCCGGTCAAGATAGTAGTCATGTTAGCAGATTTGAAAAATAAATTGTCATGTCAATGCAAGAATTTTTATTATTTGTTTCTTGTGTAGGTCGCAAAATGTTGGAGTGTTGTGGTTTTCTCATGAGGCAAGGAACACATGCGGTGGGATCCATGTTTGTAATGGTGTAATGAACAATGAAAATTCTTAGCATTGGAATAGGTCTCACCTAATGTGTGGCTCGTTGTTCAAAAAACAACTCAGTTTTGCTAAATGTATAACACACCCCTACGAATTTTATCAACCTGGATCCAATGGTGCTCAGTTTTTTTTTAAACAAACCAACTCAATTTATGAAGGATCAAGTCACTGTGCCATAAGCTGCTAGCTCAGTCCTCAATAGGTCAACGCAACTCTATCGGGTAGCCATATCGGTTAAAGCAAACAAAGAGCAACATAATGGAGAGAATCCTCCAAATTTGATGATATAGATAATTTTATCTATAACTAAACAATATAGAGACAAAACCCTAATGAGGATTTTTTAAAAATTTTGTGAGTTCCATGAAGAAAATTTTCCAGTGCAGAGGGCACAAAGGTAAAAAAGTGCTTTACATTTACCTGGAGATCACACAAGAGGTTGTGGGATTATAGGGAGTTCGGGAAGTCGTGGGAGGCAACACTAGCTCTCCTATGAAGTAGTTTTCTCCTCCAAAACTTTTCCTTCCTATGCAACCTTTCTCTAACCTTTCTAGGAGCTTCAACCTTCTCTGGTAAAAAATGTAGAATAGGGATGAAAGCTTGGAGAATTTTATTAATAATGCAAATCAAGTATAATGGAGTAGGTGCAATATCTATAGATATTGGACAATCAGATACAACCATTGAAATATGCTACACAAGTGCAACAATAAGCCTTGATTACATAAGATTCCAAAATAACATCCGGGAAGCATAATGAAATAATTAAAACAAATATACTATTGCAACAATAATGCAACAAATAAACAATACAATATAAAATGACAAATATTGTTATAAAACTATATAACAATAGATAAACTAATTACCTTGATAAATAATTAATTACTTTAAGGTAATGTAATTCATAAATTAACCTAACAAGGTACTAGTGTATACTTTTATTTTTGACCTAAGTTTGATTCTTGGCCAATTTGTAACTATGTGGATTTTTTGATTATGTAATGTGATTTCCACTATATTGTTGATGGTTGGATCGGTGCGGTTGCATAGGTGGAAAGGCTCTAAATCTCCAAATCAAGATAGTAGTCATGTTAGCAGATTTGAAAAATAAATTGTCATGTCAATGCAAGAATTTTTATTATTTGTTTCTTGTGTAGGTCGCAAAATGTTGGAGTGTTGTGGTTTTCTCATGAGGCAAGGAACACATCATGCGGTGGGATCCATGTTTGTAATGGTGTAATGAACAATGAAAATTCTTAGCATTGGAATAGGTCTCACTAATGTGTGGCTCGTTGTTCAAAAAACAACTCGCTTTTGCTAAATGTATAACACACCCCTACGAATTTTATCAACCTGGATCCAATGGTGCTCGGCTTTTTTTTTTAAACAAACCAACTCAATTTATATGAAGGATCAAGTCACCCGTGCCATAAGCTAGCTCAGTCCTCAATAGGTCAACGCAACTCTATCGTGTAGCCATATCGGTTAGCAAACAAAGAGCAACATAATGGAGAGAATCCTCCAAATTTGATGATATAGATAATTTTATCTATAACTAAACAATATAGAGACAAAACCCTAATGAGGATTTTTTAAAAATTTTGTGAGTTCCATGAAGAAAATTTTCCCAGTGCAGAGGGCACAAAGGTAAAAAAGTGCTTTACATTTACCCGGGAGATCACACAAGAGGTTGTGGGATTATAGGAGTTCTCGGGAAGTCGTGGGAGGCAACACTAGCTCTCCTATGAAGTAGTTTTCTCCTCCAAAACTTTTCCTTCCTATGCAACCTTTCTCTAACCTTTCTAGAGCTTCAACCTTCTCTCGGTAAAAATGTAGAATAGGGATGAAAGCCTGGAGAATTTTATTAATAATCCAAATCAAGTACAATGGTGTAGGCTGCAATATTTATAGATATTGGACAACCAGATACAAACAATGAAATATGTTGCACAGGTGCAACAATAAGCCTTGATTACATAAGCTTCCAAAATATCATCCAGGAAGCATAATGAAATAATTAAAACAAATATACTGTTGCAACAATAATGCAACAAATAAACAATACAATATAAAATGACAAATATTGTTATAAAACTATATAACAATATATAAACTAATTACCTTAATAAATAATTAATTACTTTAAGGTAATATAATTCATAAATTAACCTAACAAGGTACTAGTGTATACTTTTATTTTTGACCTAAGTTTGATTCTTGGCCAATTTGTAACTATGTGGATTTTTTGATTATGTAATGTGATGATTTATTTTTAGGATCTCATGTTTTATAGGGGTGATTTGTTCACCCAATAGATGTTTCCCTCATTTTGGGTGCATGCAACGAATGTAGGATAATACGGTCCAATGGAGAGGACCGATACTAAGATAAAGTTTATACCTATAGGGTAAGGGATGTGCATGGTAGAAACCAAGGCACATGTAAACAACATAGGCTAGTAACAAGTGTTATTATAAAATATAGCATGCAGAGAAAATAATGTAACAAATAACTAGGAAGACAAGATGGAGCAAAAGAAGCAAGTTTCATACATTGGACATCACTCAAAATGTCACAAGACAATCAAGGCTGAAGTGGCCAAAAACATAAAATTCTCAAGCAAGATATAGGGTATACACCAAAACAATAGTAAACAATAGGAAAAAGAAGTGAAAGATAGCCATGGTTGTATTGGATCCTACAAGGCAAATTGCTACACATAAATCACTCATTATTATGTTAGAAAGATAAGGATTATGTCAAAGCGTGTATATATAAATGAAAAGTTTAGTGAGAATGACTAAAAAATTTAAGTGTTGAATCAATAAAACATGTGATGTAGAGTGTTATAGTAACAAAAGATAGATGCCTACAGGATCCTCAGTGGGATTGGTAAAGAGTTTTATTAAATATCCTACATCATGTATGAATCATGAAAGTTCCTACATTCACCTCAAAATATGAAGTGAACATGAATGTGTGAATAGAAGAATATAATGGCATACTAAAAATATGGCTAGCATAGTAAGAAAAGTGCAACATGTAAGTAATATATGCTAACAAGAGTAAATGCAACAAATATATGCAAATGTAGTGTAAGTATAATGGTATGATGTGATGTGTAATATATGAATATGAGGAGGGGCTTCATTTACCCCAACAAATGTGTATAAGATGAGGTTAATTTGGAAATTGCTCCTCAACATTCAAGAATGTACCATATAACATCAACTAATGATTATTATGCATGTGATTGAAATTAGATGCTAGAAAAGATGGATCATGAAGCATATAACATGAAGTGTATAGGATGTGAGGTTCATTTCAAAATTTGACCTTCATTAGCTGAATATGAATGGTGAAACTAGATTGCATCATCGTGTAATAAGGAGAAATTATGTGAACTAATGATGTGTTGATGCTCGAAAATATAGTGATAAAGCACAAAGTGAGAGAGAGAGTAGTAGATTTTATGAAAGATGTATCACAAAGTATTAAAATCAAAGTATAAAAAGAATATCGATGTGTGGTTCATCGATGAAGTTGGCCCTGGCCTCAAGCTTAAGTGTGAATCAGTAGCACTAAAGTACATCATTGGGTTTAATGAAGGTACAATGAGTATACTAAAGGTATAGGAGTGGTTAGAAAGATTAAACATGGAGCATGGAGAGTGAAGTGTAGAAATTGACACTAGAGACAATTGATAGTGGTGTAAGGGGGGAGAAAGTGAAATTCCCCCCAAGTGTGTGATGGATAGAAGGATATCCAATGATAGTGATGGGTGAGGTTCCCCACTAAATATATGAGGATATAAAGGCATGTGACCATGTTCTTAGATCAATGGTGTAGGATGATAACTATGTGCATGTGAATGAGACCTATGTGGAGAACACCTGTGAGAAGTGGTTTCCCGAGTAGGGGAATCTCGATAGAAAGGAGTGTTGGTGTACTTTTTGAGCTTGCACCATGTTGCCCTAAAATTTTCAAATTTGTGTCTACTCAAAAATGTTTTATCCTTTGATTTGATGGTCTGTAATTCTTCCCCTCTAGTTTAATTCTTTATAAATTCTCACAAACTTGTTGTTTTGCCCTAATTTGAAAGAATAATCCAAGTTTTCCCTTTTTGTGCCCTAGTTTTTCCAGGATATGCCATTTTTCCCTTTTTCAAATCATGGAAAAATCAAAATTGATCAAATCATACTTGTGTGCAATTGAAAATCCTATCCTAAGGTTGAAGTGTTCGAAATCATGCTTCATTGATTCATAATCGAAAAATCTACCATCCTTGGTGAAAAATTGAATTCTAGGAATCCTGAATTTTTACATTTTGATTTGTTAGACATGCATCATTTTCCCATCAAATTCCTCCTTATAAGGTATGGGTGATGTGGTGGCTTCTAATTAGCTGAGGAAAAGTGGGGAAGTATTGTAACTTTTCATTTTTTGCCTTTTCAAACAATGGGGCATTTTTGGGCCCAGGGACCCGTTTTTTCCAAGTTTGCCTACATGGCATGTTCGATTGGTAGGGGGATGGCAGGTGATCGGATTCCATTGGAATTTTTAGACTTTATTTCGCAAAAATTCTAAAATCAAAAATGGTCCAAAGCCCCAGCAGCCTAACTGAGTGGACACGTGTCCTAAAGACTAAAGGGGGAGGAGCGGGCTGATGAGGGACTTAGAGTTTTTTAGTGTATTTTTGTAGATTTTGAAAATCAGTTTTTCCCCTACTTCAATCGAGGAGGAAACATGGTAGAAATAAGGGTCAAAGGAGATGCGGAGGGAGAGGTTTTGAGGTTTTCAGCCTTTGAAAGAAAAAAATATTAAAGTAAAATTTTTGGACCGCAGCCCCATGGCGAATCATAGGAGGACATGTGTCCATGAAGGGTCAGAGGGAAGTGCGGGCTATGGAGGGAAATGGGGATTTTTTTCCCTTTTTGGAAAAAGGAGTTAAGGAAAAAATTTAAGCCATGGGCCCACAAGCAAATCATCAAGCGACACGTGGCGGGCAGAGAGACATGGTGGGTTGGCATGAGGTAGGAGAAATTTCTTTCCCTTTTGCAAAAAAGTCTTAAAATAAAAATTTGAAGTGCTATCCCACTAGTGAATCACCGAGTGACACGTGGCAGAGGACAAGGTGGGTCCATGGGCTGGTGGAGGTAGGAGGGAATTTTTTCCCTTTTGCAAAAAAGACTCAGAATCAAAATTTGGAGCGCTGGCCCGCGACGAATCACAAGGAGACATGTGGTGAGGGAGAAATCGGAGGTGTGGGAATGCGGGGAAAAAGGTGAAAATTTTCCAAAAAGGTAAAATGCACAGAATGAAGCACGATCCCAATGGGACCCACCATGTGCCACGATCAGCTCAAAAATTCAAATGTGTAGGGGAAGGGGAAAAAGTCAAATTTTTCCATTTTTCCAAATTTTCAAAAGGTCATAAAGTAAATGTTTTAAAACTGGGCCTAATCCAATCATTTTTTGCCACATGTCTAGCCTTATCCAAAAATTAAAAAGGTAACTCAAGCTTATTTCTAAGTCTCGCATCTTCCACGTGGAGGGCCAGGATTAAAAGATGGATAAGATCGATGGTTGTTGTGCATCCATTTGTTTTGACTACCATGGGAGCTCCAAGAAGCTTGGAATCATGATTTTTTCATCAAAATTCATCAAATTTATAGTGATTTTGTGTCATCTTGGCCTTCTAGGATCATTGGCATCACTTTCATGGCTTAATTCTTTGATCTGAGGTGGTTTTGAAGTAAATTTTGCCCTAATTCGCCCAAAAACGTGAAATGAAAAAATCAAAAGTTACAGAGGTAATTTGAAAAAGTAAAAAGGTGAAAATGATGAGTAAAAGGTGTTTACATGCCTCAATGATGAAAAATGTGCCTCAGGATGGATAATGATCCTAATATTTTTAATGATTTAATCTTTTTGGGCACACCGCAACTCGCGAATGTTTTTCTGCGTTTGATGTCATTTTCATTTAATCATGAGGATTGTTTTGTAACAAACTTGATCCCATGGCATATTATTTTCTTTGGAAAGAAGGCTCCAATATGGCATGAGGTATATGATGCATTTTGGAGAAATTGTAAAGAGGTTGGGAAAAAATTGAAAATCACAAGAAAATTTTAAGAGAAAGCTCATTTTCTGAAAAAACCACCAAAGAACCAGAATAATTTCTTCTATGTTGGATCTTCATGTATGTGAGTTGGTTACAAGTGTATAACCATCACACAGCTTTGAGATTGTTCATGAAACTCTCCCCTGCTGATGAATCTAACAAGCTCTTGAGTTAATTTGTGTTTTTCTAGGCAATATGATGTTTGTTATCATTTTTTAAATGCCTGCAAATAGTTTTCATTGTTCTTGTTGCAATATTGCATTAAAAGTCTTTAGAAATCACATAGAATCTCCATTTCTTGTTGATAGTTTAGTGGCATTTGCAATCTCATGTTCAGAAGATCCTTCATCTGATAAAGAGATAAACAAATTTAAAATCACTTTACCTTCCTGAATGCAGAGATTGCTTATAAGCCTTTGGGGTTACCTTAGGAGTGGTTTGATCAAGGATTTTTTTGTTTAATTGAGTTCTTTACTTCAAGATTTTGTGGTTAATTCTCAAATATTGTGTGAAGAGTGCAACCTAGGCTTCCATTTATGCCTTTTCTCGTTGAAAGAATATCCCGATTATTTGAAGCATTTTATCGAATAGTTGTTCAAGTATTGTAGAGGTTGTCAAATATATGATATATCCCAGCTTTTCTTGTCAACACCCCACCAAAAATTTCATTCAAAAAAACCCATCCTACCTCATACTACCCCCGCATTACATTGTGTGTCAACATAATAATACAATCCATTTAAAAAATTGCACAAATCAAATCATGATTATACAATGTCTTTAGTAACCCTTGCCTTGCATTCAAAATATCTCCATGATCCGGGAGTGACAACTTGTGAAAGTTAGATTTGGAGTGTTGATCATATTTTCCAAAGGCCTTTGCATACTATTTGCATAAATTGAGGGATATTTTCATCTCCTTCAACATTTGTGGGTTACAATATAGGTTCTCTAACCTTGGTTGAAAAGGCACAATCTAAAAATAGCAAGGGTAAGATCAAATCCTTTCAAAGTGCAATCCATATCTCCACAAATATGAGTGCCGTTAGATCACCTCCCGGCTAGAAAATGACACACATCATACTATATCTAACCTCAAGCTTCATGCCTTATCTCCGATGCTACTCAGACCGAAAAGGATAACAAATTTGGGTACCAACAAGGTGGACTAATGGAATAATGAGGATGAAAAGGTTGCGATGTAAGTCATGTGTGAATAACAGATATAGGTGTAGAATTAACTTTATACTTGAGAATCATAGGATGCCTAAATGTCATGACTTGTTCAAAAATATCAACAAGAGTGGCCCACTTGTTTGTTATGGATGAAATTAAGACACAAGTGATGCATGGAAGGGATGGCTGGGTAGTAGAGCTAAGGTATACCTAAGAGCATGTCACAACCTACGATTTTAGAGGGAGCTAAGAATGGTGTAAAGATAGTATGAGACCCAACTATGATGGGAAGAATGACACAACCATAATAATTAGGAACTAGAAATGTGATTAGAGAGGTGGGACATTTGATAGCTAAAATAAGTGCCATAGAGCATGCATTGGTAAGGGTCGATGGATAGACCAAGGTATTGTTGATGGTATAAGTACCAATAGAAGCATTGATATGCAATGAACAAAAATGAAAATGTATTGACATAATCATCATCTAAGAATGTGATTATGGCGGTGGTACATCAACAATAGAAATAAGAAATTCAAGAGGTCCCAATGAAGGAGGATGCACAACACATATGTATGGTTGAAAAAAGAATCAATAGTTGTCATGCTTATGCAATGGGTCATTAAATATTTTTAGATTTTGATATCATTGAAAGGTTTGGAACTATATTTCTCGGGAGCCTGATTTAATTATTATCAATAAGATCTCGAATAATATGTTTAAGTTTAAATAAGTTATCGTAGAATATCCAATGTATTTTTGGTATTCAAAACATGTATTTTCATCATAGTTCGCCACGTGAGTGAGAAGGGTCAAGATTAAGTGGTGGTGTAAGAGTAATAAAATTACTTTTGAGAAGTTACGTTAATAGAAATAGAGTTGAGTAAGGTAGTTTAGTAAAAGTACACCTTGTGGATTGCAATCAAATCTTGTTAGGTGCAAAAACAAAATTAATAGAAAAATAACGTTAATAGTGGACTTAGGTTCAATGGGCTTAGGGGATGGTTTAAAGGTAGATTTATCTTGAAACCTTTTAGAGGATGAGGATGAAGAAGTATCATAATATTTCATTTTTCCCATAGATTAAATTTTTCCTTCATGAAATTTGAGTGTATGGTATAATTAATCAAAGGAGGGAAAATTATCAAAGATAACACTCTCTTATAGTGGAAGTATGAGAATTTAAATAAAGAGATATTTCAGTTCTAAATATGCTAGTACATTGATCATCTTAGCAAGACTGTTCTTATAGAGTAAAACATAGTCAACTAGACATTCGTTGGATCCTTGTTTGAGTTGAGCAAGTTGTGAATAATATATCTTGGTGCTAATATTGATAGAAATTGAGCAAGGAAAAAATTGACTAAGTATGTAAAATATATTACCAAATGAAATTACCAAATGAACAAGTAGATCATAAAACCATTGCATAGTGTAATCTTGCAAACTTCTAGGAAATAATTTAGCCAATAATGTAAGGTCATCCACATAGTAAAGACATGCCACATGAAAAGATCAAAGATGCTCCTGAGGGTCACCATGTCCATTGAAGGTGGATATCTTTAGTGTAATGAAGTTAGGAGGTAATAGATAGGAGGATATGATAGATGTGAAAGGGCTATAAAGAAGAAGTGAGGAATCTAAATATGGGGAGTAATGTGAAGTAGCATGTTGTAATTGATAGATTTAGATTTTTATATCATAGTATAAATCAGATAGGTCATGGGTTCTTGAAGACTAATTAAGTTGTCTATGGGAGGTATTGGGAGTAATGAGAGGAGTGGTAGTTGTAGCAATAGGAGATGAATTGTGGAGGGTGGGGTGGATGCCATGAAAACTGAGGAGGAACCTATGAGTGAGAGGGAAACAACATGTCAAGAATTTTTAATAGTGAGAAAAGCATTTAGAATATGCATAATATGTAGAGGGTTGGTGTGTAACACTTGAAAAAAATTGGTGATATTTTCTAGATGTTCTTGATCAACATTATTGTCTTCATCATAGGATTTTTCACTATCAAAAGTTTCAATGTTTTTAAAAGGGATGTTTACTAAGTTAAGTAGGTGATTGAAATATTCAACCATTGATTGATAAGATTTATAGACAGATGGAGGAAGCTCAATTTTCTCAAAGGGATAAAAATGACCTCTATGGGTGATGGGAATAAAAAGGAAGAACTTGAAAGAAGGTAGGGTTAGAGACGGTGGGTTCACCAAATAATTAAATTAAATATTAATTTCATAGTAGCTATTGTAGTGAATGATATATAATTGATAATATACAAGTAAGACACATAAGCAACAAAGCATATACAAAGTATAAAACCCTAAGTAATAGAGAGAGAGGGTGACTTAGATGATTTCTGAATGATTTGGGTAGGTGAATAGTTAAAACATACTAGAAGAAGTGTCATCAAAGCTCACTGGATTTTTTAAGACTCGGAAATGTGTAGGATAGAAGTTCCCATGGGAGGACAGGAGTGTACAAGGTGCTAATGACTAGATCTAGGTGCTAGTGTCCATCCATATGCTCAAGTTCTAATCCTTTATATACAAGAGAATATTCACTTTTAGTTTCCATTTGTTGCTACGATATTTTTCAATGTCATCGATTGTAATTGTAACTTGTAAAACATTTTTCTACATGCACATTTCCTCAAAAACATCAAATATAATTAAAAATATGAAAAATGTGGAGTCGTAGTAACAAGAACATTCACCCAAAGAGTGAAATTAGTACAAGTGTTGACTACATCTCAGAATCCATGTAGTTCTTTCGAATGTGTGTGTAATGATGCCCTAGGTTGCCCTTGTGTAAGTTACACTATGATAGTAGGATAGATATAGAATGCTCCAAGTATGAAAATGTGTGAGATGAAATAAAATAGACTTCCCCTCCTATGTTATGTATGCATAGTGATGAAATTTTTTTCCCTTATGTGGATGTGCTAGATGGATGCTTTGTAATGCTTTTGTGACTTTAGATGCAATCTTGGGTGTTAGTGAATAATTTTAGTGCACGGAACCTAATTTTATGAAGTAACTATATATATGATTCCCTTATTTGAATTTCGTAATTAACAAATGGAAGTCCAACCCAAAGCATTAAAATATTCCAAAGAAGTAAAAGAGACCAAAAAGAGTGAAAAAAAAATATAAAGGGTCAGGATAACCCCTAAAGGACAAGATCTCCTAAGCACTAGTGTCCTAAGTAAACTTTAGTGTACCATACCATAAAATATAAATAAGTTAAGTTCGACAGAGATGTAAGATATGTAAGACCAAAAACAAAACAAAAAGATATGTTGAACCATGGTGCATTGGTGTTGTAATTGATGCCAAGTTTTATTTATGGAAAATGTGTGAGTGGTAAAGTGAGGATCGAGTAAGGGGCTTCAAGGTTGATTGGTAGTTCCATATCAATGGCGGTTGGTGTTCACATGGTGGTTTCAAGAGCTATAGGCTTGATAGTCAGGTAGATGCTCATTGGAGGTACAAAGATGATTGGTGTACTTGGATTAGTTGTCCCAAAGGTCAAAGATATCTTTATACCATGTGTAATATATTTTAGAGTGGGCATCAAGTCAAGTGTTGGGAGTCACAATTGAAATTGGATCATTTAGGCCTACTTCTAGAGCCTATTGAGGTGTAAGAGATTAATTCATTCCATTAAAAGATATTAAATCATGGTATAATCCTATTAATACTCTCTATGGCATGAATGAGAATCTAAAGGGCTTACATGTAGCTTATGGTGGAAAAACTCAAGTTTTGACTAAAACTACCTTTAAGAAACAACAATGAAGTTATGGAGAAATTATATTTACTAGGAAATAACATGCATATTTATGATAGAATAAGCTATGTATCATATATAGGGATGTGTTTTTGTGCTCTGTTTCAAATTTCATCAATTTTTGTAATGTAATTTTGAAGTTATTCAAGTTTTACTAAAACCAGTTTCTTGAAAAAGGAAAAATGAGCACCCCGACTTCTTAGCATCCAAAAAAAAATATTAATCATCCTTTAGATAAATGATTGAACGAATTTTTTAATATCACTTCAATACTTAATTTTTTCAAAACATATGAGGGAAATTGGATAAGAAACAAAGAAGTTATATTCATTTTTCTAACAATCTTTTTTTCTCTCGCATGCCTCCTTAAAGTGAAAGGCATAAAATGAGGTGTCTTGACTCTAAATATTTATTTAAAGTTATAGAAACCCATAAGGAGTGTAGAATACAAATTATAAGTAAAAATAATGTGATTTGTTTTTCAGGTCACACTACTCTATACAGTGTGTCCTTGTTTTGTAAAATTTTTACCATGCAGTCCCAAATTGAAGACTACAAGATGATTTATATACGAATAATATAATGTGTAAGGTGTTATCATAGTTCATGAAGTGATTGAGGTTAATTTATTGTATATATTTTGATTTTACATCTAATTTCTCTCTTCTACTACCAAAATTACATTCAACCCACACATATAATGGTGCTTGAAGAAAGGTTTTGTGAATGAGCATGATATCAAGTTAAGATATGAATGTGAACTAATTACACAGGTCCTGACAATATGTGGATGCTCCAAATTTTCTTTTTAAGTAGTAAGAATCTGTAGTTTATATTTCTTCTTAACTACCCTATATAGTGTATTCAAAATGACTGAATTCTGAGTTGGCTTGTTAATTTATCATTGCAACCCTACATTCAAAATGGTTAATGGAGTATACATGTTGTTTTCAAGTGTTTTCTTCCACAAGATGATATTTGACCTTTTCATATTAAAAACCAATGAAATCAATCTCAAAATTCCTATCTACTAAGACAAAGTTTTCTTAAGTTGGTGAATGTCACAAGATGGTAAGTGGAAAGCTTAAGGGTCTCTCAAAAATTGTATCTCAGATGTCTTGGACAATGGTTTAATCAAGTAGCACACCTTCTTTATAAAAATAGGTGTGTCTATTTATGTGAACTTCAAGAAGATAAGCTCCACTTCTCTTTACTTATGAAGATACGTTCTCATTTAATGGAAAGGAAAAGTTTAAGCTTAAATAAATAACATAAAACAAGGTTCTTATACACTTGTCTTGAGATAAAGGTGAATCATGAAGTGTTTAAAGATTACATACATATTCCTAGGTTTTGATGCTTAAAAACAACATTGAAAAAGATCAAGCTAATCTAACTATGATTGGAAGTGATTTGATAAAACATGAATGTGAGAAGTTTTATAGAGTCTTTATCCTCCATGAAAGTAGTTCTTGAAGTTGCATTTGATTGAGAAAGTGTATAGGCTTATTTAAACCATAAAGATGTTCTTTCGCACTAGGATATATAGTGAACCTATCATAGTAGATGGTTAATGAAGAATTTGTTTAGTATATTTCTTCTTCTATTTTTATAGATAATAAAATTGTCACTAATCATCCTATTTAAGAGGTGAAGACAATCAATTTGATGCATCTCTTATCTTGACAATAATTTCCCTACCTAAGTTGAAGATTATTCATAACCGTGAGCTCATAACTATTAAAGGAGAAGGGATGAAGCTTATTAACTTATTTTAATGATGAATTAGATATGAGTTTTGATAAATTATTGTCCATGAAGTCAATAAAGTTAAAGTTTGATGTGATTTGTTAATACTTTCCTCATTCAGTTCTAAAACCGAGATGTCTAGTATCTTATTTGTAATGCACTTCAAATCCTCGAATGGAGTTGTGAAGAAAAAATGGAAAATAAGGAGTTAACCAAAGGTTATTAATAAGGTGAAGAGGATATCATAACGTGGGTACATGTCAATTACATCCGATAGTGATTTTTATACTATAAATTTAGAGATAGCTTGTTAGAGAAAAGGACAAGATCTTTCCAACCATTGCAAATTAGTGCATAGGGACAAGCTTTTTTGAATCTTGACAAAAGATGTTAGGGAATTTTTTTTTTTAATAGCCTTCATTTTCCATCATTTAATATTAGATAATATTCAAGAGCCTAAAAATTATAATGACATAACTAAAGTCTATATATTACACTTATAACTCCTTCACGTAGTTTAGAAGACAGTCGTTATTCTCGTTGCATTTAATCGAATTGGAAGAGGGGTTAGTTAATGAGTCAAAGGAATATGAAGTGTAAAGGACATATGTGGAAAGGAAATTCATTTATATATGTGATTTGGTAAGATTGAAAATTCTTTGTGATGTAGTTTGAATATAGAGCAATATAGTTAAGAGATAATTGATGAATGAAAATAGACTAGGATATATGAATTGAATCTTGTTAAAGATTGTTAGCATAAATGAAAGATACATGAAGATATTTTAGAGATGTGTTGAGTTTAAACTAATGAAAATATAAGTGCAAGGTAGAGAAGGAAAGAAAGGGAACACTATGTTGAATCCATTGAAAGGAAGACAAAGAGGAATATGGATTCTGGATTCACTCCTCCAACGATGAGAGTCTATCACGCGAGTCTGCTGCAAATCCGGTAAGATGAAGAGCCGCAAAAGTATGGAGATAGGAAGGCACGAAGAGTTGGGCGTATGGAGCCAATTCTCGACACGCAATGGGAACGATGTACCCTAGAGAGATGGCCCCATCACCCCTATATATGTAGAGTAGCTGAAAAGGAGTAAGACATGAAAAATACTAGTTTAAGGTACATCAAATGGAGATTGAATACCTAAGAAAATTAGTTTTTGAGAGGATAAACCAAGTGAAGAATTATATCAAGAATACATACATGAGAGAAGCCTTGTACCATGGGGTTTGCATCAAATTGAAAGAGAGAAACTTGACAAAACTATGAATTTAAAGTGGCCTTGTATGAAAAATGTTTAATGTTAATTGAGTGATGAGGATGAGAGAGAAAATTGAAGAAGAGTGAGTTGATCTAGTGATCACTATTAGTTATAAAAGACAAAAAAATAAGTGTGATAAAAATATTGAATAAGTCAAAGTTGTAGCTTAGTAGGAGGGAGTAGTTTCTTCCTTGTGAGTTCTAACTGCGAAAGAAACATGTAGAATCCTAGTTGATATTTGACAAAGTTAAGCTTTGTTGAGTGGAAAAGAGTATGATATGAAGGAGAGGTTGCACAGAAGATTCACGTGCATAACTAAAGCATAGTCAAAGGCATAGAAATATAGGGAAGGAAACACACACAAAAGGAAAGGGTAGATTTTGGGACTTCACCGTTTTCATATGTACGGGCTATTTTTCGAGATAGAATGTAGAGCATACAAAGAAGATAAAGAATTGCGTGAAATGCATGGGCTATTATGGAAGAGCAGATACTAAGTGATTTTCATGGTTTAGGGATAATAATAGGATTTATACTGCCATTTAACCGAGAAGAGATCTATTTTTAACGCAATTGCATGTGTGGTTATTACTATAAAGGGGCATGACTATTTTTCAGCATGTGATCTATTTTGGGAATTATACAAGTGGTGAAGGGAAATTCCCCACCCTTATAAATATGTAGTGATCTATGTAGAATAAGAGGAATATGTGAGAATTGTATATGAATTACTGTGAGGTTATGTCTTTATCGAGATCGATGCATGCATGAGTTTATGGTATTACTTATTGTAATAATCTTATGTGTATTTATTGTGTTTAATATAATGGAGTGTATTGGCTGAATCAAGGTATTAATCACGAGTATAATTGGTTCTTGCATGATTGACTTCATTATAGGTATTATTTGAATCTATTACTCTTTAGATATTGATATGGACATGCTCGTATAATTTTAATTATTGATTTGAATGCATTAAGTATTCAACATGCCAAAAATAAAATCATGCACAAGAAACCCTAAATAGGGGCATGGTACCTTTGCACGCTTCAAATGTGAGCACTCATTATAGAATAAGTTATTAGTGGTAAATTCTAGGTTACATCATTGGTTCCATTTTCAGGACCTCTTTGTAAATTGTTTTCAGGATGGTTTGCGATGAAGACATACCAACTGACCCTAGCAAGTGTTGAGGAGTGGATACATGATCTAGAAGAAGAATATGCACATAGGTTCAACACTGGATATTAGTTTAACGCATGTGCATGGGTGGAATAGAATCTATATGAAATTTTGTATGAGATCTTCTTCACTATTTTTCCAATAGAAATGTATGAGTGGTTGGTTACTTATGCGTATAAAAGGGATTGGAGGTATCACACACTTGTTTGGACGTACGAAGAATTTTAGGCCCTCTATGATGATGCTGATCTGATTTGGACACACAATTTGGATACATGGTTTTATGGTGTTCTGAACAGTTATATTCTAGAGTACTCAATTTCCACTTATTCTTTCCTAGAGGTAGCGGAATTCCATTTTTTACGATACCCCATGGGAACTTACCTGTAAGGCATTCCATTGGCGATAAAAAACTTAATGGTAACCCTAAACTTGGAAAGCAAAATGATGGCTAACTAAACCCCATCGCGTGTGGGGGAAGGAGCAAGTTTGGTGAAAGATGGCAAGCCTAGCAACAGAAAGGTAGAGAGAAGAAAGGCAACTTAAGTATAATGACACGTGTAAGTGGGAGGTAGAGAAGCAATGGGATGTCGTAGAGTGAATGGTGTTGAGGAGAGAGATGGCTCATGAAGGATTTAGAGCTCACGAGAGAAGGCATGGAGCTAGAGCATTAGGAACTCCCCATTTGGGAAAGCATGATAGGGAACCCCCTTCAGCCTCATGTAGAAGCATGCCAACAAAGAAAACCTAGGCCATAGGCGCTCATCTAAATCTACCTAGTAACCTTGCCCTTGCACTTGGTTTTCCAGTATCTATTACGACAACTAGTCAACAAACTAATTTAGGCAGTGGGAGAGTAGGATTAAGTCATATAGAAAGTATATCGATGGTAGGGAAAAAAATTTCATTTTTGTTCATAGGTACCTTTCTAGACTGCATCGTCTACACATAATTAAAGCACGCAAAATTTTAGACTCACTTTTTGGAGTGGTAATGCTTCATATATCTTGTGTAGGGGTGCAGTTCAAGACTACTATTGGGACACAGGAAGGACATCTTCCGGTCTATCTTCAGCTACAGGGTAGAGGATTAGGAGTTATAGGTGGTTCTAGTTTGAGTGGATCTGGCGGTTTTAGAGGAAAAGGAAACACAGGAGGTTCTAGATCAGGCTAGTAAGGTCCCCACCAACCCCATAATATTTACATGGAGATGTCTCTTTGTCTTCCAGTATAGGGGCATAGAAGATGTTTTGAACACTTTCACATGTGTGAAATCATATGGCGTACAAAAGGAATCATGACTTCTGAGTGCATGGAAAGTCAATTCGCCAATATGTTACAAAGTGCGCACATAGCTAGTATAGAAAGTTTGACCCTAATTAGAATTACATAGACTATGCAACTTTAAAAGATGCTTTCCTTAAAGAATTTCACATCCCTGAGTTTGAGTAGAAGAGTATAAGTGCACTCAAGGATATTAAGTAAGGCACTACTGAGAGTGTCAGAGAGTATGATGCATGTTTAAAAATTCTTTTATCTAAGATTTCTTATGATATTAATGCAAGCCACCATGTGCAAAGGTTTGTTGGAGGTCTAATTACACCTTTTAGAAGGGGTTATCACATAATACATACATTGATCCGTGTGAATCACTTGAAGCAACTTTACATGATGAGGCAGTCAAAAGTATAGACACCGGGTGAGCCCATTTTGGAAGCACTAATCATAGCTATGGTAAAGCATTTGAAAAATCTATCGACAAATTCAGCACATGAGACGTGCACGGGGATTTGGTGTACATATTATGAAGTGGAAGGTCACACAAAGGATAGATATCCCCGCAGATCAGTATGCTCTTTTCTGCTAGACTATGAGATATGTCATCTAAACCATGATGTTATCTATTTCCCATTATTACAATGCACAATAAGGAAGAATGTCTCTTGTTACTATAAAATTTGTAGGTCCACAATTCACGACACAAAAGACTATTGGCTGATTGGTCAGATCCATGATGCCATAGATATTGGTGTATGATATAAAGGAGTATTAGATAAATCTAAAGGAAAGAACTAGCATCGTGGATCGAGATCACAATCAAGCGCACTATGAGTGGAGTTAAGGTAATTTTGAAGGAGGTTGTGGTAGAGGTTGAGGATACCATGGTGGATTTGAAGGATGAGGCCATGGTGGTGGATGAGGTGAGTTTCCTTATAGAACATGTTATACATGTGGATCTCCTAACCACTACATATGTGAATGTCCTTAGAATATTACATGTTATTTCTGTGGAAAGAATCATAGTTATGAGGAATTCCTAGACTTATATGAGCATCTTATTAAGCAACATAAACAAGAAAAAAAAGGTGCAAGGATGGTTAGGATACAACGTGATGTGGAAAATCAGTGGATGCCCAAGTTGGAACCAAAATCTAAGGCATTTCTTGTAAATATCACTATCGCCCAAAGATGCATCATAAAGAGAAATAAGGGAAGATGGAGCAAAGGAAATCAACGAGAGATGGTCCAATATAATATGGATGACTTGAAAGAGGTGTAGAAGATATTGCGCTAGGATAATATCATTCTACTATTAGGGAATTGGCTAAAGGGAAACACTCCGCACGTAAGTATTGAGACTAGACAGAAAATCCTACATGCAAATATTCCCCCTCATAGCTTAGACTATGAAAAGGAAATTCTCTGAATGTTGTTGTGGATGGATGGATTTTGAGTAATATATTGATTGATATAGGTGTAAAAGTCAATGTTCTTACTTTAGATGCATGGGTACAAATGGGGAGACCTCCATTGCAGCCATCTTTGAATGTACTATTCATGGCTAACCAAACTAAGGCCACTCCCATCAAAGTTTTAAAAGATGCATCCATTACCATACAGGGAGCCAAGTTCACTGGGGATTTTGAGGTTTTAGTGCTTGTAGAGGTAGATAGCTTCCCAAATCTTCTTGGAAACCCTTAATGCTATGCAAATAATGTTGATATCTAGTTCAACAAGGTTATATCAGTTGTGAATACTAGTAGGAAAGAGTTATTATCCCTTTAACAAATGGAAAATATGTGCCCTATGTTGAGACTTTGAGTGAGGAAGATTCGAATATGATTTTTGTACATGTCATCCGTGACCCAGAGGTGGTTGAGCCATCTAAAGAAGGAATCCTTCAATGGGAAGATGCACAGTCTATTAATGATACTACAAGTATTTCTTGTGATGATTGAGCTCATGGCACCTATAAGTTTATAGGGCATAAAGTAAAGAGAAATTTTTCTCGGGAAAACAGACCTTGTTGTATCGGGAGAATATGTAACAACTTGGTACCTTATTATACTAGAGAAGGAGATCTTATGGTATTTCTACATGCCATGGAGGAATAGTGGATAGACTAGTTGGAGAGATGAAATATGCTAGCATATACCCTACACGGGACAACATTGCGCTGGTGGGTGGTTCACAAGGATAATCTTGTAGGATGGAATGAAATTAGGATTTCTCTTTCTACTTGATTTTCCAAGAGTTATACACCTACTCAAATATATAATTATCATGGTAATCAACCCTGTTTAGGACCATGTTTAGCAATGTGAGAGACTTTGGACAGAGGGGTAGGAAGCATTACCATCTTCACTCTGGGTGCACAAATTTTATTCCACTTTATAAGAATATGCGCGTGCTTGGTATGTATATGTGGAACTCCATAGATAGATTATAAACTGGTAGGATTTGATTGTAGAAATGATCCGGACATTTGACTATTTCTCTACTAAACCTCTATTAGAAGAGACATTAAGGGTTATAAAGTGTAACACTCCCACTTTAAGACTTTAGTACTAAGGAAAAATATATATATATATATATATATATATATATATATATCATACATAATGTTATCTGTTCTACATAATCATAATTTAGAACACACATTCCATGCCAATCAATCTCATAACAGATAACCATATGCAATTGTAAATGACTCAGTGAACTACCGATCTCTCATGTTAACTTAAAGTATTGAATACTACATGTATACTAAGTATACCTAGTTCTCTTACCCTATTCTTTCTATTGAGTGTTCTATTTAAGAAACCTATCTGAATGTTTGTTACCAATATTCATCTAAAATCCCATTTCTTAAACTAGGTGACATAGGACAATGCAACCATAACTTGTGATACTTTGGCCAAAGATTTCCAACATACTGTACATGTTACTATTCCTAGACGACATACTCATCTAATGGAATACGTCCTTCACCCCACTCATCTATCATCTAGAATGGTCTTCATGGACTTTTACAATTTCACTTGTTCAAGGTTTGACCCTAAACAAGGTTAGCATGAGTTTGTATGGGAACCCATTCATGATGACTAAGGGTATATAGACATACTCAATCGACCTAATTCGATTGGGTGTGTCTGGTCATCCTAAGTCATCATGAATCACTTTCTGTACTAAATCATATTCCTAATCTGATCTAAAGGGAATCTAATATCAAGTCGAGGTTTATGTAGATACAGATGAACCAGTACTTAGGGGTGTTGCAACATGTCTACTGTAACACTGCATCCTCGTGAAGACCCTAGTATTCATAAAGGTACAATTCTATTTTGGTGTGTTCCAACATCCATTAGGACTACCCATCTTGATGTACACACCTCAAGGAGAGGTCATTTGTACTTAATTTCTGGATTAAGATTCAAATTACAGCAACCTTGGTGAATCCTACTTCTAATAACCCTTAAGTTTTTCATCCTCATTTGAATTATTAAGGTAATACAAAACCTCATAAATTTAGGATTAATTTTATGTTCATTAACTTTTAACTTAGCATTTAGTTAATCAAAAACATAAATCGCATCCATCATAAGGTTTACTTAGTACAACTCAACCATTCATAGTGTGTTTAAGACCCAAAACAGTTCCATTATAGTAGAATTCATAGAGATGATGTCAGATTGATTAACGATCTTATGTACCATACATTTGTTTAAAACCTATGGAGGTATTGCTCAAGAGGTGATGAACCTTCCTCTTTCTTGTTTAAGTGTTGGGGTTTATTATACCCTTTTTCATTTCACACTTCAAGATAATTAAGTTATACTTTCATTAACATCATTTAGTGAACCATACATATTAGATAAAAGAACATCCATGCATGCCAACTTAACAAGTTGCATTCAATTTAAGGGATATTGTAATTAAATCCCATCCCTCCAACTCATTTAATGACAACCAAAAATAAGGATGCAATCAGGAAAGAATGGAAACAAGGAAGATAAGATTAAAAATTTACTTCATATAATGCACAAGAGAAATGACATAAAAAGTTTAAGTAACTTCAAATCTTTTTCAATTCATTATGGTTAAATACATATTCTACAAGACCATGAATTTTAGACATATTTCATGTCAACCATCATCAAGATCATGAAAGAATACAACTTTTCTTCTTTCAGTACATTTTAATAATGAATTAGATTTCTCTATAAAAGATACAACCTTTAAGCAACCAATACATCATATAATTTATTGCCTTCCTTTATCACTTACGAAGTCCATCAACAAAAATTGCTAGCACGAGTTAGTTCATTGAAATGAGCATGATAAGCACTAAACATTAAAATGATGTGCCTTCAACTAACTGTTTCATAAAACCAACCCTCGCTTTTTGACACAAGAAAGCCAAGCAAACAAATAAATCATAAGTAATAACAACCATAAAATAAGAACAGTTGATCAGCCTAAAATAACATTAAGAAAATATCATGATATAATCAGCACTTTACAACATTATATTAGATAAGTAATATTTTAACTAAATTACTTATCTACATCAAATAAAATTACTTAATACTTATTTCTTACATAATTCAATCTGAATTAGTAATACAGAAACTAACTCAACTATTTTCTAAACATAGAGTTACTTTAAGAAGTAGGAACAAAAAACTCAACATTACAAAATTCCATAAAAAGACATCTATAGCCAAGCAAATTCCAGCTTCTTGAAAGGTTTTAGGATGAATCATCTACAACATAAAATAAGAGATTCCCATTTTAGATGCTATACCCAAATTCATAGTCCACGATATAACCTAAGCTCTCAAGCTAGGCCACACATTAGAATTAGGAAATTATTCCCTCAATAAAATTCATATAACATTAATGATCCAAACAACGTTAATTCCTTCAATACAAATCAAGTGAATAAGAGAGAAGTATCAACAACTACTCAATGCATTCTAGAAAGTAATGCAACTGACCGATCCAATCTATATACAAGTTACACAAAAGAGGGAAGGTCGAACTGAGATAAAAAAATTAGATCTTCCCTTCCAATTCGGTTAAACCAAATATCATTTCACAACTCAGAAAAGAGAGTACAACACATAATCCCTTACATTTTCCAAAGAATGAAGCGATGAAACTTTACCTCACATAATAAAAGAGAAAGGATTCAACCAATCATGTTTAAAAGATGATTCCAACATTCCTTCCTAAGTAAAGAAGGTCATAAAAGGACTGATATAGACCCATTCCCAACATCCTTAAACTCTTTTAAACATAGAAAAATACACTAACAATTGTTAAATCAAATCATGCGATTGCATTATTCATGCCAGTTCCAAACTAAGGTTCCCCAACATGATGTAAAACATTAATAGTAGTATGTTATCCATATCAAGAAGTAGGTGCAATAACAAGAATTGCTAAACAACCTACAAGAAAATAACTGCCTTCAATAGTCCTTCTAAATCATCAAAGTTTCATTCAGAGGAACCATAGTCTATTCATTCCTTCAAGAGAAAGTGGAATAATCGGTAAGATAGACTCATAATCACAACCTCATAGAAGTGAGAGAAAACATCCTTTGGATGGACAGAGAAGATACATGTATTTGATTTCAAAGAATGTGCAAAATAAGGAACAAAATGACTTAGGTATAGGTGTACAAGCCATCTACAGAGATGGACAAAATTATTTCATTAAATTTCATTAGACAGTTCAACTGCACACATCCACTAAGTTGACAAGACATTCTAATCCTTCCAACTTACTCAGAGATAAAAGAAGCTGAAGGGTCTAGAAAATCCTTTTTTTTAACCAGTTTAGTTAGTTCCAGATAACGAAATGTCAACAAAAATCCAAAAATACATTCAACAAATCTTCATGAAGTTACAACAATAAGATTCTAAAGCAAGTTACTTATCTATTTACCCGGATCAAGAATGGGTAAGTTTAATAAAACATCATCTAGTCAAAAGTGAAGTAGACAAATAAGATCGACCTCAAGCAAGCTCAAACAGAGCTATGTGAATAACCCAAATATCAACTCAGATAAATCCATCTCTCAAAATATCATAAACCAAATAGGACTTCATCTATCAACCTTTAGTTCATTATTCTAAAGAATTAAAGAAATACCCAATACATATAAGTTTAGAAAGAGATGACTTCACACACTGTTATATTCAACAAATAATTCAAAAATCCAAGTATCCCGAAACCATTTCATCATAATTTACATAAAATAACTAGATCCGAACAACCCAGTTGTAACTAAAATGATAAGAGGATTAATAAAACATTCGTTCTTATTTCCATACAAGTTAAATCTAGAAAAATAGAAAATATGATCACCGATTATCAACTTAGCTCTCATCGAATGCAAGGTTCAAAGTCACAAAATTTTATACAACAATGTTCAAAGAGAAGTGGTTAATTCCTTAATGTTACCATACAGATTAAATTTTACACAACAATGAACCAAAGCTTCCATTTAAATACAATTCCAAAAAAAGCAACAATACTTCAACAGATCAAAGATGCGACGGAGAAGGATATTATTTTACCTTCTAACAACCATAAAAAACAAACCTAGTTCAAAATTTAAAGAAAAATTATATTTCATAAACCCCCTTTCGAGTAGACAAGAAGGATTCACACATGTTCAACATTACTCAAGTCACAACCAGATTTAAGGTGTGATTCACCATTAAATAAATAGGAAAACAACCCACTTCCTACATTATCAAGCAAATATTCTTCAACAGAAATACAGAGAATTTTCAAGCAAGATTGCATGGTAACCATAACAAAAATAAAAAAATCATTTATTTCATGAGAGAAAATTTGTTTTAATGAAGATGTTTAGAGAAAAGTAGAACAAATTAATGGATAGAGCCTTTCATGCCTAATAGTTCTTCTCTCGATTTGAAGAAGATTTCCAGCCGAGCCTCCACAATTCCTTCTTCTCTAAACGAAGTCAACAACTGAAAACATCTTTCTCATATGCCTCTTATACCTCCATTGGATTGAAAATAGTCCAAAGGAGCTAAAAATAGAAACAGATTGCAAACAAAACTGCTGGTTCGAAGAACCAGATATCTCCATGCAGAGAAAAAATCGAAATGCATGAAATACCAAACAACCTCCCAAAAATCCAATTGCATGGTTTCCAATTCAGTTTTCTCACCAAAACCGATGATCATTAATGCCATTGAATTTCACTTTCCCACCTATATCTTCACATGACTGCCATCTAAAGTTGGCGAGTCTAATTTCAACAATAGCATGCATCACTTAACTCTAGTGATGATGCCAACTAGGATTCCCTCTAATTTCCATGCCTCTGCCAAAACTGGTAGTACCATCCCATAAATTCAAAAATCAAATCACATAAATGACTTAGAAACCTGTCACCACCACCTTCCACTTGCCATGCGACCCCTTAGGTCCCCTTCCATCCTTACATTAGTTTAGGTTAGATAAACATTAGTTTAGGATCCGACCTTAGGTTAGATAGAAAGTATTTACCTTAGGTCATTTTAATATTGCCATAGGTAACAAGCCATCATAGATTAAGCCATACCACATAGTAATTTAGTATTAGGTAATAGGTTAGAGATAAACCTATCATTATCTTAGGTTATTTCCAAATCCCACACTTATATAACATACAACTTAGATTAGGATGCAAAGAAGATTAGTGTAGACATAGATCTAAGGTAGGTCCAGTTTACCTTAGGTTAGAATCCTGTTAGGATAGATCTTAAAGATCTAGGACTTAGGTTTTACCTTTAATAGTCTTGAAGTATACCTCTATCCTTCTCACAAAGATTCAAAGATCCTTAAGAAATTAACAAGAATATCTCGAGAACACTATTTATGGAAAAATACTGAGCAAGGACTTCCAAGAAAGATCAATAAAATTATGTACCTTTAAGGACTCAGTCCCTTATTTCCTTCAATTTCTGAATGTCGATTTATCATATAGATCAGATAAGAAGAATTAAATCATACGTTGGATCAATGGAATTGATTTAGGGTTATATTATATAGAGATAAATTTACAAACAACATTACCTATCTCAAACAGAATGGATTCCTTGCAAGCAACAATATTTCATCAAAATGAATTCAAGAATAGAATAATTTATCCATTGCAAGCATGATTTCCAGCAGTCCAAATAATACACCTTCTTAGGAAAAATCACATGTCAACGTTTGCAATGCAAAGAGGAAAAGTTAACAGTTTTTCAAAGATGTTACATACTTCCCTCCTAAAAGAATCATCGTCTCGATGATTTACTTAGTTACACAATTTACATCAAGGACAAATCAAATTATTTTATTACCTTTCATATGTTCCAAACAAAACTGGATTTTAAAATTCCAAAATTAGCATTTACGTAGCTATTTATTTTAAATATGAAATGTCTGCCCAAAACTGGTAGATTTATTGACATAAAAAGAATAAAAACTTAAACTTATCAGTCAACTAGAATCAATCTTGTTCAAACAAATATGGAAAATCAGTTTTCATATCTTCCATATTTTCCCAGGTTGCACTTTCTTTGTTAAAATAATCCCATTGGACCTTACATTGTCTTATTTCACGATTCCTTAAGTGCAACTGGTGAGTTTCCAACACTCATATAGGTTTAACCATGATTATTCCTGGGTCTTGGACCTACAAGGAATTCCAATTTAACACATGTGATAAATCTAAAATGTATTTCTTAAGCAAATAAATATGGAAAACATCATGCATTCATGACAAAGCAGGAGGTAATGCTAAACGATAAGCTATAAGGTTGATTACTTCAACAATTTCAAAGGGTCCCACATAATGAGGTGATAACTTGGAAGCCTTACCAAAAGTTATAGAACTCTTTTTCAGTTTAACCTGAAGAAAGACCTTCTCACCAAGTTCAAATTTCCTATCAACCTACTTCAAGTTAGCATAACTCTTCGCCTATCCGTTGCTTCTTTCAAGCATTCACAAATCATTTTAACTTTTTGTTCCATTTCCGTAAGGATTTCAGGTCCAACCACCTCTCTATCCTCAATGTTGTCCCAACTAATAGGGGTTCTACATTTCCTTCCATATAATGCTTCGAAAGGTGCCATCTTCAGAGAGGCATGATATGTGTTATTGTATGTAAACTCAACTAATGGAAGGTACTCTTCCCATTTATATTGTTAATCCATGCAATACATTCATAAAATATCCTCTAAAACTTGATTAACTCTTTCAGTCTGTCCATCTGTTTCAGATGATACGCAGAACTGAAATTTAGCTTAGTTCCTAGAGCTGCGTTAAGTGTTTGCCAAAATCTTGAAGTCATTCTTGGATCTCTATTAGATATGATTAATTCAGTACCGCATGTAATCTAAAAATCTCGTGTAAAAATATTTTTCGCTAAAACAAGTGAATCATCCTTAAGATTACCAACAATAAAATGTGCTACATTTGTTATTTTATCAACAACAACTAAAATAACATCATGTTTATTTCCTGACATAGGTAGCTCTTTTTACAAAATCCATACTTATAACTTGCCATTTATACTTTGTGGTATGTTGTAAGGATACAATGAACAAGCTGGATGCATATGTTCAACTTTAACTCGTTGACACTCTAAGCGAAGTGTGTCACAAACTCAATCATGTCCTTTTTCATCCCTTGCTAAAAATTTTTTTGTTTTATATCAGCAAGCATATTTGTAATACCAGGGTGTCCAGAAAAAGGTGAATTGTGAAATTCAACTAATAATTTCTTTCTTAAATCATTTAGCAAAGCTATGTATACCCTATTTTCAAACCGCAAGATTCCTTCATTATCAAAGTGAAGACCCTTATATCTCACATCATTTGGATCTGCAGCAAGTGATGTTTTTACTTGCTAAAAATAAGAATCATAATCCATAACACTTTTTACCCCATCTTTAAACTGAGTTCTCAATGTTATAAAAATAGAAATGTGCTTCCTATGACTTAGAGCATCAACTACCCTATTTTCCTTGCCTTTAATGTAACTTATGTCAAAATCATATTGAGATAAAAAATCTAACCATCTTCATTGTCTTGCATTCAGATTTGGCTAAGTAAAAATATAATTCAGTCCAAGATGATCAATTTTTAGTTCAAAAGGTTTACCAAGAAGATAGTGCCTCCAAATTTGAAGTGCATGAACAATGGTAGCAAGCTCTAGGTCATGTGGAGCATAATTCAGCTCATGTGACTTAAGTTTTCTACTTTCGTAAGTTATGACATGATCATTTTGTAACAAAATACCTCCAAGACCTTCCTCGGATGCATCTATTACAACAATAAAGTATCCATTAGGGTTAGGTACAACCAAAATAGGTGTTGAAGTTAACTGATCCTTCAAAGTTTTAAATGCAGATTCACATTTCTCATTCCACACAAATTTCTTATCCTTTTTTACAATGAAGTTATTGGTGTAGCAACTTTGGAGAAATCTTTAAAAAATTTCCTATAGTAACTAAAGCAAGACCCATGAAGCTTCTAACTTCATGTACATTCTTTGGTGCAGGCCACTCAATTATAACTACAATTTTAGAGGGATCTACAACTATTCCATCTTTTCTTATAACATGACCCAAATAGTGCACTTTTGTGTCATAGAAAGAACATTTAGATAACTTACCAAACAATCGTCTCTTCCTCAATATTTCCAAAACTATCTTCAAATGCTCATGATGTTCTTCAATAATTTTAGAGTATATGAGAATATCGTCCAAGAATACAAGCACAAATTTGTCCAAGTATTCTTGAAAAATATTGTTCATTAAATTCATAAAAGTTGTGGGTGCATTTGTTAATCCAAAAGGTAAAAATATGAATTCATAATGTCCATACCTCATTCTAAAAGTTGTTTTATGAATGTCCTCATCCTTAATTCATAATTGATGATATCTAAATTGAACATCTATCTTAGAATATCTTGATGCACCACTCATCGATCAAATATATCATCTATTCTAGGAAATGGATATATGTTCTTAATTTTTTCCTTGTTTAACATTCTATAATTGATACACAATCTAAGTGTTCCATCTTTCTTTTTCACAAAAATTACCGGTGCTCCCCAAGGTGAGACACTCAGTCTAATAAAACCTTTTGACAAAATTTCTTTAAACTGTACCTTAAGATTTACTAATTCAATAGTAGTCATCCTATAGTGTGCCTTAGAAATAGGCTCGGTTCTAGGTTTAATTTCAATTATGAATTCAAATTCCCGTTTGGGTGGAAGACACAGTAATTATTTTGGAAACACATCCTCGAAGTTTTGTAACAATGGATAAATTTATAAGAAATCATTGTTTTCTTTAGTAGATTCAAAAACAATTACCGCATATAAGGTAGAACCCTTATTTTTGTCCTTTTTAAGTTGCATAGCTGATAATTTCCTAACTGAAATTTCACATTTTACACCCGAATTTTTGTTGTTTTATGCAGTCATCTAAACACCGATATGTTTTTCGAAATAGTCAACTTTTACTTTATGCTTAGCCAAAAATTAACACCTATGATTACATCATAAGACCCCAAAGGAGAAACATAAAGATCAACTTTCATGGAAAAACTAGGTAAATCAAGGACTGCGCCAAAAAGACACATACTAACTGTATGAACAACATTATTTCCATAATGTACAACCCATGTTTTATCCATTTTTCCAGCTTTTATTTCTAATTTTGTTGCTAATTTACTAGAAATAAAACATTCAAAGCATCTCCAAGATATTAAAAGAATAGTTATAGGCATGGCAAATAACTTACTCGGAACCTCTATAGGTGTGACATGCTTTTCAGCTTGTTTGTCACCCACTACAAAGATATATCTTATGTTGTTGATTACAGTCATCCTTTTTCAAAGGACATTGATTTACGTAATGATTCTTGACACAATTTTAATAGCCTCTTACGGGTTCCTTTTTAGGCTCAAATTTATTTTCATCCTTAAAGTTATCATTTTGAGCTCCATAGGACTTCTATCTCATTATTATTGTTCTTGAAAAAGTTATTTCGTCCATTAGTAACATGATTATCTGTTGTCTTTTTCTTATTATTATCTCGTTGAAAATTTATTTTTCATACCGAACTTCTTCCATAGTCCTTTCTTATGGACAAGAGATGATGAAGAGGAGTTTGGAACTTTCTTTCTAAATTCCTCCTTATGAGTAGAAATTTCCTTTAATTTATGTTCCTACCTTATGGATTTTTCAAAACCCCTTCCATAGTGGTTAGGCTGTGAAAATCCACCTCTCCCCCTATAATGGGATTCAGTCCCATGATAAATTTCGTAACGAGAACTTCGTATCATTTTTATATTGAGGTACATACTTAAGGAGTTTGGTAAACCGCTCCCAGTACTCTATTATAGTTAATTTTCCTTGGGATAAGTTATGAAATTTAATCATTTTCTGATCATAATAAAGTTTTGGCAGCCATCATTGCCTAAAATAACTTTTAAATTGATCCCAAGTAATGTTCATTTCATCAATGTTTAACTCATCCTTACGATTGTCCCACCATGAAGATGCTTCATGGGATAGTTGATATGCTCCCCATATTTCCTTTGTTTCCTCTAAGAAGTTCCTTATTGTAAATTAATTCTCCATTTTGCTAAGCTAATTCTCATATCCATCCCCTAATGTGGTGCCATAAAACTTAGGTGGACTTATCCTTTTTATATCATTAGTGAGTTTAGTTGTCAGCCTTGCCTTTTTATTTTTTGGATGATCAAGTAGGTTTAAATTATTGTTATCAACACCTAAATTTCCCAAATTGGCATTGCCCCAGGTTGGTTGCTAATTGTTATTACCAACATCTTCTTCCTCTTTATTGCCCATTACTTATTGTTAAAGTACAACCAAACAATCTCTTGTGTCCAATAGGGTAGCAAGGATCTCATCGAGTTTTTGAGTAGTTGCTACTTTTCCACCTCGGGTAGTGGGTTATTTGCAGATATTTCCCCTTGTTCTAAATATTTTTGTTAACAAGAAAATTTAATTTTTATCGATTATGGACACAATAGATCCCATAGCATTGTAACCTTCACTCGATACCAAGATGTAACACTCCCATTTTAGGACTTTAATAACAAGGGATTTTTTTTTTTTAATACATAATGTTCTCTATTCTAAATAATCATAATTTAGAACACACATTCCATGCCAATAAATCTCATAAAAATAACCATATGCAGCTGTAAATGACTTAGATAACTACTGATCTCTCATTTCATGACTCAGTTTCTAACCAATATCTCATGTTAACTTAAAATATTGAATACTACATGTATACTAAGTATACCTAGTTCTCTTACCCTATTATAGGTATTGAGTGTTCTGTTTAAGAAACCTATCTGAATTTTTTTACCAATATTCATCTGAAATCCCATTTCTTAAACTAGGTGACATAGTACAATGAAACCAACAACTTGCGATACTTTGGACAAAGATCTCAAACATACTCTACATGTTACTATTCCTAGATGACATACTCATCTAATGGAATACTTCCTTCACCCCACTTATCTGTCATCTGGAATGGTATTCATTGAATTCTATCATTTCACTTGTTTAAGGTTTGACCCTAAACTAGGTTAGCATCATGATTTAGTATGGGAACCCATTCATGATGACTAAGGGTATATAGACATACTCAATCGACCTAAGTCGATTAGGTGTGTCTAGTTATCCTAAGTCATCGTGAATCACTTTCTGTACTAAATCATATTCCTAATCTGACATAGAGGGAAACTAAGATCAAGTCCAGGTTTATGTAGATCTAGATGAACTAGTACTGAGGGGTGTTGCAACATGTCAACTACAACACTGCATCCTCGTGAAGACCCTAGTCTTCATGAAGGTATAGTTCTACTATAGTGTGTGCCAACATCCGATAGGACTACCCATCTTGATGTACACACCTCAAGGAGAGGTCATTTGTACTTAATTATTTCTAGATTAAGATTCAAATTACAGCAACCCTGTTGAATCCTACTTCCAACAACCCTTAAGTTTTTCATCCTCATTTGACTTGTTAAGGTAATACAGAACTTCATAAAATTAGGATTACTTTTATGTTCATTAACTTTTAACTTAGCATTTAGTTAATCAAAAACATAAACCACATCCATCATAAGGTTTACTTAGTACAAATCAACCATTCATAGTGTGTTTAAGACCCAAAACAGGTTCCATTATAGTAGAATTCATAGAGATGATGTCAGATTGATTCACGATCTTATGTACCACACATTTTTTTAAAACCTATGGAGGTATTGATCAAGAGGTGATGATCCTTCCTCTTTCTTGTTTAAGTGTTGGGGTATTTCTCAAGAGGTGATGAGCATTCAAACTTAACAATTTTAATTCAATTTAGGGATATTGTAATTAAATCCCATCCCTCCAATAGCATTTAATGACAACCAAAAATAAGGATGCAATCGGTAAGTATGGAAAAACGAAGATAAGATTACAAATTTACTTCATATAACGCACAAGATAAATGATATAACAAGTTTAAGTAACTTCAAATCTTTTTCAATTCATCATGGTTAAATACATATTTTACAAGACCATGAATTTTAGACATATTTCATGTCAACCATCATCAATATCATTAAAGAACATAACTTTTCTTCTTTCAGTACATTTCAATAATGAATCATATTTCTCTATAAAAGATCCAGAATTTAAGCAACCAATACATCATATAATTTATTGCCTTCATTTATCACTTACGAAGTCCATCTATAAAAAATATTAGCACGGGTCAATTCATTCGAGCATGATAAACATTAAACATTAAAACAATGTTCCTTCCACTAAGTTTTCAATAAAACCAACTCGCTTTATGAAACAAGTAAAGCCAAGAAAACAAAACAAATCATAAGTAATAACAACCATAAAATAAGAACAGATGATCAACCTAAAATAAAATTAAGAAAAATCATGATACAATCAAGTACTTTACAACATTATATTAGATAAGTAATATTTCAACCAAATTACTTATCTACATCAAATAAAATTACTTACTAATTATTTCTTACATAATTCAATCTGAATTAGTAATACAGAAACTAACTCCACTATTTTCCAAACATAGAGTTACTTTATGAAGCAAGAACAAACAAACTCAACATTACAAAATTCCATAAAAAGTCATCTACAACCAAGAAAATTCCAGCTTCTTGAAAGGTTTTAGGATGAATCATTTACAACATAAAAATAAGAGATTCCCATTTCAGATGCTATACCCAAATTCATAGTCCATAATATAACCTAAGATCTCAAGTTAGGCCACACATTAGAATTAGGAAAGTATTCCCTCAATAAAAGTCATATAACATTAATGATCCAAAACAATGTTAATTCCTTCAATACAAATCAAGTGAATAAGAGAGAAGTATTAACAACTACTCGATGCATTCTAGAAAGTAATGCAACTAACTGATCCAATATGTATACTAGTTACACAAAAGAGGGAAGGTCAAACGAGATAAAACAATTAGAGATTCCCTTCAAATTAGTTTAAACTAAATATTATTTCATAACTCGAAAAGAGAATACAACACATAATCTCTTACATTTTCCAAAGGAGGAAGTGATGAAACTTTACCTCAGAGAATAAAAGAGAAAGGAGTCAACCAAACATGTTTAAAAGAGGATTCCAACATTCCTTCCTAAGTAAATAAGGTCATAAAAGGACTGGTACAAACCCATTACCAACATCCTTAAACTCTTTTAAACATAGAAAACATGCACTAACAGCTATAAAATCGAATCATGTGACTGCATTATTCAATTCAAGTTCCAAAATAAGGTTCCCCGAACATGACACAAAACATTAACAATAGTACATTATCCATATCAAGAAGTAGGTGCAATAACAATAATTTCTAAACAACCTATAGGAAAATAACATCCTGCAACAATCCTTCTAAATCATCAAAGTTTCATTCCGAGGAACCAAAGTCTATTCATTCCTTCAAAATAAATTGGAACAGTTGGTAAGATAGACTCACAATCGTAACCTCACGAAGTGAGAGAAAACATCCGTTAGATGTACAGAGAAGATCCATCTTGTATTCAATTTCAAAGAAGGTGCAAAACAAGAAATGTTGTGATTTAGCTACAGTGCACAAGCCATCTACGAGAGATGATTAAAATTCTTTTATTAAATTTTAATGGATAGGTTCTACTTTGCACACATCTACTAAGTCAACAAGAAATTCTAATCCTTCCAACTTACTCAGAGATCAAAGAAGCTAAAGGGTCTAGAAAATCCTTTATTCTGAACCGATTTGGTTAGTTCCATATCACAAAACATCAATAAAATTTCTGAAAATACATTCAACAAATCTTCATGAAGTTACAATAGTAATATTCTAACAAGTTACTTATCAGTTTACCTAGATCAAGAATGCGTAAGTTTAATCAAACAACATCTACTCAAAAGTGAAGTAGATAGCAAGATCGACCTCAAGAAATCTCAAATAGAGCTACTTGAATAACCCAAATATCAACTCAGAAAAAGCCAACTCTCAAAATATCCTAAACCAAACAGGACTTCATCTATCAACCTTTAGTTCAGTCTTCCAAAGACTTAAAGAAAGACCCAATACATATAAGTTCAGAAAGAGAAGACTTCACACACTGTTATATTCAACAAATAATTCCAAAATCCAAGTATCCTAGAAACCATTTCCAAGTAGTTTCCATAAAATAACTAGATCCGAATAACCTAGTTTTAACTAAAAAGGATAAGAGGATTAATAAAACATTCATTCTTGTTTCCATACAAGTTGAATCCACAAAAAAAAATCTGATCACCCATTATCAACTTAGCTCTCATCGAATGCAAGGTTTGAAGTAGTGAAATTTTCTACAACAAAGTTCAAAGAGAAGTGGTTCATTCCTTAATGTTCCCATACGGGTTCAAGTTTACACAACACTGAACCA
Source organism: Taxus wallichiana var. yunnanensis (assembly GCA_018340775.1). Taxonomy (NCBI): domain Eukaryota; kingdom Viridiplantae; phylum Streptophyta; class Pinopsida; order Cupressales; family Taxaceae; genus Taxus; species Taxus wallichiana. The sequence continues at coordinate 570,251,147 of CM031240.1, forward strand.
AAGCTTCCATTTAAATACAGTTCCAATAAGCAACAATACTTCAACAAATCAAAGATGCGACGGAGAAGGATATTATTTTACCTTCTAACAACCATAACAAACAAACCCAGTTTGAAACTTAAAGAAACATTATATTTCCATAAACCCCCTTTTGAGTAGACAAGAAGGGTTCACACATGTTCAACATTACTCAAGTCACAACTAGATTTAAGGTGTGATTCACCATTAAATAAATAGGAAAACAACCCACTTCCTACATTATCAAGCAAATATTCTTCAACAGAAATACAAATAATTTTCAAGAAAGATTGCATGGTAACCATAACAAAAATAAAAACTCATTTATTTCATGAGAGAAAATTTGTTTTAATGAAGATGTTTAGAGAAAAGTAGAATAACTTAATAGATAGAGCCTATCATGCCTGATAGTGCTTCTATCAATTCAAAGAAGATTTCCAACCAAGTCTCCACAATTCCTTCTTCTCCAAACAAAGTCAACAACCAAAAACATCTTTCATTGCCTCTTATACATCCATTGGATTGAAAATAGTCGAAGGAGCTAAAAATAGAAATAGATTGCAAACAGAACTGATGGTTCGAAGAACCAGATATCTCCATGCAGAGAAAAAATCAAAATGCATGAAAGACTAAACAACCTCCCAAAAATCCACTCGCATGGTTTCTAATTCAGTTTTCTCACCAAAAATGATAATCATTAATGCCATTGAATTTCACTTTCCCACCTATATCTTCACACGACTACCATCTAAAGTTGGTGAGTCCAATTTCAACGATAGAATGCATCACTTAACTCTATTGATGATGCCAACTAGGATTCCTTCTAATTTTCATGCCTCTTCCAAAACTGGCAATACCATCCCATAAACACAAAAATCAAATCACATAAATTACTAAGAAACTATCACCACCACCTTCTAGTTTCCATGTGACCCCTTAGGTCCCATTTCATCCTTACATTAGTTTAGGTTAGATAAACATTAGTTTAGGATCCGACCTTAGGTTAGATAGAAATTATTTACCTTAGGTCATTTTAATATTTCCATAGGTAACAAGCCATCATAGATTAAGCCATACCACATAGTAATTTAGTAGAGATAAACCTATCATTATCTTAGGTTATTTCTAAATCCCACACTTATATAACATACAACTTAGATTAGGATGCAACAGGATTAGTGTAGACATAGATCTAAGGTAGGTCCAGTTTACCTTAGGTTAGAATCCCGTTAGGATAGATCTTAAAGATCTAGGACTTAGGTTTTACCTTTAATAGTCCGAAGTAGACCTCTATCCTTCTTACGCCATTCAGCGTCCTTAAGAAATTAACAAGAAGATCCGAGCACACTATTTATAGCAAAATGCCGAGCAAGGACTTCCAAGAAAGATCAATAAAATTGTGTATCTTTAAGGACTCGGTCCCTTATTTCCTTCAATTTTTGAATGTCGATTTATCATATAGATCAGATAAGAAGAATTAAAGCATACCTTGGATCAATGGAATTGATCTAGGGTTTTGCTATTATATAGAGATAAATTTGCAAACAACATTACCAGTTTACAACCTTACCTATCTCAAGTAGAATGGATTCCTTGCAAGTAAAAAAATTTCATAAAAATGAATCCAAGAATAGAATAATTTATCCATTGCAAGGATGATGTCCAAAAATCTAAAGAATACACCTTATTAGGACAAATAACATGTGAATGTTTGTAATGTCAAGAGGAAAAGTTAACAATTTGTCAAAGATGTTACATAAAGTGCTTAACTATGGGAGATAGTGCAAGGTGGAAGAACTCACTCAGGATTTATTTGATGAAGAAGAATTAGGAGCACATTTTGCTAAAGAAACAAAGATAAATGCCACACTACTTAAGCACGCTTTCCTTGAGAAGGAAAAATGAAAGATGGTCTACTTAGTGGATGATGAATAAGTAGAAAATCTAGATGTAGACCATTCAACAGGTAGCTATGAGGTTTTTGAAAGTGAAGATAAAACCATGCGTGCCTATCATGAACCTATGAAAACAAAGAAAGTGAATATTGGATTAGATGTTAAGCCTAAGGAGGCCATAATTAGGGAGTATTGGTCTGACTATGAAGTGGCAAAAGTATTTGAGTTACTATGTTATTATCGGGACTTATTTTCTTGGGGATACCATGAACTCAAAGGTGTGTATGAATCATTAGGATAAATGAAGATACATCTTAAGGAAGGTGCACACTTGGTTAGAAAGAGACCCTACAGACGAACCCCAACTTTCATAAAAATGTCAAAGAATAAATTGGAAAAATGTTTCAAGTCCTGGAATCATCAAGCCCCTAGATGACTCGGAATAGGTTAGCCCAATGGTGGTTAGTATAAAGAAAGATGGTTGGATTAGGATCTTTGTGGACTACGGGTAGCTCAGTCGTATGTGTGACTAATCCCTTTCCTACACCATTCACTAAGGAAATACTATAAGGTGTTGTAGGGTGTGAAATCTATTTGTTTACAGATGGATTCTCTAGGTATCATTAGGTTAGGATTACACAGGAGGATTAAGAAAAGACTAATTTTACTATTAAATGGGGCATATTTACCTATAATGTGATGCCTTTTGGTCTGAAAAACATGACTATTGTATTTTAGTGCATAGTTGTTCAAGTGTTCAAATATTTTATTCACAACTTCTTGCAGTTTATTTAGATTATTGAATGGTATATGGAATTGTTAAGGATCATTATGAAAATTTATGTCTAATGTTTGAAAGATGTCGGTCAGTTAAGAATCTCTTTGAACATCAAGAAAAGATTATTTTCTACACCATTTGGAATGTTGTTAGGGCACATAATCTACAAGGAAGGTTTAATGGTTGATACAGCTAAGGTTGCAGTCATTATCATCCTAGAAGAGCCTACCAATCAAAGTGAGGTGTGCGGATTCTTGGGTCACACTGTAGGTATTATAGAAAATTTTTAAAGGGGTATGCTAAGGTTGCCACACCCTTGGAGGAGTTACTAAAAGGAAAAGGGACATTCTATTAGGGAGAACCGTAACAATATGCATTCGAGACATTGAAGGAGAAACTTACTATAACGCCTATTCTACACTTTCCTTCATGGGACCAACCATTTCATGTACATATGGATGCCTCTCTGGCATGGCCATTGACATGGTTTTGATTCAACCTAGATAAGGTATTATAAATCTCATCTATTTTTGTAGTAGAAAGTTGACTCCTACAGAGTAAAATTATACAACTACAGAGCACGAAGCTTTGTCAATGATCTATGCACTACAAAAATTCAGATAGTACTGCTAGAAACACCATTTGTATTCTATACGATCACATGACATTAAATTATTTGGTAAGCAAGCACGTTTTACAAAGGCGAGATATGAAGATGGGTACTCTTATTCCAATAATTTTATTTCATAGTTGTGGTAAAACTAGGAAAAGTAATTCTAGACCGAAACATCTATCTAGAATACAAGTAGGAAGACAAATCATGGGTAATTAAAGATACCATGCCCAATGAAAATTTATACAGAGTTACAATGCACCCCATAAGAATTAGAGGACATTGATGTCTTTCTATGAACAAGTATAACACTAGAAGGGATGAAATCCTTAGAGAAGAGACAAATTTCCATCTGCGCGACATAATTGTTTATGTTGATTAGAGGTGACTTGTAAAAATTAGATTAGGATGAAGTATTACACCACTTTGTGTACTAGAACATGAGTGCAAAAATATCATGGAGGAGGCTCATGGTGGTATTACATGTGGGAACTATGCATGTGACACCACTTTGCGTGCAAGATTATACTCGTTGAATTATGGTGGGAGACCCCGTATAAAGATTGTAAAGCATATTGTAAGGCTTGTGATCATTTTCAACCCTTGGAAAACCAAGTTAAATAGATGAAATGTTGTTAATACCTATTACTAGTGCATAACCATTTGAGAAATGGGCTATAGAATTTGTGGTTTCTATTTCACCATCCGCACGTAGGATAGGATCATGCTATATCATCACTTGCATAGATTATCTGACAATGTGGGAAGAAGTAACACCTATAAAGGATTGTAAAATAGCTACAAAAACCATGTTTCTATGGGAAAATATTATTACAAGGTATGGATTCCCATTGAGTTTGACCGGTGATAGGGGCACATATTTTCTGAATGAGAAAATAAAAATTCTATTGGATGAATTCATGATTGCATGCCATAATACTACACCATATCATCGTTAAGAAAGTGGGACTCCTAAGGCTTTTAATAATATTTTAAGACAAAAATTTACAAAAAAATTGATGTTCGAAGAAAGGATTGGGATGATAAATTTTCTGCAGTACTTTTTGCATATAGAACAACATGTAAGCGGTTAAACAAGGCCACACCCTTTCAATTGGTGTTTGGTGCAAAAGAATTTCTTCCTATGGAATTCATGTTACCTTCTTTGAAAATTATCTATGTTTGATGTCTAGCTGATGAGAAAACATCAAAAGAATGAATTGAAAAGTTAATTAAGTTGGAAGAGAAAAGATCAATATAATGCTAGATTCAAAAGCAAGAATAATCCAAGAAGAAAGCATGACATGATAGGCACATCGAGACAAAAATCTTGAGATAGGGTAGATGGTGCTTCTTTATGATTATAAGTTTTTGTGCCATCCAGAAAACTCAAAGTATATTGGTTAGGACCATATGTTATCACTTACATACTTGAAACAAGATATTGTTAGTTAGAAATGATTGATGGAATATGGTTACCCGGTTACTTCAATGGGAGTAGGATGAAGCCCTACTATAAATAAGTCTTCTTGGTGTTTGTAATAAGGCAATATTTCCATTTAGATTAGGTTTTCAATTATGTATTCCCTTAATGTATTTCCTTCTTCGTTGTTATGATTTTTCAATTTAGTTGGTGTTTTGTGAAATAAGCGTGTTTACGCACTAGAAGCTAATTACCATTTGTAGTATTTTTATGCATAGAGGACTGCACATACCATTTATGTGGGGTGGTTATTGAAAAATGGGTACACATAAAAGAACAAACTGCTACAAGTGTTATTCAAGTTTGAAGAGTTGGTGGATAGAAGATTGCTTCCAAATAAGGACCATAGATGGAGATAAATGAAGGAACAATATAACGTGAGGTAAGCAGTGGTCGTAGAGACTACCAAAAGAAGGCACAGTGATGAGGTACTCAGGTGCATGGAAGCATGCTAAAGAGAAGCTCTGTAGCCAGAAGGTAGGAAGGCACACTAAAAGGTTATAGCTGAGGCGCGAAGATGTACCACATGGAAAAATGTGAAAAGGGTCAATTAATGAGGATTATTGGTAGGTGAAGGAGTAATAAATGCACTAAATTTTTCAAAATATATAAGGAAGGGATATGAGTTCATTTTTACCATTGTAAATCACAAAAATTTGAATGATCCAAGTGAAAACGCGTTGAACGAATCATGTTAAGGTGTGGAGAGTGTGAAACCAGATGTGGAGAGAATATTTGTGCACAGGAGAATCTTACGTCCCCATTGGTGAAGGGTTTGAGTAAACTAGAGCTTTGTGAAAGATCTAGGGTATGTGATTTCAACTAGGGAATGCGGATTTGAGCTAGGGTTTTGGACTTTCTCATTACAGAAGGTAGAAGGCAAGCATTTGCACACTACAAAGGATAGAAAGTTGTAATTTATAGATGGCACCAAAGAAAGCACCTGTCGTAGGAGCCAAAGGGAAGAAGAAAGTAGAAGCAGAGGTTGAAATTACTCTTGAGAGTAATTTCTTGGAGATGCAATACCCAGAAGGTGTGATAGTGGGACAAGAATGGGATTATCATGTCTAGAAGTGCAAGATAAGTGATTACAACCACCGCACATCAGATAACAAAAATGAATTGGATGTGATGTTGAGTACGAAGACAAACAAGTGCACAACTAGAGGACATGCAAAGTGTATGATGATCGTTGGAGAGAAGTTGCTAAAGCATATTGGAGTTTACCAGTTGTACGAGCTCCCATATTTTGGCAAATATGAACCTTTGTACCAGTGGTTGATGAGTAGGGTACATGAATACTTTTTTATATTTTGCAGGACTCAGAATAAGGATTACAACCGCTTTGATTTCAACTATAACAAGATTAAAGGGCATAGGAGTGGATCTAAATAATGACTTGACAGATAAAGCAACAATCACAGAGGCATGAAAGGAGTTAGTGTATACCAAGGGTTGGCGTGGAATGGATATAAAAAAATTGAATAAGTACCTAGTGGTACAGGAAGTTACACATCTAGTGACCAAATTGAATGATCAAGAGAGATGGTCCCAGGTGAATACAATGTGGCTACACATTGCAAGGAGAATGTCACAGGGAATAATTTACAACATATCAAGATACATTGTGGAAACTATCATCGAGGAAGTGCACATAGGTGAGAAAATTAGTTTCAGCGCTATCCTATTATCCCTTATGTTTATGGAGATTGGAGTTCCCGATGGGCCAAAGAACAAGATCTGGGAGTACCCCATGCAAAATAAGTCCCTTATGGAAAGATTTGACAAGTACTTGTGTGAAGGTTCAATGAGTGGGCCATTCAAGAAGAGGGAGGAGATGTGGTATGATAGGATCTGTACGGCATTTGAAGAGGAGTGACACATCCCCAAGGAGTTACCTTCGGTGTTGGGAAAGGTAGTACATTTCACAATGTATTGGTATTTTTGCATTGTACGATTTGTAATGAAGGATGGGACTTGGAGACCCTGGTGTAAACTACCATATGCCTTCATAGCATGCTACTTTCAAGAATAAGTCTATCATTTTACTAGTGCATGTTGCCTAAATTTTGTTTCAGACAACGTAGATTGTGACTACCACATGTTGTGAAATATGTATGTATATCCAAGTTAGACTACCTACATTGAGAGGCTAATTTCAAACATGATAAGCATAAATCCTATGAGTTTGGTGATTGGAGACAGTGGAGCCATGCTTATATACCTTCATCTTAAGCCTAAGTTGGAGGGTAAAAATATGTGGAGAATGAGTTCATGCTCCTAGGGCCACCTAAGGGTAAGCATATAGTGGAGAATGTACCATCTCCGAAGCCCACTGAACCTATAGAGGTAGATGATGAGGAGGAAGAGCATGAAGACAATGACGTCTTGGTACATAGAGGACAGAGGCAACCCTCGGATAGGGTAGAAGATGAACACGCAAGTACTCCACCCTAGGAAAAAGAAGGAGATGAAGAATTGGAAGTAGGAGTAGACCCTACAGAATGCCACTTTAAGAGGGTGTTCGGAAAAACAATAACTGAAGGTGCTACTCCATAATCATTATAGAGATCACCACAACTCTCTCCACAGAAGGAGACAATTGAGAAGAGAAGGAGAAAATTGAAGTTGAATGAGGCAATGGAAGATTCTGAAGAGAGTGCACCTAGATCTCCTATATAACCAAAGGATGTGGAAGAGCCCAAGGATGAAGAAATGAAGGTTGAGGAAGAAGGATTATAGAATTTAAGAGAAAAAAAGAAATATATTTCTCAGGACATAAATGATCCAACTCCAAACCTTAGTGCTCAAGTACCTAAGGGAATGAGATCAAGGAGGGAAAGTGGAGAGTATGTTACGCCATTTATGGGCTATGAGGAGGACACAAGTAAAAATTTCTATGAGTGATTACAAAATATAGTGGGCCTTATAGAATTATATGGATGGGATTTGATGGACCCTAACATGGAAACCACACTCACGAGGAAATAGTTTTCATGGTCCATACAAACTCACATAGACGAGCCTGACTTTGATGTGGGTGAAGAGTCTTGTGTGTCAAGGAGAATGATAAAGGCACCAAAGAATATAAATATAACCATGAATTGTATGATTATGCCCGATGAACATGTGAGTAATTCCTTAGTGAAAGTGTCTACAGAGGTGGTGCGTAGGAATGTAGATAAAGATGCCACTATCAAAGCACTAAGAGAAGAGATCAAAGACAAATATGTAGAAATAGTGCGTTTGAAAGTAGAGAAGGAACTAGAGAAAAATAAGAATGGGGTCCTTATCAGCATGGAAGAGGAGATTGGGGATCATGTATTACAAGAAATACCGTACTTAGAGCCCAAGGTACCCAAAATTTTTCCTTCATCTATGCACTATGTACATACCTTAGTTGACCTGGTACTTGAGGATGGACCAGTTTGGATGCCAACACCAAAGGACCCTGAGAAGGAAGTAGAGAGGGTAAAGGATTCAAGACTTAAAAATATTTAATCATACAATACATTTCTTGAAACCTTATAGGAAAATATGAAGAAGGTAGACCAAGAACTGAACATATGTGCAACTCTATAGGTAGTAATAAGGATCAAGACAATAGTAGAAGACAATGAAGTCTTAAAGGAAATGAAGGGTGATACTTTGGGACATGCAGAAAGATTGGTGCTATTCAAACAAAAGTGTGAGGATCTTACAAGAGTAGCATAGGACCCTCATAAGGAAAAATTGGATGAAATTGCAAAATTTATAGTGCAGAAGATGGATCTATTAGAAGGAAGAATGTCTTCTATGACCAACATTGTTCTAGTGTTACAAAATGAGAAGGGAGAAATTTCCCAAGATGAGTTGGAATCTATTGCAACGGATATTCCAAAGAAGACAAAATCCATGCTAACTAAATGATAGACCTTGGAAGCAAAGATAAAATAAAAATATCTAGAATTAATTATTCCGGTTGAGATAGAGGATGTTACATAGTGAGATTTCATTCTTTATGCAGAAATTATTTCATTTCTTTCCATTCTTTATTATTTATTATTCAAAGAGCATCCATTCTTTGGAGTGACAATGCAGTTTAGTGTGGGGTAATGTTGAGTGGACAAGAGTATGATATGAAGGAGAGGGTGCATAGAATATTCATGTGCGGGAGTAAAGTAAATTCAAAGGCATGGAAGGATACACACATAAAATACAAGCACAAATTCGGGACTTAGCCATTTTCACATGTACGGGCTATTTTTTGAGATAGCGTGCAGAGCACACAAACCAGATAAATACTTGTGTGACGTGCATGGGCTATTATTGGAAGATCGTCTACTAAGTGCTTTGTATAGGTTCAAGATAATAAAAGGATTTATACTACCGATTAACAGAAGATATATATTATTAGTGCACTTTCATGTGTGGCTATTATTGTAAAGGTGCATGGCTATTTTCAGTATGTGACCTATTTTGGGAATTATGCAAGTGGTGAAGGGAAATTACCCACCCTTATAAATATATAGTGATATTTGTAGAATATGAGGACTATGTGAGAACTTGATATGAATTGGTGTGAGATTATGCCGGATATGATGCAAGCATGAGATTATGGTATTACTTATTGTAATAAGATTCTGTGTATTTATTGTGTTTAATATAATGGAGTGTATTGGCTGAATAAAGGTATTAATCATGAGTATAATTGGTTCTTGCATGATTGAATTCATTATGGGTATTATTTGAATCTATTACTCTTTAGATATAGATCTGGACATGCTCTGTAGAATGTTATATTAATTATGGATTTGAATGCATTAAGTATTCAACATGCTAAAAATAAAATCTTGCATAAGTAACCCTAAAGAGGGGCCTAGTACCTTTGTGCACTTCAGGTGAGTGCTCAGTCTAGGTTGAGTGATGTACCAGCCCGCTTGGGTTATTATTGGTAAATTCTAGGTAATTGATTATACGTGATAAATGTAGTAAAATTAATCACATTACAAGAAATTTCCCACACAGTCCACAAAGAGAGACATATTTTGTGAACTGAAGCATCTCATGAAAACATAGTACAAAGGATTACCCAGCACCAGAAAAGAAGAGAAAAGATAAACATGTCCGCAAGTCAATATTGTGAACTCTTAGTCTAAAGAACCTGCACACATACATGTGGTGAGAAGAATGCAATGTAGAGAGAAAGGGTCCATTGAAAATGCAAGTGGAACCTCAGATATGTAAAGTTCAAGAGTGAAAAATATCCAGATCCAAAGCATGATAAGATGTTGATTAATGAAGCTACTGAATTGATGAAATCCATGAAGACTAAGGATATGGGAACACCTAATGCTATGAACACTAAAGCACAAGTTTATGGTCAAATTATGTGTATTCTCCAGCAAGACGGACTTTTGATGGTTCTCACCGACTTGTTAAATATTATAAATTACCTATGAAATGAAGACATATTGTAGAACATTACAAACCTTCTAAAAAATCTACTAGAGAGCACAACCAAGGGATGATAAAATGGATAAAATGGTGTGGTATGTGAAGACAAAGAGACCATGAGATGTAGATGCAAGAGTGGACATCATTCTCACAGGGTATGTGATTCCAAACACCATATTTGATTTTGGTAGCACAGTGAATATGATGCCACGCTCAACATGGGAAGCCATTGAGAAACCCATGTTGAGCTATAGTTCGGTCATGCTTAGTCTTGCAAAATATGGCTGAGTAGATCCAATTGGAATATTTGACGATGTTGAAGTCATAGTTGGAGATCTAAAGAATGAGAGGAAAGCTGCATATGATTAGAAGACAACAAGAAAAATTTAAAAAAGGATAGGAGGAGAAACCAAAGCATGGCATATCCAACTCTTGTTAAGGAGCAGCTCATGCCTATTTTAGATGAAAAAGGTTTTAACAGTTTTCTTGAGAAATATTCAAAACAGAAGATGATCCATGAAATGCTTTTAAATTGTGGTACATTTTCCTGGAAGTTAAAGTCATCAATCAATGTGACTAGTGAGCCAATTGTTTTGGAATTCATAATAAACCATCATATAACAGGTTCAGAAATTGATTTATTCTCTGTATGGTAGTAGCTGATGAATTCAAAGATGAGAAATTATTATTGTACCAGAGCATCAGAACTACCAATATTGTAAAGATGATCAAATCATTTGTTAGAACCACACATGGTATTATTGTTACGCCACTAGTTTCTTTTGCCACTCACAAAGAGCCAATGTTCCAAATAGTGCCTAGAAATTCATGTTAATAATGTGTGATTTATCAGTTCCAGAGATATTGCATGCACCCTATTCAAGGCTTGAACAACATCGAATCACTCACATAAGTTATGAGGAAGCACATCAAGTGTTCGAAAAAATGGCGTAACGACTACTGCCTTGCAACAAATGAATAATTCATCATAGAAGGCTATTCGGAGCATGTGGAGAATTGTGTGTAATTGTGAACATGAATGCAAATGAAAACAAATTTTCTTACACCAAAATATTGCTCAGGCGGAGGCATGGATGAATTGCTCAAGTTTCAAGCTCAACACTCTTGGCATTTGGAGGATTACAGAGCAAGGTCAATGAGTTCATTCCTGTATGATTGGGATAGGTGGACTCTTGGCCCAATGGATAAGGCACTAATCCTAGGTGTCTTGATCTAGGTGGCGCATTGCTAACTAGGATGTCTATGTGTGCATCCAAGTCATTTAAGTGGGGTCCACATGTACCCATTTCTTTTATTTATGTATTTTTCCTTAAATGGATTTTTAACTTAAGTGGTTTCTATTTTTAGTCACTTTTTAAAAGTTGGTTGAAAAATTCAAAGTCACTTAAGTGCCCTATTTAATGTGCATTTAAAACCCTAACTACTTTGTAACCAAATTTTGGGTTATAAAAGGAAGTTAGGGGCTCATTTGTAAAGGGTGACTTTGAGAGAGGAGAAGAAAATACTTTTGTGTAAGCTATGTTTCAGGGGAAGAAACTTTGTGTTCTTTTGTGAAAAACATTTTGGACTTAATGAAATACAAACTTTGTGTCTCATTCATTGTCTCTTGTCACATTTGATGTTCTTATGTTCATTAGATGTTAGGTGTTTTAATCTTGCATGCAAATATTATCTTTGATCTTATTGTCAACATTATTAATCAGTTGTTCTAGTTGATAGTGATCAAGCTATGATTATCTACTTTCTCATGTGTGTTCCCTTTTACATGTTCTTGTTTGGCTAACTCAAACTCCGTTTTATTTGTGTTGGTTATTCATCTTTCCTCTCCATGTAATATTAGGATTTTTTTACCTAACTCTTGCATGTTCTTTCAGTTCATTCCATTCCACTCCTTTCCTTCATTCTATTCCATTTCCTCATTCACTTTTCTTTCCATTGATGTTACAAAACACCCCCATATACAATTTTGAATGTATAGATGTAAATATAGTTTTGGTTTTCAATAAAGGTAGCCTTACCTTCATTGAGGAAGGATGTCATTCCCAAACTATTGCATGTCATTTTCATGCATGTAAATCCATGTGCTAACAAAGTGGTACTACAGGCTTGATTAGTGAGGTAGACTCCCACTAGAGGTATGGAGATGATTGGGTTAGTGGTGTAAATAAACTTGTAACAATTAATATGTTGTACATTGAGTTAAATTCATTTAGTTATCGGACCAAGGATCATAGACTTGAAATATTGTTGGTGTTGTATGCATAGTTATAGTTGATATAGGAGGTTGGAAAGGAAATAACTACCACACAACAATGTTGAAATTAAAATTAAAATAAGACATGAAAATGGACTATAGCTAAATGCTATTACTAAAAAGAGTTGTAGATTCAGAGATGATATTGTTCCTAAGGAAATATTCATGAAATGAAACAATGAAGGGGATTTAGCAGACCTAAAGTGAGCCCTAAATTGGGTTTTAATCCATTCTTAACTCGTAAATAAAAACCAAATGAAAAAAATAAGATTTATTTATTGATTTTCATAAAACATTAAATTTAGGAACAAAAGAGATTAATTTGATTCTCTTCTAACTCTTTTCACTATTTTCTCTAATTCTAAATCGACTTCTTCACTAACGTGTTATAAGGAACAAACCCTTTCCATTATATCCTATCATTTATAACACGTGAGAAGAAGAAGAATACAAGGGGTCTTAAACATAACAAGTGAAATATTTAACACATGTTTGAAACAAATGAAAAGTGCCACATAAAATTTTAGTGGCAAATATTCATTAATTCATGAATATTTTGGTTTTCAAAATTTGAAATTGGGAAGTTTTCGTGGTACAAGTTAGGACTAGTTTGCCATTTTCTTTTGGGTACAAGTTAATTATAGGGTTCAATTCACCATTCACGCAAAATATAAATTCACAAAATTATCTGGAATATAGTAAGTCGATAGCATATTTTTATGCTACTCGATAATATATAGTACAAGTACCTATCCATATGATGACGCTGGGGTCTCTGTCCTTTTTTATTCGAATACAAAGCCTTTTTAGTCAAGACATATTGACATCACTATTAAATGTTACCAGAAAGTAGCTTTTTATATTCTACCGGTTGGAGGAAAACATTTATGATACCCTCTAACATCATATAGTATGTTGTTGTCAGTAGAATAAAAAATGCTACTAGCTGAAAACATTTTTATGATACCATCCAGCAACATATAGTTATTTTATCGAATGGTATCAGTTTTAATGCTACTGGCTAACAAGATACTTTATGATGTTGGTGGTAGCATAAAAATATGATAATCTTGACTAGTAGAATATAAAAATCTACTTGTATAACTACATTTAATAGTGATGTCGTGATGTCTTGATATTCACCATTCGTGTGAAAGTTAATTTTCCTGATTTGCTAAATATTTTCTAAGACTTTTTTTTAGGGGAGCTTAAAAATTTTCCTAACAAGTGTTCAACTAACAATCAGTTCTTCTCTAGGTATTAATAAATGAGCAAATCAAAGATTGATTTGTTTCTCAATTTTCCACATTTTTGGTGTAACTACTTCTCTAATGATGTGTAAGGACTTAAGTTTCATCACTTCATGATCTTCATAAATGCAATTTATTTTCTATGAATGATTTCCTTATGTTGTGGACAAGTTATTTAGTTTTGGATGAGTTGTTGCGGATGAGTTCATTTGCTTTGCATATGAAAAAATTATTTCAAGAAAGAGAACCATCAACACATATAATCATCCAAACAATTTATTGTAATAACAAGAATAAATGTACACATTATATTATAAAATAAAGAAAATTAGATATAACGATATCAATTAGTCATCATGCCAAAATTTCATGGTTGCATTAGTTATGTTTAATAATGTACCCACAAAAGAAATAGACATGGCTAAAATTGTATTATCAAAATACTAAGGATGAGTTTTTATGAAAAAATTAATACAGCTCATCACAGTGAAAAAAACGGTGGTGTAAATCAACTTTCCGTAACTAATATGTTGTACATTAGGTTACATTCATTTAGATGTCAGACCAAGGAGCATAGACTTGAAATACTACTGGTACTATATACACATTTATAGTTGATCTAGGAGGTTGGAAAGGAAATAAATGTCACATAACAATGCTAAAATTAAAATAAAACTCAAACTTGAAAATGGACTATTGCTAAATGTTTTTACTGAAACAAAGTTGCATATTTAGAGAGAAAATTGTTCCTAAGGAAATATGCATGAAATAAAACAATGGAGGTGATGTAGTAGACCTCAAGTGGGCCCTAACTTGGGTGTTAATCCTTTCCTAACTCTCTAGCTCAAAAATAAATGACAGAAATCATATTTCTTTATTGATTTTCATAAAACATTACATCTAGGAACAAAAGAGATTAATTGGATTCTCTTATAACTTAGTTCACTCTTTTCTCTAATTCCAAATCTAATTTCTGACTAACTTGTTACAAGGCACCAGTACCTTCCTTTATATCCTATCATTTAAATCAAGTGAGAAGAAGAAGAATGCAATAAGGAGTCTTCAACAAAACAAGTGAGAGATTCAAAAAATGTTTGAAATACAAAACAAGTGTTAAACTAACAATCATTTCTTCACTAGTACTTAATCAATTAAAAATGAAAGATTGATTTATTTCTCACTTTTCCATGTTTTTGTTGTAACTACTTCTCCAGTGATGCATAATAAATTAATTTCCATCATTTCATTTTTCAAAATATATTCATAAATGTGGGATCTTTGTTGTGAATGATTTCCTTATGCTTCAAACTAGTTATTGTGGAAAAGTTCTTTAGATGTGGATGAGTTATGTAGACAAGTTCCTTTATTGCATATGAAAAATTGCTTATAACCAAGAGTGGCATCAACATATACAATGATCCAAACAAATTATTTGAATAAGTGGAATGAATGTACACATAATATCATAAAATAAAGACAATTATATATAACTATATCAATTACTTATTATGCTAAAATTTCATGGTTGTAATAATGATATTCAATAATGTACTTAGGAAATACATAAACATGGGTACAATGTTCTTATCCAAATACAAAATATAAGTTGTCCATAACTCCTCAATTAGTCCTAGACTATTTTTGCACCCTCTTATTGATTGGTAAATTTCTTGTCTAAGGTGCAATTAGGAAATGAAATATTAGAGGATGATAAGCTATAGGAAACCAATCATCCCCCATTCATTTTATATTTCAATATATTTGTTCACCCTGCATAAAGTTGGAAGTATATTTGGATATGAGTGCATTTATTTCCTTTGGAGTGTAGGTGATAACTCTATCCATCTGGCTCTGCATGTCATCATAACTTGAATTGCATGTTCTTTGATCATGTTCCTGACTTCTGTGTGGGATTCCATCCTCATTTTCAACACTCTATTTCTTATTACATCCACTTCCATATAGTTTTCATATTATTCTGTAATTTCATATGTTGTTGTTTCCTTAGCTCTAATATATAGTGGTGTAACCTTCTCCAAATGTCTATATGCCTCCATTTTCTTATCTCTTTCCATTTCATTTGAAAGATAAGAACATAATTCCTTAACCTTTATATCCCTAATGTATAGAATGGGATCCAATATATGTCATATGGAATGGAATAATTATAAAAATATAGCTCACATAATAAATTTTGTAGTACATGTTTAATATGCTGATTCCGAGTAAAGAAATTCTTGGTTGATCTAGTGTCATATATCATATCAAAATTTATGCAATTAAAAGTGTGGTACAACATATTTTATTTTAGGTATATGGCATAGATATTTGATGGGGGTAAGAAACTCAACATATCAAATGCTACTGCACCTGTTTCCTATTGTTTTTGTTTTAACCTTCTAATCTCATTGTCTTTATTTTTATTTCCTACTTATGTTTAGAGATAAGGTATTCCTTTTTCCTTTTTCCATTTCTTCTTGAGCCTATTCATGTAAGCGTCCCTTTGTAGCAACATAATATAATTATTAGGCCCCATAGTTTGTGTTCCCATCTCATTACAATTTTTTTTTTTATTATGAATAATATTTGGGGGCTATATTGGTTCTACATTTACTTTGCAGACTATCATTATGTGATTTTTCAAAAAAATTCTCAATGAATTGTTCATTGAAATCATCTACAGTCATTTTCTCTTGTTCATTTCATCCTTCCTTGCCTCTTCTTCTTGTCTCTCTTCATGACTCTGTACTTCATGAATTGTTCACTCATTTTGATTTAGTTATTCTTGTCCTTCCATTAGTTTTTCATGGTATTTTTTCTCTTGAAGCATTATGAGAGAAGTATTTCTATACTCTTTTTCCAACGGTTTAGGCTTATAATTTTCTTCTATCACTTCCAAATCACTATCCAATGATATGGGTTGATATTGTTTTGAATTGGAGGTTTTTTTTCCTATTTTTCTTAAGCCTATAAGAGTGCCTAGTTTTTTTGGAGAAGAATGAGTATATATCCTTTTGGTTTTGGAAGTTGAGGTTTTAGGGGGTAAATTCCAATAAATTTTCAAAAATAAAGATTCTCTCGGTGAAATAGGTGTAGGCATTTCTTCTGCGATTGGCTCAATTACTTGTCATTTCCTGTGATGTTTTATTAACATATTTTCATCAATCTGCAATATATTTCACTCTATTTCCTGCTTCTTCTAATCAAATTATAGGATCATTTTTTGTAGAGATTCTACCTTCTTGATTTTCAAAGAAAACATTTTTTTATTATTGGAAAATAGTTTTAATGGGACTATACCCAGTTACAAATAAGGCTCAACAACCAGATATAACATGAAAACAACATCAAAAAAGGATCAGAATCTAGATAAAATATAAAGTCCAACTAGTAACCCAAACAATAGCTACTAGGAAAAAACATAGAAACAACTACAATTATGAAGCCAAAAAGAACATATTATCCATAGTAGAGCAACAACTAAAACGCCACCAGTCAGACCAAGGGGTGTTATTTCTTGGAGGCCCTTTCAATCCTTGTTTTTATTGTGCACAAATAAGTGAACAATGCCAAAGTGGTAGTGTGTGTTGGATCATTCACATTCAAGTTTGAGATAGCCTAATTTCTTTCCTTCTTAGTCCCCCAAATGGCTTCAGGATCCCGCTCAACATAGAAATGATTTTGACTTGTTTCTCCGAAACTCACAAATGGCGTTGAAATAAAACATTTTGATAATTGCTCAACAAGAGAAACAAGGTGTGCTTTCATAGTAATTTTTAAATCCATCTCTTTAAATTTCTATTTTGCATTCTTGGTTGTTTGTTTTCATCGAAATCAATAATTCATTTCAGTACCTTAAAAATAGAAAAATTGAATCCTTTTTACTTCACATAGTTTAGTTAGGGAGGAATAATTGTTGCATTCACTTATTTTCCCTCACACACAACCGAATCACTATCAAAATCTAAAACATATTTAAACATCTCCCACTCGTGTGAAATTGATTGGGATTTCATCACCCAACAAGGAAGCTGACTCGGTGTTCTAGCTGAGTATAATCTCATGTTTGTCGGTATATATTGGCTCAAGCACCCAACTCCTTATCACAACGGGACCATGATGTGAGGGGTAAGCCCCAATACCACACACGTACCGATAGCGATACATGAGTTGGGCCTCATGTACCTTTGGGTATATCGATGACTCTACCCTTGAACACAACCTGAAACCATCCCTATAAAACTACTTCCTAGGACCCATGTTCGTCCTCTTACACATTTCATTTTTTTGTAACTAATAAAGATAACTATAAAATCAATCTCTGATTATTCTTACTTGTTGTTTGTAAAATAACACATCTACTTATTTTCCTTTCTTTTGAGTGTTTTTTTACTATGGTACTTACCATAAAAAAATCCCGTAATCAAATCCTTGAAACCATGTCCACCCCAAAAACATTCTACACTTCAAAGACCTTTTACCCCAACACAATAACAACTTCCATACTATCAAATAAACACATCTAACCCTTTTCAGACCCTCAACATAATTGGCATGAAGTAGGGGTCAATTATATCAATACAATAGAAAAACAACTCTCGCATTCCCCACATCAATATAATAATCAAATTCTCCTCCCGGTGATATCAAGAAGAGGCATACTCCCTTTGTTCTAGTCCTGAAACATATGAACTCCTTTTCTACATTAGGGAGACCATGTCTTTAAGGAAATGTTATATTCCAATCCCATTCCCATTAATTCTTATCTAGTAGTAATAAACATTCAAATGTAACCATTCATGTCTCCATCCATCTGACACACCTACAATCCATCTTCTACCATTACGGGCCTTATTGATCAAAATCAAGACCATTTTTTCCAACATTTATATCCAAACACCTCGAGTCCATCTGGAACATCAAACAATAGTCAACCTCAAGCATCTCTCACCTCTAAAAATCCATTTAAAACTTTGAATGAACAATTTACCATTAGTCAACCAGAGACATATGAGGTTTCATCAGCTCCCACCTACAACCTTCACATTATCTTGTCAAAAATACTTCTACTTAACAACCCACATCTTTGACAAGTCCTTCTATAGGATCCATGCTACCTTTAAAAATATCATAATTTCATCTTCTACTCCTCGAGTTACCTCATATGTACCAATGCCTCTTTTTATTTTCATCACCCCTTTAATGGTTGTCTTCCCAACAAGTTATTACTCCCATCCAAAATATCACTATGTCCATCCCCACAACAACACCGTTGGTTAACACTAGCGTCATTTCTAGTACACATCCTATTTCACAATACATACCACAACCTTCATGACCACTAATCTTTGTATCCTAGTGTGTACCTCTATAGAACATTCCTCTATACATTATCCCACAACAAAGTGTTCCACAATAGGCACCATCTTTCGTCACTTCGACTATGTCTTCTCAAAAAACACCCACATATTCACAACCTCTTACGCATGTATCAATGCCATTGCAATACCAATATATTCAAGCCTCACAACCTATCACTTTGCAGCAAGGATCATCATCCCATTAGAACATTCGTAAAAAAATATCCTCATCATCAAAACATTACCCAAAAAAAAACATAAAATTCATACCTAACCGATTATGGATATCAACAAAATATTCCATCATCTATTCCTCGTAGCAAAACAACCCTATGAGCATAATCTCCCATACCAACATAATAGCTCCTAATAGAATACCCCTACCGGAAAAACATTCCACATCAAGTATCAAGTATACTCATAACCCAATCATTCTTTGTATCATCATAGCTCATCCTTACAATAATCAATGCAAGCCAATCCCCTTCAAGCCCTTTTAAGAGGCATATCTAGCCTAGAATCCGCTTCATCAACATTAAATAATGATCTCTCTTATGACCAAATTTGTAAAGATCTCATTCACCCTTGTATATCATACAAGCCATATCCACCTCCTTTGGGAGCTTCCAAAACTAACTAATTTTTATATTAGAGAAGATCCCCAACAACACATCTGCACCTTCCATCACGCATGTTATCTAATAGCTCATGATCAATACCTCATGTTGAGGACCTTTCCCATTCCATTATCAATCCTACCTTAAAATGGTATAATAACATCCCACAACACTCACTATTCTCTTTCGCACAACTTGCACAGTTGTTCTTAGACCACTTATCCATTAATGTATCCTGTAAAATCACTATTAATGATATTATGCCATTAGAAAATTTGAAGATGAATCCATCATTGATTTTTATCCCGTTAGAGGGCCACTACCAATCAGCTATCATTTACACTACCGCAACATGAGTTAATCAAAATTTTTATTACGTATGTGTCAAACACATTTCATCTACTTTGCAAATCCATTCATTCCAAACTTTTGATGAAGATTTTACCATGGCCCGTAAGTTATAATTGCAAGCCCTAGAAGATGGATGGGTAAAACTTCATCCTAAGAAACCAAAAATGGAGTTCCCATCCAAGCCACCATTCAACTCAGATAAGTCTAAATCAGCCATCAATTTTATTGTGGTCAAGTCTGCTCCCAAGGAAAAGCCAACCACCAAACACTTTCATCAACAATGCAACTATACACCCATAGCCAAAACTTATGGTGTATTTTTTGATAAATTTCTCACATCTAATCTAATATCACTTCCACCCATTCAAACCATCAACATATCAGTTTTGAAACCCATATGGTATCGAGATAATGATTTTTGCAAGTTCCATATATTTCAATGGTCATGACATTGAAAGGTGTCACACATTCCGTAATGTGCTTCAAGACTTGATCGACAAAGGTGACCTTCACTTAGATAATCCAAATGCACCCCAAACCAAGGCCTCAACATATTTAAGAAACCTTTTCCAAATCACCCCTCTTCCTCGAAAAACCAAAAAAATGTTGTTCATACATTAATATGATAACCAAAATTAAGCCTATCCCTCTAACCACTTCATCACCCAACAAAATAGAATCTGCAAAATCAACACCAACACTCAATGTGGGCTTGAAAGTATTCAACATAAAACCTCCCTTATTCAACACCTTTCTCAAAGTCTCCCTATGTCTCCATCACCTATACCCATGGATTCTAATCCAAAATTTGAGAAGCTTGAAACTATTGAATCACCACTTACTACTAAAGACATACCTGCATCCTCATTTGATGTTGTTACCAAGTCCATACCCTTACCCCTCGACACAACTACATTATCACTAGCACCTAAATTGTAGATATAACTATGATACCACTTGAAACATTCTTAGCACGACCATCCCACCCAAGCCAACCATAGGACATTGTATGTCCCTAATCTATGAAAGTAAAAATCAAAACCTACAAATCATTTAGACCACACCATCCAAAATTCTTTTCCTTCCTTTGCTAGCATCAACTTCAATGAATACACCTTGTTCATCTAAATTATCAAGAGGACCTAATAAATATGGTGTCATTCAAGTCTTTAAGAGTCCTTATTATGATGAAACTTATCATTTCCATGGTCCTCCTCCTTTCCATCCTTCATTCCATCTAAGAGGCATACCTAATTTTGGAAATCCTCTTGTCACGTCAAACCTAAGACCTATGAGACCACCTAAATCAAGCATTACTCAAGATCCTAAAAACCATCCTTATCTCCCCTTGACCTAGATCCTCTGCATGAATCTTATTTTACCATACTAGTTAATCACCCTATCATTACAGGGGTAAAACTAGTACATCATACCCCCACCGTGAGTCCATATTTTACATCTGTTACCCCATAGTGGGCATCCACATATGATCCTCACCCTCCACCTCCTATATAACCTAACTATCCTTCACAATAGCTACATCACTTAGTGCAATAACTAAAATGCCTCTACATCCACCAAGTAATAAATCTATTGTCAAACAACCCACTTCACCTCTCCCTAAGAAAAATAAATTCCCAACTACATTTGGACCTAAAGGACGTTATGCCACCATTTTGGATAACTTATTACAAGAAGCAATCATTATGTTACCACCTCCCAATCCATCAAATCACCATGGGTGGAAACCCACCTAGTATGACTTTGCTACTTTTTGTGATTACAATAGAACACGAGGCCATACCATAGAGGATTATAGAGCCTTTCATCAAAAATTTCAAAAGATTGGTAGTTCACTCTTCCTTCCTTCTCACACAACATTGACATCAACCTCAATACCTTTAGAGGAGTCTACCCTAAAGCATCTAACCACCAAATCAATGTTTTCCATGTCACCACACACACACAAGACTATAACAAAGAACCATCTAGATCTAAGGAAGATAGAGACTTTTTTTCCATACCTTCACCTCTCCATAACTATCGTGCACCATTGATAAACCTAGGGTATCCATTTCATTTTATCCTAGAGAGCCTAATCAAATAACATCATCCAAAGGAAGAGTCTCAATACAAGTGGCTACGTCTCCACTCACCATGTTGTAGAAAGTAACTATTAAACAACTACACCAATCCCCTATTAGGATGTCACTTTATGAACTTGTGCAGACTTCACCAACTCACAAACATGCCATGTTAGAGGCCCTCCAATCCATCACTATCCCAAAAAATGATCCAACCCCTTTCACAAATTTTTTAGGTTCCCTAAAAGCATCTATTACCATCTCATTTGAACCATCTAAAATTCCCTCTCTTAGACCAGAGGATCATGACCTACCACTTTTCATCATTGTGTAAATCAATGACACATCATCAAAAAGGGTTATGATTGATAGTGGTGCCACCATCAACATCATATCATCCCTTTCCTTTGATCAACTCAAACTTCCCAACATTGTTATCACTCAAACTCTAGTTTTGTTATGCTCTTTCAATGACACTATCACACCTACCATAGGCACAATTATACTTCCACTCAAGGTTGGTGTTAAAACTCTACCCAAACTCTTCTACATTATAGAAGGAGAGTTTCAAGTACAACATGTTACTAGGACACCCCTGGATATGGACTATGTGTTGTTCCTTCCACCCTTCATCATTGTCTCAAGTATGAACATGAAGGCCAAACACTCATTATCCCTACTGATCTAAATATTTGTTTGATTACTTTGCTATATGATGTATCACCCAAATGATGTTCTTGTACCTACATCCATGCCTGAATCATCTGATCAAACATCTACTAGCACTTTTATCCCCTCTTCCAAATTATGGAATATTCTTCTCTTGGTGAAGGTGTGAAGTGCCTCATTCTTGGGGAATATCACCTCCTCATGCTCAACTCTATCCCTTCACCAAAAACATATGGTCATCCGAAAAATAACCCATGTATGACCCTAACATAGGATATATTATCTCTTATGGTCCCACTTATCTTAAAACCAATCTTTTCTATGGAGGATGTGACCATATTCCATCTCACATTATCAATCCACATCACACCATGCCTTTCACATTGGATTTCAAATCCCTTGATAATCCAAAATTCACTCATATGTATCTCCATCATAGCTATGCATGGAAAGGCTTTGGTCTTGGGCATTATGAACAAGGGATCCATGATCATCTGATTCTACATTCCCTTAAACCTCATGAGAAAATTGGTCTAGGTTATAAGAACCCCCTTTTGTAGCATGTGAAGCCAATACATCTAAACCAACTGCCTCCAGTAATTATTTCCAAACTAGAATCACCCACAAACCCTCAAGGTTCCATAAACATAGATGATGTCATACCTATTCCACCTAATTTTTTTAATCAATGCCATATCATTAGGACCACTCACATATCAATCTGACCACTCACTAAATCTCTACCACTTGTTCACCCAGAATGGTTGAAGAAGACTCACTCAACTATAGACATCCTTCAATGTCAGGATGACCAAGATATCCTATCTCATATGGGAGCTGAAGATCGTTACCTTCAAAAATCCCTACCACCCGAAACACCTACTCTTCTTAATGAATCCACACTTGATATTAACTTAGGAACACCACAAGACCCGCATAGTCAAGGTCATCAATCCCTCGATCCACAAGAATTGAGTGATTTTACCACATTCCTAACAAAATATAGTCAAGCCTTCACTGTTCATATAAGTGATATGCTGGGATCGATCCCAAAATCATCATACATAACATTTGTCACATATCCTAATGCTAAACCGTCAAACAAAATCTTTGTAAGATGCACCCATGTATAGCTCTCCTTGTCAAGGAAGAATTGTAGAATGCCTTCTATCCCAACTTCATCATACCCATTGACTATCCACAATGGGTCTCGACATCATCTCCAGTAACTAAAGCTTTAGGAAAAATTTGTATCTACACATAGACTTCAGGGATCTCAATCTTTCTTGTCCAAAATATGATTTCCCTCTACCAAACATAGATCAACTCGTAGACCTAACATCCAGCCATGAAATGCTTTCCCTTATGGATGGATTTTTTGGTTATAATCAAATCCTTATCACCCTTAAAGATCAACACAAAACCACCTTTATAACCCCTTGGGGAACCTTTTTCTACCGCGTTATGCCATTCGGTCTCAAAAATGTTGGGGCAACATACCAATGCACTATGATGTACATTTTCCATGATCTCATTCATAAAATTGTTGAAGATTACGTTGATGATCTCCTTGGGAAATATAAATCATGGAAGGATCATCTCAATGTCCTTGAATCAATCTTCACCCATCTCATTCAGTTTTGTCTCCACTTGAATCCTAAAAATGTGTTTTGGTGTCCTCACTAGAAATTTTTAGGATTTATCATATCTCTTTTCATGGAATTGAAGTTGATCCCTGAAAAGGTCAGAGAAATCATCAAAATGCCTCCACCCTCTAATCTCAAACAATGTATATCTCTACAAGGAAAACTATAGTCCATATGCATTTCATATCATAGCTTTCTAACCATTGTCAACCATTTCACCATCTACTCATAAAGACATAGTGTTTCATTGGGATTCTAACTACCAGAAAGCCTTTGACAAAATCAAACAATATCTATTATCACCACCTGTATAATGATGCCACCTCATGAAGGAGAACCATTTTATCTCTACATCTCCACCTCAGAGCATGCCCTAGGATCCATGCTCACTCACCGTGATAATCAAGGTCATGAATAGGTCATGTACTACATTAGTCACACCCTCCATGAATATGAAACATACTACTGAAGCTGAAAAATTGTGTTGTGCATTGTACTTCACTACTTCCAAACTCGACACTATCTCCTCAATCAAAAACATACGTTATCACTAGTTTTAATCTTCTTAAATCCATGCACACTAAACCCTATCACAATGACCACATAACTAGATGGTTAATGCTTATGACTGAATTTGATCTTGAAATCATACCATAAAATTCTATCAAAGGTTAGGCCATTTCGATCAACTCATTGAGGCACCTCTTCTGGATGATCAACCACCCCATGAATACTTTCCTAATGAATCTATCAATAACATTAACAAATCCGATGATTATGAATCAGACTTCATCCCCATTAAAATGACCCTCTTCTTTGATGGTGCTAAATGTCAAGAAGGTGGAGGATGGTATCATCATCATACCACCCTGGAACATTCCCATCCCATTATCATTCAAGCTCAATTTTGAGTGTACCAATAATATGGTAGAATATGAGGCCTTAATCATGGGTTTAACTATTATTATTCTCCTAGGTGTTCATGATCTGGAAATCTATGGGGATTCACAACTTGTCATGATTAGGTCAAAGGAGAGTACCAATGTAAAAATGAGGTCCTTAAAAAATATAAGGCCATTTTGTCAACTTTCTCCTTGGCATTTGATCATTATACCATTCAAGCCATTCCATGATCTTCTAATAGGTTTGTAGACACTATGGCTTCTCTAGGATCCCTTATCCCCTTCAAAATGGAAAAATCAAAGGATAAAACTAAGATGTTTGTAGTCATTCAATGATTAGACCATCCTTCACATCAAAATGAGCTACCTTCCATAAACATCATTGACAAAAATCCATTAGATCTGTGGTATACTCAAATGTTTGACTATCTCACTAAATTTAAACTTCCACAGATTTGTCACAAGGCACTAAACGATCCTTCCTTCAATGTGTCACTTGCTTTGTTGTCATAGGAGGCATCCTTTATAAACGTAGTTTTGATGGTGTATTATTATGTTGCCTCAAATCACATGAATCAACCAATGCAATCAAAGAGGTCCACGATGGCATTTGTGGAGGCCATTTCAATGGTAAATGCCATCACCAAGTGTATCATATGACTAGGATACTACTGGCCCACTATCACCAAATATTGTTGCATGTACGTGAAAAGGTGCGTTAAATGTCAACTTCACTCTGATCTCATCCACATCCCTAGTCAAGCATTACCTAACCCACAAGACTTGTGGCCTTTCTCTCAATGGGGGTTAGATCTCATTGGTGAAATTAATCCAAAATCATCTCAACAACATCATTCAATCATTACTGTAACTGAATACTTTACTAAATGGGTTGAAGCTATTCCCTTGACCTCAACAAATTCAGGACCCATCATTAACTTTATATATCAAAACATCATATGTCATTTTGGCATTCCACATAAGCTTATCATAGACAATGGTAAATCCTTCAAAAATAAGGAGGTTAAAAAGCTTTGTGACACATTTAACATCAAACTAAGCTTCTCATCACCATATTATCCTCAAGAAAATGGAAAATTTGAGGCTTCAACAAAACACTTAACAAAATCCTCATGAAAACCATAAATGACATAGAAGGAATTGGCATACTCAAGTCCCATTTGCTTTGTGGGCTTATCAAACTAGTATTTGTACACCTATGGGTGCTACACCCTATTCACTCATTTATGGCTCTGAAATCCATCATACCCCTAGAAATTCAAATCCCATCACTCCATGTATCCTTAAAATATTTCATTCTGATGAAGAATATCACCAAAATCATCTTGCACAACTAGAATTGTTGGATGAAAAACATCTAGCAGCCCTTGAACATCACCAAGTTTATCAACAATGCATTAGTAGAGCATACATATAACAAAGCATGTCAAAGAATGTGACTTCAAGATCGGTGACCTAGTACTTAAGGAAAATCAAAATGTGACTAAATTAGAGTGAAGTAAACATGGTAAGTTCACCCCTAATTGGATTGGTCCCTACATTATTACTCATAAATATGGGTCAGGAGCATATCGTCTCACTTCTCTTGATGGGGAACCTAAAAAAGAACCTCTAAATGCTTTGCACTTGTGGCCTTTCTATTGTTAAATGATTGATTATCATGATGAAAATTTTGGTCAAATCTTATCATTCCATTATAAACAACAAATGCCATTTTACAAACATCCTTCAAAACCTCTACATTTATACATGGGGCATATGGATATGTGTCCCCTATACATTTATCCCCTCCTTAACAAAATGATTTAATAGGTCTTTCCCTCATCTCAAAAAAAATTCAAAAACTCATACGGATGCTTCGTGTTAATATCAAAAATAAATACTGATCCCTCGAAGGACAACTATTCAAACATTATATTGTTAAAAAGTAAAAGTAGACTGATCCCTCAAAGGAAAATACCATTTTAAATTTATGGATTGATCCCTTGAAGGATGGTCATTCAATCTAAATATAAAATATAGACCATACCCTCAAAGGATGGCTACCTATGAAAAAAGGCTTCCCATTTTGATCAGCCTCTACAAACATATCAAAATAAAAGAAGCATCCTAGAAAGCTTCCCACATCGATCAATTTCCCATAAAAACTTCCACACTGATCAGTTTTCTTCTTATAAAGATTTGGGGCATTGATTTCCTCTAAATTTTTAAAAAGGAGAACCTTTCTTCCCCACAAACACATGCATTTTCCAAAATCCACCATGATTAGTATGAACTATTCATTGATAGTCTCATTTAACATTTTGAAAGGTTACAAGTGCAAGTGTTATAAAAACCCATTATGCATATGTTATTCAATGGGGAATTCTTTCCACTTTTACTTCATTTTTGTTTAATCACATTTTAAATCTGATATATTGAGGTTAGGTCACATCTCTGAAAAGATAATCACACATCAAAACTCATAATCAAAAACATAAACATCATCATATCCAACACATATTTCATACAACATATGCATAAAAATAATATCATAAACATGATAGAAATCACAAGAATCATGATCATCATCATATACAAAATCAAATAACCATATCACATCAGGGGCTTCTCTGAGCCTAATCAACGCAAGAACTAAAATCATACCATCATATATATATATATATATATATATATATATATATATATATATATCAAATATAACATTATCCATACAATCAACATAATGTCATACATAGGAAAAAGGGCTTCTATGAGCCTACAATCAAATGGTAAAGTCCATCAAACTAGGATCGGGAGTGCCTCCCACTATAGCACCACCACCGGCTCCTCCTGCACCATCATCCCCTCTTAAGGTCTCCATGATGGGTGCCCCACACTTGCCACATTGTCACTAGGCCTGGATTCTATGTTGTGGCACCCCCTTGGGTGGCTATATGATCAACATAAAAGTGGCATCGGGGTAGTTCCTGATGATCATATCCACATAATAGTCCCTCTCTCTCTCTCAGACCTCATAATGGGACACCACAATCATACCAGAAGGTCCTACAGATGCCCCTCTCTGTCTAACCAATGTCGATAACTTTGTGCCAGAAATAGAAGGCCCTGTGATCCCCAAGGCCTAAAGTATCTCTCGACTCTTGTACTTGGTCCCTATCAGAGGAGACATGTACAAGTTGTTCCTAGAGCCCATCACGCTCTATGATCAAGCCATATCTCTCTCCAATAAGAGTGTCTCACACTCCCACTAAGTCATCTCACTCTCTCCAAGTGGCATCTCTCTCTTCCTCCACTACGGCCTTCTTGGTCATCACTATAGTAATATCTGGAGCCATAACAACATTTGGCTTAACCCTCTCCTCATCAGCCTCACCACCCTCCTCATCTCCTCCCTCTACTCGATCCCACACTCATCTAACTGATCAGGGTTTCCTCTCTCCACCCTCATCCTCTCAAAATCCTCCATAATAAATGAAGACCACTAAGAAACAAAATCTAGGGTGACCCCGCATCATCGATTGGCACCACATGACCATCCTCATCCGGACCCATCACACCTAGCTACTCAAAAATGGGTGTTGGGACTATCACAACTTCATGTGGGGTATTGGTATCCCTCATCCTCCCCCTATATAAAATTGGATCCTCAGGTATATCTTGAACCAACCCAAACTATCTCATCACCCAACTAAAGTGTATCAACTCATCCTCTCTAGCTCTTTGTGGCCTGGACCTAGGTGTCCTACTGTAAGTACAATAAATCTCCAAAAATTCCATCCAATCATGAAAATCCACATATGGCCACCAAATCACATCCCCAACCTATAATCCAGATATCAAGTCTCTATAATAGGTAGGCCCCTTGGCCTTCCTCTCTCTCTCTACCAAGACTCACACTCCATCTCATGAAGCTTGGGTGCCTCACATCTATAACACTAGGCAATCCAAATGGGTGAAAATAATGAAAATGTGCTCATGGGCCCAACACTACAATAAGAATCCAACATCAATCCCATAAATGCTTGTGGGTTGTCAAGCCCACATCTCTCTATATGTCTATGCTAACAAGGTAGGAGCCCACTCAAAGATTATACGGTGCTCCATCATCTCCACAACTACCCCATCATCATCCATGGGAATCTCCCACCTCCTAAATCTAGTAATGTGAAACATGAGATGCCCAACATCATCATAGTCATCTGTGGGAACCCCTCTCTCTCAAACTCATACAAGGCCTGATAATCAAAAGCTCCTGAGGAGTATCTCACACCCCGGGCCTCATCTCTATATAATCATTGCATAGTATCCCTCTCTCTTGCATCTAAAATATAGTAAATAGGCTCCCCCTAACTAGAAGTCTAGTAATATGATGAACATCCTCCAAGGTGATGGTCATCTCCCTTGTAGGTAGCCAAAATGTGTTGGTGGAAGGATTCCACCACTCTATAGCAATGCAAGTATCAAGTTGTGACATCTATGAATCCGCTATAAAACCTCATCCCACCAAATCCCAGCCTCCAAATGGTCCCAGTCATCATAAAAAAATCCTCTCTAACCTCATCTAACATCAAGGGGATGTGATCTTGGATAGTCAACTGAGCATCCACTATAAAACACAAACACAAAAGTGAACATTAATAATGATGTAAAAATTCTAAAAAATGATGACTTGTAACTATAAAATATCCTCACAAAACACAAGCCTAATAGAAAACATATCTTACACATCCAATAAAGTTAAACACATTGATCAAAAACCACATTTTCTCATTCAAAAAACCAACCATTTAAATTACAGGTGAATCACTAGTAATTCACCTCAATTACTAACGATTGATGTAAACTTTCCTAGGGCATCCTAACGTGCCTCTAGGGCATCGACCTCGATATGGCCCTAAATCCTTCTAAAACCCTATAAAATCCCTAAAATCCATGAAAAATTAAACAAAAACATGATTAGAGCTTACCTCGTAAGGATCTACTTTTTGTTTGTTGGTTGGAGGAGGCCATTCGACAACTATTTTTCAAAAAAACACATTTTTTTTCCCATTTCGACAAGTCGTTGTTGTTATATATAGTGCAAAGTGATGAATAAACAATCCATTTGGGTATTTATACCCCCAAATTTTTCCATGACCTCAACTAGTGATTGAGGAAATCACTAGATTTCCCTAATCACCGATGATTTCCCTATTTTGGTCTTCCATGTCTATATTGCCCAAGAATATGACATTTTTGGCTTCTCCACAAAAGTGTGTCATGCTTCTAAAAAGGTCCTAGCCCTCAGGACAACCTTGTCAAAAAAAAACATCACAACATCGGGATTTACCATACATCTATGGGAGATGAGCCCTTTGGCCCCATCACTTGGTTTTCCCACTCAACAATTTTACCTGGTAAGGATCATATGTTTGTAGGCATCGAGCCCTTTGGCCACCTTGATAATTGATTCACCAGCATATCTTCTTTTACACCATCTCCGATTGGGGTAATCCCCTTTTGCAAAATACAAAATCACACTAGTGTTCACTATATTTCACTATAATAGATTCACCCATACCAACACAATCCTTTTTTATCATTTTTGTCTAGCGAATTGTCAAAAAATCGAAGACAAAAAGGGGAAAATGTAGACACCAAAAATTTGCATCCCTCGACTCAAACACCTACGGTCAAAAACACCACATTTATGACATTACACCCTCTTAAATCATCTCTAGATTAATTAATTAATCACACACCCCTCACATCTAAATTATTTAATTAATTTAATTAATTAAAATAATCCCCCCTTTTACACCTCACTATGACACCTCATTAACCACCTAAACCACCTTCCTAAAAACACACTAACTTACTCCTAATTAACTATGCCTTCCAAACACACTAATTTATTCCTAATTAACTACACCTTCCATAAACACTAACTTACTCCTAATTAACTACACCTTCCATAAATGCTAACTTACTCCTAATTAACTAAACATTCCAAAAACACTAACTAATTAAACCTGCTAAAAAGACTAACTCCTCCTATCCTAACCAAATTTACCCATGCCACCACTTTAACAACCTCGAAGTTATCTCACTCGAAATAGAAGAAAAACATTTTTTCTTAACTAAACTAAAGATCTTCCAGTAAATGAGAGATTTTCCCAATCGGTGATCTATAAATACAAGCATTTACACCTCTTTTCGGGAGGAGGAGGAATGAATTCACAAGTTTTGCAGGTACACTCTGTCATGTTTTCAACTCATCAGGCATTCAAGCATTCTACATCAACACAACTCAACACCATGTTGTCGAGGAACGTCAAATTTCATCAACAAATTGCTCATTTTCCTCTCCAACCATCTACTTCCATTCCTCTACCACACCGACATCTTGCAAGGTAAATATTTCATTTTTGATCATTTTAAAAAAACCAAAATCATGTACATTTTTTATTTCTAGATCAATTACACATTGCTAATTCTTTGTTTTTATAAAATTGATAGCTAAATCATTGATTTTGACTCTATTTAGAAAAATAGTCAAGTTTCACAGTAATCGCTAGTGATTACCCCAATCACCTATGATTTCCCTGAATCGCTAGTGATTCCTATTTTCTTAGGATTTTTCACTATTTTTTACTGAACTTAACCAAAATGCAAAGCTTTTTCTTGTTATCTACTAATATTTTGTCTAGCATGATGTCTTCAGATGGCATTAGGAGGCTCTAATTATCCTACAGCTGATATTGGTGCCTTTCTGTCATCGACACCCGCTCTACATTGGGAGCAATATGAGCTCCTCCATGATCTTGAGCTCTATGTGATTCAAAACACACCCTTTCACCATCTAAGAGGATATCTTTGCAACAACTCATGCATATGGGAGGCCACCAAAGCATTTATGGGACACATACAATGAAGTTATAAGGCTTCATGCAGACCTCACATAGTATGAGCACACTTATGAGATGGGATTGGACTTATCAGATGACCACAACACAACACTTGTAGTTGAAGACCATAACCACATCAGTATATCAAGCACCAACACTCCCCTCACTCACCTCTTGACACCCTAGAAGAATCCTTTGATTTCTTTGTGAGGATTATATTTCCATTCTAGATACTGACACCACTATGGGGAAGAAGAAATAATTGATTATGTAGCCTCTAATGTGACTGAGAACCTTTACATAGAGAACAAGAGTTTGATTTATGGTTTTAAACCATGACTAATATTAGCTATATATGTATCTAATTTAAATAAGTGATAGTCACATTTCTATCTTAGTATCTTGTAGCATGATCACAAAAATCAATAAAATCTTAAGCCATCTTTATGAGAAATAACATTATCTTGTTTAAATGTGATCTTTGGTTTGGTTGGTCATGGAGTGATTCAAAGAATAAGATGACGATGATATTTGTGAGAGAGTGATCAAGCTAATGCTTGACCAGAACCATTCTAAAAGGTGGAGGAATGTTTTTGACATGACTGATGGTTGAGTGCGGAAAACATACTCTCCAATTCATTAGGGAAGTTTATCTCGCATAAGGAGGATGAGAAGCTGAAAGAGAATCTATTAAGTATTCAATATCATGTCCATGCCTTTACATAGGGGATGCAAGCAATTGCATATGGTCAAGAGGTGATTGTGGAAAATTAGGGTATAAAACTCCCTACTGACGCTAAAGTGAAAATTTTGTGATGTTGTGACGATTCTTCCTCCTCCGATCAAATTAAATGGGAAGAAGATGTTGAGATCATCGATGAGGTGGATATGAGAGGCCGAATGACATAATATTTCCTAGATGAATTTTTCTTTGGGTTTTGATTGAGGTTCAAAATGGTTGTCTCAGTATAGCAAAGTGTATAGATATAAGAAGTATTTGTGGGTGAATTAAAAATGATTACATCTCTTACCCATATTTTGGCACATATTTAGTATGATAAGATGCTTGCAATCATCATGGGAGTCCACTGCTAGAGGACTTATCATGGACTAGATCCTCATGTACTATTTTTTAAGACTTGTCACCGAAATATCCTAGTTTAAAATCTTAACATCATAGAATGAATTCAATATATCATGTTCTTTGCAATACATAACCAAGAAAATTGAATACTAGTTTGTATCTTCTTTGCAATACATATCATGTTAGCAATACATAACCAAGTGAATTGAATACCCAAATAATATGTTGTTGCGTAACCTAGTGGCCACTAAACTCTTAATACCTTAATTTAGTTTATTAAATCCTAACCACCACTAGGTTCCAAAGATTATGCGGTAGCATAACCTAGTGGGTGTGAATCTCGAAACATTTTAATTTAAAATATTAAAATCATACGATAAATAAAACTAATTTAAACACATATTCTTTGTGATAAAAATCATGTTCGTGATACATAACCTAGAGAATTGAATACCCAAATAATATGTTGTGGCATAACCTAGCAGCTGCTAAACTCTTAATACCTTAATTTATTTTATTAAATCCTAAATACCACTAGCTTCCAATGATTATGTGGTAGCATAACCTAACAAGCACTAAGCTCGAAATATCTAAATTTAAAATAATACGATAAATTCAACTAATTTAAACACATCTTGTTTGCATATTCTTTGTGATACATATCATGTTTTTATACATAACCAAGTGAATTGAATACCCAAATAATATGTTGTTGCATAACCTAGTGGCTGCTAAGCTCTTAATACCTTAATTTAGTTTATTAAATCCTAACCACCACTAGGTTCTAATGATTATGTGGTAGCATAACCTAGTGGGTGCTAAGCTCGAAATATATTAATTTAAAATCTTAAAATCATACAATAAATTTAACTAATTTAAACACATCTTGTTTGCATCTTCTTTGTGATACATAACCTAGTGAATTGAATACCCAAATAATATGTTGTGGCATAACCTAGTGGCCACTAAGCTCTTAATACCTTAATTTAGTTTATTAAATCCTAACTACCGCTAGGTTCCAATGATTATGTGGTAGCATAACCTAACAGGCGCTAAGCTTGAAATATCTAAATTTAAAATCATACGATAAATTCAAATAATTTAAACACATCTTGTTTGCATATTCTTTACAAAGTACATATGATGTTTTGATACATAACCAAGTGAACTGAATACCCAAATAATATGTTGTTGCATAAGCTAACAATTGCTTAAGCTCTTAATACCTTAATTTATTTTATTAAATCCTATCTACTTCTAGGTTCCAATGATTATGTTTTACCGTAACCTAGCAGCACTAAGATCGAAATATATTAATTTAAAATGTTAAAATCATACAATAAATTCAACTAATTTAAACACATCTTGTTTGTATCTTATTTGTGATACATATCATGTTTTGATACATAACCAAGTGAATTAAATACCCAAATAATATGTTGTTTCATAACCTAGCATCTGCTAAGATCTTAATACCTTAATTTAGTTTATTAAATCCTAACCACCGCTAGGTTCTAATGATTATGTGGTAGCATAGCCTAGTGGGCCCTAACCTAGCATAACCCGGTGGGTGCTAACCTAATATAGCCTAGTTGGAGCTAACCTTGAAATATCTTAATTTAAAATCTTAAAATCATACGATAAATTCAAGTAATTTAAAAAATCTTGTTTGCATCTTCTTTGCGATAGATATCATGTTTGCGATACATAACCTAGCAAATTGAATACCCAAATAATATGTTGTGGCATAACCTAGCAACCACTAAAATCTTAAATCTAGTATTCACTAAGAACGTATTATTATGTTTTGGTAAAACCTATAGGCCATTAAGCTTATAATATCTTCCTTTGTTTTACTAAAACCTAGAGACTTCTAAGATCAAAATATTATGTTGTGTCATAATCATCGGATCTTAAGCTAAAAATATCATTGGGTAACTTGATATATTATAGAAATGATAATATATTCTTAAAATTAAATATATTATTTTTATAATGAAGTTGTGTTATGAATTTAATTGTTAATCTTTGCGTATTTAACATGAGAAAAATAAAAAAGCGATCACTTGACCCAAAAAAGTGTGTTTCCTATAACAAAATCCACTTATTCGTGAGTCCACAAAGGTAAACAAAAACTACATCCAAATAAGAATTATAGCCTAGTGGTCTTTAGATTAGGAAACAATTTTCGTGTAGATTGTATTAAAAAAGGATTTTATATAAATAGTAAAAAATAAATATGGAATTTATATAATAGTATACGTATAGATGTGGACTCATTGAACCCTAGCAGCCACTAAGCTATTCTTAAATGCAAATATATCATGTTGAGAATGAATTTGTGTATGTTTCCAATCATGTTTTTCATTCGTTACACAACTATACGTCTAGAATTATATATTTCTTATGAGATTTTGGCAAAATATTTTTACATTTAGG
Organism: Taxus wallichiana var. yunnanensis; assembly: GCA_018340775.1. Taxonomy (NCBI): domain Eukaryota; kingdom Viridiplantae; phylum Streptophyta; class Pinopsida; order Cupressales; family Taxaceae; genus Taxus; species Taxus wallichiana. The sequence goes on from CM031240.1 coordinate 570,286,958, forward strand.
ACATGAAAAGAAACTTAGACTAGTGACCTAGACACTATACCAAAATTTTTTAAATACAACGTGATCTACTCATTGCACCCTAGCATTCGCTAAGCTATTCCTATAGGTAAATATATCATGTTCCTTAATCTTTGCATAGATAACCAAAGACAAAAAACAAAGAGATAGCTAACACCAAATAAATGGTTTCTCTAAATAATAATTATAGCCTAGCGGGTGCTACTACACACAACTTTTTTCATGTAGAGTGTATTCATACAAGAGAAATCATATTGAAAAGCTATAAAAGATAACAAATAAATATAGTGTTTATATAATGGATACATAAATATACATGTAAAATCATATATTTAATATGTTATACAGGTATACATATAGTTTTATCTAATTCTTACAATATTTTGGTAGAATTATTTTACATTTATGAAAAATATAGAAACTCATAATTACGACTAAGAATCTATAAAAACAAGTTTTTACATACGACACCATCTACTCATTGCATCCTAGTAGTAGGTAATCTATTCTTAAAGGTAAATATATCATGTTCATAATGAAGTTGTTTTATAAATATAAATTGTTAATCTTTGTGAATATAACAACAGACAAATAACAAAAGTGATTGATAGGACCAAAAAACATTGTGTTTCCTATATAAAAACAACTGATCTATGAGGGCCAAGGAAAATAAATGCTTTTTCCAAATTAGAATTATATCCTAGCACACCCTAGGGTAGAAAATTTTTCCTATGGTAGAGTTTATTTATGGAAAAGAAATAATATTGAAAGGATACAAATGATAACAAATAAATCGGAATTCATATAATGGATATATAAATATACATATAGAATCTTGTATGTAATTCAAAATAGAATTGGGGTTTTGTAAATAGTTTTTGAAAAGAGAATTATATTGTGGAAACCTCAAAGATATGTTAATTTTCAGCATAGATTAGGGGCTCGAAAGGAAGAATATATTAATTATAAAATGCATAGTGATGTTAATCGGATTTAATAATATTATTACATATAAAATGTGTTTGACTTCGAATGTACATAGCATTAAAATGATGTGGACATTACATTTGGTTAATATTGCATGGAAACACTTATATGATTGGAAATACTTATCATACAATTGAATTATTAATATAGTTTTATAGTTTTGAATTAATTTTTTAACCTCATATATTTTCCAAAAATAGATAAGTGGAAACCATGTAAAAAATGTAATATGAATTAATTAATGACATTTCTTTGCATCATATTAATAAACAACATTAAACTATTTTTGGTTCTCCCAAACAAAATAAAATTTTAAAAAAATTGACTTTTCTAAAACATCTCATTATTCTTAAAAATCAATCGCATGAATGTGAATGAAAATTCAAAACAAAAATAGTCAAAGAGAGACACGGAAAGGTAGAAATGGGAAAATGTTAAACAAAGATAAATAATAGAGTAGAAAAGTGATTAAAATTTCATTTTTAATGCACAAAAAAGTGAGTTTCCATGAAGAACAAGGAATTTTGGTGCAGAGATCAAAAGCAACTAGAAAGAAAGGCTTGACCATGGAGCATGATTTAGTAGAATAAAACAAGGCTTTTACATATCACGATTCGGTAGGATTTAGTACAAAAAAAGTAAGGCTTGTGCAGATCACGATTGGAATATCGTGTAAAACATAGGAACTAGTCAACTATAGAGAAACTAATAGATCCCACAATAAAAAAAGGTACACCTTTACTATAAATACCTAGTTTAGTAATATTTGGGTTTATTTCGTGTTTTATGTTGTCAGTGAAACCTCCATTTTCTACCTCAATCAAACAATCTGTGTGATTATTTTTTCATCCCATGTTGCTATCCTCCTTCATGTGCATTCTTTCTATGTTTATTTTGTGTGCCTTCTCTACAAATAAGATTATAATCGCATGCAAAAAAATAATAAAGATTTGAACACTCAGCCCTCTGATCTACAACATGTGTGGTTTTTTTTATTTTAAAGACATGTTTTTCGATTGACCAAAAAAATCAAAAACCCTACTCAATATTTCTCTCGAGGTATTTAATAATTTGTTTAGCACATTCCATGAAAGAAATTTCAAAAATAGAAAAAGAATGGGATACGAAAAATTTGAAATTTTCACTTTCCCCCTCTAAAAGCAAAAGGGTGGGCTATTGAAATTTCAAATATCCAAAAATGCGAGGAATTCAAATTTCCCTATTTTTAATTTTCCATGGTTTAAAAATTAAAAACTAAACATGAATTACAAATAATGCAATTTTTCATTATTTATATCCTATAATAATATAAACATAATAACAAATATATTATACAACATATATTAAAACAAGCATAGCAAAAATATATATTATAAGAAAATAAAAGAAATAAATCCTAAACATAGTTTTGAAGTTTATTAGAATAATATATAGAAATTTACGTTCCATTCTTTATCAAAATAAATTTCTACAATGTTAGATATAGTGTTCCCTAATTTAAATTAATTATCCAATTAAAATGTGCCACATGGCAAGTTTGAACAAGCTATTTGGGATACATAATAAGGCTAGTGATCCAAGACTATACAGATAGTGTTATTATATGGCTATTTTCAAAATAAGAAACATTTGAGCCTAGGCTCCGATATGTTATTTCTTTCAATAAGTTAAGGAACATAGTGGGTGCAAAGCATTTTCTTTGTTACGAAATGATGTGAAATACATCTTGAAAACCATGTATCTTATGAGAACTACATACTAAGGCTAGTGATCCAAAACTTTAAAGATAATGTTAAACATGAGACGAGGTAAAGGTAGGATCCTAGCGGCCGCTAATCTAAACCATGATTTATTATTTTATGGCTACTTTTAAAATAAGAAACTTTTGAGCCTAGGGTATGATATACCATTTTTGTTAATAAGTAAAGGATATTTATGGGTGCTAAGCATTTTATTTGATAGGAAATGATGTGAGATCCAAAATTATAAAGATAGATTTTATAATGAGAAGAGGTAAAGGTACAAGCCTAGCGTCCACTAAGCTATACCATGATTTGTTATTTTATGGCTATTTTCAAAATAAGAAACTTTTGAGACTAGGGTTTGATATGTCATTTCTATCAATAAGTAAAGGATATTAGCGGTCACTAAGCATTTTATTTGATAGTAAACAATGTAAAATATGAGTTAAAAATAATGTATCTTATGGGAACTACATATTAAGGCTAACGATCCAAAACTATAAATATAATGTTTATAATGATAAGAGGTAAAGGTAGGAGCCTAGCAGCCACTAAGCTATACCATGGGTTTCTATTTTATGGCTATTTTAAAAAATAAGAAACTTTTGAGTCTATGGGAAACACATAATATGTCTTGATCCATTTAGAGGGTATGTAATGCAGGACTTTCTCTCTACCACACATAGCCTAGAAAATATGGTACAATTAAAATAAATGGATAACACTATCATTCAAAATTAATGCACATAGTTTTGAAATAAAAAAATTTGATCATAGTGGTCGTTATAGCATTCCATTTTATACGTAAAAAATCTTAGTGTTCGCTAATCATTTTCTCTTGTATGAACAAATGTGAATCATATATTACAAATAATATGTCTTGTGAGTACTACATAATCCATGAAAACCCAGTAGTGACCCAAAGCTATATACATATGGTATTTATAATGATTGGTAGTAATGGTGGGAGCCTAGCGACCACTAAACTAGAGCATGATCTTTTATTTTATCGCTAGTTTCAAATTATGAAACTGTTGATCCTAGCATCCACTATGCCGTTACTTTGAATAAGGGAAAAATTCTTAGCTTTCACTAAGCATTTTCTCCCATAAGACTGATCGAATTATGTGTTTCAAATAATATACCTTATGGGAAATACGTAAGGCTTGATCCCTCTATATGGTATGCAGTGCAACTATTGTCTCTGCCAAGTACATTCTAGCCAACATGATATAATTATAATCAATGAAAAACACTAGTGATCCAAAGTTGTACAAATAGTGTTTACAATGATCATAATGGCAGGATCCTCATGGTCGCTCAGCTAGGTCACGATTTATTATTTTATCACAATTTTCAATAAAAGAAACTATTGAAACTAGTATTTTTGTGCCGTTACTTTTGATAAGTAATGAAACTAAGTGTTAGGTAAACAATATTTCTGATATAAAACATTGTGAATTATATGTTACAAACAATATATTTTATGGAAAATACATATGGCTTGATCCCTATTAAGGATTTGTAGTGTATCACTTGTTTCCACCATGGATAGTCTATTAAATATGATAGAATTATAATCAATGAAAATCACTAGCTAGTGATTATAATGATAATATGAAATGGTGGGACCCTAGCTTCCACTAAGCTAGGTGTGAATTGTTATTTTATCACTATTTTTAAATTCTTAGTGCTTTTAACCCTCAATGGATACTACATATCAGACATTAAATGTTTGTAGACTAAGAAGACTGACACTATCAATAATTTAACATAAGTTCGAACAATTTGGAATAAATTTATTCAATTAGTTTTGTTAATCTAACTTATAATCGAGTAAAATAGAATAGACCCTTGTTTTAGTGGTACTCTAAAAACATTGTTAATAATCAAAAAATTTCTCAAATAGGTATAACAAACCATGACCTTATAAAGAGAATTGTTTCCACGAAAACAAATATTGTGAAGAGGTTCATACTTACGTTTAGAAAAAGTGTAATCCTTCCTATTTTTTTTTATCTTTTTATGGAATTTCCCACCAAGCGCCACGTTCAAAATATTGTACTTAGAGTAGTTATATACATTTACATATAATGAACATATTATGTCGATATACATATATTTCACATTGTCTTATATAACAAAAATGATGAGCTATCACTAACTCTGTTAATGTGAATTTTTTCTCAAATAATCTCCTCAAAATACTAAACATTATATCTTATGACTGATATCCTTTAAACATCTTCAATAGTCTTGTTATAGGAATTTAATGCTCACTACTACAATTTGACTAATATACACATAAATCACATCATCTTCTAGAACAAAAATCCCAAGCTAATGCAAGCTCGATAGGTGTAAATGGCTTAAAAATGTTTTAGGTTGTTCTTTCATATGTTGACTAGAAGTCTATCTACCATTAAAGTTTGAAATTTTTAACATTCCTATCATGCCATATATATATATATATATGTTATAGCTTGTTTGACCCATATGCAATAATTTCAAAAGGTGAAAATGGTTTCATATCTTTCGATGCATCATAATTCAATTTCAAACTTTTAGAAAACAATTGTTATTATTGATTTGATCCAAAAATATGAATTATTGTAACAATTGAATGATACATAAGATGTCCTAACAAAGCCTAGTGTTAGCTAACCATTAAGTTTATTACTCTATTATAATACATAGTAAAGAACTCTAGAGAAATTTGGTGTTTGCTAGGGTAGTATTTAAATTCCTTAACAGATAATGTGAGAAAAATAATTTAAAGTTCGGAAATGGCCTAATTATTAATGTGTTTTACTCTCAATATAGGTAAAACGTCTTCCATTGTTTGCTCTCCATTAAAAAAATCCATTCATCACAGTGCAATATTTATTGGAAGAAAAGAGATGAGGAATGGTTTGTGGAAATGAATTCCCCGAAAACTACCACATCAACATGTGGTTGTTTTTTTATAGATGAAAATCATGAGGAATTTGGTATTGTTTTATCGTTAGAAGTTATTTATTTAAGGACCTTTGTGTGTTCGGGGGAACACATTGAATTTGAAAATGATAAGTGTCTTATTCTAGATATGAAGTTGGATGTTTCTTTATTTAGGAAATGGGAAATGCATGCCTCCATAAATAGTGGACCATATTCTTGTTCAAAATATGGTTGGAATTTGGGGATTCTAATAGATTATGACAAAACTAGTTGTTCAAATGTAGAAGAAATTCAAAATGGTATATTTACAATATTCAGAAAATTGTATAGAAATGAGAAAACATCTTCTATTTATAATTTATTACATAGAAAAGGTTTGTTTTCACCTCCAAAACATGCCAAGTTGTTTAATATGTTGTGGTGAACATATTTGACTAAATTGGAGATAGACCCATCTAAATCAAAATTGCATGGGTTGAAAAGGAATACTAAATCAACTGGGAATTTTGAGGCTAGTTTAATAGTAGATACATTTGATTCTTCTTGCCGGAGATTAAAAGGGGACAATAAAATGAGAGAAAAATTTCTACATTATTTGAGAAATAAGCATCTGGATAATATTGTATTGACATCTTGTAGTGAATCCAATGTAATCGAAAAATTTAAATTACATGAATCACACTAACCACTAGTTGTCTGTAATGTTGGGTGAAGAGAGAAATGGAAAAATAAATTTTGATTCCCATATAGGGAAAAAATGGAAAAATGGAAAAATATCATGAGGTGGAAGAATTTTTTCCCATCACATCTCAGACAATAATAAACAACTATGTGATGTCACTAGAAGGAAATATACCAATAAGGATGGAAGTCACATACATTTTTCTTGTAAATGTGCATATCCATTCCATCTTCCATCAACTTTATCATCTATTCCTTTGACTAATCCTTTCAATGTTGAATGTGTGATCGTTGTTTTTTATAAGTTTTCTAGCAATATTTCTTCTGATGTCATAATGGAGCTTCTAACAATTATCAAAACTAGTGTGCTGGATTTTATTATTATTATTATTCTAATACCAGTTGGTTATTTAAAAATGTTAAGAGACACAATAAAAAGATAAATGGAAAAGGTTAAAGACATTGGAGTATCAATTCTCGATGGATGCTGAGACTCTACGATTAAAATGGGATATTCAAATTTTTTTGTCTTATGTACACAATATCTTGTGTGTGGAATGATGATTATAGAGAACATGTCACTATGGATTGGATGGAGAAATTGCTAAAAAAATTGGTAAGCGTAATTGAAATTGGCCTCTAAGAAAACATCCATCCTTTTCTTTGCAAAATATCGTATGAGTTTTAGGCTGAGATGTTCACTTGATGTTGTTCAAAAAATTATCTAGAACTAGTGCTTTATGATGGTAGTGTCGCACTTCATGCATTGGTGGATTCCAAAATATCTGCTATTTTTATTGTTGAGACACATAGTCAAGCAATGTTTCTGAAACATTATTATTCTCATATGAAGAAAGGTTCATCACCAAAACAACTTCAACAAGTGATTTTGTTTAATGGATTTTAACCTATATATGTTACTTATACATTTATTATTTATGCAGAAAACCAAAAATCTATAAAATCTGATGTACAACCATTTCACCGTGATGCTACCCAACCAGTTCAACATGGTGATTTACTTTCAATCATTTTATAAATATGTTTAACAAGCTTATCTTAAATTTCCATGGTTTTCATTTTTTTAACAAACTTATTTTTTTATAGTTCGGATGATGATGTGTAGGATGAGGGAACATCATCCATGAATACACCATTAGATTTAGGTATGTTAATTATGTGAATTTACAAATAAAAACTTCAATAATCCCCAAAAATTTAGAAGACAATAAATGATTATGTAGACAACCAACAACTGAGAAAATGTAGCTGTGGAGGATGTGAAGGTATCCAACATGAATAAATACTCATAACCCGGTATGATATCCATGTGTAATTTACAAAAATATTATTTATAAGGCCCACAAATTTATAGGAAATGATAATTAATAGACATTATTTTATATGCTTAGCAGAAGGTCGAAGAATTTTTTAAAGAAATCCATTTGTAAGATATAATAAAAATTTAAAATGAATTATACAAAGCTTAATGAGACTTTATGCATCCATGTTCAATACAGTAATGGTTTGATTTAAAAACCTTACATTCATCAATATCTCCTAATTTACAACTGTATACTGTCTATAATGTTTCACTGATTCACTACTGCATATTGACTACTTACATTGAATTTACATTATTTTGGATTCAATATCATCATAAACATAGCTACATATGGATTGATCCAACTTGTACGTAAGTAAAACAACACCTGGTTAGCCTCATTACCGGTTTTCCAGCTAAGTGTAGTTCAGCCAATGATAGCATAGCCTAGCGGTCGAAAATCCTCATCAATAGCTGAGGAATGTTTTCCACCAAAGGATGGTTCAACAAATATAAGCTTAGCCTAACGGCCACTAAATTTAAATTATAACACAGAGAATAATTGATATTGTACTTACCATATCACCACATAAACCACTATGTTTATCCATTTAAAAATTCATTTTCCACAACATGAAATCAATTATGAAATGATTAATGTTTATTTCAAAGATATTATGCTCACATTTTCAATAATAAGAAATAGATTATCAATTGATGATTATTTATTAAAAATGAATCTTGCATAAATGGATCTAGCAGCATGTAAATGCAAAGTGTAATCCAAGTTGTAATCTCAATCGGTAAGCTGTTAGATGTAAACTATAATGTTGTTTATTTCAATTGGTTGTAATTGATATGTGGCTGATGAAAATAAAATTTGTTTACTTCCCTGCAGGTACGATAAGAGATATTTACTTATTTTGGGTATGGATGACCTATTATATGGGATTAAAAAAACATAAAATAGGAATATTTCATCTAGGTTTGGTATAAAAGATGTTAATATGTGAGGTGGCCTATCAAAATTTATAAAATTATTATCACCATACTGTCAATTGGGATTCTGGTTCGACAATCTCATTTCTGCTGATGTTAAAAAGATATCAACAGATTCAATAAAAAATATCAACCATATTGAATCCAAGACTCACTTGGGGAAAGGAACATTGCAATATAGTTGAGGGAATAGAAAAAAGAGACCTAGAAAAGGTTTGGAGTAGAAACGATTTTTCATATAGTTCTAAAAACACTTTGTGTATTACATTAGGTACAAAGGAAACCCTTTTGAAAATTTTATGGTGGGGATGAAAAGAAGACGTAAAGATTGTACAAAATATAAATGGTTAATGGCTGATTTGTACACAAAAATATCACAAATACATGGAGCAAGAAAAATTGGTAGGGGCATCAAATACTTGGAGCAAGAAAATACTAAATAACTATTTATCTTTTTAGAATGTTGTTATGATGGTATTGCTTAACATTGTCAATAATATATACATACATATGTTATTATGAAAGTACTTCATAAATCTATTATACTATGATGATATTATCGAAATATAAGTTGGGAGGATTTATATTTTCACTTATTATAAGATGGCAGTATGATTGAATAACTCTTGTGGTGAATTATAAAAAAAAATTGCCCTTGAAAAATTGTAAAATAGTTTTTACATGGTTCATAAAATAAATATAAAATTATAATGTATATACTTAATTGTTTTTAATATTTTTAATATAATTAATATAGAAATAAATACCTAGAAAAATGATGGTCATATCTATAATATGCAAGTCACATGTGACGGTTATTTCAAAGATTTGCAACTATTTTAAGGATATAAAAAATTAAAAAACATGTAAACGGGTGTCAAATTTATCACCATGGTATGGCCTTTGTTGCAACAATTTAAGGACAACGAGAAGATGTTCGTTATCCCGCATAAAACATAAACATGTTCTCGTATATAACAAATCATAACTAATGCTTAGCGGCCACTAGCTTGTTTAAAACATAAATTTTTTCTTTATATAAGATAACATAAATAATGGTTGTGATCATCGCTATCCCTTATAAAATAGAAAAATGTTATGTACATAACAAATAATAAATAATGCCTAGCAGTTGTTATCTGTATAAAACATATACATGTTCTGTTTAGTCTAAAGCATAGACAATGCCTAGCAGATGCTAGCCCGTATAATGGATTCCAATATTTGAATTTTTGGATTCCAATATATGGGACTTTGGAGTGCATTAAATTCTAATATATGTGATTTTGGATTCTAATATATGTGATTTTGGATTCCAATATATGCGATATTGGAATCCAATATGTGTGATTTTGGAGTCCAGATAATTCTAATATTTAACATTTTGGAATCCAAAACAAGTAGTTTTGGATTCCAATATTGGCTATATTTTTTTAGTTTGGACTGGAATAAGTCTTGATTTAGTGAAATAAGCATTCTATGGCATTCAACAAATTTCCCTTTGAGATCAATTTGTTTCCTTCTTTATTATATCATAGCTTTAAAATCTTCTCGAAACAATTTTTCATTGGCATATCCATTTATAAATTGTGTATGGTTTGCATGGTTTTCAAGATCCATCTATGTGGTTCAAACAAGTATGGTATTCTCAAACCTTCTAGTCTGTCACCCCTTTCATTTTTTTCAATCTTCCCTTCTCCCTTTTCCCATAACATGTAATAGATTAGAATCTAGTTTTATGTGTTACACTAGGGAACAAACCCTCGTTGGAGACTCACTCCAACTTTAAGTCACCCCAACCTAGGAGTATTTCAATTTTGTCAATTGGAAGGGGAGACATCACACCACTCCCCAAAATGTGAATTCCTCTATGGAAACTATTATTATAAAAAAATCATTTTATAAATCACAATATCCACTTGGAAAACAATAATTGATTTGTTAATCTACTTACATTAGGATTGTGAATTTAACACACATTTCATTATTGTTGATATATATTCATTTATACCTAATACTTACATGATAGTACACATTTTTTTAATATTGGAAAATAGTTTTTTGAAAGGGACTATACCCTTAAATACAAAAGAAGGCCTGAAAGCCGGAATAAGAGTGAGAAACAGAGATGATGGAACATTATTTACATGATAGTACACATTATTTACTTGATATTTATTTTATTCTTAAATAATATTTACCCAATAGTTATATGAAAATACCCACTGTTTACTTGATTCTTACATGATATTTCATCTCAAAAATTCAATTGAGTGTATGGTGGGTAATTTACAATTTTCACCTTTCATGACTATATATGTTTATAATTAATTTGATTTCATTTTATCTTATCTAGTTTATTGTTTTCTGATCACTTTACATAACTCATTGAGATATTCAATTGAAACCCCTTACTTATCAACATGCATAAGATCTTGGCTGGTAAATGTTGCCAAAGTCTACTTTAAAAATTATCATACTGATCATATTTATTTTTATTTTCTTGGTTGAGGTATATGATTTATTTTCATACCATAAAAACAAAGTATGTTCACCAGTTAGAAAATACATATATAGACATCTATCTTTACCGATAGGTGAATACACACTTAATCATGTGCGTTCACCATATATATGCACCTATGTATGTTCATTAGTTAACAAGTACATAATTACTATCTGTTCATTTGTATACAAACATAGTGACCCATAATTTTGATAGATTAATCCAAACATGCGGTGGAGAAATAATTTAATATTTGTAAGACTAATCCAAATCTAAATTTCTAGAGGCGATTTAGTTATTTTTTCTTGTTTCAAAATTTTATATTCATAGTTGTATGTGAATGTAACTTTTGGATTACCATCATAGATGCAAATAAATTTCCATACTATAAATATATTCCTTAATCTGTGGCAAGAAAAAGAGAAAAATGTTCTCTTTATGACGTACATAGCTTAATATTATAGAATGGGAGGCTTTGATGAAAATATCTGCACCTGATGCATTAATAATTTTCCTCTATGGACTAGAACTATCCCAACTTAAAGTCTTCATATTCTCTTTCACTATAAAAAGGAATTGAATGAGTAAGGTTATTTTTAATAGTCATGTTCTATATATGCTCCCCATTTTCTAAAGTAGTCTCTCCGGTGTAGAATTTGTTTATGTAATCATAGTTTCCAAATATAGAAATATATATTTACCAGTTATAATATATTTTTGTACGTTTTAACTTATTTCCCCCTATATTATTGTAAAAGGATCCTCTAAATGAAATTTACATTTATATTACCAAAAAATATATGTCATGCGGTTGAGTTACCTTTCCATAATTTTTTTATTCTAGAGTTTATTCATTGGATATTTTTTCAAACCACAACATGTGGGACAAATCTTCTCGAATAAAAGGATTCACCCTATTTATTGCTAATCTAACAAAAATGAAGGATATTTACAATATATACACTACTCTAATCTTGGGGTAGGATCTCATCTCAATAAACTTTGTTTCATACTAAAAAGGAATTATAGGATAGAGGGAGGGAGTTTTCATAGGTTGTTAGAGTGAGCATATTAGAGAGAGGGATAGATAGAAGAAAAACTTGTTCTTTTGAATGGAAAATTCATATCTTAATTTACTCACATAAGTTAAGTACAATCAAAATAAATCAGGACTAATGCTAAGTAACAAGAATATGAAATTACAAGGAATTATAACACATTAAATGTAATAACTATAACTCAATATTAAGACTAATTTCAAAAAAAAAAGTTTTAAATTTTAGTTCTCTTTATTCCTTTTTATAAGATAAGTAAAATACAAAGTTTCTTTTGTTTCTCACAAAATACTAGAAAATGTTTTTTTACTTCAAAGATAAAAAGTCCTAGATTGCATTCATCTAAAGGCCATTCAAAATTTTCCTAAATGATTTGAGGATTCTTATATTTATAGAAAATAAAAATGAGAGAGAAAATAATGACAATTACACCCCTTAACTGATTCTATCCCTATAAATAATAAGTAATAAATTTACTTAATTAAAGGTCCATTATCTCGGTTCTTGTGCAAGATGACCAATTCAATTTACTTAATTAAAGGTCCATTATCTGGTTCTTGTGCAAGATGACCAATTCAATTTACATATTGATCTATGCAATGCAAAATCATTTTGGAAAATTACATTCCTAAGAATTAATTAAAGATACACAAAAAAATTAGCTTACTTTCTAGTCATATTTTCCCTTATCTACTTCTTGATCGGTTGTGACGTTGACTAGAAAGTAAGCTAATATTTTTCCTTATAAATTCATGGTACCTATTTATCATCTCCAGGAATGATTTTTCATCCATACCACATGAATATAAGTTGAGAACATTTTTGGTATTTACCACATTGATCAATCTCCCTCGAATCCTTTGAATTTTCTTCAAAACATTTCTCAGATTATCCAAAATATTCTGATATAAAACTAGCTTGTTAATGGGTTGTAGATCAAAAAATTTATCAGGATTTGAATCTACTTCAACCAATATTATAAACTCAAAAAAATGATTTCAGATGGTAATGCATTAAAATACTCATCATGGAATTAACAAGGGAGCATAGTAATATCATCTCTAATGTTAAGGCATCTATGCCTTTTTTTACTTCTTCAAAATCCTAATTGTATTCATTAAAAATCTAGACTCAAAACTCAATAGCATTATAGAACTCATAGTTCATACCCATCTCTTCAGTCACTTTCTCTTTAACTAGAGTATCAACATTTTCCTTCTTTAGATCACTCAGGGAATCCATAGTGAGTTCCCAATTATTTAACTCTTCTTCAAACTCATTACTCATTCTCTTGACTAGTAAATTATTAGTATCTATGTCATCATGTACCTTGATGGCCTCTTCTATGAGCCATTGGCCATCCCTTGGAATTTTCTCGACCTAGTCATTAAAAACCCTTCCTTGTTGCCCTATACTCCTAGATATAGTGATGGATGATGGATAAAAACTTTTTTACAAGATTGATAGTCTAGGTAGGCTGGGTGATTTTGTATAACAAGTCCTTAAACTGATCCACCTTCTCTTTTATCTCATTCTTCATTATCTTGGTATTTTTGAGTTTGCTAGGTATATTATCTAGGGACACTTGTAAATCCTGGTGAACTCCCCTGTAGTGTCTTTCCCCAAAGTAAATTTTGTAATATGATCATCAATATTAGTTATATCATCCTTAATCTTATCTATAACTAATAGAATGATCTCAAAAATATTTATCTAGGTTGATCATGTTGTGTGGAAAGGATTTGGATCTAATGCATTGAAGTCAAATGATTTTAGGAGCACTACTTTCTTCCTCTTCCTTACATTCTGGATTATTTTCCAAGATGGAATAAGAGAGCGGAAATATACTAATGTGAAGAAGGTGAGGAAATTTCCATAGGAGTTTCACCAAGATACGATGTGGAAAGAATTAAAAAGAGGAGGGGTTGATAAAATGGACAAGGGAATGGTGGAGAAGGAAAAAATAGAGGAAATCATAGGAAGATTCAAAACATGGGTAGGAGTGGATGATGGATAAAGATTATTATTTTAGGAAAACCCATAAAAAGACTCATCCTTAGGGAAAGAGGTGGAAGTGAGGAGAAAAATTGAGATATGGGTGTGGATGAAATAGGATTAGAGGTTGAGATAAATGGGGATGTGGAAAAACATTAGATCATAACTATGATGTGGATGGAAAAGAGAAATGAAGAGGAGAAAGGAACATGAAACAGAGAAACATGAGGAGGAGAAACATGAGGGGTTAGGGTGATGAGGAGTGACATGATTACTTACAAGAGAAGAGGTAGATAATGGAAATGTGACTAGAGTGATATTTGGAATTCCTTAACATGTTAGAGGTGAGAGGGCATCCAAATTCATGAATATTTTTGGAGAAGAAGAGGTATAATAATTTTATGCTTTCCTAACAATTTTTAATTTTACTAACTTTATAGGGACCTTTATTTTATCCTTGGGGTCTTAGGAGGGGCCTTCTCCTACTAAAGATATCTCATCAGGGTAAATTGATGATTGGCTATCGAATTGAATGAATTTTGTTCCAAAATACAGGAGCCAATGATTGGTTCAATTTAGAATAGTGGAGGAAATATATTTGATAAAAGTAAATTATTGAATTTACAAATTAATTAGAGGAAATCCAAGGGTTACAACCTTTGTCTAATTATGTATATGATCCCAAACCTCTCAATAATTATGTGTGATCTTGGTAATATAAGTAATATCGTACTTCTCAACCTCCTCGAGAGTTAATCTACAGGTATATTTATTTCTCATAGCAAGTTAATCACTGTAATCAATAAAAATATCTTCCACCTTATGTGTATATAGATGCAAGGTTTCAAGGCTCTTCAATATGCCTTTATGATCAAAACTAATCCTTGAAAGAAAATATTTAAGAACCACCCTCTACATTTAAGTTGTGATATTATTGGTTTTAATGGAAGATAAGCATGACTAACTAAAATATATAAAGAAATGAATTCCTAACTTGTGTTTTCTCTTTTGGAATTTATGTAGGTCCATGAAATTCCTTACCAATTACATGAGAATACATTTATCACTGGGGAACCTATGAAGTAGGTATAGAAATCCATAAAATCCTCTTACCCAAGAATAAGTGAACATTGGGAATTGGAGAAAGATACACCCCTATTAAGAAACATTGTTCCATGAATTATCAATACATCGACATTTGATAAGATTTTTATAATCTACATATGAAGCTGTATAAAAATACATCATTTACCCTCCATAAATTATTATGAATATATTTTAATTTCAATTGAGTATATAAATTATATACCCAAGCTTAATTTGTAGATCCCTCTATTTTCAATCCAAGGTATATTCTCATTCTAGCTGTAACATAAATAAGGTAAGATATCATATAGAATATTCTTGTTGTATGTGTTTACTTGAGTTTCTTATGTAAGGTATTAGGGAACTACTTTACTAAAGACTTTGTCTTATTCAGATAATTATTGTTCAACTATTTTTTACAAACCAAAGGCTTATTATTCCAACCCTTTTGAACTTAATCTTCATTGGTGTTGACATACTCATTAAGTTTTGGGATCTTGAATAATTTTTCAAAATAATTAACATCTAGTTTGATCATAATTTCACCATCTTTATTATTTACTATCCTAATGTCACCATCATAGTGACTTATATTTCGAGACAAAAAAATATAGACATTATGCTAAGGGTAGAGAAGTTTCAAGAGCCAATCCACTATCATAAATTGCCTAAAATCCAAGGTGAATTGGATGGATTATTTACTTTGCTCCAAGATTTCGATATTTGTACTTTCTTGGAAAATTTGAGATTTTTAATACTTTTGTTTGAATTTCAAACTTGATTTACACCATCTTAAACCTAACTTGAAGGAGTTTTGGGTTTTTACTTAATAATCAATCTACAAATATCGAAAATGATGAGGTGGGGTTTAGGGCATGTTCAACACCACAAAAATTTTAAAATATTTTTTTGGATTTACACATGTTTATCAACTAAAAAAACATGAAACACTAAGGTAAAAATAATAAAATTAAGTTTATCGATATTTTTAACCTATTTTTCAAGTTAAGAATCCACAATAGTGTTGGACCTAGGTTTTCTATAAAAATAATTTCTCTATGAAAGATAACAAGAAAGATGGAAGAAAAATACAAAGGATCTCATGTGAAAAGGTAAAATTGAAGGAAGGAGGAAAAGCAATGGTTTGAAATAATTAAAAATCCCCAACCAAAAACAAGTATGAAATTTTCTCAAAATTTAACAAAAACCAATGAAATCGTAGAACTTACCAATTTGACAAACAAGTATGAAGTATTTGTTTAAAATAACACCTATAAATTCGAACAACCTTCGATTGAGGTTTTAAAGGCCACAAGAAAGTTCCTAGTAAATTTTTTTGACTATTGTAGACACTAAATCATGCACTTGATTATTTTTCTAAGTCCTAATCACATACCACTATTCATATGATTCCTAAGAAAGAAAACTAGTAATTGACATCTATATTTGGATTCTTTCTTTGATTTCTTGGTTTATCTCGTGGTCTTACACACCTCACTAACCAATTTGATTTACATTGTTTTATCTTTCTTGGCTCTGGATACCAGTTCCAAGCAAGGACCCTAGCACCCAAGTGCCCTCATCTTGTCTAGGAGCCCCTGATCTCCTTGTATTTTACTTGCCCCTTTTAGCCCTCTTTTATCTTTTAGGAATCTTGTTTTTATTGGTGTTCATACTTTTAAATGTTAATTACAAAATTCAAAGAAGGGAATCATATAAATACAAAGCTATGTGACCATAAAAAGGGACCAATCTCTAAGCATATATTACTATCACCTTAGGTTGCATCCAAAGACATTGTAAGAGCATCAAAGCATCCATCTAGCTCCATTTAAGGTTAAAAGGAATTCATTATTTTTCATACGCTTCATAGTAGGGAAATTTCATTTTGACATCCGATATCTATTTAAATAGCTACATCTAGCTATTTCTTGTTTTTCAATGCATATTTCATAAGAGATTTCTAGGGCACGATTCTACACACACGTACACAAAACTACATCGATTCGACATGTAATATAATGCTTATTCATGATTTCACTATGTTGGGTGACTATCGAGGTCATTCTAACTCCCCATTTTAATATTTTTATTTTTAGGATTTGATGTGTTTTGGGGTTTTGTATGAGGTATTTTGTTTGTAGGTTCCGGAGAACTTAGTGTTCTTCTAATGACTTACTGACGATCATAAATTAAGGTTAGAGACACTCGTGCTTGCAGAAGGCCTTTCGTTCCTAGGCACCCCTGACCTAGTCCAGGCACCCAGTCCCGACATATGCGATAGTTTTGTAATTTTTTTGGCTCAGTTTTGATTATCTATCCTCATGTTCCATCATTTTTCCAGGTCAACACACCTCAAGATTTATTATGAAATCAGCTAAGTATCTTATTACATCTCATGTACTTAGGGTTATAATTTCCATTTTCTTATTTCTTATGTCAGAGTTGTACTTTATTGCTTATCATTGTGTTGTGACTCTGCAATTAGGGTTTTACAAATTTTAATATTTTTGAATCATTTGGTGAACCCTATGCATTCAATAACTTTTTGGGTCTTAATTTAATCACTTCTCTCATCCTCTCATCATGTATATCTCCATTCATGATTTCTTTCTATTGAATCCTAATTGTCGAGCTAAAATCAATACTATCTTGGATAATACTCACATTTCTTCTACTACTCATCCAGATATAGTTTATCAAACATTTGTATATGCATTTTCCCAATAACTGCATTTTCCATCTACTATAGCTGATAATATTTTTGTTTATGATAATGATCCTCCCCTATATATATGAATATGCATCAATAACTCAGGTGGTAACAAAAATTTAATTGATAATATATTTGAGCTCAATATTTGTACTTTATCATTCATTCAGAATATAGGCCTTTCCTTAGCTAATATTAACCCAACATCTATTTCTCTCTAGGCATATGATTCTACTATGCATCCATGCATAAGCACTATTACTTTTCCTATCACGGTTGGCCCAAAAAAATTTCCTATGGTATTATTTGTTATTGATATTCCAATTCCATATAATTTCTTACTTGATAGGCCATGGCTTCACAAAATGCAAGAAGTTCCTTCTACAGTTCATGGCATTAAATTCTTACACGAGGGATTTGAATATACAGTTCCCATTGATAGTAATCCATTCCAATATTACCACATATACACCACTATTGTATGATCTATTCCAAATTCTACTACTATGCATCATGTTGTTGATCTACGAACCACAAACTATCTAAAAAACTTTCCTCCACTCGAAGGAATACTTTGTACATTATACGTTGTTCCATCTCGCTTCAATATCACCCCCTCATTCTCCAAATGATATGGTTCTTTATCATGGTTCTTTCCATACATCAGATTTCATACCACCATCATTGTATCCTCATGAGAAACCTACATTTGCACTTCCACCTTTCACATGCATTCTTTTCATGAATAATACTTAATGGTTTCACATTCCATTCAATCTCACTTTCTCGACACTATTTTACAGGATGGATTGGATCGGCTAGGATTCACATTGGATGATCTCATCCCTCTAATTCATTCCCTAATCTATATCATGTACATTTCTACGTTACTTAAGCTTATGCCCCCATGTTTCATCTCTCATTATTTATTACATACACTCCATGCTTTTCTCCACTTACACTTAGAAAGTATTGGCTTGACTATATTGGCATAAATTTAGATCTAGATCATATCAACATTTCATTCCCCATACCCTTGGGTCATGTTTTTTATTTGCAATGATTTATTCCTCGGCTATTCACAAAATATTATTCGATGGTATGCATATGGATGTCCATTACCACCTTTCATTGACGAAGAATATGCAATGGACATGTACAATCTATGCCATAATGGCTCCTTACTTGATCAACCACATAATATTCTTACCAAGTCTTTGATACATCTTCACTCGGTTTTGATCATGAAAACAATGATATTTTAGATGACATTACTTGATTCTTCTACACATCATTCACTTTGGGGGCATCATTCTTACTCTTCCCCCTTACTCTTCCCCATTTTAGCATGATCGGGTGTTTTACATTTCTTCTCTTCCACCTTACGCTTTTCATCTAGTCTCTCACACACATCTTACACATCATGATACACTTGTATCCACATTACCCTATAACACACTCTTTTTCTACGGTTCAAACTTAATTTTTGATGGAGTATTACATCTATGAACCTAATTTCATACACACAACACATTCACGAAACATATTTCTAACATGACATTCATCACAACACACTACTTGATGATGTACTCTAGTTCCATGGTTGATACTTGAGTGCTGAGGGTCTAAATATAAAATGAACCTCACCACACTCACTCACTCTCTAATAGATATTATTTTTCAATCATATCTTTCTAACACACAATTCAAACAATTTACCGATGACACACTCTTGTTTTTATGGTTCATTCTTGACTGTTGAGGGGTCTTTTATAAATTAACCTAATTTCATGCATACTCATTCAAATTATCTCATAGGTCACATTGCTCCTATCAAACTCACTTTGAATTCCATTCCATTCACACTCATAACATACTCCATATCTTGGTTCCACTTATTCTTCTTTGTTTATACTCACATAATATAGTTTTCTTACTATGTTAGACAAATATTTTGAATGTTATTATAATTATCATATACACATATGTGTTTACTTACCTTCTAGTTTTGAATAAATATTTTACATACATTGTTACAAAAACATGGATGCTTGAAACTATACCTCTTATTAGTCTCACTTTGAGGCTCATGGGGCATTTAATTTCATACACACTATAGGTGTTATTGTTTCATTTTATACTATATCTTCTTACTAACACATTATTATATCAAATCATACATGCTTTGACATACTTTATATCTTTCTAACATGCTAACAGGTGCTTCATCTACAATATTTTATTTGTAGGATCTATTTGCTACTATGGTTGTCGATAATTTACTTGTCTCTATTTGTTATTATATGCCATTATTTGTTAGATTTTCCCTATGTCTTGCTTGTTCACTTCTTGTATGATTTAGGACACTTTGGCCCTAATTTTCTTATGATATTGTGAGTGATTTCCCATGTTTGAAACCCACTTTTTGTGGTCTATATTGTCTTCTTTCTTGCTAGCTTACAATTTTTCTTCTATATGCGTATTTGTCTTATTTCCACTAACACATGTTTTCAACCACTTTTTTTGTGTGTGCCTTAGTTTCTACCATACACATTCCCTCCCCTTGTAGAAAATCAATTTCAGATTTGCGTTCGGTCCTCTCCTTTGGGCTTCATACTACTAGCGACATCACATGCACCCAAAATGAGGGGGTATACATTGGGTGAATCAATCACCCCATTAAGTAGTACACTATCATAGTTCAGACCTATATAGTGCGGGAACAAGACAACCTTTAGTCACATAAATAAAATAGAATATAAATTGGGTCCTCAACACAACATAAACACTAACACCCGAGATACAAAAATGAGCACCTAAGCATTTCGACCTTTTTGGGTGCAATCACCAATAGACGAGTTATGAATATTTTTTCATATTGACACAATTTGATAATTTACACAGTGGTTTACATAGAACATGAAAAATCCTCCATTAATAAGAATGCATTCTATCTCCTTTTTATATTTATGTTTGATTGAAATAGATTAAAATGGATTGAATTGGAACAAATCAAGATAACACCATCTCGAGGATGCATAAATCATTAGGAAGTAGTAAAGGTTTGAGAATAAAACTAGACCTTTCTCTATGACACTTTTTCTGTCATGGCGTGAGATCACCCAAAAACTCTCTTAGTGTGAGATCGCAAAAAAATTTGTTCATCTACAAAATTTTCAAGATATTTTCTATCAATTTCACTCATCATGGATCAGGTGCACATGTTCATTTTACTACTTTTTCACATTTTTACACACTTTTTACATATTTGGATCAAATTTTTCATATACACATATTTGACTACTATTTTTCCCTTCTCTCTTATAGGTCCGTCCTTATAGGAAGAAACTGTCACATCATCAAACACATCAATCAACAACAACAACATGTATAATGTGACACAACACATGTGCTTCACCCATAGGGCCACTTCCTCTTACTTCGTTTCCACTCTTCACTTTTATCACTCCAAAAATTTTCTTATCTCCTCGTCACAGTTTCACCATCGATTTACATGGTTATTAGGTAATGATCTCCTATATACTTTATGTTATCGAGTATTCACTTGATAACATAAATTTCAAGTAAATGTAGACAATAAATCATGCAATTGGGTACATTTCTAAGTCCTAATCACATAATATTATCCATATTTCACCCTGGGAAAAATATTGGATCAAATCAAGACCCTGCTAGGGAGGAACCCAAGAAAACTCATCTAGATCCTACAAATTGGTTGTAAGAAGATTCAACAATGGAGTGGTGGAGACCAAGAAAAATCAAAGGACCCTATACAGAGAGAAAACAACTCTATCAGGTTGTTTCTACATCTTAAATCCATCCTCCAAGTTACAAGCAGGTAAAAATATAAAATAATAGGGTCAAACAATAAGGATCAATGCTATAAAGAAGCCAGAAGAAGGAAGAATGGTGAACATTCAAAGTCCTCGAGATCGAATTGGTTTAGGAAAAGGGAAAAATGACTAATTATGGAGGAAGAAGCGAAAAGGGCCACGTGCCTTAACGACACTATTTCAAGGGTGAATCCAAAAAGGAGAAGTCCAAACTTTTGCTAGGCTTCCACGTGTCCAAAGTCCCAAAAATTTATGGGACATTGAAAAGTCTTCGCACTGAGAGTGAAGCATGTAAGGTGTTAGATTGACACAAATTCACAAAGGAAACCCGGGTAGAAACTCAAACTTGCACCAGCCCTCCACATAGCCAACGGTCAAATAGGGTTAAAAGGCGGGCTTTAAAATTGGTTAAGTATAGAAGTGCAATCAGAGAGTGCCACGTGTCATCCCCTGGTGCATTTCAAGAGTCAACACTGGGCGGAAACCCAAATGAGTGCAAGGCCGCCACATAGCTCAAAGTCTAAAAAAAGAAGGATTGTTGAATAGTCCACAAAGTAGTGGAGGTAGACAAGTGTCAACCCGATGCTCCTCCAAAGGAAAACTTTGGGTTGGATTTATAAACATGTGTGGTGCCTCCATGTGTCCTCAAAGGGGGATAGAGTTAGTTGAAAAGTCAAAACATTAACAGGCTGGTGAAGGCTTCCAAGTGTCTCAACGACGTTGATTCAAGGGTCAAAAGGAGAGAAGGTTCCCAAGCAAGTGCCGTGGTGATGCATGTCCCAGGGGAAAGTGGGGAGTTGGGGAAAAGTTAGGTTTTTGCCCTTTTCCTCAAAAGGGTAAAAATTCTAAAAATACCTGCGACTTCACCCAAGTGGGAAAAAGTAAACATATAGACCCGAGTCAAATCCAAGGTGGGGTGTCGGGAGAAAAGTGAAAATTTTCCTTTTGTCTAAGGTAAAAATGGAAATGTGTTTCCCAGCCAACCAAAAGGAGCCATGTGTCCAGATGGAGTTTTAGGGCTGCATGGAGGTGTTTGAGTTTTTGCATTTTTGTGGAAATAGCCAAAAGGTAAATTACGGGCCTGTGGACCCAAATTTTTGATCCAATCTAGCTGCCACATGTTGCAATCAAAAGAGGGATCCATTTTCAAGGTTGTTTTCCGCCTATTTGTATAGAATCGATGCAAAACTTTAAAGGGGCATATCTTTCGCTGTGGCTTGAGAGTTTGTAAATCGATATCGTTGGAAAGATATTTACCTCGTCTACACCATGGGAGTCTGAAACTTTAATTTTTGAGAGGGTAGGTGGAATAAAAATGGAGAAATGTCTTCAAGCTTTCAATGTAGGATCATCAATCTCAACAACCAGATTGGATTCGATTTATTTTCACCGTTTCCTCTTCCTTCAAGGTGTCGAATCAAGGATTGATGTAGTAAAGATGGATTCCGAGCCAGATTTTAGTAGAAAACATTAATAGTGGTGGTTGAGCTTTGACCCGTGTTTTCCTTCTTCTCTCTCTCTTTCTTATCTCTGATCGATTATATAAATACGGGGTGGCATTCATTATAAACGGTTGGATATTCTTAGTTTTGCAAGTTCCCTTCTCCTTCTAGTAAAGGAATTTTTGGGTTTAGGTCTTCCTTTAAAATTGTATTACATTTCTTCCTTTTGGCTATTCTATAATGAAGGGTATCAATCTATTAGAGAAATAAAATTTATTTTTGATCGATCTCAGATCCTTCTTATTTCTTTTGCTTCTATTTGATCTCTTGTTATAGATCTGGTTGTTTGTGTTTTTTATTGTATACATTTTATTAGTTTGTGTCGAAGGAAAACTAAGTATTCATCATTCCTTTGGTGAATCACCTGGTAGTTTAGTTATTTCTCATTTTTGTACTCTTTTATCCCTGTCTCCTTGGAAAGTCTTAGACTAGGTATAGATATAGATCCTCTACAAATCCTCACGTATGCACCTAAATAGAGGAATAAGGAACCAACCTTTAATCTGGAGAGATTTTCCAATTTGCAAGGTCCCACACCTTAGGAAAAGTTCCATGTTATGCAATCACACCAGATGATTCTACCTTAGAAAAATAGATCTTTAGAAATCATCTGGGGGTGTTGTGATTTTGCACTAATAGTTTTGGCACGCTCGGTGGGAATAAGAATTCTCCATCTTATTATAGTAGTGATCGATGTACACTTGTTGTGATTCTTTCTTTTAAAAATATTTAAAATTGTACATTTGACAACTCTAAAATAAATTAATCTACTAGTTTCAGAAGCCTAAGCTTGAGATATTCATGATAAGAACCTAGTCTAGAGCAAGGAAAAAAGGTATATTTGAATACATGCGTCTATCCCCAAGTAGAGATAGGAGAGGAAGAAGAATTCAGAGGTATCCATCTCCACCGGTCAGAGCTTTATCAACAACTCCTCCCAATAGACCATTGATTCAACCAATAGGAGTGTTCGGACTAATCGAATGGCTTAGCCAAATCCATATGTCAACTTTGTTAGCAGTAGTCCACTTGCCTTGAATGCACAAAATCTAGTCCTTATTGCAGTATTAAAGAGCATCCCATATTTCACATTGGGGAAAATGAAACTTCTCTGCTTGACCATGTCCAAGATATTGCCAATGTCTCGCAAAATCCATGAGATTCATGAAATTCACATTGCGCAGTCAAGTTACTTACCTCTTCACTAAAAGGTAAAGCTTCACAATGGTTCAGAAGTCTTGAGGTAGGCTCTATTCAAAATTGGAATCAGCTATGCATAGCTCTTCATAACCAATTTGGAGAGAAGGGTGATAATTTTTATTTATTGGAGCAACTAACAACTATCAAGTTTTCCCCAATGAGCGGTGACAAACTTCAAGCTTAGATTCCGGGGGACTCGGGACATGATTCCAATAGTAGTAAAGCCTACAAACGAAGGTACATTCTTATACATTCTCGTGGCTTAAAATTTTGATATCTCTTTGATGATTCGGTCAATGGGGTCACTACATTGGCAACAACCTATAGCATTTCCATAGGGGTGAGAACCATTTGATTTAAGGTGGTAAGATTGCTCCAAAGCCATCGTGCCTCGTACCACGAGTTAGGAAACCCAGATACTAGCAAAGTGCCTACATTACCTCCTATACCCACCCCCAGGAGTCAAAGCTCAGCCGAAGCTTCCACTTCATCATCTAATATTGATAAAGAGTTTCAAGAAGTGGTAATGAAGTAATTTCAGAACTTTGGGAATGAGCTAATAACCATCAAAAGACAACAATCTCAGAGTTTCAGCCATACCAGCCCCAAGCTCAATATCAAGCCAGACCCTAGTATTAGCATAATAGGCCACCTCAGATCGTAAACCAGAGCCAGAACCAAGGACAACCCCAAGCTGTTAGGCCTTTCAGGTCTTATGATCCAAATACAGTGTCAACATCAAAGGCATTGGTCCCTACATAGAACAATATGGCACAAGAATATGAGTGATGTTTTCCATGTAGTCAGCCACATAACCAATCCATGTGTTTTAATGGTGCTCTAAATTATGCTCTAATGGTGCAAACTAGTATGCTACCACAATAATCTAGCCAAGAGGGAGATCAGAAGCAAGGAGTCCAACAAAGTGAACCTCAAGGAGAGACTATGCTTTTTAATTGGTAGGTCAAGACTTCTATGGGATGAATCAGTCCCCTACTCAAGGTGTGGCTACCAATACACGGTCCAAAAAGAGAAGTCTTGGGGAAGGCCAACCACTAAAATTAGGTGACCCTCAACCTTCCACCACTCCATAAGGTCCTGGTGTTCCAAGAGTGACTCCCAATATGTAGAACGAATCAAGTCACCTTCCAAACCTAATCAAGCACCGGTTGTAACAACCCATGTGAAAGAAAGAAATGTGTTTAGGAAGGGGCAAAAAAGGATAGCTCATTCAATATTATTGAGCAAATGAAGAAGACAAGTGTGAACATCTCATTATGGGAGTCATTGGCCATTCCAGGGAAGAGAGATCTATTGTAAACTGCCATGCAAAATTGGTCAAGTTCAAGTCAACCTCCTAACCAACAAGAGAGAGTGCTTGCCAATGCAGTTCAACCTGAGAGGAACTAGGGAGAAAAACAAGGTAAGAAATTGAGGCCTCCTCCATTCTATGTCTCATTGATTATTGGAGACAAATTAGTGCATAATTGTATGATTGACTCTGGGGCTAGTAGTTCTGTGATGCCCAAACAAATAGCTGATCAGTTGGGTCTCAAATATGAAGTCATCTCTAGAGGAGTAGTTCAATTAGATGGGACAACAATGACCACTGTAGGAATCATCCAAGACCTGAGCCTCACTCTACATGCCTGCCCCAATGTAATTGTCTTGCAAAACGTGTCCATCATAGATTTTCCACCACATTTTGCTTTGTGTCTATCTAGGGACTTCACTACCAAGATTGGAGGCTACTTGTCTATTGATTGGTCACACATGCTATTTATGAAAGGGTATGGGGCAAAGGCCATAATCAAATTTGAACCTATTGTTGACTATCATATTGAAACCTATGTACCTAGCCCAATCAATTCCAACTACTCATCCTTTGATCAAGAAGACATCCTAAACACTAATGAAGTAGATACCAAGTTGTGATGTATCCCTGATTTGACTGTAGATGAGTGGGCCAATAAAAAACATGATTTTGACCCCTACAAGGAGATGGAAGAATCTGAGTTGGGTGTCTACTATCTACATGAAGAGAATCATCCTCTTCCTGACCTAATCAAGCCAGAGTACAAGGATGACAATGAAGTATGGAAATTATTCTTTGATGGCTCAAGGAGTAGACAAGGAGCTGGAGGAGGAGCTATGATTGTGTCCCTTAGAGATATGAAATATTATTCATTCTTTAGATTTCAGTTTTATTTCTCAAATAACACTATTGAATATGAGGTTTTAGTCTAAGGTCGTCATTGGGCAAGAAAGATAGGAATCAAGAATTTACAACCTGTTTGGAGACAAGTGAGTTGGTTGTTAATCAAGTAAGAGGGCTAAATGCTGTTAAAAATGACTTGCTTAAGAACTATAAGAGTAGAGTATGGGATCTCATGGAAGATTTCAAGGCTTTCAGCATTGTGTCCATACCTAGAAAAGAGAATGAAGCTATTGATAGACTTGTAGCAGTTGGAGCAGCATTTGATGTGGTGGATAACATCAAGAGAGACAAAGAATAGCCACATATCCATGTGGTTGTGAGGCGGCAGTGCTAGATAATAATACATGCTGGCAGGTGTTTGAGAATGATCAGTAGATCATCAAATTTTTGCAAGAAGAGGCTAAATTCTCAGCCCATAATCAAAACAAACTAGAGTAGCAGTATGGGAACTAGATAGTATAGCTACATATAAACAAGCTTCCCAAAGGTTTAGTGACCCTGGAATCCATTTTCAATCCTAATGATCAGTTCAAAAAAGAAAAGGATAACATGCAGATCAAAGGATAGGATTCAGAGTCAATCCTAGTTGGAGAAGACAAAACACTTCAAATTGGCATGATGGCCATCGAGTAGGAAAGGTATTAATTCATACAACTTTGCCAAGAATTCCCTGATGTGTTTGCTTGTAGTTATGAAGACCTAAGGGGTTTCAATCCCAAACTAGTACAACACACAATTGAATTAGACCCACTTGCTCACCCTATCAGGAAGAAGTAGAGACTAGTGAACCTACATATTGAGTGTCCGATGAAGAAGGAGTTGAATAAACTAATAGAGGCAAGTATCATATTCCTAATCAATCATTCAAGTTGGGTTGAAAATCTGGTCCCAGTCAGAAAGAAAAATGGGGAAATCACGCTATGTGTTGACTTCAGGGATTTGAACAAAACCTCCTTCAAAGATCACTACCCACTCCCTTCAATGGAATAGATTTTGCAAGTAGTTTCTAGGTGGAGAGATTTTCTCTCTTAGATGGCTATTCGGGATACAATCAAATCATGGTGAAAGAAGATGATCAATTCAAAACTACTTTCACCACCAAATGGGGCACCTATGCATACAAAAATATGCCATTTTGACTATCCAATACTGGTGCTACTTTCCAAAGAGCCATGGATATGGCATTCAAAGGGATAATCAACTAGATAGTTTGATATATCTAGATGATATCAATGTGTTCTCTAAAATGTGGCGAGACCACCTTTTCCATCTAAGGCAGTGTTTCAAAATGTAGAATATTTGGGGTGTCTTTGAACCCCAAAAATGCATATTATTTACCCATGAGGGAAATCTTTTAGGCCACATTATGTCTAAGGAGGGTGTAGAAATTGATCCAAAAAGGGTTGAAGTAATAAAAGCATTGCCATTGCCAAGCCACAAGAAGGCTCTTCAAAGCTTCTTGGGGAAGATCAACTTTGTTTGAAGGTTTGTCCCAAACTTTCTGCTCTGGTTAAGCCAATAACATTGATGTTGAAGAAGAGATTAGCATTCAGATGGAAAGTTAAAGGAAAGGCAAGATTTGAAGCTATCAAAGAGGCCATATCATAGGCCCCAACTCTTGTAAATCTAGATTTTTCCAAGGACTTCATATTATATGCCTTTAGTGGTAATGACACTATCTCTACAATCTTGGTTTAGTAGAACAAAGAAAACTTAGAACAACCAATTGCTTTCTTCAGTTAGAGTCTAGAAGACTATGAGGTGAGGTATTCCTTCATTGAGAAGCAAGTCTTGGTAGTGATCAGAGGACTAAATAAGTTTAAGAATTTGGTTTCAAACAACAAAATCCAACTATTGGTATCCCATGTAGGAGTCAAATAATTCCTCCTCAGCAAGGACCTGAATGAGAAACATGCAAGGTGGATTACTCATGTCATGGAATATGACATTGAGATTAAGGTCACCAAGTTGGTCCATGGGAGGGGCTTGTGTTAGTAGCTAGCCTCAACTCTACAAGATGAAACAAACAGTGAGAAGGAGGCTATTTTGATTCTACAAGATGATCAAGAAAAAGAAAGAAATAATGTACTTTCTCCTTGTTGGACCCAAGACATGGTGCATTTCCTTCAAACCAGATTGTGCCCTCATGGGATGAATAAAGAAAAAATAAGTCATTTAAGGTTACAGGGCATTCTATATGTTCTTATTGATGGTGTCTTGTTTAAAAGAGACATCAATGGTATTCTATTGAGATGCATTGGGATGGATCAATTGGAGAGAGTGCTATAAGAATTTCATGTTGAAACAAATGAGGCCATTTTTCCCCAAGAGTGACAAAGACTCAAAATCATGAAAGTAGGATATTATTGTCCCGAGTGTTTAGTGACTATTATACATGGATTAAAAGATGTAAGAATTGTGGTTTCTTCAAAGGGAAGGAGAATCTAGCAACACTTCCATTACACCTAATCTCGGTCAACCAACCTTTTATATAGTGGGGATCGGACTTCATTGGATTCATCAATCAAAACTCAAGCCAGGTTCACAAATGGATCCTAACAACCATGAGACTATTTTACCAAATGGACCGAGGCGACACTCAAGGAGGCAAATGAGTTTAGTATCCTAGATTTTTAAGAAGGAATAGTGACCATATTTTTGGTACTAGCCACCATAATCTCGCATAATACATTAGCATTTATAGGTTCCAAAATAACAGGATGGGATATCAATAATGTGACTTATTTGAGAGCCTCATCAAATTATTACCCTTAGGTAATAGCCGGGCTAAGTCTACAAACAAGAATCTATTAAAGATTATCAAGAGAACTCTTGATGAGAATTAAAGGACCTAGCACACAAATCTCAAAACAACCTTATGGGCTGATAGAATAACACCCAAGATATCCATAGGAAGCTCTCCATTTAATTTTGTCTATGGGAAAGAGGCGGTGTTTCCTACATCACTTGAGTCACAAGCATTGGAGCTTGTGAGGAAACTAGAAATGTTTGATTTTGTACCAATGGAGGTCAGGTATGTGGAGATGATAGAATTAGAAGAATCCGAGAGAGAGTGCTCTCTAAGCATTGGAGAGGATTCAAGCTTCAATCAAGAATTTCTTTGAAAATAAAGTAAAAGCAATGACTTTCCAGGAAGGAGACCTAGTTTTGAAGTGGGAAGCAGATAGAGCAAAACCAAGGAGATATTCTAAGTTTAATGCCATCTAGAGTGGTCCTTATATGATAAAAAGATGCAAAAGTAGAAATTATTTCTAGTTGTCCTCATTGGAGGGTGAAGAGTCTGTAAATCCCAGTGAACAAGATCTATCTCAAACACTGCTACTAAAACGGAAGTCCCACTTTGTACATATTAGTTTAGTTTCTCTTTCCTCTAAGTGTTTCTGCACATGATCTTGTTGTAGCATAGATTAATTTCTCCTAACTTCTTTTTCATGCTCTGCATGTTCCATTTGGAGCATGGATGATTTTAATTTTGTACATAGTATTTGTGTTGTTTTGTTTCTCTTATGCAGTTCATTGAAAAATAAACAAAGCCTTGGATTTTAAAAAAATTCTACTCTCAGAAATATTCATTTCGGGATTTTCTTCTAAAATCTAAGGATGCAAGTGGCTAGGCTCATAAACTAGAGGTAGAACTAGTCTCATACTATTATTCTCAACTCTATGCCCAATGAGATACAACAAGGCTACTTGATCTCTTCATCTAGCGCAGGTAGATTTCCCGTGAGTCACCAAATTGCTATCCATATTCCACCCCAGGTGAAATATTGGATCAAATCACAACCCCACTAGGAGTAACCCAAGAAATCTCATCCAGATCCTAAAAATTGGTTGCAAGAAGATTCAATAATGGAGTGGCGGAGGCTAAGAAAAATCAAAGGACCATGTACGAGTAAAGAAAATGACTCTATTGGGCTGTTTCTACATCTTAAATCCATCCTCCAAGTTACAGGCAAGTAGAACTATTAAATAGTAGGGTCAGATAATAAGGATCAATGCTAAAAATAATTTAGAATAAGGAAGAACGGTGAACATTCGAAGTTCTCGAGCTTGAATTGGTTCAGAAAAGGGCAAAAAATGAATAAGTATGAAGGAAGAAGCGGAAGGGGCCATGTGCCTTAATGGTGTTGTTTCAAGGGTGAATCCAAAAGGAGAAGTCCAAACTTACACCAGGCTTCCATGCATCCAAAGTCCCCAAAAGTTGTGGGGTGTTGAAAATTCTTCGGCTAAGAGTGAAGCATGCTAGGTGTCATCTTGGTGTAAATTTGCAAAGGGAACCCAGGGCAGAAACTCAAACTTGTGCGAACCCTCCACATAGCCAAGGGTCAAACAAGGTCAAAAGGTGGGCTTCAAAATTGGTTAAGTATAGAAGTGCAAGTGGAGAGTGCCGCATGTTAGCTTGGCGCATTTCCAAGAGTCAGTCCCGGGTGGAAACCCAAATGAGCACGAGGGCCGACACCTAGCTCAAAGTATAAAAACTAAGAATGACCATTGAATAGTCCAAAAAGTAGCAGAGGTAGACAAGTGTCAACCTGACACTCTTCCAAAGGAAAACATTGGGTTCAACTTATAAACATGTGTGGTTCCTACATGTGTCCTCAAAGGGGGACAAAGTTAGTTGAAAATTCAAAACATTAACAGGCCAATAGAGGCTTCCAAGTGTCTTAACGACACTAATTCAAGGGTCAAAAGGAGAGAAGGTTCCCAAGAAAGTGCTAGGGTGACGCATGTCCCAGGGGAAAGTGGGGAGTCGGGGAAAAGGTTAGTTTTTTTCCCTTTTCCTCAAAAGGGGTAAAAGTTCTAAAAAACCTGTGACTTTGCTCGAGTGGGAAAAAGTCAACATATAGACTCGATTCAAAGCCAAGAAGGGGTGTTGGGAGAAAAGTGAAAAATTTCCTTTTGTCCAAAAGGCATAAAGGTAAAAACGGAAACGTGTTTCCCAACCAACCAAAAGGAGCCACATGTCTAGAGGGAGTTTTGGGGCTATGGAGGTTTTTGAGTGTTGCGTTTTTTGCGGGAAGGGCCAAAAGGTAAATTTCTAGGTTGTGGACCCAAATTTTTGATCCAATCTGGCTGCCACATGTCCCAATCAAAAGAGGGACCCATTTTCAAGTTGTTTTCCCACCTATTTGTACATAATCGATGCAAAACTTCAAAGGGGCATATCTTTCGACTCAGGGCTTGAGAGATTGCAAATCTGATATCGTTAGAAAGATCTCGACCTTGTCTATGCCATGGGAGTTTGAAACTTTAATTTTTGAGAGGGTAGGTGGAATAAAAATGGAGAAACATCTTTGATCTTTCAATGTAGGATCATCAATCTCAACAACCAGATCAGATTCAATCTATTTCCATCGTTTCCTCTTCCTTCAAGGCACCGAATCAAGGATCGATGTAGTAAAGATGGATTCAAGGGTAGATTTCAATAGAAAACATTAACAGTAGTGGTTGATATTTGACCTAAGTTATCCCTTCTCTCTCTCTCTCTCTCTCTTTTTCTTCTCTCTGATCGATTATATAAATACGGGGCAGGATTTATTGTAAAGGGTTAGATATTCTTAGTTTTGGGCTCCCTTCTCCTTCTAGCAAAGGATTTATGGGGTTCAGGCCTTTCTTTAAAATTGTATTACGTTTCTACCTTTTGACTATTCTATAATGAACTATATCAATCTATTGGAGTGATAAAATATATTTTTGATCGATCTCATATCCTTTTTGTTTCTTTTGCTTCTATCGATCTCTCGTTACGAGATCTGGTTGTCTTTGTTCGTTTATTGTATGCATTTTATTGGTTTTTGTCAAAGGAAAACTAAGTATTCATCATTCCTTTGGTGCATCACCTGGTAGTTTAGTTATGTCTCATTTTTGTACTCTTTTATCCCTGTCTCCTTAGAAAATCTTAGACTAGGTATAGATATAGATCCTCTGCAAATCCTCACGTATGCACCTAAACAGAGGAATAACAAACCAACCTTTAATCTGGAGATATTTTCCAATTTGCAAGGTCCCACACCTTAGGAAAAGTTCCATGTTATACAATCACACTAGATGATTCTTCCTTAGAAAATCAGATCTTTAGAAATCATCTAGGGTCTTTGTGATTTTGCACTAACACATACCACTATTGATATGATTCCTAAGTGATAAAACTAGTAATTGACATCTATCTTTAACCTCTTTATTTTCGTTCTTGATTTCTCTATGGTATTACAAACCTCACTTGCCCATTTTGAATTTCACTTCTTTATCTTACTTAGCACAACATCACCCATCCAGGATCTAGCACCTAGGCGCCCTCATCCCCTCTAGGCCTCTGCACACGATGGAGATTTATCTATCCATCGAGAGGCTCTTTAAATATAATTTTATAATCAAAATATTGATCAATAAAGATATAATGTGCAAGTAAGATCCTCTAGGATTACGTAAGGACCTAAACTCAGCCTCTTCTAGACACAAAAATGTAGAAATAGTGTATTCTAATATATAATTGTACAACATGCCATCCCACCAAATATCTACAACTCTATTCCACTCCACATATGTATAAAAATAGTATGTTAATCCTCCCTGTGTCTAAATATTAGGCATAGGTCCCCAACGTTTCTTTAATGCATATGTTTCCAACCACTCATACAATCCTACTAGAAAGAAGTGAAGAATGTCTCATATAGCTCATGATAAATACTATCTTCTTCCCAATTACATACATTGATATCACATCTAATGTTATACATTTAGCGCAAACTTATCTTGTACGTCTTCTACCCAACTTTCAATGCTCTCCAAATTTAATCGATACATCGTCTATATGTAACATCCTGATGAGACAATTTGAAAAGGGGTATAAACAACAGAGCCAAAATTTAGTCTTTTTATTTACATACCAATGTTATGTGTGTTGGCACTTCATTTAGTGGAGACTGAATGCTCACCCGAAGTGCATGCAACTACCAGGTCCCTCCTTTTTGTTTGCTTGTCAATATGTTAGCATGCATAATTGTCATGATATTTAACCAAGTAACCAATCAATAACTCTTAACCATCGTATACATTCACTTTAGAAATGCATGTAATAAAGAAACAATGAATAAAGATAAACCATAAAAAGATCAATTGCGTAAAAACATCCCCATACTTAGATACATCAATGATCGTAATCATTCCATAGTTATCCATTAATCATCAAAAATAACTACATAACCAAAAGATGATAATACTCAAGTATAGATTCATGCAGACACCCATGCTAGATAAGTATAACACTAACACAATGATAACCATAACATCCCCACATAACCAATCCTAATCAAATAATTTATAGGGGTGGGGACTTTCCTTTCACCTCCATGCACCTCCTAATAATAGGTGTTCCCAAAAATAGCCATGCATGCTTTATAAAAACTTGATAATCATATATTATCTAATAATATCCTATTTTAATACGATTATTAACCGCATCCATGTGTTTTATTTAACCCTTGTTCTACATGTGCTTTGTCAAAAATGGCCTTTGCTTTCTCGCCAAGGTATCCTTCCTTTATCCCTTTCTTGGTGAACATGCCATGTCTATTTTTAGCCTACCTCTAGAAAATGGCTAATTCCTCACTCAATCTTCTTATATGTGTAGTCTTGTGTGTAACCCTACTCCTTCCCATGTGCGCCTCCTACACCCTATCCAAACTCCTCTTGCATGTGTGTGATCCTACACACTAGTCTTCCTTCTTCTAGGTACTTCGTCAATTTTGAAACCAACAATCATGATATTATTTGATGAAATATTAATATACAAAAATACATAGAAGGAACACTTACATCATGTTAATAAGGTTCTAGACATTATTAAACAACGCGATAGGTATACCAAGCCCTTCAAATGTTATTTTAGAATCATTGAGGTAGAGTACACGGGTCATATTATTTCTCATGAAGGTGTAAAATTTGACCCTCATAAGATCTATGCCATGATGAACTATAAGATTCCTAATACACTAAAATTTTTAGGGATTATTAGAGATTACAAGTTATTATAACATATTTGTGAATAATTATAGTAGAATTTATTAGCATAGGTCGTTGGAATCACATCAATACATGCAATAGGTTGTAGTCCAAGATGAATTCATATTATTCCCCTTAAATAGTGTAAAAATATGGAATAGGTCATACCAAATAGTGTACAATAGCTACATAATAGAAATAGTTCAAGGAAGATATGTCTAAGAGAGGGGAATAAGTAATAATAAACTGAAATTTTTATTAATAAATCAAGAAATCAGACATGAATTCAGAATGGAAACTAAGATCATTAATAAGGATTCATAATGAACATTTTGCATCGTATGCTTATATGGTTTTAAAAATGTGAGAATATTGTTGAGTTACATGTCCCTTCTTCTTCCTTTCCTTGAAAAAATAAAATATTCAAATTCTCTATTTATTATTATGGAGAATTACATATTCTATAGTTTGTATTTGAATGCTGCAAAATAAAACAATATCCAAAATATAATCAAGTCATCTTTTAAACCCCTCTACAGTCCCTAAAATTCCCTAGACTTAAACAATTTCCTTATCTCAAGATGTGTAGATGATCTTCGAGGTTTTCTGATATGATTTTGGGCTTATAAGATGTTGATTGCACTATAGAGTGATATAGTCTTCTCACAATCATCATAAAGGAAATTGTTTACTAGTTTTCATCCTTTGCACACTACTTAACCACCATTTTAGGTTTTCAATTAAGTAGAATTTCCAACACACATCCCTTTTGGGTTTTCAATATATGAAAATTACTTCATAGATTAGTCTTTCATATTTTAAATCCATACAATCTTGTTTACAATTATCTAGTAAAACTTGTGTAATGAAAATTAAAAAATTATTATCCACCACAAAATTATATTTCTCCTTAGATTATTGCTGATTTTCAAACTTATTGGTTATATTTGGATGTTTCTATACTAATAGAGTAAAGTATGGTGGTTATAAATATTGCAATTATTTGGTTCTTTCGAGTATGATATGATGGATGAAACAATTTGTGTTGTTCTTCATTGTCTTTACAATTGGTTGGAAGTTTTCTAGGTTTTTTTTATACACATTCCAATATACAAGAGATTAATTTACTCTTCCAAATTAGAGTTATAAAAGTGATAATTATTGAATGAATTCAAAAAAATAAAATTATTTTTCATTTTTTGTAGGTGGATCATGCAAACTTATAACATTTTTTCTTTCTGGCATATTACACTTCCATTATCATAGTCTATCATTGACATTGTATCAAGATTGCAATAATGTTTATAATTCCTTTTCCACCTCTTTATCATATATATCTATTAAAATTTGATCTTGAAATATTTTCTAGTGTTTGTATCAGTCTTGGATTTTTTCATGGTAGATTCGTAACTGTGTGTTCTAATCTAGGAGATGAAATGTGATCTTCATGGCCTATGATTCATGTTATTGGAGAAACTTGAAATATTCTCAAAAAATAATTACATTGTTCACTTATTTTTTGATTGATTTACTTTCTTTACTTTCCTTGTTCATAATTTATTTCTCTTTCCAATTATCCACAAGTTTACGTACCAATGTAGTTAATTACATATGTTTTCTCATGACTTTTCACTTATTGTTTGTGTCGAGTTGTGGATGATTATCCTTAATTTATGACTTTAAGTTACACAATGTATTATGTAATGTTACATTATATTAAGACAATTGCATTATGCATGTATTGTTGTTTGATTAAAGCATACTTGACCCCTCAATTGTGTGTTTTTAATGGTATCTTCACAATATCAACATCTAATGTGTTGAACAATTATTGCGATGTTGTATTTTCCATACTCATCTAAGTTATATGATGAACTATTGTGCATACATGATATGAAGGAAGAACTAGCTTACACTTTTTTGTTTCTATCATAGATTGTGGTGCTCATCAAAATGTTTGCATCTACATTTCAACATTTTCTTCTATGATGGTTGATTCTGAACCTGGAAGCTACAATTTATATGGCACTATCTTTTAGTATTAACTAGATCTATGTAATGGCTTGTTTCTCTGAAGAGTGACACTAGCTTGTGATTTGTCTTTTATTTCTCCCAAGTGCTTCTTTTTCTTTTGTTCCTCATTATTATTTATATTCATGATTTCCTTATTCTTTAACATCTAAGATTGTTATTCCACTTTCGTAATGGCTCAAATAGTGTAGTTCACATCCTTAAGATTTTTATTCTACTCTTCCCTTTGTTTCTTTTCCTTTGTGGATAATTATTTTTGTAGCTCCCCACAATCGAACACAAAAATTAACATGATAATAATGAAAATTATGGGATAAATCTTTATAAAGGAGTAATGAGAACTTAATTTTAAGGTTTCAATATTAAAATAGTGTATCACCTCACCATTACACGGAGTAACTTGACATGCTCTTGTGTAAGTCGATTATGTTTAATGGTCGACAAAGTGACCATTGTTTAATTTGGAAAAGCCAATAAACCTAGCTATAGATTAAATTAAAATATTCAAGTTGGTTTAATTACTTATGGTTATATGGTACTTATTTATTTATTTTAAATGTCTCGTAAGGTGACCATAGAATAACTAGTGATTAGTTTTAGTTTTAGCCTTTGAATGGTAATGAGACCCCCTTTGATTTAATTTATCACATTTATTTAATTTTCTTTTCCCACCTCCACTTAAATTTTATAAATCTGATATGAATTTAGTTAAATAAAATTCCAATAAATCAAATGATAAGAGTCAAATTACAAGTACAAAATTAGTACAAAAGGTGAACCCTTGGATCAATTAATACTCCATCGTAGATCTTTTAGGTCCTTCCCAAAACCCTATATTTTACTATGTCTTGTTTATAATTATTTTTCTCATTTTAATGTCTTTTTTTTACAGGTTGAGGAGTGGAACTCTCATGAAGGAAATCAAATTTAATGCATGGATGTATATATGAAATTATGTACACCCATCCCATTGATCTATTTTATTGATTTTTCATTGATTAATAT
The DNA here is from genome assembly GCA_018340775.1 of Taxus wallichiana var. yunnanensis. Taxonomy (NCBI): domain Eukaryota; kingdom Viridiplantae; phylum Streptophyta; class Pinopsida; order Cupressales; family Taxaceae; genus Taxus; species Taxus wallichiana. Next base: position 570,324,833 of record CM031240.1, read on the forward strand.
GTGAAAATATGTTTATGTTTACATATGTAAGTATATACACATATATATTATAGATTTATGTATATATTCATATATAAATATGTGTGTATATATTTTACTATTTTAATTACTGAAACACACACTTATACCCTAAATATAGAAGTGACCAAGAAATTTAAAAAACACATTAGTGAAGACACAACCTCCATATGACCCATACGGTCTACTTAAGCTCCCATGACCATGCCAACGTAAAAATTGTTTGTGTAATGAATATGATGGAAAAAACCCTTAAAACAAAAAAATTGGCCACGACCTATATATGTGACACATACTTGTTTTTATATATATGATTCCAATCCTTATACAATATGTTGGGGTAGGGTCGATCCCTACCCACCTAGGTTTTTTTAATTTATATACAAATAACTATTAATTCATATATATATATATATATATATTAAAATATTTTATTTTATTACAAGTTTTATTTGGTGGTAAGGGTCAACCCCTTCCTACTCTCTCTATATATGTAACACTTATTTCAGTAAATTTGGACATATTCTAATGAATCTAGACTCGAGTATTACAATTTTTGGAAGAAATCTATCTCCAATTTTACGTATATTGGATTAAATATTTGTTTATATTGAATTCCATTATTACTATTATTTTATTCCATTAGTAGCAATATTAGATTCCAATATTGTCATTATTGGAATTATTCGGGTTCCAATTTCGCTATTATTGGATTCAAATTTCACCATTATTAGAATCCAATTTCTAAATTTTGATTTTTGGATTTCAATTTGTCTATTATAGGATTCTATTTTGTTATTATTATATTCCCCACATAATCCTATCAGTCACTAACTTACATAATCCTAGCAATTGCTAACTTACATAAGCCTAGTGGTCACTAACTTACATAAGAATAGCTTCTGCTTTGGGTGAAATGAGCCTAGTGGTACAAAAACTACATCAGCTTAGTGACCATAAGTTACATAATCCTAGCAGCTACTAAGTTACATAAACATATCCACCACAAAGTTACATCATCCTAAAGCATGAAAGATAGAAAATCCTAGCAAAAACTAAGTTACATAATCCTAGAGGTTGCTTTAAGCTACATAGACTTAGCAACCACTAAGTTACATGCTCTTATCATGCACTAAGATACATGGGCCTAGCAGTAGCTAGGCTACATAAGCCTCATGACCATTAAGACACAAGACTAGTGGTCGCTAAGATACATCTTTATAACATTTATTTGATCAAGTGTTAAAATGGAAATCATTGTAACAAAATTTTGTGCTTCTAGGTATTTCAAAATAGATGATAATCCAGATAATGTGAACTACTTTTATACTTTTCCATTCTATAAATCATAAAGAACAAAAAAGAGTTAAGAATTATGTTAAACATGTTGTTTTGAAAAAATGGATTTGACAATTTATTTCCATATGCAATCAATTCCTTTGGGATAATTATATTGAAAATTACATAAGGATTGATCCCTCTCAAGGGTATCTAGTCCAGCCAATTTTAAGTACAATGCATTAATTATTGTTCTTGAATTTGTGCAAGGTATTCTGGATAACATCATGTCCCCAATTTAGTATTTTAATTTGATCTCCTTTCCATATTTTTCTTGGTGTCCATTCCCAGATGATGTTGTCTATATCAATATCTAATGTTTTCCTTGCTTTTTTCCATCGTTTCTTTTTATTTAAACATTCATGTAACCTTTATTTTTGTATTTTCCTTTCTTATGGGTTCCCACCAATGTACCCTTATCTTTTGAGCCTTGTGTGAACATCTTATATTAGAATTCATTCTACCTTTCCCATACATATAGATACATTATCATCATATGGTCTTACTATTATTATCTTCCCATCATTCACTTCCACTCATTGGGTTGAATTTTTCTAGAGGTCTATCACAAATAGGCCCAACATATATCCTTATTTTAAAAGACATTTTGACTATAATAGTTTTCCATGTCAAGACGTGACACACCTAGTATGTGATCATACATTGTGTTATCCTGAATTATTTTTTGCTAAAAAAATATCTCCTCATCATGCTACAATGGACAAAGGGATTCTATAGGGAACGTAGAATTTTTTTCCAATATGTAATCCTTAAAACCTAATATTCTTCTCCACTATCTATTGAACTCTCTTTCTAGTGTGTGATGTATTCTTGAATGCCTCTCTATAGGTCTTCCATATCTTTTAGTTCTTTGAAGGGTTCCAATGGAGGATTCCCTTTAGGAAAGAAAGGTTTCCCACCCACTATTTTCTAGATCTCAATTGGTTGCAACCATAATGCATCCATGATTGATGTTTTTACTCCATGATGGGAATGTTGTTGATGACATAAAATTTAAACATATCGATTTGCTAATACCCACAATATTGTGTCTCCCATCTAGTAGATGTAGTTCCACAAAGGACTTAAAGTCATAGACTTCCTTAATAAGGTATAGTGTGCATGTGTTGCATTACTCTTGGCATGTTCGTAAGTGTCTATTATTTTTGGCAAAGATAATGTTTTCAATTCACACAATATTACTATTAATCACCCTGAATGTCCCATCTATGTCTTCATGTGTGTGAGCCACTGGAAGGAAACTCATGTTCACTATGTTGAAAATCCTTTTGGATATGAACATCAATGCAAACACAAACAACACGTGATTTTTGTTGTCACTTGCACCATTATATAGTTGGAAGTAGAGAATTGGTGGTTTTTTCTAAATGAAATTGAACATCTTCTTACAATATTAGTTAAATGAGATTTCTCATTTTTCTACTTGTATTCCTTACACTTGAAATACATATCATTTTATAACATTGAATCATGTAATGGGTGTTTAGACATCCCACTAATATATAAAAAATCACCATACTTGATCTATAAGTTGTTCTTCTAGATTCTTGATACATAGTGCCAATAATGTTATTATGACGTTTTATCTTCTCTCAAAAAAAGGGAGACCATAGTGCCCAACACACTCGAGTTTTTTTCCCATGTGTCAACATACTAGTCAAGGTGATAAGGAAGTTAATAACATTGCTTATTGATTTTTCTATTTTTTTGTACTTTGTACACCAATTTTCATCTTGTCTATATTTTCATGCATAATTCTAAAGTAAATATTAGGATTTCACTCGATATCGATCTATGTGCATACCAAGTTGAGCGAATAATTTGAATATAATCATTGTTCCATTTCTAGTGTTGATCTATTTTTGCCAGTGTTTCTAGACATGAGGTGGTGTACATTTGTTCTTAAGATCATTGCCTTCATCACATTTGGTGAAGTAGTTGTTCTTAGCGATTAAAACATGGGAGAAATGTTATTCACATAATTTTTGAGATTTGACTATGCGGTTGGAGGAAGGTTCAAAAGTGAAAGGCCCTCGTTACACTTTTGTAGGATGTAAATATAACTATAACATGTAGGAAGCATTATCATTGTTACTTTAGTACCATTTTGTCCCATAGAATGAGACATGTGTGTTGATATATCATAAATACATATCCACCATTTTGGATATTAATGTAATATTTGTGACACTAATTGACATTTATTTCTTTTTTCTGTATTCCCATTTATTTTCCTCCTCTCACCATTAATCCAAGATTATATGTATCCTTAATAGGTGTTATTATGGATTCCATGACATCTGTACCATGCATCCTAACATACATCCCTTCCACATCATTTTACAAAATTGAATCATGTAAGGGGTGTTTAGATGTCCCACTACTATATAAAAATTACCATAATAATCTATAAACGGTTCTTATAGCTTCCTAATACATAGTGTCAATAATGTAATTGTGAAGTTTTCTCCTCTCTTAAACAAAGGGAGACCATAGTTCCCAAAACTACAAGTTTGTTTCCCATATGTCATCATACCAATCAAGGTGATAAGGAGGTTAATAACACTTTGCTTATTGATTTTTCCTTTTACTCGTCCTTTGTACACTTTGATTTTCATCTTGTCCATTTTTTAAGCATAATTCTATAGTAACTAATAGGATTTCACTTTGTGATATCAATCTATGTGCATACCAAGTTGAATGAAAACTTTGAATATAATCATTGTGCCAAGCATTGGTGTTGATCTATTTTTTCCAGTGTTTCTAGACATGAGGTGGCTACAAGTTTTTCTTAAGATCTATGCACTCGTCACATTTGGTGAAGTATTTGTTCTTTGTTATTGAAACATGGGAGAAATGTTATTCACATCCTTTTTGAGATTTGACTATGCAGTTGGAGGAAGGTTCAAAAGTGAAAGGCCCTCGTTACACTTTTGTAGGATGTAAATATAACTATAACATGTAGGAAGCATTATCATTGTTACTTTAGTACCATTTTGTCCCATAGAATGAGACATGTGTGTTGATATATCATAAATACATATCCACCATTTTGGATATTAATGTAATATTTGTGACACTAATTGACATTTATTTCTTTTTTCTGTATTCCCATTTATTTTCCTCCTCTCACCATTAATCCAAGATTATATGTATCCTTAATAGGTGTTATTATGGATTCCATGACATATGTACCATGCATCACGACATACATCCCTTCCACATCATTTTACAAAATTGAATCATGTAAGGGGTGTTTAGATGTCCCACTACTATATAAAAATTACCATAATAATCTATAAACGGTTCTTATAGCTTCCTAATACATAGTGTCAATAATGTAATTGTGAAGTTTTCTCCTCTCTTAAACAAAGGAGACCATAGTTCCCAAAACTACAAGTTTGTTTCCCATATGTCATCATACCAATCAAGGTGATAAGGAGGTTAATAATTTGCTTATTGATTTTTCCTTTTACTCGTCCTTTGTACCTTTGATTTTCATCTTGTCCATTTTTTTAAGCATAATTCTATAGTAACTAATAGGATTTCTTTGTGATATCAATCTATGTGCATACCAAGTTGAATGAAAACTTTGAATATAATCATTGTGCCATTTCTGGTGTTGATCTATTTTTTCCAGTGTTTCTAGACATGAGGTGGCTACAAGTTTTTTCTTAAGATCTATGCACTCGTCACATTTGGTGAAGTATTTGTTCTTTGTTATTGAAACATGGGAGAAATGTTATTCACATACTTTTTGAGATTTGACTATGCGCAGTTGGAGGAAGGTTCAAAAGTGAAAGGCCCTCGTTACACTTTTTTAGGATGTAAATATAACTATAACATGTAGGAAGCATTATCGGTGTTACTTTAGTACCATTTTGTCCCATAGAATGAGACATGTGTGTTGATATATCATAAATACATCTCCACCATTTTGGATATTAATGTAATATTTCATGCGACATAATCGATTGACATTTATTTCTTTTTCTGTATTCCCATTTATTTTCCTCCTCTCACCATTAATCCAAGATTATATGTATCCTTAATAGGTGTTATTGTGGATTCCATGACATCATGTACCATGTCACGACATACATCCCTTCATAATTTTATAACATTGAATCATGTAATGGGTGTTTGAGGCGTCCCACTACTATATAAACAATCACCATAATAATCTATAAACGGTTCTTATAGCTTCCTAATACATAGTGGCAATAATGTAATTGTGAAGTTTTATCCTCTCTCAAAAAAAGGAGACCATAGTGCCCAAAACCACAAGTTTGTTTCCCATATATCAAAGCATACCAATCAAGGTGATAGGAGGTTATTAACATTGCTTATTGATTTTTCCTTTTTACTCGTCCTTTGTACACCGATTTTCATCTTGTCCATATTTTCAAGCATAATTCTATAGTAACTATTAGGATTTCACTGTGATATCAATCTATGTACATACCGAGTTGAACGAAAACTTTTAATATAATCATTGTGCCATTTCGGGTGTTGATATATTTTTTCCGGTGTTTCTAGACATGAGGTGGCTACACATTTTTCTTAAGATCTATGCACGGTCGTCACATTTGGTGATGTAGTTGTTCTTTGTTATTGAGACATGGGAGAAATTTTATTCACATACTTTTTGAGATTTGAATATGTAGTTGGAGGAAGGTTCAAAAGTGAAAGGCCCTCGTTACACTTTTGTAGGATGTAAATATAACTATAACATGTAGGAAGCATTATCATTGTTACTTTAGTACCATTTTGTCCCATAAAATGAGACATGTGTGTTGATATATCATAAATACATCTCCACCATTTTGGATATCAATGTAATATTTGTGACAACGATTGACATTTATTTCTTTTTTCTTGTATTCCCATTTTTTCCTCCTCTCATCATTAATCCAAGATTATATGTATCCTTAATATGTGTTCTATGGATTCCATGACATATGTACCATGCATTCTAACATACATCCCTTCCACATAACTTCAATTTATCTATAGTTTTCTTAGAATTTTTACCTACATCACAAACTGCTAGCATTTTTGGTGAAAGCATTACGTACAAAGTTTTTTATGGGCGGTTCATTCATCCCTAGAGTTACATTCCATTTTGTGATTGAAAGTGTTGATAGATGTATTAGAGAGACATTCTTCCTTGTAAAAATATTTATTCTCAACTTTAGAAAAAAATGTTCTCTTTTATTTTTCTCATTTTTGTTTGCCTTTAGTGTACTAGATGGACTATTATTTATCTTTTGGTGTTTACAAGTATTGTAATATATTTTTATCAAGTTTTCATTAATACTAAAAATGGAGGATTCAAATGAATTCGGGTATACCCATTGAGTCAATGGATCTTCAAATGCAATCCACATTTTTACCGACAACTCTTCTAGAATTTATTTTAGCCTTACTTCCATAACAAAACCATTTGGATGGGCCAAGTGGTTCAAGCTAGAAATTAGATGAGAGATATTTCGATATAGAGAAACCCTTATAAAAAGTCCTGATTAATTTATTAGTATGCACCCCAATTGTATTTCTATTCTATTTTTTAAAGTGCACCATGTTTCCTTCATAGACATTTGTAATTATTACTTCTGCATAATAAATTTTTGTTCTTTTGAAAAAAAAATGCATCAAATTTCTAGCAACCCCCTTTAAATTTAAATTGAAGTCATTGTTTGATGTAGAGGTTATTTCTTGAAATTCATAATTTCCATTCACATGAAGTGTTGTTCTTGTTTCTAGATACACTGGGTTTTTGGTTGGCTAGGTAACCTCGTTTTTGTATTATAGAATTAGATAGCGATCATTTAAAGTAGTTATCATATTCTCCAAAAACACCAAAAATTGTGGGTCCCAACACTACTCCCAAAATCACATGTTCTTCTTGTACCAAGGATATAAACCCTTCAGCTATGTCACCTTCTTTTAGAGCATGCTTATGTTTTAACACCACGTAGATTGTAGAAAATTCATCCCTATCTTTAGGATTTGTGAAATAATGGCTATCAATGTTAGAATTTAAACCCTCATCCTCATCAAATGTATCCTCCGAGTCACTAATCATGATGTTTTGAATGTAAACACCCCCAAATGCTTAATAATTTGCTTCCTTTCCCTTGGGATAAAGTATCCCTTAATTTCAAATTCTTTTAGGGTTTCACAATCATCAATTGTGTATAGAAGTATAACTCTAATATTGAATATAATATTTATTATGATAATGAATAAGATATACCCCATGTCTCTATAATGGAGTGTAGTTTTGGATGGATACACTAGTCCCTCCAAAACTTTCACACCTTTAGAGTGTAAATCCACCTGTGTTCCTTCTTTGAAAATAGATTTCATTTTCAACTATATCCATAAATAAAAAGAGAAAATTAGTAGCATGGAAACTTAAATCTTAAACCTATGGAGAATTGAAAATGAAAAATATCAATAAAAATTCTAAGGTTAAAACAAATGCTTGAAATCATAATGAGAAAATAAAAATATACATCTTATATGAACATCTCTGAAACCTCCTTTAATCTAAATCTTGAACATATGGAGAATTTGGCTTGCATTCAAGACATTACATAAGTGATTGTTATCATTTATGCCACATATAAATTTTATTATCATTGTACATATATGACTATTTTATCCTACCTTATTCAAATTAATAGATGACGACATTTATTGAAAATCCTATCCAAATTATAATATAAGGTAGATGTCATCTATTTTAGAACATAACATCCTTGAAAACAACTCTTGGAAACTATTACCTTAGTCTCTATATAAGGATTTATGTTATTAGATGACTATTTTCATATGAAATAAAGTTACTAATGATTCCTCAAAAACTAATTTCTATTCCGATCATAAATTTTCCTCCTACATTATATATTGCGTAGGTAATTAGTGCTCCTATTTGACCATATAACACATTGTATTAGAATCTTAGATCCCACTATTATGTGTATCTTTTTATCCATAAAACACATAGTGTATGGATTTCAAAAGATGTCTAACCTAGTGACTGTTGGGACTTAAATGTTTCTTGTACACGCAATAATTCAAATATTGACTAGAATGACAGGTCAAAATGTTAGTGATCACAATTCAAAGTGTGATTGATAGTAATTCTAAGTGTGAATGCTTGCACTTTGATGCATGGATGATCACACTTCTTAATCCGAGTTGAGGACTCACACTTCTAATTGCAATCACTCGTATATCAAAAGAAGAGCATTCTTACTTCTAGTTATGATCACTCACACTTTGAAAGGTGATCAATCACAGTTGAAGAGTGAGGGTTGATGACAACTATTTATAAAATTATTGCTCACACTAAGGAAAATTTCAATGTCTTCCAATTTAAGTTTAGTATAGGGCCATTAATATTGTGTCAAAGTAATTCGTTACTGTATTTTACTCTCTAATTATATAGGTATGTTTATTTTATGGTATAGATTTCAAGTTTAGTCTTTATTTGATTAACAGTGGTGCTATATACTTTGATTCAATTATGAGTGTTAATTGTTTCTTAGGTTTTTATATCTTACACGCTTTTTTAAAAATAGAATTTTATTATTAGAAGTAACCCATGCTATGTATTTTATTATTAATAATTGTCAATATTAAAGACTAAATTTCAATTAAATTTATGTATGTCAAATTTAAGTTTCAAACAATGTCAAAATTTAGTTTTCATACATTAAAAATTAAATTATAAAATTCTTACCTTAATTCGCTACAATACCAATTACACTTTTTTGTAAGGTCAAATGCTAATTAATATTGTGGTTCCCTCAACATTAATTGGCCATTAAACCAAATAATGTAAAATCCTCCATTTGAAAGTTATTTTTTTATTTTTTTGTACTATATTTAATGTTAAGTGGTATAATATTAAATTTTAATCCATGCAAGCTTTGTCAATGTGTTGATTTCAATGCAACAAAATGGAAAAATCTATACTCATTTGGAAGGGGATAATGCTAAAATAGGGGGGTACATATACAAATGGGAGAAGAAAAAAATTACAAAAAATTAAAAGAGCTAAAGCATTGTTATTATAGTTTGAATAATTTAATTTTGTACACCCGTTTCATAATGAATGTAAATATTGAATTTTTATTAGGAAACCCAATTTTTAATGTTTCCCGATTTTGAGTATCTGAAATAACAGAGCGCAACACCTGTTGTATATATATTATTAAAAATAAAAATGAAATGAAGTTTAGATAAAATATGTAGTAAGAAAATTGTTTCATTTGTGAATGTTTATAGTAACTAATAATTTTGCAGGACATGGAAAAATCACTTTTTTATGAAACAACCAAGCTTGTTTTCACGTATCCAATCCCAAGGTCTCAAATCCACTCCAAGAAACTTTGAAGACAATATGGGTTTTTCAACACAACTAAGCAACTTCCATGAAAAGGACTTCTGCGTGCAAAAATTTGATGGAAATAGTGTCTCAAATTTGCAAGAAAATACAAGGGGCACATAAAAATTGGGTCATTACATTCCACATTCATAAATAGATATAAATACTCCATATATTGTTGATGATGTTGATGATTCAAAAATGGAAGAAATAATTTCAATAACCCATGCATATGATAGTGATAAAATGAATGAGGAGCTTAAAAAAATAATAAAAATAATTTTTTTGGAAAAAACATGTTGTGAAAACATTGATTTCAAAATTTGAAGAGGTTTATGAAGATTTAAACCATGGAAATATTGGAAAGAAACATTGGGATAAAGTAGTAGATGATTTGAATCATGTTTATGGAAAAACATTCACTAGGATGCAATGCAAATACAAGTTGAGCAGGTTGAAGAAAACCTTCAAGAAGGAGAAACAATTGGAAAACACAATATGACAACACCTTCAACATGGAGTTTCTATGAAGATATGGATCACATTATAAGGAAAATACCCAATTTTATTAGTATTATGGGAGGTTTTAATGGAAAATAATGGGTTAATATAATCACTTCTACATCTAAAAAAGATGTGAAAGGGAAAAAAATCCCCTCTATCAACATTAAAAATGTTGGAGTAAACCAAGAAACCCCTTTGAATAAAAGTGCAATTGAATTAAAATATGTAAAGAGAAAAAGAAACTCTTATGGATATTTTAAAGAGATAATGGATAATATCATGAATCTATTCAATCAGAAAATGAAAGAAATTGAGTAGGGAATACTTCAACTTGAGCATGAAAAAATGGAACAAGAGAGTAAGTGAATGAAGAAAATATTGGATGTATAAATTCAAATTGCAAGTCTTTTTACTAAGGTAAATTATAAGTTTTTTAACCATAATAACATAGTATTACATCATATAGTCCATTATAAAATATGGTATATATTATGTAAGAAAAAAGATCATGCATTGCAGTTAGCTTGTTATTAAATGGATTTAATAAGTAAGGAGAAAAAGGATATGTAGAATCCCCTATAATTTGGGGATAGATAATGCTTCCTTCAATTTGGAATGTTGGTGATGCTAATACTTCTCTATTTTGCATTCTTCTTTTTATTTTAGAAAATTACAATGATCAAGATCATAGACACCACCAAGCACATTGACACACACATCCCAAAATACTATTTGTGCAACAAAACACTTTTAAAATGATGTTGGTAAACATGTATATTTTTGTTTGGGAAAATATGATAATTTAATATGTGTGACATCAATTGCACCACATATCATTGGAAGTAGAGTCAAAGTATGGAATACTTATATACTCACTATGTAATTTATAGATGATAATATTGACAATGACCATGGTGTTCTTTTTTATGATAATATTGATAATATTGACAATGATTCTCCTACACAATACAATTCTGCTATTATATTGGGCAAGATGATGCAAAACAAGACAAAGTAATTTTATAGATTGTACCAGTTCTCTTAAAAATTGAACTCTATTGGCATGTGGCATATATGGTTAATATTGTGGTTCCCTCAACATTAATTTTCCATTAAACCAAATAATGTAAAATGTGCCATTTGAAAGTTCGTGCGCTATTTGAAATATGTGCGCCATTTGAAGTATTTAATTTTTGATATCCATTAATTAGCCATTAAATATAAAGGAATGTAATATCATACACATGTATTTTGTAATTCATGTGCCAAATAAAGTGTGATTATAAGTGTTGGTTATATGTCACTATAGATTGTTATTTTTTGGTATATTTTTACAATGAAGTTTTTGAATCTTTTGGAGAACAATGGAACAAACACATCACTCCATTCATTCATTGGAAAATATAATCATAGTTTTATTTCAAAAATTTTGAGCACAATTTTATTTTGTTAAGTTGTCAAAAATCGGTGTGCGTTCTCACCTTTATCCCTTCGAAATTTTAAAATTTTACAAATGTTGAAAAAAATTTAGCCTTTTCAACAAAACCCTACTTTATGGGATTCTAGTAGTCAATTTTGTCCATGATACACTATTATTTCATGTGTTTTAACAAACAATTTTTAATTAAAAGGGTTTAGCATTATTTTGTCATTCAATTTGTTGATCCCTAAATGATTTATGAAATATGTGTATATTGTGCTTGTAAGAAATGCACAAACATGTTATGGGCATTTTTTTACAAGAGGGTAGGGAACTGTTTCCTAAAATACCCGACATGAACAATAATGATTATTAAAAGTAAAAAAACTCAATTTTGTTGAAAAGCTGAGGAAAATAGATTTTGTTCAGTTAAGGATTTTATTCATTTAGGGATTTTGTAGATAATTAAAATAAAGTCAACTTTGGGACCACTATCGGCAGGTTTCTCTAGACATTTCATTATAAATTGATATTAAAATTAGTACCAAATATCAAAGTTTGTTGTTCAATTTTTTTAGATCGAAAATACATTAATAGGGAAATTTGTGAGCTATGCAGATGCATTATTGCAAAATTTTAGGGGTTATTGTGATATATAATACATATTTTTAATCAAAAAAATGATTTTCGTAATAGACTCAATTTCATTCTTATTTAATGAAAGATTGAGGTAAGAGTTTTGTATGACTTGGTGAAGGATGTTTTGGTAAAATAAAGTAATGAAATAGTAACATTAACTTCCAGAGGATTACATGTTCTTATTTTCTTTTTGTCGATAAGATAAAAAAGGTTTGGTTTTAATCCGAGGAACAAAATAACACCATACATAGAAAATAAAGTTTTTCAAAGACAAAAACTATAACAGAGCCATGGAGGCAGAGTAAAAACCACTTGATAACAAGCCACCACAAACACAAGAAAAAGTACAATAGTTTGAAAATTAAAAGCGAGTTCTTTGAAGTCCCAAAGGGATAGAGACAACCTCGAGAAAAGTAAACAAAAAGAAATGGGAAGCAACATGTACACAATTATTTCTCGCAATCATGCTACATGTACTTGTACTTAGACCATCATCTCTTCTAGAAGACACCTTGATAATGACCCTTTCGGATGGTTGACTTCGTCTTTCTTAGTCCGGATCTCAACCTATTCTTCTTTCTATTCCTTGCTATGATTAGACTCCATAACCATACCGAGACATCACCAGTATCCGTGTCCTCACCGTCGAAGATCTCAACTTCAGCTTCATTTTGTTCTTTCCCTCCTCAATAGTGACCTAATCCAAAGCATAATAGATATCCACTACTCTTGCATAACATAATCGGCCTGGATACCCGGATAAGTGCACGAAGTTGGTGGACAATTTCGTGGACATAAAGACCCAAAATAAAGGAAGCACGATCATGGTTTCTGAATTCTAGATTCGGTAATTACCAAACCTAAAACCACGAGCGCGGTTATAAACCACGATCACAGAACTCTAAGACAAAATTTAATAGTCCCGCAACTCGTTATTTTCCTCATTTTTCATTTTGAACCACGAATTTTCCTAAACATATTTCACTTGCACTTTCAATACCATCTCAAAATTTCTCATCAGACTTCTGGATAGTGATAGATTCAACCATGCTACCAAGACAAGGAGGTAAGTCCCCGATTGTAATCATTTTTTTGCATTTTAGGTTTTTTTTGCATTTTCATGGGTTTTTTGAAATGTTTGTTTATGTATACAATTTTCTTGTTTTATCAGTTGGTTGGAAAGCTTGAAATCATGCAAACCATCAAAACATTCCTCAAAACCCTCCGAACATTCCTCAAAACCCTCCTCCAAACATAGATCCGCCTCTTGTGGCTCCTTCTATCCCCACTGAGCCAGCAGGAACGCAAGATAATATCATTGGAAGAATCCAAGAAAATAAAATTGTCATTGAGAACCTAATTCAAACTATAAGACAAAATCATGCTACAAATCCATCCTGCATGACTTTAGCCAATACATTGCAAACATTGATTGGCAAAGTCGAGTCTGCAACCAACCAAATACATAGATGGAACACCTTTAGAAGTGACTGTAGGTGGTGGTATGCGAGATAAACTATCCCATGCGGCCATCAAAGACAAAAAAATTGGAAAAGACCTCATTTGTGTATTATTTACTGACCCTAGAACCAATTCCCCCCCTGCAGTTACTTGCAAACGGTTCCCAATCCATTGGTGCCATGATGATAGAATCAAAAACAATTTTTGGGACTGATGGTGGATGGTTTTTGATTATCCACCATGCAACAACAATGAGGTTCCTCTTTATTTTTTAAAGAAATTATATTGTGAGTTCGTGCTCAATGAGGTCCCGAATTATTTTGAATTTTCTAAATTTTTTTGGTCGAGGAGGTGGCTCTGCACAGAGTAGACCTGGTGCACATGTAGGTCAGCCTAGGATCCCCCATGCCCCAAAACCCCCACTACCTTCAGTTATCCCTCCTACAGTGAAGGAGGTTGTGGAGATTGATACATTGCATGCATTGAGGAAGCTCATTAACACTCTCACCCAACATAGTACCCAAATTGCATCTAGTGATGTTGGTGGAGGTGCCAGTTCTAGTGCACCACACCACTATGGATCATGTGGTGCCATATGCACTGCAAGCGAGACATCATTTTCTGGTTCACAGGATTTCTTTTCTATAGATGAGATGTTGGGGAATGTTTTTGGAACTGGAGCCACTGATATTGGTCTTTCACAGGTAAATTTCAAATAAATTTAAATAATATATATACAATAGTTTAATACACACATTTGAGATATATATATATATATATATATATATATATATATTTGATTGTACGTCATGTACATGTACATGTAAAAACTAATTTTTATTTTATTTTAAATAGCAAGAGCCGGTGAAGGAAACATCTCGGGTGTCGACATGCTAGCTATCATGGTGGGCATGTTTCAAACATAAGTTTCAAGTTGTGCAAACTTACATTTTTAATAAATCATTTAATTGCACCAAATTATTATTATAATTTGTTTCACGTGTATGTTGTACATGTATTAATATTTTTCTCTTTTATACATAGGAGCCCTGGCAGGTCATCATCTACTCGGGAACTCAAAGCTCTTGGGCACGCCTCACATGAGTTTTACGCAGGTTAGTAAATCTCTTTACACTTTGTTTCTAATTACTGGAAGTTCACGCACGGATTGCATGCTTTGGACCTCTGTCATGTAGATTTTAATATTGATTTGTACATGTTTTTTGTATAGCTTATGACTGCTAGAGAGACTCCTCCATATATGCAGTGTGGAGGGTCTTATAGATATACTTGCCATAGCATCTGCAGATCCACTAACTGAGGTACACAATTTTTTAAATTTGTTAAATTTTGGAGGTTCATTATTTCTTATTAAACTTAAATCTACAATATCAAATTTTGTAGGTATATATGTGAAATATTTAATTTGAAAATTAATTATTTGTATGTAGCTTACCCCTCGTGAGTCTATTGTTTTCCTACGATGCATCAACAACAAATTGATAGGGATCATGACATTGCGGTAAGATTTCACATGCATTTTAACTAAATTGTACAAGTTTCTAAATTTTGAATGTATTTTAAAATTTTGGGTGTTAAAAACTTGTTGTTTATGAATGTGCAGGTTAGGTTGCAGGCATGCTTAGAGACACCTAGGACCACATGGATGAAATCCATAGTGGCATCTCCCTCCACTACATCCCCAAGTTGTGGACGTGCTACTTCTAGCAGGGCGAAGAGAGGGAAGATGTTTCATGAGTAGATTTATGTACATATGTGGTCATGAGTAGATTCACAGTCCATTGTATATATATAGCCTTTTGCGACTGCATGTGGTCCCATATGTACATTATGACACGTGCTTAGTTCGAGATGTACACATACATTATGAACTTATGTACATATATATTTTTAGAGACGTGCGTCTAGAGCACACTTTGTTTGATATATATATATATATATATCCATGTGTGTTGGTTATTTATCATATTTATGACTTTTTCAGTTCTTTAACAAGCAGTGTAACGTTGTTAATCATCATCTTTGAATGGGTATATACCAATTTTTCTATATGTTCTTTGTCTTGTTTGTTTACTAATGACTCAACTTGAGGATTTCACTATGAGACTTATGTTTGTTTTTCTTGCACTTGGATCAAAGAAATAAATTGGCATGTGAAATTTTTTATTCCAATCTATCGGTTCAAGATATAGTAGGGTAAATTTTCAATTGGATGGAGTATCTAATTATATGACAAGGTAAAAAGAACTCAATTAGGAAATATGTTACTTGAGTAAAGATCCTCGTATAGGACCTCCATTGGGAATATGCATCACGTTGTCAAAATGAGATGAGCCATCCTCATTTTTTGAATAGGTTGTGTCTATCTCATAAGGTGGATCATTATGGGGCCTGATTCCAAGGCCATGTTCAAGTTCAATTTAAAATATAAGGAATGGGAATAGGTTCTGGAACCTTCTTTGTGCGTTGATTTTGCATCCTTGAATCCATTATAAGGTCCATGACATATACCATGTAGTGGAATTTAATATACTATGGATCTTGATGACATGATGACATCATGCCATGGTACCCTAAGGACAGGGAATTTTTTAGATCATGATATATGTTAGCCAGGTATATTTATATTGGAACCACTATAGTACCTATTTATTATCACTCTTCATTATAATACAAGTGATGTGATTATAATAGTTTTTGTACCCAAATCAGTTTCTGAATGGCAATGGTATAAAGATGCTAGATCTGTAAAACTGAAATAGTTAATTATATCTAGATTGTATTTTCAAAATTTACAATCTTGGATGCTTGCATTGTTTTGTCTTGGAACAATTCACATATCACATCATTCACTTGTGCAATATTCAAACCAATAGATCTATAGGGATTATCTGATAACTTATGGAAAATGTTTTCAAGAGGTAGAGCATGCGTTATTTTAAAGAATATGGTGAGTATACTCTTAAATTGGTAATATGCTCCAAGAATTGTTCTTGTGATGATTATACTTGAATAAGCTAGTGAGGTAGGTAGCTAGTTTGGTCTATGACTTGAGGTTTCTTGAATCAGTATATACATATAATTTTCTTATGCGTCTGTAAAGAATATTTCACAGGTGAAATGTGTACATTCCAAAATACAAGTATCTGTCTAGTGTCCATTGTGCTACATGACTTGAAATTTTCAAATTTTCTCTAATTTTGTAACCTACATGCCTGTAGGTGTTACTTAAAGTGCTTGAAAAAAATGCTCAATGCCTAATCTTGACAGGAGTACATATATGATAGATTCTTGAAGGTACTCTAGGTGATTTCGTGTGCTAGAAAGGCATTTTTTCGACAAGATGAAGCTAGATTTTGAGGGAAGGTTGATGATTTTATGATAATCAGTTTACAATGATATGAAAAGGAGATTCTATAGAGCTATACGATGATGTGTATGATACAAAACACTCAAGGGGACATTGTTTATTTAAAGGCTTTTGAGGTCTGTGAGAATGCATTATTTCTTCCCAATACATGAAGGCTACAAACATGTGACTAAATGAAGGCATAGGGACCCTCTACAATAGCCTCTCTCATTTTTTTCCTTCTCATTTCGGTGCTCTTGTTGTCCTACTGTTTGTAAACGCGCGAAATAGTGCAGTTGGAGCCATTGTAAGGTTGTCAAACACTATATTTTGCAAACAGTGGGTCATGGAAATGAATCGACTATGATGGAACATCTAAGTGGCTAGGTGAACGCTAGAGGAGGTGGTGTTTTGGTGCGTGAAAGGGCCGTTGCTTCCGAGCTACTTCGTTTGGGCATAGTCCCTTAAGAGCCCTGAGACCAAAATATCGTTCAACTTCGATGGGTAACTACTCAGACTCCATGGCACTTAGAGAGGCCTCATCTGATCCAAAACCTCAGTGTATAGACCCTCTACAATAGCCTCTCTCATTTTTTTCCTTCTCATTTGGTGCTCTCGTTGTCCTACTATTTGCAAACGCGTGAAATAGTGCAGTTGAAGCCACTATAAGGTTGTCAAACGCTATATTTTGTAAACGGTGGGTCGTGGCACCAAACCGACTGCACCGGCACATCTAGGTGGCTGGGAGAACACTATAGGAGGTGGTTTTTTGGTGCGTGAAAGGGTCGTTGCTTCCGGCTACTTTGTTCGGGCGTAGTCCCTTAAGAGCCCTAAGACCAAAATATCGTTCAACTTCGACGGGTGACTACTCGGACTCCGTGGCACCTAGAGAGGCCTCATCTAATCTGAAACCTTAGCATATAGACCCTCTACAATAGCCTCTCTCATTTTTTTCCTTCTCATTTTGGTGCTCTCGTTGTCCTATTGTTTGCAAACACGTGAAATAGTGCAGTTAGAGCCAGTGTAAGGTTGTCAAACACTATATTTTACAAACGGTGGGTCATGTCACCGAACCAAATACGACGACATGTCTAGGTGGCTAGGTGAACACTAGAGGAGGTGTTTTTTTGGTGCATGAAAGGTTCATTTCTTCCGGGCTACTTCGTTCGGGCGTAGTCCCTTAAGAGCCCTGAGACCAAAATATTCTTCAACTTCTACGGTGACTACTCGGACTTTGTGACACCTAGAGAGGCCTTGTCTAATCTAGAACCTTGGCGTATGGACCCTCTCGAATAGCATCTCTTAGTTTTTTCCTTCTCATTTCGGTGCTCTCGCTATCCTACTGTTTACAAACGTGTGAAATAGTGCAGTTGGAGCCAGTGTAAGGTTGTCAAACGCTATATTTTGCAAATGGTGGATCATGGAATTGAACTAACTACGCCAGCATGTTAAGGTGGCCAGGTGAATGCTAGAGGAGGTGGTGTTTTGGTGCGTAAAAGGGTCGTTGCTTTCGGGCTACTTTGTTCGGGCGTAATCCCTTAAGAGCCCTGAGACCAAAATATTGTTCAACTTCGACGGGTAACTACTCAGACTCCGTGGCACCTAGAGAGGCCTCGTCTGATCTAAAACCTTGGTGTACAGACCCTATATAATAGCCTCTCTTTATTTTTTCCTTCTCATTTCGGTGCTCTCGCTGTCCTACTGTTTGCAAATGCGTGAAATAGTGCAGTTGGAGCCATTGTAAGGTTATCAAACACTATATTTTGCAGACGGTGGGTCATGGCACCAAACCGACTACACCGGCACATCATCGGGTGGATAGGAGAACACTAGAGGAGGTGGTGTTTTGGTGCACGAAAGGGTCATTGCTTGCGGGCTACTTCGTTCGGGCGTAGTCCCTTAAGAGCCCTAAGACCAAAATATCATTCAACTTCGATGGGTGACTACTCAGACTTCGTGGCACCTAGAGAGGCCTTGTCTAATCCAAAACCTCGGCGTATGAACCCTCTACAATAGGCTCTCTAGGTTTTTTCCTTCTCATTTTGGTTCTCTCTCTGTCCTACTATTTGCAAATGTGCAAAATAGTGCGATTAGAGCCGAGTGTAAGGTTGTCAAAAGCTATATTTGGCAAGCGGTGGGTCGTGGCACCGAACCGACTATCGGCAAAGACGTTCGGGTGGCAGGTGAACACTAAAGAAGGTGGTGTTTTGGTGCACAAAAGGGTCATTGCTTAGGGCTACTTCGTTTGGGTGTAGTCCCTTAAGAGCCCTGAGACCAAAATATCGTTCAACTTCGACAGGTGACTACTCAAACTTCGTGGCACCTAGAGGATTCGTTTTCAAAATTTACAACATTTTCAAAATTTACAAAATTTTCAAAATTTACAACTTTTTTCAAAATTTACAACTTTTTCAAAATTTACAACATTTTCAAAATTTACAACTTTTTCAAAATTTACAACATTTTCAAAATTTACAATATTTTCAAAATTTACTTGACTTTTTCAAAATTTACAACTTTTTCAAACAATGAAAGCTTCTCTTAGCTTCGAGAATTTAAAATTCTCTACTAACAATGCCAACCACGTGAAGGTGGAAGCTTTTCTGGCACCACTAACCTAAACATAAAATTGTTAGTCAAAGAAATTTAAGTTTCAAATCAAAACCATATACTATCTATATACATGCACACAAAATACACAAATTTAAAATAAAATATATTCAAACTTAAATCTAGATCTTTAAACTAAATATATATATATATATATATATATATTGAAAAGAAATTAAATATATACCAGACATGAGCATTGTAAATTCATTCCAATGAACCATCGGGATTGGATCTACTCTGAATAGTAGACAAGATTGCTTCATGATCTGACTCTCAAACCTTCCAAAGAATCTTGTTATTAGGCCTTCCTCGATATCTATATAACTGAATATTTGTCGCTAGAACTAGATGTGAATATAAGAGTATTTTCCTGTGTGTCTCAAAGTCTTCAAACACCCAAACATTGGAGTTTTTTAATGGATACCGTCAAAGCCAAGTTCCAGTAACTACCACTGACCATGTATGATACTCAATCTCTTCACCATCTATAATAGGACAAGTCAACTTCTTTCTTTCCTCGATACAATGACATAAGAAATAGTCTGTTCCTTCTTCATTGTCTTCTGTCGCAATTACTACAAACACATGTCCTACAAAAAAATAACCAAGGTTGAACAACTCAAATTTAAATTACATATTAAAATTTTAATGGACATAGCTCAATACAAAAATTAAATAAATAACCATAAATACCTTGTCGCACCAAAATCAAAATTTCGTCAAAGTCCTTGGATGTTGTAACTTCATCGAGAAACAAGTTGTAATACTTGTGGAGGTTGATAACTAGGAAGCAGAGTTAGAGGCCTACAAATCCATCCTTCCACCCATTCTTGTGAATCACACTCAGCAGTGACAAATTCAATACAAGATGCACAAAAACATGTCAAATTTCTTGTCCATACGGCCCACGAAGTAGCGTCTGAGCTACAAAATGAGTGCATATCACTGGACCCAGTGAGTGTCATACAATCCTCGTAGTTAGCAATATTTTTTTCCTCTATCAACCAAAAATATCTACAAACTAAGGAATTTTCTTGACAACCTCGGGCCATGTTGTTAGTACACCATTCCACTATGCTCTTTGCATCTTTTAATTTATCACCATCTTTGTACTTCAACTCTTCTCTTACAAGAGCTCTTTTCACACATGCCCCTGCACCATCATGCTCTCCTTTTCCATGTCCATCCTCAGTGAAACTCCAAATATGTTACACACCAATCTTGACATGCATTCTGTTCATCCAATAAAACATTCATGCATTCTTAAACTGAGACGTGTAATTATCTGACCATATATAATGTTGTTTGAAGTGGATGTCCCTATCAGACAAGTTTCCATAAAATAACTGGAAACACCCTTGCACAAATTCAGTAGAATGAGTATGATCATCACTGATATAAAAGTGGTACTCTCTTAAAAAAATTGATCATTCTCTGTACTGTCAGGAGAATGTAGAAATGCTATATGCACAAAAATGACAACTTGTACTGAGTTGTAATATTGCGATTGAACCTCCATTTGTGGTTGCAATGTGTAATTCTCTGCAAAATCGACCACTGAAACAATAGTACCAATAGGAAATGTGTCTTTTCATAGCTTTAGTTATTCATCCAACCATCGAGCTCTATGTGTATACCTCGCATACTCATAAACAATTTCATCCTTAAATTTTCTCATAAATTGAAAAATGGGCATTTGTTCTGTAACTAGCTCACACTGTTTCAACTCTTTTCCATCTTTCAACTAGTATGAAACTGATTTATATTTATCAAATTCAGCTAAATTATGTCCTATTGTACCTTTAATTTGCTCATGGATGCAACTTTCCAATTTAGGTAATCCGCCACATGTACTACAACTTCCATCTAAACAATCCTGACTATAAAAAAATTGTCCAACTTCTTTTTCACAAAATATAGTAGGAATGAAATCCCTGGAAGATATTGGTGGAACTTGAACACCACATTCAGATAACATAGTTTCATAATGAAAATTAGAACAAATACGTAAAAATTTAGCATAATGCATCGCAAATTCAACATGTTGCCTACAACAACAAGTGGTGTGAGCATGGTTGATTTTGACATAGAATGGTTTCAACATTTCAAAAAAACATTGACTAATCTTAATTTCCAGATTCTCTTGTTTAAACTTACGAAAAAATTGAGTTTGAGTCATATCTAAGAAATTATTTGGATGTAGTTCACGATTAGTAGAACCAACTCTCCATTTTATAGCATCTCTTGTATTAGGTGAAACTCTAGTGTTATCATGCCAAAATTTAATAACAACTTCTCTTATAGCATCAGAATTATTTTTGTCCTTACGCGGTGCTCTAGTAGAAAATGCCCAAAAATTGACATTATTGAGTGATTGAAGGATATTACATCTTTCAATTGATTTCATTAGAGTTTTTCGATTAACTTGCAACATTTGACTTGTTTACGTAATCAAATGTTGTTTTTTTATTGATTCACTTACAACACTAGTAACAAGTACACAACGCACAATATTACTATCCCTAGTGTGTCTCTTGACACCAACAGTGTGATATGCATCATGAAGGTTTTCAAATATTGTAGAGGTTTGACCACGTATGTTAGATGTTGTCAATCCTAAGGTGTTTAATGTAGGTCTCATTTTAATCAATTTCATCAAACTAACCAACAACTGACATCTTTGGGAATCATTTAAAATTTCAAAATGATTATCCCAAATTTTAGTGGCTTTTCTTCTGATTTTTGTTCAGAAAGTTTGTCAGACATTGGTTTCAAAATGTTTTCATCAATTTCAATAAAAAAATTAGGTTTCTTACGTAAAATCCTAGGAGGTGTTTTTGTCAAATTTTGCTTGTCTACAGTTTCAACATGAATTTCCTTATTCACATTTTCATTGTCTCCTTCAATTTCAACATTTTCTACATCATGAGTATTTAATTCTTCTTCAACATTGACAGTAAAAATTTCTTCATCACAAGTATTTAATTCAACTTCAACATTGACGGTAGAAACATTACCTAGTTCTTCATTGCTTACAATAGTTGGGATTAAAGATGAACCTCTTCTAGATTCATGAATTTTCTCGCATTCGATCAAAGCATTTTGAATTTTGTTGGACTCTAATTAATTTGGTGTTTTTTTACTTAATGACTTCCTTTTTGACTTCGTTTTTGTCTCCCATGATATTTTGCTTCCGATGGTAAGAAAACCATGCGAGAAAAAGATAGAATTTTACAGTAATTAAACGGTAAGGTTAGAGAGTAAAAATCACATGGTAATTCAGACATTGGGATGTGTGTAAATATGATTTCTAAACCGCGAGCACACTTTATGAACCATGAGCATGCTTTATAAACCGCGCTCGTGGTTTATAAAGCGCGCTCGTGGTATTGTTAAAAAAACCGTGATCGCAGATCTATCTGCCGAACCTAAGCCTCGGAAAATCTTTGTTTTTCCCCAACCAAAGCTATGGAAGGTCATTATGAAGTGTAAAAGGTCAAAAAACCTCAAATCTACTCTTCCAAAGACTTGAACCATGCTAAAAAACTAAAAACATTTCACAAAAATGGTGCCATCGTGTAGGGGAGACTCTTAGCTTCGTAGAAATATTGTTTTTAAAGTGAATAGAATAAGATAAATATCATTTTATAATTTCTTACTAACAATAGGTCTTTAAGACATTTTTTCCCATGAATTTTCATACCTACGTTTAAGATCTGTAAATTTTGTTTCACTTATCAAAATATGATAAAACTTATACCATCCCAAGTGTGGACAAATTTTATACACGTTAAAAAATAAATTAAAAAATTGATTTCGATATTTTTTGATATAGTTATGGTAGGAAAATGGAAAGCGCTCCATTTTCTAAATATCTTCAGACCACTTTCACGGAAAAAATCATAAGAAAAAATATTGCTAAAAAAATACAAAATAAAATCCATCCCAAGATAGACAACTACATCTAACGTTTCACTAAAGGAAAAAAAAAATAACAAGATTTGGTCATCCAAAATGCGGGCAAATGGACTACAATATTATAAGTTTTTTCAAAAAAAAACTAAGTCATATAACTTTAAGTGTTTAATATAGCTAAATTTGTCCTTTTTTACAAAAATTAGTATTTTAGAAACTAGATTCCGAATGCTACGATTCATATTTATATAAAATTTTCTAATTTAGAGTGCGTTTATAGCTAATAATCCCTACAAGTTGAGATTTTGCTGTTTTTTGCAATATGACGTCCACGAATGACCCTATATTTTTCCATTAACTTCCTGTACTTACCCACCCCTAATGGTTTTATTTTGGGTATCAATCCTTTGATGACAATATTTCAGCTCCTGTATGAGGTTTTTGTTGATGGTGAGAATGGTGTCATTGCAATGGAATCAACCATCATTAGTCTAGCCTCCCAATAAGCAAGTTCATGGTACCTTTTCATGGAATTTTCATCCAAATTCCTATTCCCTTTTTAACATTACACAAGGCATCCACAATACCCTTATTAGGATCAATAACTTTCTATTTCCTAATTTTATTAAGGCGGGAAGCGAGGGTTTCTGATCAGAATCATGGTCATTGACTTGAATAGGGATGGTTAGTTTACCTCTTTGAACCATGAGAAGAATGAGACCTTGGTAGAGGGGGATATCCATCTTCTCTTTCTTAAAATCCTCAATGGTTGAGAGAAGCAACCGATAGAGAAAATAAGCAAGGCTCATAGTCTAGTCTGATGGAAAAAATTGAGGATAGAAAAATGGTGAGTAAAGATTTTTGAAATTTTCCTTCGAGGGTCAAATACTTCATAATGAATAGGAAAACATCATCCCACCTATATTTGGAAGATAGGTGTGAGCAATACCATCATCATAAGCTATGATTTTTTCCCGAGCTTAAAAAAGGTAGCAATTTCATATTTTTTCCTGGTTTTGTCTTCAAAAATTTTAGGCCTTCATTTTTGAACCCAGTATTCTCAGAAATCACATTATCAAAAACATAAATTTGAACCCCATGAAAATCAAAACCACCATTCATCCAAGCTTTATAAAAATCAACAAATAGGGTAGTGTCATTACCTTTAAGCCGGAGAATGAACTTGGTAAAACCACCTTTATGCAGCAATTTCCATAAACCCATGTCATTTTTGAGGTGGAGAAAAGTAGAAGGCTTCATTCTCACAATTTCTCCCCTTATGAATCTTGTAGTATGTTTTCCTTTGAAAACTCAAGATATAAACTAGGCAAAATTGAGGAAAAATCAATTGAATTTGACAAGGCTAGTTTTCTAAAAAAGGGAAGTCCTTTTGAAAACCCAAGTGTACGATCTAGGGGTGTCATCATAACACTACCTCCTACATTATGTCATCATTAATGAGATTATTCACATGACCCCAAGGAGTACGTGTCCTAATCCACATCTCCAATTCCACTATGGAAGTACCTTTTTTAGCTAGCGCATCCACCGGTTTATTCTCCACCGGTAAGTGTGTTGAATGACCACTTGATCAAATGAAGAAAGAATGGAATGTGCCTCCATAGTCAAATTATTTAGCTTCCATCCAAATTTTATGCTATCCTTGAGGGAATTTATGACACACATCAAATCACCCTCAATAATCATATTTTTTTCCCTAAATCACGACATAATCTAACACCCCAAAGCATAACTCTCGCCTCAAAAATATTGTTCAATTTATTACCTATGGGGCCTGCATAGGCTCTAATGAATTTTCCACTATGGTCATGAAAAATATCCCCTCCACAAACCACTTTATATTTCACATGTCCCAAGCCATCAAATTTAAGCTTGTGTCTACTAGCCGACGGTTTAGTCCATTTGATATTATGGTTCAATATTTCTTTAATGGTGTTGGTGGGTTCAATGTCTAAGTTCCTAAGTACATCCTTTTCCCACTCCAGGAAAACTATGACTTATTTGGGTTTAAGGATTCTAGATTTATCCTTAAGACCGTGTTTCACTTTATCATAAACCCTACTCGGATCGACCAATTTGTTTTGAAAAATTCTATTGTTGTGTTCAATTGATATTCCCCACAAGACATGAGGTGGGGCCATCTTCCACATTTTTTGCACCATGTCATTATAAAAATTAAAGTTCCACTGCTCAGGTAAGAGGGCCATGTCTCCAAAAATACCAAATGCACTTTGAATATACATATGAGAAAAGAATTGAAAAGAGAAATGACATTCTAGAAATAGGTTCTTGATGGATTCTTCATTGTCTTGACATAACCCAAATTTATTTATGTTGATCATTCTCCTCAATTTGATTCTATCCATTGTAAGTACCTTACCTTTAATGAATTCCTAGAAACAAATGTTGATCTTAGGGATAAGATAATTATTCCAAACCTTCATCCAAATGACATATGATTCCAAATGTTTAAATTTTAACAAATATCTAGATTTGACCTCATAATCACATGTGTCTGTGAGTCTCTAGATTGGCTCATCCTAGATGTTGTCAGGAAGAATATGAAGATCCCTAAGTTTCCTGTTTAACTAATGAAAATTTTTAATATCCCCATGATTGAAAGGAGGGGTAAGGATAGGATACCATCTCCATTCCTCATCCCAATAATTACACATAAGAGTTCCCTTCTCATTAGAGAAGAAATGCCAAATCTCACTCCATAGACTATTCAAATTGAGGGCAGCATCCTCCAACCACAGTCCTCCCCGAATATGATTTTATAACCATCTCTAAGGTTCCAATTGTAACCCTTAATTAATAGTTTTCTATTTTGACACATGGTGTTCTAGAGTACAAATCCTGTAAAGAGCACCATGTCGCTAAAGAAATCCATCATTCGCAGAGGGTAGTAAATAATTTTCTTTTAGAATTATCACCTAGCTACCAACCTCTTTATGAATCCCGCACCCCCATATAGTTATAAGGCCATGGTTCATAATCTAAATTTTCTTTAGACCCAAACCACCCTTATCCTTGGGTTGAGTAACCTTTTCCCAAGAAACCAAAGGGATTCTATTTTTATCCTCGAACTAATCCAAAGGAACCATTTCGAATTCCTTTAATGACCATTTTAACTCTTCTTGGAAGATTAAAAAGGGACATGATATACACGAGAATGCCTTGCCTACTACCCTAAAGAATATGAGCCTTTCTTGATTGAGACAAGTAAAGATCCTTTCCAAGAGGCAAGCTTCTTATGAAATCTCTCAATGAGTTTGTTCCATCCTCCTTCCTCGATTTTTCTCCCACAGAGAGGCATTCCCAAGTAGGAATCTAGGAGATTTTTGATATTACATTCCAGGATGGTAGCCAATATTTTATGTTGATCCTCTTCAACATTTATGAAGAAACAAGAGCTTTTCCTAAAGTTAATTTTCTACCCTGTAGCTCTCTCATACATCTTAGTGATTCCTTTGATAGTCTTGGCTTCTTGTACAACAACATGACCCAAAAGGATTGTATCATCAACAAACTCCTACAAAAATTGATTTTCAATTCCATTAGACACCTTAATCCCCACAATGTTTCCTTCTCTCTAGGATTTAAGGCACAAACTATACAAACTTTCAAAATAATTATATAAAGAAAGGGGGATAAAAGATCCCCTTGTCTCATCCTCCTTTCATCTTTGAAAAAACCATTAGGTTTCCCATTAATGATAATAGAGAAGCTCAGATATTTAGTACAATCTTGAATCATTTTAATAAAATGAGAGTGATAACCCAACTTAGAGAGAAGAGAGTATAAAAATTAACAAGAAATTTTGTCATAGGCATTTTCCATGTCCAACTTCATAATCATAGATTCCCTTCCTGAAAGTTCCAGAATGAATAGTTTCATGAATTGTGATAATGTTATCCATAATTATCTATAAGGAACAAAGGCCCCTTGGTTGGGGGATATAAAGTTACTAAGGGTCTCCCTAAGTGTTAAAGACAATAATTTATAAATGATCTTTTACATGGTGTTACAAAAACTAATTGGTCTAAATTCCCTAGATCCTTAGCTCCGCTTTTTTGGGTATGATGGAAATAAATGTATGATTGATTTGTTTGAGTACACAAACTAATTGGAAAAAATATTGAATAAAAGAGACCACATCATTCTTAATATTATCCCAATAAAGTTAGAAAAAAATATTAGAACCCATCTGGACCAGGTATTTTATCTCGTTCCATAGAATTCAGGATAGCTTTGATCTTCTCTTCAACAAAGAAAGTTGTGAGTTCCTAATTTTCATGTGGACTGATAGCTAAATCAAAGAGATTAAGGATTTCTTCCCTAGAAACTTCATCATTGAGAAGGTCTTTAGAAAATAATATTTTTAAGAAGGAAACAATGGTAGAGGAAATTTCTTTATCTTCAGTGGACAAATACCCATTACCTTTCTTGATCTCTTGAATATGCAGTTTATTGGATTTAATAGTAGCAGAGATATGAAAAAATTTAGTGTTTTGGTCCCCCTCATTAAGCCACATGAACCTCTAATATTGTTTCCACTAGACCTCTTCCCGATCTAGAATATTGTGATAATCAGAAGGAAGGATCTTCCCTTTAGCTTTGTCCTTAGGGATCCACCCTCCTTGTTCCATGTTTTCTTCAAGAATCTTGAGATCCTTTGATATTCTGATTTTTTGAAGAAAGATGATGACAAAAATTTCCTTGTTCCAAAATTTCAAATTAAATTTGATAACTTTAAGCTTGGTGGTCACTTTGAACATATTGTTACCTCTCACTTCAATGCCCCACCAATCCTTAATTCTCTGTTCCAATTCCGGATGAGTAGTCCACATATTTTCAAACTTGAAGGGCCTTCCCACATTGTGTTCTCTAGCACCCATTTTGAGGATTATTATGTTATGGTATGACCTAATCATAGGAAGGGAGGATAAAGTGTAATGTTGTTGTTAAACCCACTGAGTATTAAAAAAAAATCCAATCTTATTTGTATTAAATTGTCCCCCTCTCTCTATTAGACCAAGTGTATTTAGAACCACTAAGATTCAGATCTATTAAGGAATTCCAACCCATGAAATTACCCAAGTCCTCCATAATTTCTGTGAAAACATTAATACCACCTTTCTTCTCATAAGGAATAAGGGGGTATTAAAGTCTCCACCAATAATCCAATTTAAGTCATTAAACATTCTTCTAAAAGTGGTCATTTGCTCCCATAGCTCCCTTCTTCCCACAGAGGTGTTAGGAGCATAGACATTAGATAGAATAAACTAATTTCTAGTTCTAACTTCCGTAAAGAAAATAGCAATATGATGTTGAATATTGATAAGAGGGAAACTTTCAATTTATCCTTTTGCCACAAGCACAACAAGCCTCCTGAGGCTCCAACAAAAGGCTGACAGTGAAATCTAGAATCTTTCCAAAAAGAATCCTGAAAATCCTTCATCCTCATGTCATTCATCTTAGTCTCTTGTAACATTAACATGTCATGTTTCTCTTTCTCTTTTAAATCCCACAAGATCCTATGCTTACTGGGTTGATTTAAGCCCATAATATTCCAAGAAATGTAAATCATTTATGATGGGAGGATTTCTTACCCAACACTAATGGTTTTTGTGACCTTCCATGATGTCTTTCTTTGTCGCTTTGTCCCTTTTTTCCTTTTATGGCGGTCTTCCCGGGGGATGCCTTATTTTATCTTACATCCACCTTTGATCTAGTTTTTGGTGTTTAAATCTGGTTTGGGGATGACCTAGTCTCTAGGACAAGAAAATATGAACTCACCTTAAGTGAGTTATCTTTCACAACTTCCTCCACATTCTTAATTCCATATGAATGTTCCTTAGACATTTTCTAAGTAGCCTGATGTTCCCATTGGGAATCCTCCACCACTATGGAGATTTCCTCTAGATGAACTTCTAACATTTGATACATATTACTTACCAGTAGAGCTTCTTCTAGTCTCTGTGTAAAGAAACTTTCTTCTAAAGAGTCTAGGACTATTGAACCCACTATAATATCCTCATGAAAATCCTCAAAGATCACCGTATCCTAATTTTTATTAGGTTCTTGGGTCTCTTCCCTTTTTCGTCCTTATCCTAACCTTTTTCATAAACTGTCTTTTCTAGAACTTCTAGTACTTGATCCTTGGGCTTACTTATCTTTCACCATTTAGGATTGACCTTTGATGGACCACTTCCATTTGAATGAATTGGACCATTTCCCATCATATATTTCTTACTGGAACTCTTAGTCTTCTTAAGAAGGGCTTTTTGAGTAGCCTCCTCTTTAGCTTTGGGACATGATTTGATATTATGTCCTACTTTAAAGCAGGAAAAACACATAAACAAAGAAAAATCATAGTCAATATTTTGGGTATGTATACCCTAGGGTGCTTTGATCTCAATGATTTTTGGTAAATGAGTTTCAAGAGCTACGTTTACATAGAAACATGCAAAAATCAGCGTCGATCTAACACATGTGACCATATCAATAATGACCAAGGATCCAATAGCCTTAGCAATCCCTTGTATGATATCTAGGTCCTAGTATTCCAATGGTATCCCGGTGACTAGACCAGGACAAGGTATTCTTTGATAACAGCCCCCAAAGGATTGAAACATGACACCCATTTTTGAGTTAGAACCACAACTCACCTTATGAACCAAGATCCCCTATAAGAATCCTTAAAAATATCCCTCAAGGAAACATGGATCATGAAAAATGCATTAGCGTAAGCCACAACTTCCATCACCCCCTTAGGCATCCATTTCCTATTATCCCATTTCTGAACTCTTCGATATTGGGTCTGCTACAAGGAATTTTGACACTAATGGTATTATACATTGAAGACCGAACTTTGTTTGTGAGAGATTATGGTATTTCTAAGAAAACACCTTTTTCATTATAGACAGGGTTGAGATCGATGGAAGGTACTTGTTTGACTGGTTGGCTAGCCACTCGCCTTGCCCACATGATAACGCGACCTTTGACTAGATCTACCTTTTTCCATTTCCATGGTGAACTATGCATCCTTCTTGTCCTCCTGTAGATTCACCTCATGATCCTCTACACCATGCTTATTTTTTTGTTTAATGAGATTGTATGGAAATTTTCCTTAGTAAATGTGATATTAAGAGACTAAAAAGATAAGTAATTGCTTGATTTTTATATTATTTGTTTGCTTGCATAAGGAAACTGTGGTAAATACAATTTTATAAAAACATATATGTGATGGAAAAGGAGAAAATACAAAGGGTTCATTTTGTGTAGGTTCCTCCTAGAAAAATAGTGAATTGGAGAAGTATAAAACCTACAATTTGAGAATGCAGGCTAAACATGATTTTGAAGATTTTATCACTGACTAGATAGTTCTAAAAAGACACATGTAAAAATTATAGACTAAAATTACAGGCTCTGGGTGTTTTAGTTAAATAAACTAATGATATATCGACACTAAAAATTATAAGATGAAAAGGTTTTTCTTTCTTAATCTAACTTTAATAAATGTGATGAATGTTTTTACTAAAGATCTTGATAAGAGCCAAAAAATACCACTACTTTGCATGCAGATTGAGGTAAGTGAGATAAGGGAATTTATTCCTTGTTTGTTATTAGTGGCAGGTGGAAGCGTAAGGAAATTATGATATTTAATATCTTGGGAAATTGTGATATTTAATGATAAGGAGATTATACATAGGGTTCAGAGTCTATATGTTCATACTAATGCTAGAAAGAGTGTGGTAATTATACTTAAAGAAATCATACCATATTTATAATGGATAAATTGATGCAAATAGTAACAAGATCAAAGAGGTTTTCTCTTCTTGAAAATTTCTCTAGTTTTAAAATTGTAATGGTCACATAGGAGTTACAATTCAAGATCACCTACACTATAAAAAAATAGATGTATGTATACAAAATAAATCCCTTCACAATAATCCAAGAAGTAATCTATGTAGATGGAAAAATAATGTTATGATTGATGAAGTTATTTGGATACTCATACAAATCATAGGTCGATCATAATAATGTTGTAAGAGTACCCTAGGAGCTTTAGCAATATTTAATATTTTACAAACTAATCGGAGAGACCTCCATGTCCATTGAGACTTCATTTATCCTTAAAATGTGTAATTTATTTATTCCTTTCAATAACTTATAATATATACTATGAGAACTATATACTACATTATCCATCTCAAGGGTATGTAGTGTGTTGGTGCCATTTTGAGCTTGCACCATGTTGTCCTAAAATTTTCAAATCTATATCTACTCAAAAATGTTTTACCCATTGAATTGATGGTCTGAAATTCTTCCCCTCAGTTAAATGCTTTAAAAATGCTCACAAACTTGTTGTTTTTCCCTAGATTGAAAGAATAATCCAAGTTTGCCCTTTTTGTGCCCTATTTTTTCCAATTTTGTGGGCTATGTTGTTTTTCCCTTTGCGGATCATGGAAAAATAGAAATTGATCAAATCATACTTGTGTGCAATTAAAAATCCTATCCCAAGGTGAAAATGTTTGGAAATCATGCTTCAGTTGATTCAGAATCGAAAAATCTACCATCCTTGGTGAAAAAATTGAATTATAAGGCATCCCTGGATTTTTTTACGTTTTGATGGTCAGACGGGTGTCATTTTCCTGTCAAATTCATTCTCAGAAGGTATTTGAAATGTGGTAGGTTTTCATTGGCTGAGGGGAATTGGGGAAGTGTTGTAACTTTTCATTTTCACCTTTTTTGACAATGGGGCATTTTCGGGCCCAGGGACCCGTTTTTTCCAAATTTTCCTACGTGGCATGTTCTGATTGGTAGGGGGATGGCAGGTGGTCGGATTCCCTTAAGGTTTTTAGACCTTTATTTTGAGAAAAATGTTAAAGTCAAAAAATGGTCTGAATCCCCGCAGCCAATCGAGACTGGACACGTGTCCTAAAAGACCAAAAAGGGAGGAGCGGACCGATGGGGGACTAATTTTTTTAGCTCTATTTTTCTAAAGTTTCAAAATCAGATTTTCGCCTGCTCCAATCAAAGGAGGACACGTGGCATCATTTCAGAGCGGGTCGGTGAGCCGACAGAGGCAAAAGGGAATTATTTCCCTTTTGCAAAAAGAAGGTTTAAAATTAAAAGTTTGGACCACGACCCCGTGGCCAATCATAGGTGGACACATGTCCAAGAGGTCGAGAGGAAGTGTGGGCCATGGAGGGAAATGGGGTTTTTTTATTTTTGGCAAAGAAGGATTAAAATAAAAATTTGAAGCATTGGCGATAAGTAAATCAATGAGTGACATGTGACATGAAGAGTAGACAAGGTGGGTCCACGAAGGCGGGGGAGAATTTTTCCCTTTTGTAAAAAGGGCTTAAAAAAAAATTTCAAGCACTGGCCCTCTAGCAAATCATCAAGCGACAAGTGATAGAGGACAATTGAGGGTGGGCGGACCGGTGGAGGTAGGAGGGAATTTTTTTCCCTTTTGCAAAAAGGACTCAGAATCAAAATTTAGAGCATTGACCCATGACGAATCATAAGGAGACACGTGGTGAGGGAGAAATCGGAGGTATGGGTCCGCGGGGCAAAAGTGAAAATTTTCCAATTTTCCAAAAAGGTCAAAATGTGAAGAATTGAAGCGCGATCCCAATGGGACCTACCATGTGCCACGTGTCAGCTCAAAAATTCAATGGTGGAGGGGTGAAAAAAAAAGTCAAGTTTTTTCATTTTTTCAAAAATGTCAAAAAGACAAAAACGTAAGCCGAATTGATTTCCAATCATTTTTTCCATGTGTTTGGCCTTATCCAAAAATTAAAAAGGTAACTCAAGCTTATTTCTAAGTCCGCATCTTCCATGTGGAGGGCCAGGATTAAAAGATGGATAAGATCGGCGGTTCTTTATCGTCCATTTGTTTTGACCGCCATGGGAGCTCCAGGAAGCTTGGAATCACGATTTTTGCATCAAAATTCATCAAATTTATAGTGATTTTGTGTCATCTTGGCCTTCTAGGATCATTGGCATCACTTTCATGGCTTAATTATTTGATCTGAGGTGATTTTGAAATAAATTTTGCCCTAATCCATCCAAAAACGTGAAATGACAAAATCAAAAGTTGCAGAGGTAATTTGAAAAGGTAAAAAGGTGAAAATGATGAGTAAAAGGTGTTTTCATGCCTCAATGATGAAAAACATGCCTCAGGATGGATAATGATCTAGATATTTGTAATGATTTAATCTTTTTGGCACACACACTTTGGCAAACAAGCTGCAAATTTTTTTCTGTTTGATGTCATTTTCATTGAATCATGAAGAATTGTTTTGTAACAAACTTGATCCCATGGCATATTCTTTGCTTGGGAAAGAAGGTTCCAATGTGGCATGAGGTATATAATGCATTTTGGAGAAATTGTAAAGGAGGTCGGGAAAAGTTTAAAAATAATAAGCAAATTATGAGAGAAAGCTCATTTTTCTGAAAAACCCACCAAAGAACCAGAATAATTTCTTCTGTGTTGGATATTCATGTATGTGAGTTGTTTACAAGTGTATAACCATCACACAGATCTGAGATTGTTCATGAAACTCTCCCCTTTGATGAATCTAAAAATCTTTTGAGTTAATATGTGGTTTTCTAGGAAATATGATGTCTATTATCATTTTTAAATGCCTGCAAATAGTTTCCATTGTTCTTGTTGTAATCTTACATTGAAAGTCTTTAGAAATCACACAAAATCTCCATTTCTTGTTGATAGTTTAGTGGCATTTGCAATCTCATGTTCGAGAGAAGATCCTTCATCGATAAAGAGATAAACAAATTTAAAATCACTTTACCTTCCTTACTACGAGAGATTGCTTGTAAGCCTTTGGGGGTACATTAGGCGTGGTTTGATCATGGATTTTTGTATTTAATTAGTTCTTTACTTCAAGATTTTGTGGTGAATTCTCAAAGATTGTGTGAAGAGTGCAACTTGGGCTTCCATTTCTGCCTCTTTTGGTTGAAAGAATATCCTGATTATTTGAAGTAGTTTATCTGATAGGTGTTCAAGTATTGTAGAGGTTTTCAAAGATCTGATATATCCCAGTTTGTCTTGTCAACACCCCACCAAATAATTCATTCAAACAAACTAATCCTACCCATACTACCCATGTGCATTGCATTGTGTGTCAACAAAAGGATCTAACCCATCTACAAAAATGCACAAGGCAAATCATGATTATACAATGTCTTGATAACCCTTTCCTTCCATTGAAAATATCTCCATAATTTGGGAGTGGAAACTTGTGAAAGTAAGATTTGGAGTGTTGATCATACTTTCCCAAGGACTTTTCATACTATTTTCATACATTGAGGGACATCTTCATCTCCTTCACCATTTGGGGGTTCTGATATAGGTTCTCTTACCTTGGTTGAAAAGGCACAACCTAAAATAGTGAGGGTCGAGATCAAATCCTTTCAAAGTGCTATCCATCTCTCCACAAATATGAGTTCCAGTTAGATCACATCCCCAGCTATAAAATGACACACATCATGATCTATCTAACTTCAATCTTCATTCCATATCTTTGATCTTTGCTTCAAAGACCGAAAATGAGAACAAATTTGGGTACCAAAAATTTTTGGCGCTATTTAAGGGGAGTTCTTTGAATTTCTTGGTGTTTTTAAGTGTTTGAAGAGTTTGAGAATTTTGTATTCAATTATTTGAGCTGATACATTGTTAAAATATCATTTTATGCTTCATATCTACAAGTTTTATGCAAAAGTTTCAAGTTTTGTCTGCCTTTTTCATTTCCTAGAAGTTTATACACTTTGGTTCCATTATGATTGATTTATATAAGAAGAAGAAAGTCTGATTTATAAGGATTTGTAAAGTTTTAAGAGCTAGTAAACATTTGACAGAGTATTTTAGTGCATTTGCACAACTAGGGTGAAAGTCCTTAGTGGCGACTCCATGTTGATTTGATATTAATAAATACCAGTGTCTTGCCTTTCTGTCATTTATTTTTGTGCTGCTAATCTCTACAAAACTAGAAGGAAGAAGATCTCTCTTCCTTAAAGAATCTGCTAAGAAATTGTTTTGATTAAAGGAGCTCGAGTTGGAAGGGAGAAGATTTTGGAAGGTTGTTAAAGGTCAGACATCAAGTAAAGATATATCCATTGGTGAGAGAGATCAACCTTTGGTATAAGATTATCATTCTTCTTCAAGTGATTTTGATTCAAGAAATCCTCTCATAAACTTTTTGCATCAGGTAGTGAAGGTCCTTCTATTGTACATTTGTAAGTCCCTTCTCAATCTGCACCTCTATGTTTTAATTTAAGTAAAAATTTCCAAGAAAATCAACACTTAGAGAATACCAGTCTTGTGAATCACATTCTTGAGTCCCAAAGACCTTGCACTCCTCATCATCTTATTTCATCTCCAAGATCACCTCCATTTGTTGTTAACACCTTTGGTCCTATAAATTTTAGAGGAATGGATGGTTACCCAAATGCTTTCCCACAAGATGTTAGAAATAAGTTGCCAAAATTCTAGGGTAACAATATTTATTCTTTGGTGATCAAGCATCTCAAATTTTTTGATAATATAATGGAAGATTTTGAGATAGAGTTTGAGGATTTATATGTCAAATTGTTTATTCATACACTAGAAGAGGATGCTTAGGGATTGGTACAAGGCTCTGCACGATAATTCTATCGACTCTTGGACTGAAATGAAGAATGCATTTAGGTTGCGATATGATGTCAAGACTGATCCTAGGTTTCTTTTGTTTGAATTTTAAAATATCAAGAAGAACCCCAATGAGTTAGTTCATGACTTCAACACAAGGTTTAACAAAAATTTGAGAAGGATACCAGTTAATTTGAGGCCTTGTGATGAATATTGTTTAATCAAATATACAGATGCATTTGATAAGAAGGAAGCCTATTATGTAAGAGACAAGAACCCAACCAATCTAAGACAATCTTTCACCATGCCATTTAAAATTGAGAACAATATCAAAAAAATTTGGAAACCTCTCAAGAGAGATGGTGTAAAATTGATAAACCCTAAAAAACCTCAAGCTAGTAAAGGTGCTGATTTAGAAGAGGTTGTGAAAAATTTGGTAGGGATATAAAAGAAATCTCATACAAGTTGGCAAGAGCTGAGAAGGGAATTGGGTAGACTTCACAAGCTCAGCCTAGGCAGCAAGCACAAGATAGATTTAGCAATCACCATAGGAATGAGTAGAGGTTTGATGACAAAGGTAAAGGTCATGTTGGATCTACAAATATACATCCTCAAACACATGAAGGAAGAGTGTTGTTTGATCCCTTAACTGCTAGGGTTGTTGTTGTTGA
This sequence comes from Taxus wallichiana var. yunnanensis, assembly GCA_018340775.1. NCBI lineage: Eukaryota > Viridiplantae > Streptophyta > Pinopsida > Cupressales > Taxaceae > Taxus > Taxus wallichiana. The sequence continues at coordinate 570,361,886 of CM031240.1, forward strand.
ATATGTTGCCGATATTGATTAGTGTGATAGGTGTCTTCTACCCCATCCTCCATATGAAGTGGACTAGAAAGAAAGGTGAAGCTAATAATGATGTTGGTATTGATGATGATATTTGCATGATGTGTTGTTCTTCAAGCTCACAAGGAGGAGTAACATCTACTAAAGTAATAAGTGCTAGGATAGCTACAAATTTTTGGGATTGCATCAAATGGGTACAAATATTTCTTCCCCCTCATTCTCTTGAAGTTGATGTAGTGCAATCTTTTGAAATTCCTAACAATGAATTTGAATACTTAAGAGCTTTGATGATTAAGAAGTATGATGGTGGTATCCCTTCGGAGGAAGATATACAATTGTTGATGAATGTTTTTGTAGCTCAATAGAAAGACTATAACACTAGAAGAAAAGTTGTTAAGGGAGTTAGGCCTCAATCCAAACCTAAAACACCCTTTCTCATAAGCATTCTAAAAGAAGCTCCTGGGAGAGAAGCACCTGTCAGAAATTCTATTGTCCTAAACAAATATTACAATCCTCCTTATGCCCAAGCTACCAAGAATCCACTTTGCCATCTAATGAATCTTCTTGTCTCCCTTCAATGCTATTTTTCCAAAAGTGTCCTCTATGACATAGCCCAAGTATTGAGCCAAATTAAAGTGAGTGTTCCAATCATTGAGTTTCTTATAATTCCTGAGCATAATAAGAGAGCATTTGAGTACTTCGGGTTGAAAGAAGAGAAGAATATTCTAGGCAAAAATGTAAACGTTGTTGAAAATCCTCCTCACATCATTGTTGACCTTGGAACACCACTAGAAATAGAGGATTTTGGAGAGACACCTGAGGTGTATTTGGGGACATCTTTGGTTGATTCCAAATTGAATGTTGATCCACTCTTCATAACTTTGATCATAAAGGATAAGCTACTTCACAATTGTATGTTTGATTCTAGTGCATCATGTAATGTCACACCTCTAGAAGTCATGAATGATTTGGACATCAAAGTGACAGTAGCCTATGGAAAGTGTAATGCTATGGACTCAAGAGAAGTGTCAGTTGTTGGTTGTGTGAAAGGTTTGGTAGTGCAACTTGCATCTTATCCATGGATGAATTTAAAATTAGATGTTGTGATTATTGTTTACCCTGCCAAATGGGGTATGTTTTTGTCAATAAAGTTGGTTGTAAGTGTTGGAGGAGTGTCCAAATGGATGTGTCTTTTTCCATCATTCCCATTGAGGCAGCCTACTCAAGCTCTATGGAGAAAAGAAAATGTTACATCTAATTGAGGACCCAAACAATGCTTCCTATGAAGTGTTGTTTACGGATGTAGATCTTTGAGAATTTCATTGGTTTTGTTGATGGAAGTGAAAACAAGATGGAAAATCAAATTTCCTTGAGTGGTAAGTTCTTCTTGGACCTTTCTATTTGATGGAGCTTGCTCCAAATTTGGTAATGGTGCTGGTATAGTTCTTCTTTCTCCTAGTTTGGAAGAGTTCACTTTTTCTTTAAAAATTAATTTTAAATAAACTAAAAACATTACTGAGTATGAGGCATTATTGTTAGGGTTAAGAATTGCATGGAAATATGGAGTAAAAGACATTTTTCCAAAAGGATATTCAGAGCTGGTTGTCAAACAAATAAGAAAACTATATGCTACAAAAAATCAGCGTATGAAACCATACAAGCATGCAATTTGGGATTTAATTGAAATTTTTATTCCTTTAACATTGTGTATCTTGACAGAGGTATCTATGCTACTCTTAACAAGTTGGAAGTGTTGGGTTCTAGATTTGGAAATTGCACCTTTTCACCTTTTTGTTAATACAACATTGAAGTGTTAACTAGGCCAACTATCCACGATAATGTGAAACGTTGGCAAGTTTTTAATGATGATGCTCAAGTGCTAAGGTTCTTAAAAAAAAGGTGAGTTTTCAAATCAAAATATTTATTGGGAGCCAATGGTATGCATGACTGAAGGAAGAGAAACTTTGTTTGAGAAATACATCATCAATTGAAAATAAACACCATTCCTAGAGGCCTTGTTGTACTTGAGTCAAATTTTAACAATGTTGATTGCATCATAACTAGAAAGTTGTATGCCTTAAAGGAAGTGGAAGAGCATAACTTGGGCACTAATGGTAAACCAAGGAATATTTGGTTGGACAGCAATTTAAGTAAAGAGGAAAAACAATCCTATGCCCAACTCTTGAAAAAAATCAAGACTACCTTGCTTGGTCCTATTAGAGCTAGAAGAATATAGAGAAGACTTGTTTCAAAATGAGATCCCTCTTGAGGAAAAGACTAAGAAATTCATCCAGAGGCAAATGCCAATTAATCCACTTCTCTCCATGAAAATGTAAGAGTTAAAGAAATTTAGAGATGGAGGTATTATTCAGCCCACTAGATATTCATCTTAGGTTGTAAACCTTGAGCCATTTAGAAAAGAAAACAAAGACATTAGAATTTGTGTGGATTTTAGAAATCTAAACAAAGCATCAATGAAGGAAAACTATCCTTGCCAAATATGGAGAATATGTTGTAGCTTGTGATAGGGTTTGAGTTGCTTTCTACATTGGATGGTTTCTCTGGATACAATGAAGTAGTTGTCAAAGAATAAGAAAGACTTAAGATATCATTCACTACTCCTTGTGGAACATATGTTTTTGTTAGGATTACCTTTGGTTTGATGAATGTTGGTGACACTTTTCAAAGAGCAATGGATGTTGCTTTTGCAGGTTACATAAATGAGTTCATTGTAGTTTACCAAGATAATGTGACTATGTTTTCAAGGCAAGAGGAGGTGATCATTTGCAGCACTTGGAGAAGATGTTGATCAGATGTAGGGAGTATGGCATTTCTGTTAATCCAAAGAAGTTTCATTTGGCATGCAAAAGGCCAAGTTGCTTGGTCACATTGTGTCAAAACATGGTGTTATGATAGACCACGAGAGAGTGGAAGAAATCAACAAAGTATCTATCCCGAGAACCAAGGAAGGCATCAATATTTCTTTGGTCAAATTAATTTTAATAGAAGGTTTGTTTCCAAATTTGTTGATTTGACTCTTCCAATCAAAAATATGCTAAAGAAGAACCAAGTTATCAGTGGGAGGAGGCTTCCATTCAAGATTTTGAAGGAATTAAGGATGCACTTAAACATGCATCTATTTTAGTAACCCCAAAATATAAGAGGCCTTTCCAAATCTTTTCCGTTGCCTCTGAGTATACCATTGCTTCTTTTTTTCTGCAAAAGGATGAAAATGGGGTGAGAGGCCTATTGCCTTCTTTAGTAAGGCTTTATAAGCAGCTGAGCTAAAGTATACAATCATGGAGAAACAAGCATTTACCTTGGTGAAAGTAAGAAAGGTTTGTAGGCCTTATATATTGAGTTCGAAAGTTGTTGCTTATGTTCCCCACACCATGGTGAAAGACATCTTATCGAGAGATGGAGATCTCAATAACAAGATGTTTTTGGGTGAACAAGATACAAGAGTATGATATGGACATACAAACCACAAAGTTGATACATGGTTTGGGCCTCGATAAGCTCATGGCTAAGAAAAACTTACGAGAATGTGGAAGTGAATCGGCTAGAGGAAGAAAGGGTATATGTGCTTGCAAAGTTGGTAAGTTTTGAGTGGTACAAAGATGTGATCTTCTACCTTAGACACCTATGTTGCCCTAGTCACTTAAATAAAAATCAGAAAAGAGCCCTCAAGCTGGCTTCTCAAAAATATATCATCATAGACCTTGGCTTTGGCTTGGAAGAACCCTGAAGGCATCCTCTTGAAATGCATAAGCTGAAGAAGAAGCTCCCAAGATAGTTGTTGATTTCCATGGGGAGTTTGTGGAGGACATTTCGCTAGAAGAGTAACAACACATAAAATTTTGAGAGCTGGTTATTGGTGGCCTACTCTCTTCAAATATGTAACCCATCTGGTTAGAAAATTTGATAGTTGTTAATGTTTCTCTGGAAGAATGAAAGCTTCAAGATCCCTTCCTTTGTAGCCTGTATCAATTGAATCTCCTTTCAAGCAATGGGGGATGGACTTCATTGGTGATATTTCAGATCCTTCTAGTGTTGGCCATAAGTGGATCCTTATAGCCTTTGATTATTTTACAAAGTGGGTAGAGGCAATCCCCACCAAAAAAGCAACACACCAAATAGTTATGGATTTCTTGTTGAATCAAATTATATGCAGATTTGGAGTCTCAATAAAAATTGTAGCTGATAATGCCTTGTGCTTTAGAGCCAAACCTTTAATGGAAATGTACAAAGAATATGAAACCAATATGACTTATTCTTCAAACTATAATCCCTAAGGAAATGGACAAGATGAGTCTAGTAATAAGAATTTGTTGAAGATCATTAGAATAACCTTGGAGAAAAAAAAGAAGAAATGGGGTGAACAATTGAAATTTGTAGTTTGGGATAATAGGATAACTCCTAAAATAGCTACTGGTAAAATCCCATTTGAATTGGTGTATGGAAATCAAGCTTTGCTACCCTTGCAATTACAATTATCTTCATTTTAGTTTGCCCAATAGTTAGAAGATCAAGAGCTTGGCCCATATGAATCAAGGATCAATCAGATTATTGAGCTTGATGAGGAGAGAAGAGCATCCCATCAAAGGCATGTCAGATTTAGGGAAAAATTTAGGATATTTTTTGACAAGAAGGTCACTCCTAGAGCTTTTAATGTTGAAGATCTGGTTTTTTGTGGGATAGTAGGCATGAAGACAAGGAAAAGCATGGAAAATTTGATGCATTATGGATGGGCCCTTATGCCATTGATATCAGAATTGGTGAACATACCTTCTTTCTCAAGGACTTAGATGGGGAATTGCTGGAGCTACCTATTAATGGCAGAAATTTAAAGCATTTCTTGGAATAATCCCCAAATTTGAGGTATGCACCAATTGTACAGTTGTATAGTCTTTTTTTTTCTTTTTTTTTGCTATTTTGTTGGTGTGTGGTTTGCCCTTGTTCTTGAAATCCATTCATTGGTCTATTTTTCAACTCATTTTTGAAGGATGGTTCTTGTTTTTGAACCCCTTGTGTATTGACTCCTTTACCCAATGGATATTTTGGCACTTGGTCTACATTTTTTCCTTGTGGCACTCATTGGGAGTGCCCATCCCCAAGCAAGAGTCGATGTTGGTGTAATATTTGAGCTTGCACCATGTTGACCTAAAATTTTCAAATCTTTATCTACTCAAAAATGTTTTACCCTTTGAATTGATGGTTTGAAATTATTCCCCTCTAGCTGAATGCTTTGAAAATGCTCACAAACTTGTTGTTTTGCTCTAAATTTAAAGAATAATCCAAGTTTTCCCTTTTCTGTGCCCTAGGTTGTCCAATTTTGTGTGCTATATTGTTTTTCCCTTTGCTAGATCATGGAAAAATTGAAATTGATCAAATCATACTTGTGTGCAATTGAAAATCCTATCCCAAGGTAAAAAAATTTCAGAAATCATGCTTCAATTGATTCAGAATTGAAAAATCTGCCATCCTTGGTGAAAATATTTAATTCTAGGGCATCCTGGAATTTTTACATTTTGAAAGTTATACGGGCATCATTTTACCCTCAAATTCATCCTCAGAAGGTATTGGAAATGTGGCAGGTTTTCATTGGCTGAGGAGAAGTGGGGAAGTGTTGTAACTTTTCATTTTTCACTTTTTTGACAATGGGGCATTTTTGGGCCCAGGGACCCATTTTTTCCAAATTTGCCTACGTGGCATGTTACGAATGGTAGGGGATGGTGGGTAGTCAGATTCCCTTAAGTTTTTAGAACTTGTTTTGGAAAAATGTTAAATTCACAAAATGGTCACGAAGCCTCGCAGACCCAATCGAGAGTGGACACATGTCATAAAAGACTAAAAAGGGAGGAGCGGGCCGATGGGGACTTACGAGTTTTTAGCTTTATTTTTCTAAAGTTCTCAAAACAGTTTTTCCCCCGCTCCAATCAAAGGAGGACATGTGGCATAATTTTTGATTGGGGAGTCGGAGCCGTTGAAGGTAAAGGGAAATGTTTTCCTTTTAAAAAAGAAGGCTTAAAATTAAAATTTTGGAACACGGCCCCGTGGCCAATCACACATGGACATGTGTCCAACGAGGAGTCGAGAGGGAAGTGTGGGCAGTGGAGGAAAATGGGGATTTTTTATTTTTTGGCAAAGAAGGCTTAAAATAAAAATTTTAAGCATGGCCCACAAGAAAATGAATGAGCAACACGTGGTGGGTAGAGTGGACAAGGCGGGTCGGGCGGAGAATTTTTCCCTTTTGCAAAAAGGGCTTAAAATAAAAATTTGAAGCACTAGTCCACTAGCGAATCATCGAGCGACACATGGCGAGAGAACAAGGTCGTTTGGTGGGCGGTGGAGGTAGGAGGGATTTTTTCCCTTTTACAAAAAAGGACTTAGAATCAAAATTTGGAGCACTAGCCCATGATGAATCACAAGGAGACACGTGGTGAGGGAGAAATAGGAGGTGTGGGCCCACGGGGAAAAAATTGAAATTTTTACAATTTTCCAAAAAAGGTCAAAATGTGTAGAATTGAAGCACGATCCCAATGGGACCCACCATGTGCCACGTGTTAGCTCCAAAATTCAAAGGTGGAGGGGTGGAGAAAAAAGTCAAATTTTTCCATTTTTCAAAAATGTCAAAAAGACAAAAAGTAAGCCCAAATTGATTTCCAATAATTTTTGCCATGTGTCTAGCCTTATCAAAAAAATTAAAAAGGTAACTCAAGCTTATTTATAAGTCCGCATCTTCCACATGGAGGGCTAGGATTAAAAGATGGATAAGATCGATGGTTTTTATGCATCCATTTGTTTTTACTTGCCATGGGAGCTCTAGGAAGCTTGGAATCATGATTTTTGCATCAAAATTCATCAAATTTATAGTGATTTTGTGTCATCTTGGCCTTCCAAGATCATTGGCATCATTTTCATGGCTTAATTCTTTGATCTAATGTGATTTTGAAATAAATTCTTCCCTAATCCATCCAAAAACGTGAAATAAAAAAATCAAAAGTTGCAGAGGTAATTTGAAAAGGTGAAAAGGTGAAAATGATGAGTAAAAGGTGTTTGCATGCTTCAATGATGAAAAATGTGCCTTCAGGATGGATAATGATCCAAATATTTGTAATGATTTAATCTTTTTGGGCACACCTGGAAACTTGCGAATGGTTTTTTATTTGATGTCATTTTCATTGAATCATGAAGAATTATTGTAACAAAATTGATCCCATGGCATATTCTTTGCTTGGGAAAGAAGGCTCCAATGTGGCATGAGGTATATAATGCATTTTGGAGAAATTGTAAAGGGAGGTCGGGAAAACTTGATAAGTCATGAGAAAATTCGAGAGAAATCTCATTTTTACGAAAAAAGCACCAAAGAACCAGGATAATTTCTTCTATGTTTGATATTCATGTATATAGAGCCTTCATCGATAAAGAGATAAACAAATTTAAAATCACTTTATCTTCCTTTCTTTGTAGGGATTTCTTGTAAGTATTTGGGGTACCTTAGGCATGGTTTGATCATGGATTTTTGTGTTTAATTGAGTTCTTTACTTCAAGATTTTGTGGTGAATTCTCAAATATTGTGTGAAGAGTGCAACTTGGGCTTCCATTTATGCCTCTTCTAGTTGAAAGAATATCCGATTATTTGAAACATTTTATCTAATAGTTGTTCAAGTATTGTAGAGGTTGTCAAATATCGATATATCCTAGTTTGTCTTGTTAACACCCCACCACATAATTCATTCAAACAAACTAATCCTACCCATACTACCTCTGTATTACATTATGTGTCAACAAAAGAATCTAACCCATCTACAAAAATGCACAAGGCAAATCAGGATTATACAATGTCTTTAGTAACCCTTTCCTTGCATTGAAAATATCTCCATAATCACTGGGAGTGACAACTTGTGAAAGTTAGATTTGGAGTGTTGATCATATTTTCCAAAGGCCTTTTCATACTATTTGCATAAATTGAGGGAAATCTTCATCTCCTTCACCATTTGGGGGTTGTAATATAGGTTCTCTTACCTTTGTTGAAAAGGAACAACCTAAAATAGCGAGGGTCATATCAAATCCTTTCAAAGTGCTATCCATCTCTCCACAAATCTAAGTGCAGTTAGATCACATCCCTAGCTACAAAATGACACACATTATGATCTATATGACTTAAAGTGTCATGCCATATCTACGATGCTACTCAAACTAAAAAGGAGAACAAATTTGGGTACCAACATAGTGCAGCACTTGTCTCTACCAAGGATATTCTATCAATATAATATAATTATAAATAATTAAATATAGGTATACACATTCTTGTAACAAACTAATCAGAGATACGTAAATATTTACCCCTTAAAAAACATGTATTCCAACATTTGTGTTAGTTCAATAATAGTTGTACAATGAATGATGCCTAACCAAAATAAGTTCAAAATATTTTTGAGGAAAATCTCTGTGACCACTAACCTTAAATATTTTGTTGTGGCTGACCTTAGAAACTACTAGGAAAAAAATACATATGTCTTGATTGTTCAATAATGCATGTATTCCCACACTTTTCTCATTACATTAATGGTTTTTTGTTGATGATGTATAACAACCATTAAGATCTAAATATTTCATTCTAGCTGATCGTAATGACTACTAGGATCATAACTACATATTTTTTAACCCTTCGATAATGTGGAGGGCTAGGATTAAAAGATGGATAAGATCGGCGATTCTTATGCATCCATTTGTTTTTGATTGCCAGAATCTTGGAATCACAATTTTTACATCAAAATTCATCAAATTTATAGTGATTTCACGTTGTCTTGGCCTTCCAGGATCATTGGCATCACATTCATGGCTTGATTATTTGATCTGAGGTGATTTTGAAATAAATTCTGCTCCAATCCATCCAAAAATGTGAAATGACAAAATCAAAAGTTGTAGAGGTAATTTGAAAAGGTAAAAAGGTGAAAATGATAAGTAAAAGGTGGTCGCATGCCTCAATGATGAAAAATGTGTCTTCAAGATGGATAATGATCCCGATATTTGTAATGATTTAATCTTTAAGGCACACCTAGAAACCTACGAATGTTTTTCTGTTTGATATTATTTTCAATGAATCATGAAGAATTGTTGTAACAAAATTGATCCCATGTCATATTCTTTTCTTACGAAAGAAGGCTCCAATGTGGCATGAGGTACATAATGCATTTTGGAGAAATTGTAAAGGAAGGTCGGGAAAAGTTTTAAAATAACGAGAAAATTATGAGAGAAAGCTCATTTTTTGAAAAACCCACCAAAGAACAGAATAATTTCTTACGTGTTGGATATTCATGTATGTGAGTTGTTTACAAGTGTATAGCCATCACACAGCTCTAAGATTGTTCATGAAACTCCCCTGTTGATAAATCTAAAAATCTTTTGAGTTAATATGTGGTTTTCTAGGAAATATGATGTCTCATTATAATTTTTAAATGCCTACAAATAGTTTCCATTGTTCTTGTTGCAATCTTACATTGAAAGTCTTTAGAAATCACATAGAATCTCCATTTCTTGTTGATAGTGTAGTGGCATTTGCAATCTCATGTTGAGAAGAGCCTTCATCGATAAAGAGATAAACAAATTTAAAATCACTTTACCTTCCTTTACTACGAGGGATTTCTTGTAAGCCTTTGGGGGTACCTTAGGCATGGTTTGATCATGGATTTTTGTGTTTAATTGATTTTTTTACTTCAAGATTTTTCGGTGAATTCTCAAATATTGTGTGAAGAGTGCAACTTGGACTTCCATTTCTGCCTCTTGGTTGAAAGAATATCCCGATTATTTGAAGCGAGTTTATCGATAGGTGTTCAAGTATTGTAGAGGTTTTCAAAGATCTGATATATCCCATTTTATCTTATCAACACCCCACAAAATAATTCATTCAAAAAAACTAATCCTACCCATACAACCCCCTGTATTGCATTATGTGTCAACAAAAGGATATAACCCATTTACAAAAATGCACAAGGTAAATCATGATTATACAATGTCTTGAGTAACCCTTGCCTTACATTGAAAATATCTCCATAATCTAGGAGTGACAACTTGTGAAAGTCAGATTTGGAGTGTTGGTCATATTTTCCCAAGGCCTTTTCATACTATTTACATAAATTGAGGGACATCTTCATCTCCTTCACTATTTGGGGGTTCTGATATAGGTCTCTTACCTTGGTTGAAAAGGCACAACCCAAAATAGTGAGGGTCAAATAAAATCATTTTAAAGTGCGATACATCTCTCCACAAATATAAGGGCTAGTTAGATCACATGCCTAGCTAAAAAACTACACACATCATGATCTATCGACTTTAAGCTTCATTCCATATCTTTGATGCTACTTAGACTGAAAACGAGAAAAAATTTGGGCACCAACACTTTCTGGCGCCGTTTTAGGGGAGTTCTTTAAATTTCTTGGTGTTTTTAAGTGTTTGAAGAGTTTGAGAATTTGTGTATTCAATTATTTGAGCTAATACATTGTTAAAATAGCATTATGTGCTTCGGATCTGCAAGTTTTAAGCAAAAGTTTCCATGCATTTTATACACTTTGGTTGCATTATGATTGATTTATCTAAGAAGAAGAAGGTCGATTTATAAGGCTTTGAAAAATTTTTTTCCGTGCTATCAAACATTTGTGAGTATTTTAGTGCATTTTCACAACTAGGGTAAAATTCCTTAGTGGCAACTCCATGCTGATTTGATATTAATAAATACCAGTGTCTTGCCTTTCTATCATTTATTTTTGTGCTACTAATCTCTACAAAACTGGAAGGAAGAAGATCTCTCTTCCTTAAAGACTCTGATAAGAAATTGTTTTCAGATTAAAGGAACTCAGAGTTGGAAGGGAGAAGAGTTTGGAAGGTTGTTAAAGGTCAAACATTAGGTAAAGATATATCCATTGGTGAGAGAGATCAGCCTTTGGTAGAAGATTATCATTCTTCTTCAAGTGATTTTGATTCAAGCAATCCTCTCATAAACTTGTTTGCATCAGGTAGTGAAGGCCCTTCTATTGTACCTGGTAATTCCCTTCTCCAATCTGCACCTCTATGTTTTAATTTGAGTAAAAATTTCCAAGAAAATCAACACTTAGAGAATACCAGTCTTGTGAATCACATTCTTGAGTCCCAAAGACCTTGCACTCCTCATCAGCTTATTTCACCTCCAAGATCACCTCCACCAAACAATATGGCTCAGCCTAGACCTCCATTTGTTGTTAACACCTTTGGTCCTATAAATTTTAGAGGAATGGACAGTTACCCAAATGTTTTCCCACAAGATGTTAGAAATAAGTTGCCAAAATTCTAGGGTAACAATGTTATTATTGGTGATCAGCATCTCAAACTTTTTGATAATATAATGGAAGATTTTGAGATAGAGTTTGAGGCTTTGTATGTCAAATTGTTTATTCATACACTAGAAGAGGATGCTAGGGATTGGTGCAAGGCTCTGCCTGATAATTCTATCGACTCTTGGACTGAAATGAAGAATGCATTTAGGTTGCAATATGATGTCAAGACTGATCCTAGGTTTCTCTTGTTTGAATTTTAAAATATCAAGAAGAACCCCAATGAGTTAGTTCATGACTTCAACACAATGTTTAACAAAACTTTGAGAAGGCTTCCAATTAATACGAGGCCGTGTGATGAATCTTGTTTAATCAAATATGTAGATGCATTTGATAAGAAGGCAGCCTATTACGTAAGAGACAAGAACACAACCAATCTAAGACAAGATTTCACCATGCCACTTAAAATTGACAAAAATATCAAAGAAATTTGGAAACCTCTCAAGAGAGATGGTGTAAAATTGATAAACCCTGAAAAACCTCAAGCTAGTAAAGGTGTTGAGTTAGAAGAGGTTGTGAAAAATTTGGCGGGGGGCTATCAAAGAAATCTCATACAAGTTGGCAAGAGTGAGAGGGGTGGGCAGACTTCACAAGGTCAGCCTAGGCAAAGCAAGCACAAGATAGATTTAGCAATCACCATAGGAATGAGCAGAGGTTTTATGAAAAAGGTAAAGGTCATGTTGGATCTACAAATAGACATCCTCAAACACATGTAGGAAGAGTGTTTGTCCGATCCCTTAACTACTAGGTTTGATGTTGTTGAATACGTTGCCGATATTGATTAGTGTGATAGGTGTCTTCTACCCCATCCTCCATGTGAAGTGGACCAGCAAGAAGGTGAAGCTAATAATGATGATGGTATTTATGATGATATTTGTATGATGGGTTGTTCTTCAAGCTCATAAGGAGGAGCAACATCTACTAAAGTAATAAGTGCTAGGATAAGCTATGCAAATTTATGGGATTGCATCAAATGGGTATAAATATTTCTTCTCCCTCATTCTCTTGAAGTTGATGTAGTGCAAGCTTTTGAAATTCCTAACAATGACTTTGAATACTTAAGAGCTTTGATGATTAAGAAGTACAATAGTGGTATCCCTTTGGAGGAAGATAGACAATTATTGAGTAATGTTGTTGTAGCTCAATAGAAAGACTATAACACTAGAAGTAAAGTTGTTAAGGGAGTTGGGCCTCAAGCCAAACCTAAAACACCCTTTCTCACAAGCATTCCAAAAGAATATCCGGGAGAGAAGCACTGTCAGAAGTTCTCTTGTCCTAAACAAAAATTACAGTTCTCCTCATGCCCAAGCTGCCAAGAATCCATTTCCATCTAATGAATCTTCTTGTCTCCCTTCCAATGCTATTTTTCCAAAGAGTGTCCCCTATGACATAGCCCAAGTATTGAGCCAAATTAAAGTGAGTGTTCCAATCATTGAGTTTCTTAGAATTCCCGAGCATAAGAAGAGAGCATTTGAGTACTTGGGGTTGAAAGAAGAGAAGAATATTCTAGGCAGAAATGTAAATGTTGTTGAAAATCCTCCTGAGATCATTGCAGACCTTGGAACACCACTAGGAATAAAGGATTTTGGAGAGACACCTGAGGTGTATTTTGGGACATCTTTGGTTGATTCCAAATTGAATGTTGATCCATTCTTCACAACTTTGATCATAAAGGATAAGCTACTTCACAATTGTATTTTTGATTCTAGTGCATCATGTAATGTCACACCTCTAGAAGTCATGAATGATTTGGACATCAAAGTGACAATATCTTATGGAAAGTGTAATTCCATGGACTCAAGAGAAGTTTCAGTTGTTGGTTGTGTAAAAGGTTTGGTAGTGCAGCTTGCATCTTATCCAGGATGAATTTAAAATTAGATGTTGTGATTGTTGTTTACCCTATCAAATGGGGTATGCTTTTGTTAAGAAAGTTGGCTGCAAGTGTTGGAGGGAGTGTCCAAATGGATATGTCTTTTTCCACCATTCCCATTGAGGGCAGCCTAGTCAAGCTCTATGGAGAAAAGATAATGTTACATCTAATTGAGGACCCAAACAATGCTTCCTATGAAGTGTTGTTTGCTGATGTAGATGCTGAGAATTTCATTGGTTTTGCTGATGGAAAAGAAAAAAGATGGAAAAATCAAAGTTCCTTGAGGTGGTAGGTTCTCCTTGGACCTTGCTATTTGATGGAGCTTGCTCCAAATTTGGAAATGGTGCTGGTATAGTTCTGCTTTCTCCTAGTTTGGAAGAGTTTACTTTTTCTTTCAAACTTAATTTTGAATGCACTAACAACATTGCTGAGTATGAGGCATTATTGTTAGGGTTAAGAATTGCATGGAAATATGGAGTAAAAGACATTGTTGCAAAAGGAGATTCAGAGTTGGTTGTCAAACAAATAAGAAAACTATATGCTACAAAAAATCAGCGTATGAAACAGTACAAGCATGCAGTTTGGGATTTAATTGAAATGTTTGATTCCTTTAACATTGTGTATCTTGACTGAGGTCTCAATGCTACTACTGACAAGTTGGCAGTGTTGGGTTCTATATTTTGAAATTACACCTTTTCACCTTTTTGTTAATACAACATTGAAGTGCTAACTAGGCCAACTGTCCCTAATAATGTGAAACATTGGCAAGTTTTTAATGATGATGCTCAAGTGATAAGGTTCTTGAAAAAACAAGGTGAGTTTTCAAATCAAAATATTGATTGGGAGCTAATGGTATGCATTACTGAAGGAAGAGAAAATTTGTTTGAGAAAGACATCATCCAATTGAAAATAAACACCATTCCTAGATGCCTTGTTGCACTTGAGTCAAATTTTACCAATGCTGATTATATCATAAATAGAAACATGTCTACCTCAAGGGATGTGGAAGATCATAACTTTGGAACTAATGGTAAACCAAGGAATATTTGGTTGGGCAGCAATTTAAGTAAAGAGGAAAAGCAGTCGTGTGCCCATCTCTTGAAAAAATATCAAGTCTACCTTGCTTGGTCCTATTTCGAACTAAAAGCATATAGAGAAGACTTGTTTCAAAATGAGATCCCTCTTGACACCAAGACTAAGCCGTTCATACAGAGGCAAAGGAAAATTAATCCACTTCTCTCTATGAAAATGTAAGAGGAGTTAAATAAATTGAGAGGTGGAGGTATTATTCAGCCCACTAGATATTCATCTTAGGTTGTAAACCTTGTGCCGATCGAGAAAGAAGAACATAGACATAAAAATTTGTGTGGATTTAAGAAATCTAAACAAAGCATCCACGAAGGAAAACTATCCATTTCCAAATATTGAGAATATGTTGTAGCTTGTGATAGGGTTTGAGTTGGTTTCTACATTGGATGGTTTCTCCGGATACAATGAAGTAGTTGTCAAAGAATCAGAAAGACTTAAGACAACATTCACTACTCCTTGTGGAATATATGTTTTTGTTAGGATTAGGTTGGTTTGATGAATGTTGGTGACACTTTTCAAAGAGCAATGGATGTTGCTTTTCTTGGTTACATCAATGAGTTCATTACAGTTTACCAAGATGATGTGACTATGTTTTCAAGGTGGGGAGGTGATCATTTGCAGCACTTGGAGAAGATGCGATCGGATGTAGGGAGTATGGAATTTCTCTTAATCCAAAGAAGTTTCATTTTGGTGTGCAAAAGGCCAAGTTGCTTGGTCACATTGTGTCAAAACATGGTGTTATGATAGACCACGAGAGAGTGGAAGCAATCAACAAAGTATCTATCCTAGGAACCAAGAAAGGCATCCAATCTTTCTTTGGTCAAATTAATTTTATTAGAATGTTTGTTTCAACTTTGTTGAGTTGACTCTTCCAGTCAAAAAAATGATAAATAAGAATCAAGTTATCAGGTGGGAGGAGGCTGCCATTCAATATTTTGAAGGAATCAAGGATGCACTTAAACATGCACTTGTTTTAGCAACCCCAAACTATAAGAGGCCTTTCCAAATATTTTCCTTTGCCTCTCAAGTATACCATTGCTTCTTTTTTTTGCTGAAAAGGATGTAAATGGGTGAGATTCCTATTGCCTTCTTTAGTAAGGTTTTACAAGTAGCTGAGCTAAATTATACAATCATGGACAAATAAGCATTTACCTTGGTGAAAGTAACAAAGGTTTTTAGGCCTTATATATTAAGTTCAAAAGTTGTTGCTTATGTTCCCCACACCATGGTGAAAGACATCTTATCAGAGATGGAGATCTCAAGAAAAATATGTAGGTGGGTGAACAAGCTACAAGAGTATGATATGGACATACAAACCATAAAGTTGGTACATGGTTTGGGCCTTGCTAAGCTCATGGCTGAGAGCAACTTGTAGAATGTGGAAGTGAATCAGTTAGAGGAAGAAAGGGTATATGTGCTTGCAAATTTGGTAAGTTCTGAGTGGTACAAAGATGTGATCTTCTACCTTAGACACCTGTGTTTCCCTAGTCACTTAAATAAAAATAAGAAAAGAGCCCTCAAGCTGGCTTCTCAAAAATATATCATCACAGAGCTTGGGCTGGTTTGGAAGACCCCGAAGGTGTCCTCTTGAAATGCATAAGCTCGAAGATGAAGCTCCCAAGATAGTTGCTGATTTCCATGGGGGAGTTTGTGTAGGAAATTTTGCTAGAAGAGTAACAAAACATAAAATTTTGAGAGTTGATTATTGGTGGCCTACTCTCTTTAAAGATGAAACCCATCTGGTTAGAAAATTTGATAGTTTTCAATGTTTCTCTGGAAGAATGAAAGCTTCAGGATCCCTTCCTTTGCATCCTGTATCAATTGAATATCCTTTCAAGCAATGGGGGATGGACTTCATTGGTGATATTTCAGATCCTTCTAGTGCTATCCATAAGTGGATCCTTATAGCCACTGATTATTTTACAAAGTGGGTAGAGGCAATCCCCACCAAAAAATCAACACACTAAATAGCTATGGATTTCTTGTTGAATAAAATCATATGCAGATTTGGAGTCTCGGTAAAAATTGTAGCTGATAATGCCATGTGCTTTAGAGCCAAAAATTTAATGGAAATTTGCAAAGAATATGGAACCAATATGACTTATTATTCAAACTATAATCCCCAAGGAATTTGACAAGATGAGTCCAAGAATAAGAATTTGTTGAATATCATTAGAAAAACCTTGGAGAAAAACAAGAAGAAATGGGGTGAACAATTGAAATTTATAGTTTGGTCCGATAGGATGACTTCTAAAAGAGCTACTTGGTAAAATCCCATTGAATTAATGTGTCGAACTCAAGTTTTTCTTCCCTTGCACCTAAAATTATCTTCATTTTAGTTTTCCCAATAGTTGGAAGATCAAGAGCTTGGCCGATATGAATCAAGGATCAATCAGATTATTGAGCTTGATGAGGAGAGAAGAGCATCCCATCAAAGGCATGTTAGATTTAGGGAAAAATTGAGGAGATTTTTGACAAGAAGGTCACTCCTAGAGCCTTTAATGTTGGAGATCTAGTTTTTTTGTGGGATAATAGGCATGAAGAAAAGGACAAGCATGGAAAATTTGATGCATTATGGATGGGCCCTTATGCCATTGATATCAGAATTGGTGAACATAGCTTCTTTCTCAAGGACTTAGATGGGGAATTGTTGGAGCTACCTATTAATGGCAAAAATTTGAAGCATTTCTTGGATTAATCCCCAAATTTGAGGTATGCACCAATTGTATAGTTGTATAGTATTTTTTTCTTTGTTTTTGCTATTTTGTTGGTGTGTGGTCTACCCTTGTTCTTGAAATCCATTCTGGTCTATTTTTCAACTCATTTTTGAAGGATGGTTCTAGTTTTTGACTTCCTTTCATATTGACTCCTTTACCTAATGGATATTTTGGCACTTGGTCTACATTTTTTCCTTGTGGCACTCACTGGGAGTGCCCATCCCCAAGAAAGAGCCGATGTTGGTGCAATATTTGAGCTTGCACCATGTTGCCCTAAAATTTTCAAATCTATATCTACTCAAAAAAAATTTACCCTTTGAATTGATGGTCTAAAATTCTTCCCCTCGAGTTGAATGCTTTAAAAATGCTCACAAACTTGTTGTTTTGCCCTAAATTGACAAAATAATCCAAGTTTGCCCTTTTTTGTGCCCTAGTTTTTCCAATTTTGCATGCTATGTCATTTTCCTTTTGCTAGATCATGGAAAAATTGAAATTGATTAAATCATACTTGTGTGCAATTGAAAATCCTATCCCAAGGTCAAAAAGTTTCAGAAATCATGCTTGATTGATGAGAATTGAAAAATTTGCCATCCTTTGAAAACATTGAATTCTAGGGCATCCTGGATTTTTTTACGTTTTTAAGGTTAGACGGGCATCATTTTCCTCGTAAATTCATCCTCGAAGGTATTGGTAATGTGGTGAGTTTTCATTGGCTGAGGAGAAGTGGGGAAGTGTTATAACTTTTCATTTTTCAATTTTTTTGACAATGGGGCATTTTCGGCCCGGGGACCTATTTTTCCAAATTTGCCTACATGACATGTTTTGAATGGTAGGGGATGGTAGGTGGTCATATTCCCTTAAGGTTTTTAGACCTTATTTTGTAAAAAATGTTAAATTCACAAAATGGTCCAAGCCCCATGACCCAATCGAGAGTGGACACATGTCCTAAAAGACTAAAAAGGGAGAAGTGGGCCTATGGGGGACTTAGAATTTTTAGCTTTATTTTTCGAAGTCTCCAAATCAGTTTTTCCCCCACTCTAATCAGAGGAGGACATGTGGCATCATTTTTGAGTGGGTTGGCGGGTTGGTGGAGTCAAAAGGGAATTATTTCCCTTTTGTTAAAAGAAGGCTTAAAATTAAAAGTTTGGAGCGTTGCCCCATGGCCAATCACATGTGGACATGTGACCAATGAGTGGTCAAGAAAGTGCTTTGCAGTGGAGGGAAATGGGGATTTTTATTTTTTGGCAAAAAGGCTTAAAATAAAAATTTTAAGTGTTGGCCCACAAGCAAATCAATGAGCAACACGTGGTCGGCAGAGAGGACAAGGCTGGTCGGTGGAGGTAGTAGAGAATTCTTTCCCTTTTCCAAAAAAATCTTAAAATAAAAATTTGAAGCATTGGTCCACTAGCGAATCATCGAGCGACACGTGTTAGAGGACAAGGTGGTTCGGTGGGCCGGTTGAGGAA
The DNA here is from genome assembly GCA_018340775.1 of Taxus wallichiana var. yunnanensis. NCBI lineage: Eukaryota > Viridiplantae > Streptophyta > Pinopsida > Cupressales > Taxaceae > Taxus > Taxus wallichiana. The sequence goes on from CM031240.1 coordinate 570,380,418, forward strand.
GGAGGGAATTTTTTCCCTTTTACAAAAAAGACTTAGAATCAAAATTTGGAGCACTGGCCCATGACGAATCACAAGGAGACACGTGGTGAGGGAGAAATCGGAGGTGCGGGCCGCGGGGAAAAAATTGAAAATTTTCCAATTTTCCAAATAAGGTCAAAAATGTGAGGAATTGAAGCACGATCCCAATGGGACCCACCATGTGCCACGTGTCAGCTCAAAAATTCAAAGGCGGAGGGGTGGAGAAAAAAGTCAAATTTTTCCATTTTTTCAAAAATGTCAAAAAGACAAAAAGTAAGCCCAAATTGATTTCCAATCATTTTTTGCCACGTGTCCGGCCTTATCCAAAAAATTAAAAAGGTAACTCAAGCTTATTTCTAAGTCTGCATCTTCCACGTGGAGGGCCAGGATTAAAAGATGGATAAGATCGATGGTTGTTATGCATCCATTTGTTTTGACCGCCATGGGAGCTCTAGGAAGCTTGGAATCATGATTTTTGCATCAAAATTCATCAAATTTATAGTGATTTTGTGTCATCTTGGCCTTCCAAGTATCATTGGCATCACTTTCATGGCTTAATTCTTTGATCTAAAGTGATTTTGAAATAAATTCTGCCCTAATCCATATAAAAATGTGAAATGACAAAATCAAAGTTCAGAGGTAATTTGAAAAGGTGAAAAGGTGAAAATGATGAGTAAAAGGCATTTGCATGCTTCAACAATGAAAAATGTGCCTTCAAGATGTATAATGATCTAGATATTTGTAATGATTTAATATTTTTGGGCACACCTAGAAACCTGCGAATGGTTTTCTGTTTGATGTCATTTTCGGTGAATCAAGAAGAATTATTGTAACAAAATTGATCCCATGGCATATTCTTTGCTTGGGAAAGAAGGCTCTAATGTGACATGAGGTATATAATGCATTTTTGGAGAAATTGTAAAGGGAGGTAGGGAAAAGTTTAAAATTCATGAGAAAATTGCGAGAGAAATCTCATTTTTCTTAAAAATGCACCAAAGAACCAGAATAATTTCTTACGTGTTGGATATTCATGTATATAGAGCCTTCGTCGATAAAGAGATAAACAAATTTAAAAACACTTTATCTTCCTTTACTGTAGGGATTGCTTGTAAGCCTTTGGGGGTGCCTTAGGCATGGTTTGATCATGGATTTTTGTGTTTAATTGAGTTCTTTACTTCAATATTTTGTGGTGAATTCTCAAATATTATGTGAAGAGTGCAACTTGGGCTTCCATTTATGCCTCTTGGTTGAAAGAATATCCTAATTATTTGAAACATTTTTTCGATAGTTGTTCAAGGATTGTAGAGGATGTCAAAGATCTGATATATCCCGATTCGTCTTGTCGATACCTCACCAAATAATTCATTCAAACAAACTAATCCTACCCATACTACCCCTATATTGCATTTTTCATCAACGAAAGGATCTAACCCATATACAAAAATGCACAAGGCAAATCAAGATTATACAATGTTTTGAGTAACCCTTTCCATACATTGAAAATATCTCCATAATGCTGGGAGTGACAACTTGTGAAAGTTAGATTTGGAGTGTTGATCATATTTTCCAAAGGCCTTTTCATACTATTTGCATAAATTGAGGACATCTTCATCTCCATCACCATTTGGGGTTGTAATATATATTCTCTTACCTTGGTTGAAAAGGCACAACCTAAAATAGTGAGGGTCATATCAAATCCTTTCAAAGTGCTATCCATATCTCCACAAATCTAAGTGTCAGTTAGATCACATCCCTAGCTAAAAAATGACACACATCATGATCTATCCGAATTCAAGCATCATGTCATATTTCGATGCTACTCAAACTGAAAAGGAGAACAAATTTGGGTACCAACATAGTGCAAGACTTGGCTTTGCCAAGGATATTCTAGCCAATATGATATAATTATAAATAATTAAAGATAGGTATACACATCCTTGTAACAAACTAATCAGAGATACGTAAATATTTACCCCTTAAAAAACATGTATTCCAACATTTGTGTTAGTTCAATAATAGTTGTACAATGAATGATGCCTAACTAACAATAAGTTCAAAATATTTTTTGAGGAAAATCTCTGTGACCACTAAGCTTAAATATTTTGTTGTGGTTGACCTTAGAAACTACTAGGAAAAAAATACACATGTCTTGATTGTTCAATAATGCATGTATTCCCACACTTTTCTCATTACATTAATGGTTTTTTGTTGATGATGTATAACGACCATTAAGCTCTAAATATTTCATTGTGGCTGATCTTAATGACTAATAGGATCATAACTACATATTTTTTAACCCTTCAATAATGTATGTATTTCCGCACTTTTCTCATTGCATTAATAGTTTTCCTATTAATGATTCCTAGCGACCATTAAGCTCTAAATAGCTATTTGCAGCTGACCGTAGTGACCACTAGGATCAAAATTACATGTCTTGACCCCTCAATAGTGCAAGTATTAGTGCAATTTTTCTCATTGCAATAATAGTTATCCTATGAATAATTCCTAGATATGGCCAAACTCTAAATATTTTTTGTGGTTGAACTTAACATTTGCTAAGGTCATAACTATGAATGTCTTGAAGCCTCAAGAGTGAATTTATTGCATGAATTTTATCATTTCATTAATAGTTTTATTGTAAATGATTCCTAGTGACCACTAAGATCTAAATATTTCATTGTGGATGACCTTAACGACTACTAGGATCAAAACTATGTATGTCTTGACCCTCAATAGTGCATGTACTATCATGCTTTGGTCATTACATTAATAAGTGTCATGTGAATGATGCCTAGCGACCACTAAGCTCTAATTATTAAATTGTGGCTGACCTTAGTGATCTCTAGGATCAAAACTACGTATCTCTTGACCCCTTAATAGTTCATGTACTATCATGATTTTCTCATTGCATTAATAATTATCCTTTGAATGATTCCTAGTGAATGTTAAGCTCTAAATATTTTGTTAAGGTTGACCCTAGAAACCATTAGGATAAAAAAGTGAATGTTAAGCTCTAAATATTTTGTTAAGGTTGACCCTAGAAACCACTAGGATAAAAATTCATAACTACGCATGTCTTGAAGCCTCAAGAGTGCATTTATTACATGAATTTTATCATTTCATTAATATTTTTACTGTAAATGATTCCTAGTGACCACTAAGATCTAAATATTTCATTGTGGATGACCTTAACGACTACTAGGATCAAAACTATGTATGTCTTGACCCCTCAATAGTGCATGTACTACCGTGCTTTGGTCATTGCATTAATAAGTGTCATGTGAATGGTGCCTAATGACCACTAAGCTCTAATTATTAAATTGTGGCTGACCTTAGTGACCTCTAGGATCAAAACTACGTATCTCTTGACCCCTTAATAGTTCATGTCTTGTCATGATTTTCTCATTGCATTAATAATTATCCTTTGAATGATTCCTAGTGAATGTTAAGCTCTAAATATTTTGTTAAGGTTGACCCTAGAAACCACTAGGATAAAAATTCATAACTACACATGTCTTGAAGCCTCAAGAGTGCATTTATTGCATGAATTTTATCATTTCATTAATAGTTTTACTGTAAATGATTCCTAGTGACCACTAAGATCTAAATATTTCATTGTGGATGACCTTAACGACTACTAGGATCAAAACTATGTATGTCTTGACCCCTCAATAGTGCATGTACTACCGTGCTTTGGTCATTGCATTAATAAGTGTCATGTGAATGGTGCCTAGTGACCACTAAGCTCTAATTATTAAATTGTGGCTAACCTTAGTGACCTCTAGGATCAAAACTAAGTATCTCTTGACCCCTTAATAGTTCATGTCTTGTCATGATTTTCTCATTGCATTAATAATTATCCTTTGAATGATTCCTAGTGAATGTTAAGCTCTAAATATTTTGTTAAGGTTGACCCTAGAAACCACTAGGATAAAAAATTATTACATTTATTTGCCAATTGATTTTTTAAACTAACCAAATATTCAAAATAAGAGACATAAGTTTGTTTATGTAAATTCAAGTACAACATTTAGCTTAGTATCTATTTCTATTGATGACATATGTAACGTTCATAGACCTGTAATTTTTCAACATGGCAGGAGAACCAAAATTGTTGAATGTAGATTATTATTCATATTCCTATGCAGACACCAAAGTAAGTAGTGATATTGTGTTTGATCCATGTACCTTAAAACATGAATTTCAACATTACTCAACTATTTTTCAACGAGTCCAAAATGAAAGTATTGATGTAGATGTTGTATATGAAAATAGTATCCTAGCATATCAAGCCCTAAGGTTTAGAGACATAATGGAAATAAAAATATTTTTCCTTCATTTAATTTATGCTAAACTAGAGGTACTTCCATTTCCAAAATTGATCACTTCCTATCTAATTCTTTCCAAGTCAAGGAGTGGACCTTATTTTCTAAATCATGGAAAAAAAAATAGATTTTTATGTTGGGAATGCATATAGAAATTATTAATAAATTTTATAGTTGGATGTCCTATACAATATAGATATAGTTGAGTCCTAGATGGGCACAAGGAAAATAAGATTTATTTTATAGAGTTGGGTCGTGGATCGAATAGAAAATATGGATGATTCTCATCTCAGTGATATCATTATTAAAAGATTTAGACCAAAAGTTTGTATTAGCATGGCCCTCATGAACTCGATATATGGAAAACCTTCTATCACTAGATTGATGTATTCTAGATCCCTTTACTTTTTTATGTTTATTGATGAAGACAAGATTCCTTTGTTAGGGAAAGTGCTTAGTTCCAATTTGGTGAGCCAAAGAAAAATTTCATGGATAATCGGAAATAATTTTACATGGCTTCGTATATTTTGGATGCATTCTATGGTATTCTCAATTTTAAGAATTTTGTCAAAAATGGTTTCCTTCATTACCTTTATATCTAAATATTCATACTTGTATTCCCATCAGTTCAGATCTCATATTCAAGATATATGAATTTATTTGTATCCTTCTCTCTACCAACAATTGCATGAAAAAGAAACACCCAAAATATATGTTGGCATCCTCACTTCCATACAAAAAATGGGGGTTGTATTCTTCTATCCAGAATATCTGTCATCTTGATCGAGAGGATCCTTACACACTGCTTTTCGAGTTTTCATACTATGTTCCTAAAAATTTGGTAGAACAAGAGGTGTCATATCATATTTGTAATGGTATTTCTGGAAAGTGTAAAGAGAATAAGATTAAAACACATCCCCCTCTTAGTCACATTGGGATGCAAAAAATTTAATAGGTGGCCTAATTTGAAAGTTGCATCGGCCCATAAAATTTCAATCCATCTCCCCCAACACCCTCTAAGGAAATATGATCATATGAAAATATTTTTCAAACACCTTGATCGCTTAGAGGACAAATAAATATCTCCTATGCACATAAGGATGATGTAAATGATTGGATATGGATTAACCAAATAGATGATATCCTTATTAAGAAGAATATGAAGATGAATGGGGTAGTTCCCACTATGAGAGGAACTATTAAAAATGAGGCTACAAAGAGAAAGAAAACATTCTATTCAAAACTTTCAAAAAATCCTTGTGTTCCCTTTTCTCCATCAATTTAAACTCTATACCAGGTTCAAGAAGTTAGGCTTGTAAAAATGTAGATCTCAATTTGGTGGGATATGCTTTAAATTCTTCTTCTTCAAAAGAAGAGACTATGTAAACTAAAATTTCAATCAGCATAGCCCCAAAGCAACCATCTCAATCTTCTCCTTCCACTCCATAAGAAGCAAGGCTTGATTTGGTTGAGCAATCCATAATTACTCACAAATGAAAACCAGATTTGGGGGAACAAGAAGAGCCCTTAGTAAACATTGAATTCAATCCAAGGATGGGAACCTTGAAAATGCTAAGCAAAAACAAGATGTCAATATAGCAAGCCACCTTTGTTTGACATGAAACTTCAATGATCCTCTTCTCTCTTATAAAGAAATGTAAATCCAAAGGCTCCCAAGTGGTGTAACATGAGGAAGATATAGAATTCTTGATAAGGGATACAAATAAAGTAGTTGTAGAAGTAGTGAGAGGTGTACATGATATAAATAAAGATCTTGAAACTCAATTAAAGGCCATAGTTTATATAGGTAAATTTTGTAATGTAGAAGAGGCATTGCATGGCCTATAAAATGTTGTATAGAAATGCATCAACTATATAAAGCATACAAAAATATCATTAAAGATACGGGATCCGTGCAAAAAAATTAATATATATGGGGTATGTTATTGAAGAAGGCATTTGTAAAGACCCTTCAATTATAACCATGGACGATATTGGTATATGCCAGACATATTCTAATTATACCAAGGAAATACTAAGGGAATGAAATGATTAGGTAAGAAAACTATCTCTCCATTTTTTATGACATTATTTTGAGAAGAAATCATATTTTTCAAAGAAGCTTGATTATGGAAGTATTTAAGGAAAACCACGAATTGGTTTCTAGTAAAGAGTTTATTATATTCCTTAAGAAATTATTGGTTAATTTTTAAAGGAGAATAATAGAGACAAAAAAGTATAAAATTTGGATATCATTGATATTGTATCAAAACCAGGGGAAAAATATACAAAATAGAGACTCTGAAGGAAATCACAAAAAAGCAAATGTTACTCAGTAAGTTTTTCTTGACAAGGATAGTGTGCTATTTAGAAACCCAATTGTGGACATAGGAAATATAGATAAATATTACAATATTTGCAAAGAATCCATTTGTGCGACACAAAAGCAAGATGATACAAAAGGCCCCACACAAGAACAAAAAAACTCAAGAAGTAACTTTACATGTGGACCCAAATCAACACCAACCCATAATTAAGCAAGAACCACAATGAATCATGAGTGGCAATATTTGAGCATAGTGGGAAAGAAATGAAATATGTATGACATGTAAATATATTAATATTTATAATTTATTGAATGTTCATGTATATATTCCAAATTTTATACTTATCTAAACATGCACATAGTAGTTGTACATCTGAAACTACCTAGCAACTGCTAAGCTCCAAATATGTTGTTGTGGCATAACCTAGTGGACACTAGGATCACAATATCTTCATTTAATTTTTTAAATCCTGTAGACATGTTTTCTACTAAAAATATTTAATTTGTGTGTAAGTACGTAGCGGATGCTAAGTTCAAACTATCTTAATTTAATTTATTAAATCCTAATGATTACTAAGCTCTAGATAATATGTTTCAAAGCATAACATAATGAGATGCTAAGCTCGTAATATCTTACTTTATATTGTTAAATCCTAGTGATCGTGAATATACAAGTATCATGTTGTGTCATAACCTAGATGACATTAAGAAAAAATATCATTCTTTAACTTGTTAAATGCTAGTGACACCTAAGCTTGAAATATTATATTGTGGAAGTACTAGATGTAGATTAGATAAAAATATTTTAATTTAATTTGTTAAATCCTACCTCGATAACCTCCAAATATTATTTTATAGTATAACCTAGTGGTTGTTGAGATCATAGTATCTTAATTTAATTTTTTAAATTCTAACAAGCTGCTTAAGCCTAAAATATTATGTTATTACATAAACTAGCAACCACTACGCTCAAATATATTCCTTTAGTTCATTAAATCCCATCAACACATTTGATCGGAATATAAGTGTACCCTAGTGGATGCTAAACTTTATTCACAAGACAAAGAACAATTAATATGTGGCCGATTAAAATAAAAATTATTTTCTTCCCTGTAATCAGCCACAAAAATTACTTACTTATTTTAGATTTGGAGGGCTTATTATATGAGAAAAATCAATATCCCTTTAAGGAGATGGCATTCACGTTCAACAAGGATTTTATCAATCTGCGAGGTGGATTGAAAGAATTTATAAATATCAATAAAATTTGAAGTGGGATTCTTGTCCGATAAATTCACTTTTGTTGATATTGAAAAGTTGATAAAGTTCTTCAATAAAAAATTATCGATATAATTGAATCCATTACTCACTTTTGAAAGGAACATTTCAATATAGTCAATGGAATTGCAATAAGAGATCTATAAAAGGTTTGAATTGGAAATGATGTTTCCTATAGTTCTAAAGACACATTATGTATTACATTGGGTGCAAAGGGAAACCCTCCTGAAAATTTTATGGTTGATATGAAAAGCATATGAGAATATTATTCAAAATATATGTTGTTGATGACCAATATGTTAAAATACTTATCACTAATATTCTATCGGGGATTGAATGTGGTAGATGGAATCAAATATTTGGAGCAAAAGAAAATGCTAATTAATTACTTATCATTTCAAAATGTTATTATGATAGTACTACTTAACGTTGTAAAGAAAATGCGTTCATATGTTATTATGATAGTTCAGATTAACTATTTTGTATGTTGAGATTGTACAAATATAAGTTGGTAGTATTTATATTTTCATTGATTATAAGTTGAGAGTATGATTATATAATTTGAGTATACAAATCAACAAAAAAATTATTGTAAAAAAACTTTGAGTAGTTTTTATTAATCAAATATGTATTCCTAAATTAATTATGAGCATGCTTGAATACTATTTTTTTCTTCCAAAAAAATAAATGTATACCACATTCATATGAAATGAAATAACTACAATATAGTTTGTAAAGACTCATCATGCTGAAACATTACATTTGATTCAAAAAAATATGCAAATAATAAATTCCTAGTACAATAAGAAATGAGGAATGCCCTTTGATTTTTAACCTACCATACCACTTACAAACATTTGATTTTTGATATAACAATAAAAAGAGATTTTTTTAAAATTTTTTTGGATTGATTCACTACCCTCAACCATTTGATTTTTGTTTTCTTTATTTGCAGATAAGAACTCATGTAATGTGAAACTGATCATATTTGATATAAATGGTGTTTTGGAACATGACATCCACAAGGGTGATTCGCATACAAGAAATTAAAAAATATTGGTAGCATCAAGCTGAAAATGAAAAATTATTTTCTTAGATCAAATTTAAAATATTTCTTGGAGCGTTGCATAAAATATTTCAAAATAGCACTATGGAAATCAATGAGAAAGTCAAATGTTGATGACAGGATGCCTTCATTCCTTTAAAAAAAATTCTGAGAGGTTGGAAGCTTTGAGTTCATATTTACACAATAAAATTACGTCAAGACCAAACACACCGATTAAGAAGGTTATGGGAATCCCAAATTATATCTCAAGAATCTTAATTCTGTTTGGTGAAGGTTTAATGCATTGTACCATTATAAAATACATTGCTTATAGATGAATCTTTAGAGAAAAAAATTTAATGATGTGTGGAACTACATAATTGTTAAAAACTTTAACACGGATTCGAAATCGGAAGACAAATACTTGTTAGATGAGTCGTGGCCTTTGTTGCAACTATTCTAGAAAGTCAAAGATGTTCAAGATTTAATTAGATGAAAAACCCAATTGTAGGGAGCTTATTTTTTGAAGATTTACTATGATTTCTATTGTTGATTTGGGAGCCCATCTTCGGGAATATTGTTACAATAAAATTAAAAATATTCTTAAAATGTTTTACTATAATTATACCTTTAGTAAAGGAATTTTTATTTATTTCATATCTATATTTAAATACGAAAATATATATTTGGGATGGTTTTACAATTAATTTTAATTAATTTCATATCCATATTTAAATATGAAAATATATATGCAATGGTTTTATAGTTAATTTTATATCTAAATTTAAATATGAAAATATATCTAGAATGGTTTTTACAATTAGCATTCTCCTACATTGCATCGTCACCCTCTGCTAGTTTCTTGAATATATTTGGTAATACTACTCGGCTGTAATGAGGTTGAATCACATCATACTAAATGAACCTAGAAGTGTTTCACATCTATTAAATTTAATTATCCTAGCGGCCACTAGGCCACAATGAATTTTAAATTCAAATATGCATAGTTTAATCTTAAAGACATCTTAAAACTGATAAGATCCTTATTCCAAAGTAAAAATTAAGCTGGCGGTAGCTATTCTATATAAAATATAACATATTTATGTTTTATACGAGGCTAATTACTATTAGGAATTATTTCTTAGATCAATGTTGGATTCCCTGAAATCATTAAATGATTTTTCCCATATTCATTAATTTAATGTGTGATTTGATATATTGGACTCCGGAAGGAGGTATAAGAGGTTCCAATGTTTTGATTTTTTTATTCCAATATATGTGATTTTAGATTCAATATACGTAATTTTGGATTCTAATATGTGGTGATTTTGGAGTGCGAGATAATTCCAATATTTAATATTTTGGAATCCAAAACTAATAATAATTTTTTACTAATGGAAAATAGTTTTGAAGGGACTATACCTTGTTGCAAAAGAGGCTCAAAACTAAATAAAAAGAAAATGTAACAAAAAGGATCGAATTCGGATATTACAATAAGTCCAACGGTAGTCAAAAGAGAAGATGCTAAGAAAAAACAAGACGGATAAAAGCGTAACAAAACATCATAAAAACAACATACTATCAAAGCAACAAGACAACAACTTTAATGCATCCATCCTACTCATAAGGTGTTATTTATTTGAATCCCTATTGATTCATGATTCAATGATAAATGCGTAGAGAGATAAAACACACGGAGTGGTGACATGTGTGGGGTCATTTACATTCAGATGTGAGATGACCTAGCTTCTTTCCTTTTCTGTACCCCAAATGTCCCCAGGGACTCCACTCATCATAGTGATGCTTCTGACTTGTTGATCAAGAAAATAACATATAGCTTTGAAGATGGCCATATTGTGATTGTTTCTATCCTTAGATTTCCCAAGTCTATTATCTAGGGAGTTTAATTTCTTATATATTTCATTAGTCTGATCTATCCCAATACCAACATCCTCATTCATCTTTCTTTTCCCATTTTTCTTATTTAACTGATGCAGATATTTTTAATACTTTCCACCTCATTTTCCAGCATTTCCATTATGAGGAGAATATTTTCCCTCTCTTGTTGAGTAACATTTTCTTCCCTGCATTACTGATGTGTAAAATATTGTGAGCTATTTCCATATCCTTGCTTCTCCTAAGGACATGACCAAAGGGATATGGGGTCACTTTAGAGAATGAAGGGTTCTTAGTCTTGACATTTCTAAGATTGGGAATGGTGTTCGGGTTAGTAGTGGGAATATTGTAAATGGGAATGGGTGGGGCACCGGGGTAATAGGAATGACAAGAAAATTGATGAGGAAATGCCTATGAAGGAGAAATATGAGCCCCTAGTGGAGGGAATGACCTAGTATGCTTTTGAAATTCAAGAATGGAACACTCCATTGAATTCAGGAGATAGTGTGGGAAGCAAACAACAAAATTTCTCCTAAAATGATTAAGAAATATCAAGTGTTTTTTGGGGACAGTGATGTACCATCCTTTAAGGGAGATAAACCAAACCATCATTCTGGTAATTTCATCAAAGGGTTCTAGTATGGAACTTACCTTAATGCCAGCCATAACAAAGAGGAGCTCCTCCTGTTTCAGAAAACTTTATTGATTTAGTATTTTTGTCTACCCTTTTTCTTAAAAACTTGATTCCATCAAAAGCTAAACCCGTAACCTTGGCTATAAGCTCATCATTCACCAAAAATATTTTTCCTTCATACCTAACCTTCCTTTCTTTCCAATTTGTAGCAAAACATATTGAAATGTTTTGGTCGACCTTATATTATCTAGATTAAAAGCGGTGACACCCCTATTTGAAGATAATTCCACACTCAACATTATCCTTCTAGGTGGGATCACAATTGGGCTCTAACGACATAGAGCTCCCCCATTTTACCTTCTCTATGATTTGTATGATTATCCTACTTAAAACCACTCATAAATAAGTTGTTTTTGTCTTTCCTAGACCAATTTTTAATCATCCAGTTTGTGAGGACCGAGGAGCATGCAAATTTTTATGATTGTAAATATAATTACTCCTCTCACATGTGCTAACTTTATTTTCCATTAAATCCCACAAAATCTCATTAGTGATTCTACATAAGATGTAGATGCTCATATTTATCCTTGGTAATAGAATTATGTACTTCAATAGGGGTGTTTTTCTCATTATTCCAAGTGATGAAGTTATTATTGGTACCATAATTAGCTAAGGTGTCCGCCACCTTGTTGCCCTCTCTATATGTATGGCCAATTTTAATACTTTTGAAGGTATGGCATATATTAATAGATTCTGAATGAAATCTTTAATAGTCCAACTTGGAGGATGTATCGATTAACATGATTTATAACATTCAAGGAATCACCTTTAACAATAATGTTCTCAATGTTGCGATCTGAACAAGTCTTAGAACCCATAAAGCTAAAAAAGCTTCATCATAGTGATTGGTCGATTTCCCATTCTACCGGTATAAGCCACAACTAAACAACATTTATGATCCCAAATTATTCATCCACAAATTGTTAGGAAAAATATGTATTTTAGTGTGAACAATATCTAATTATGTGTGTAAATGAGTTGTTAGTAACAACTCATAGAGATCTAGAAGTTAGAATAAGTCTCTTAGAGAGATAAGTGGGATTGTGTCTGAGTTGTACATGATAAGCTTTGCCTCCTAATCAATAGGATCAAGATACTTGTATAAAGGCATATCAAATATTGAATAAAGATGTCTGAATGAAATACAATATCTTTGGTTTTATTATTTTACTGTGCAATGTTTTTTTATTGATTAAATCATGCACATTTTCTAGATTTGGTATCAGAGTAGGTTAGACTACAATGATTTCCTGTAGGAGTTTGTGAGGTATTTTGATATGGAAGTAATTTTCTTCCGGTGCCATTGCTAGGAATAAATCTGGTTTGTGTTTGAGTTTCAAAACAAATAGATCGTCTAAGTTCAAAGGGTCTCTCTTAGGTGAATCTGCAGTTGTTTGGATGTCTGGATGCGTCGGCGTCTGGATGTGTCGATGTATTTCTTGGGTGAATCCACGGTCATGCGGGAATCTGGTTTTAGATATACTACAGATCCATTATAACAGATGTGATGTATATGTTTATTTCCATTTATGGACATACAAGAAAAAAACACGGAAGAAAAAGAAAATTTCCATTTTTGGAAAGGGTCTAGAAAGAAGTTGAATTTAGAACTTGTAAGCACGATAACTTTCAGCTGATAACTTAGATTGAGGTATCATTTTTTTTGAAAATGTGTATTTTTTCAAGTTCTACGCATTGATCCTATTCTTTTTCTTCGTTGGATAAAAAAATATTATTTTTCCATTTTTGGCAAATTTTAAAAAATTAAAAAAATTCTCACTTTTGTTTGGATGCACTTTCGCTTGTACGTGATGTCCATAGTGAGGGGGTGCATTATCGGTTGAAACCGACACCCAAGAGAATTGTAATATGAGCCTAAAAGATATATTTGCTAAGTAGTAAATTGATTGAAGGCAAGAGGCAAAGAAGGAGGAGGCTGATCAACATCTCTTGTTAGTCACCAACAAAGAGACTAATTCAAGTGTATTGGTGACCTCTTTTTTCAGTTTTGTGTTTACTTTCTGCTGTAATAATGAACAGTGGATTATTCATGTTCACGTTTGTAATAAATTTCCTATATGTAATCTCCTAAAATGGGAATATGATGAGGGATAAAAATAAACTGTAAACATCATGATCTTCTTGGTTTGTGGTAAACCACTTTGAAAACAACTTCCTTGGTTTATGGTAAAACACTTTGAAAACCACCCTTTTTTGGTTTATGGTAAACCATTTCATTGGTTGATGATAAACCACTTTGAAAATCATCCAGGTCATGAGTCAGCATCAGGCGACAAGTTATAATTCAAGATAAGTTTTCCCCATGTTCACACTAAGGGGGTGATTGTTAGGAAAAATATATATTTTAGTGTGAACAATATCTAATTATGTGTGTAAATGAGTTGTTAGTAACAACTCATAGAGATCTAGAAGTTAGAATAAGTCTCTTAGAGAGATAAGTGGGATTGTGTGTGAGTTGTACATGATAAGCTTTGACTCCTAATCAATAGGATCAAGCTACTTGTATAAAGGCATATCAAATATTGAATAAAGATGTCCCGAATGAAATACAATATCTTTGGTTTTATTATTTTTCTTGTGCAATGTTTTATTTTTTATTGATTAAATCATGCGTTTCTAGATAGCTGCTTACTCACAGGTTGCCCTTAGAGCTCCATCAAAATTAAGTTTATACCAAGAATTAAGCTGGAGGGATCAATGAATTGAAGACTTTTCATTGGTTGGAGTTCTTTATTTTTGGACATTTTCAATGTCAATCTTCCAATTTGAAAGTATAAACTCTTCATCTTTAGGATATTTCTTATTCTTGGGTGGTTTAAATATTTCAATATTATCTTTAATTGCATTACCAATCTTAGTAAATCTTGTCTTGCATGTCATTGTTGTTTCTAAATATTATGTCATTTCTGTCTTTCCAAATCCTCCATATAATATGGGGCATAACTAGTTTCCATAATCTCCTAACAATACAATGCTTATAAGGAGGATCCCACTATATCCAAGTTTGAAGAAATTCCTTTGGTACTTTCCAGAAAACATTGAACTTTGAGAAAGCATAACTCCAGATATTTGAAGCGAACTCACAATGTAAAAAATATGCTTGATGTCCTCAGCCTCTTTTTTACATAGGAAACACATGTTTGGCATTATAAATCATCTCTTGATTAGGTTTTCATTTGTGAGTATTCTTCCTTTGAGAACAAGGCAAAAAAAAGAAATAGATTTTGGGAGTTAGTTTAGGCATCCAAATCCTACTCCATTTGAAATCATAATGGATGTTTTCAAAATAGGAATTATATCTGATTTGAAAGTGTATTCTCCATCACATGAGTTTCTCTAAATGAGCTCATCCTTGACATCAATTTGATTCGGGGTATGTTATCCGATTTTTCTTGAAGTGAGGAGATTATGAAATTTAGATCATTCCTCTCCACCTTAAGTTACTTCCATATTTTTCTGTTACCCTCCATTTTAATGTAGTCTTTGACTTAAGTTCCATACTTGTGTTCTGAAATATCTTTGTGAGAACCAAATTTATCATTTAAACTAAAGCTATTCTAGTTATCACTCCAAAATTAAATATCCTGTCATTTCCCACTTTCCATTTACAACCTTGATTGATGAAATTCCTAATTTGTATCAAATTATTCCAAAAATAGAACCTTAAGGTATGAACCATCATAAAGGAAAGAAGTTACTTTTTGTTGAGCTAGATATTTGGCCTTAACTAAATCAATCCAAGGTTGCTCCTCAGAAAGCATTCTCAACCCATTTTTTGCAATTAAGGCCATATTCATTTTTCGATATCCTTTATGCCTAGCCCACCTATTCTTTTAGGTGTACATACTTGATCCCATGCCACCAAGTGGTATCTGAATATTTCCTCTATTCTCGGCCATAAAAAGTTCTTCTGAATCCTTTCAATTTTGTCCCTAAAAACAATAGAAATTCTGTATAGAGATATAATGTAAATAGATAAATTTTGCATAGTGCTTTTGATTAGAAGACATTTTCTAGCCTTTGGATAGTATGCTCCCTTTCCATCTAGCCATTTTATTTTGAAATATTTCAAGTAAACCATTCCAAACTATGATTGAATTTTTTTGTTCCAAGAGGAAGACCCAGATTTATTGTGGGTAGAGAATTGATTTCACATCCCATAATTTGAGGAATTTTTTTCTTTCTAGTGGATTATTTAAGAACAAGATGGAACTCTTATCAAAATTTATCTCTTGATGAGGCTTTGCATAGTGCTTTTGATTAGAAGACATTTTCTAGCTCTGGATAGTATGCTCCCTTTCCATCTAGCCATTTTATTTTGAAATATTTCAAGTAAACCATTCCAAACTATGATTGATTTTTTTTTGTTCCAAGAGGAAGACCCAGATTTATTGTGGGTAGAGAATTGATTTCACATCCCATAATTTGAGTAATTTTTTTTTCTTTCTAGTGGATTATTTAAGAACAAGATGGAACTCTTATCAAAATTTATCTCTTGATGAGGCAACCTCATAAAATTTCAAAATAGATTTAATAGCCTTAGCTTTAAGGATAGATGTCATCAAAAGTAGAATTGTGTCATCAACAAATTGTTGATGTGAAGTTTTTTGGTTTGTATAAGTAGGCCTCATTCCATTTAAAATCCCTTCATTAACAGATTCGGTAATGGATCTGCTAAGACTATCAACCATTAGAATGAAAATTAAAGGGGATATAGGATCATATTGTCTTAATCCCCTACTACTAGAAAAAGAAGCCCCTTTGGCTCACCATTAACCACCATATAAAATCTAGCTATAGAAATGCAAGCCTTAATAATTCTTCTGAATTTATTATGAAAACCAAATTTAGCAATAATATTGTCAATAAAATTCCAAGAGACTTTGTCAAATGCCTTGTTCATATTAAGTTTCATTACATTGCTAGCATTTTTGTTATCATCCACTGAATGAATGATTTCATGTACCATGATCACCCTATCTTGAATTATCCTCCCTTTTATGAATCCACTTTGTTTCTTTGAGATCATATTATCAATAATAGTCTAGAGTCTTGTTGTAATAATCTTAGTAAAGATTCTATAAATAACATTAACCAGACTAATGGGGCAGAAGTCCTTAAAATATTTAGCATCCATTTTTTAGGAGCAAACACAATGTGGGTGTTATTTAGCTCTTTTAGGAGATCACATGTTTTTAGAACTCATTCACTGCCCTTAATAAGTCATCTGAGCATATTTCCCAAAACTTCTGAAAAAAATTAGCAGAAAAACCATCAGGACCTGGTGCCTTATCCCCTTCAAGAGAAAAAAACTTTTTGCAGCTCCTCTAAAGTGACTGTTTTAGAAAGGTTTTTGAATCTTTTCTCATCTATTCTATCATTTGGAATGGCCTCTAAAAGAAAAGAGGCAGCCTCTTCATTATCCACACTATTCTCCTTGAGCATATTTTCATAAAATTTGAGAGCTTCATCCTTTATATCCTTAGGATATTTGATGACAATACCATTTCCTTTTGAAACTTTTGTTATCCTATTGCAAACTCTATGTTTCATAGTGTTCATATGAAAGAAATTTTTGTTTCTATGTCCCTCTTTCTGTTAGGAAATAAGGGATAAAATATGTGAAATAATCCCTCACGAGAATGCATGTGATAGAAACTAATATGCGAAATTATTACAAATCTCAAATAAAATTGTAGAATAAAATAACACAACACTAAGAGACGGTATTTAATGTGGTTCACCTAATTTGGGCTACGTCCACCAAGAATCACTTGCTCGATTTTATTACAAGCCACCGCTCTCTCAATAAAATACCGAGATCCGTTTGGAGCTATGCTCAAAAAAACTCTCTGAGAATTCATAGCTGAATTCAAAACACATCTGCAATACATTTGCTTGTCCATCTATCATATGCATAAGACAATATAAATAGACAACTACTTAAGTAGTTTTATAAAACCATGGGTATCAAAACCATGGGCAAACACATCCCATAAACCTATGGGTCAAAAACTCACCTATATGAGAAAAGCACGTTTCTCGATACGTCAGTGCATTTTTCGAGGCCAAAAATTTACGCCTAAAAATTTTTTTTTTTAGGGGCTATGCCCCCGAACCCCTACTACCGGGGGATATTGCCCTCAGACCCCCACTCGGGGCGCAGCCCGACCCCGAACACCGGTGAAGATATAGGAAAAGTGTACAGTACTCTTAGTGTATAGTCTTCAACACTTTCACACATGAAAATAGGCTCCACTGACCTAACAATCTCCCACTTGAAGACTACTTTTCCTCTGATCAAGCTTCTCAACCCTTCACTAGTTTCTGTGAAGACCAACCAAAGCTAAACACAACTTTAGTTTTTCCCTTGTGACCACCTTGGTCATCATGTCTATAGGATTCTGACTAGTATGAATCTTCTCCAACTTCAACTTCTCTTCCTCCAAAGTTGTCCTGATGAAATGGTACCTTAACTATATATGCTTTGTCCTAGAGTGGAAAGCAGAGTTCTTAGCTAGGTGTATAGCACTCTGACTATCACTATGCAACTTTCTTTCCTCCTGCTTATGCCCCAAATCCTCAAGTAATTGTTGTAACCAAATCATCTCTTTTCTTGCCTCTGTGGCAGCAACATACTCAACCTCTGTGGTTGACAAAGCCACCAGCTTCTGTAGTCGTGAAATCCAGCTCACTGTTGTCCCACCTACAGTGTAAATATAACCTATCGTGCTCCTCTTGCTATCTACATCTCTAGCCATATCTGAATCTACATAACCACGTAAAGTGGTGTTTGATCCTTGTAGCACAAAACCGTCCCCATGGTTCCTCTCAAGTACCAGAAGGATCCACTTTCTGCTTGCTTAATGCTCTTTACGGATCACTCATAAATCTACTCATGCTCCCCCTTTGCATGGGCAATATCGAGGCCTAGTGCATACCATGGCATACATCAAACTGCCAACTACTGATGAGTAAGGTACCTTGGACATCTGGTTTCTTTCCTGCTCTATCATGGGACACTTTGCTCCTTTGATAACTTGAAATGGCTTGCCAAAGGAGTCCCAACCGGTTTAGCATCTTGCATGTTAAACCTTTCTAATACCTTCTTAATGTACTCTTCTTGAGATAAAGTCAACTTCCGTTCCTTCCTATCCCAAGTTATCCTCATACCAAGGATTTGTCTGGCTGCCCCCAAATCCTTCATATCAAAGGATTCACTTAGCTGTTTATTGAGTACTTTTATTTTCTGCATGTTTTTAGCTGTAACCAACATGTAATCAACATACAAACACGGGATAATATAACTTCCATCCTCAAATTTATTTGTATACAAATAATGGTCGAGAATGACATCTAATATAACCTTACTTCATCATGAAGCTATCAAACTTCTTATACCATTGACATGGAGCTTGTTTCAGGCCATACAAGCTCTTCTTCAGTTTGCATACCATCTCCTCTTTACCTTTGACCTCATATCCTTCTGGCTGCTGCATATATAGCTCCTCCTCCAAATCACCATGGAGAAATGCGGTCTTTACATCTAAGCTGTTCTAAGTGCAAGTCTTCTCTTTGCCATTATTCCTAGAACAGTTCGATAGAAGTCATTTTTACTATATAGGAGAAAAATCTCATCAAAATTTATACCTTGTTTTCGTGCAAACCCCTTGACCACCAACTAGGCCTTATATCTTTTCTTTCATTCTTCTTCATCTTTAACTCGTACACCCACTTGTTCTGCAATGCTCTTTTGCCTTAGGTAGCTTCACCAAATCCTAAGTCTGGTTCTCCATGAGAGACTTATGCTCCTCATCTATGGCTTGCTCCCACCTCTTATTGGCATCTACCTGCATTGCTTCATCAAAGCTCTCTAGCTCTCCACTATCGGTGAGTAATAAATAATAAAGAGAAGGAGAAAACCATTCGAGTTCTTTTCTTACCCTAGAAGACCTCCTCCTTTGTAGGAGTTTGGGGTTCTGTTGAATAGGTTCTGAGGCTGATTCATGGGTCACTTTCCCATCCAGAAGATCCTCTACCACTGCATATTCTTTCTTGGATTCTTCCCTGTTTTCCTGCAACTATTTCTTATACATGACTTTCTCATTAAAGACCACATCCCTAGATGAATGATTTTCTTGTCCTTAATACTCCAACATTTAAACACAAATTCATCACCCCATAACCAATGAAAGTATATTTTTCTAATTTAGCCTCTAGCTTGGTCCTATCATCCTTGTCTATATGAACAAACACTTCACATCCAAAGACTCTAAGAAATGAATAATTAACTTTCTTACCATACCATGCCTCCTCAGGTATGCCTCCATCCAAGGCACTTGAGGGTCCTCTGTTTATCAAGTACACAGTTGTGCTCACCGCTTCTTCCCAAAAAGAAAGAGGCAGTCCTACATGTAACCTCATGCTCCTAGAACATTCCATTATTGTTCTGTTCATCCTTTTTGATACCCCATTCTGCTGTGGAGTTCTGGAACTATCTTTTGCCTGTGGATTCCATTCTTAGAACAATAATCATTAAATTCATTGTTGTAATACTCCCCTCCATTATCTGACTTGAGACATTTTAGCTTAAGACCTGTTTCATTCTCTACCAAGGCTTTCCATTTAACAAAAGTGTCAAATACATCAGATTTGTTTCTAATACAATAAACCCAAACTTTCCTTGTTGCATCATCAATAAAAGTAACATAATAACTTGAACCCCTAAGAGATGATACCTGAGCTGGCCCCACACATTAGAATGCACCAACTCTAACTTACTCTCTTTCTTTGTAGGTCCAACCTTGAGAAACCTTACTCACTTTGTTTCCCATATATGTAGTTCTCACAGAAATCCAAACATGTTTCTATATATCCAGGCAAATTCTTCTTTATGATGTTCATGCCCTTATGGCTCATATGGTGAGCCTATAGTGCCATAATGTTGTATCGCATATCGAATCCACAAGATTACAATCATTAGTACTATCAGTGGTTAAATACAAGGTTCCAACCTTCTTACCTCTTGCCACCACAAGAGCACCCTTGGTAACCTTCCAAGAGTCTGCTGTAAATATCACAGTACAACCATCACTTCCCAACTGCCTACGCCGATATCGATTTTGTCTTAATGTAGGCACATGTCGACATCCTTCAATAGCCAAGTATTCCCATTCGTCTCTTAACTTTGAGCAGAACCTTTTCCAACTATGATGCAAGGCTCATCATCACCAAGAAAAACATGCCCAAAATCTCCTTGAACATAATCAACAAAATAATGCCTATGTGGAGAAGCATGGAAAGAAGCCCCTGAATCTAAAACCCAAGATTCAGTAATATTGTGCAAAAGAAAGAATCAAAACATCGACATACATTACCCGTTGCCACATTTTCCTCCTTATTTTCTTCTGTTGTTTCTTCTTATCCCAAAGCTCCCAATGAGTCCTTCTTTGCATGCCCGGGCTTTCCACAATTCCACATACAATCTTGTTCTTGGATTTTGACATTGCACAATCTTTTGATTTTCCACGGTTTCCTCTATTCTTCTGTCTCCATCTAGTTTCCCTTTGTCAAGCATTCCCTGAAGTAGAAGATTCCCAGAGCTTTTTCTTTGCATTTCCTCGCTTAGAATCACCCCTCTACAACATCCTCAAACTTCAACTTCGAGTTAGCTAGAACCGAGTTACTTACCTCCATTACCGGGCTATTCTAACTCTCGGGTAAAGAGCACAGAATTAATAAAGCTCTAACTTCTTCATCAAATTCTATTATAACCAAAGCTAGCATATTCACTACAATATTGAAATCATTTAAATGATAACTCTTGAACTATTCTCGAGACATCTTCATATTAAACAACTTTTTCATTAAAAATATCTTATTAGAGGCGAGAGGGTTTTCATACAACTTCCTAATGCATTCATTAGATATTTTGTAGTCTTTTCCTTTGAAACATTAAATAATACCGAAGATGCAAGACTCAGCCGGATCGTTCCAAGTGCCTTCCGATCTAACAAATCCCATTCCACATCTGTCATACTCAAGGGTTTTTCACCTTCTCAGACAATGGAGTATAAATATCCTTCTGATAAAGGTAATCTTCCATCTGCATCTTCCAAAGACTGAAATTTTGCCCGTTGAATTTATCAACCCTAGATCTTCCTTCATCTGCCATAGCTCCCACTCAAGCTAAAAACTTTCCCTATGATTCAACACTTCAACAAACCAAACCAAGCTCTGATACCAATTGTTAGGAAATAAGGGATAAAATATGCAAAATAATCCCTCACATAATCGCAACAGTAGAAACTAATATGCAGAAATTATTACAGATCTCAAATAAAATTGCAGAATAAAATAACACAACACTAAGAGACAATATTTAACGTGGTTCATCCAATTTGGCCTACGTCCACCAAGAATCACTTGCTCAAATTTTATTACAATCCACCACTCTCTCAATACAATACCCAGATCCGTTTGGAGCTATGCTCAACAAACTCTACAGAATTCATAGCCGAATTCAAAACACATCTGCAATACATTTGCTTGTCCATCTATCATATGCATAAGACCATATAAATAGACAACTGCTTAAGTAGTTTTACAAAACCGTGGGTATCAAAACCATGGGCAAAACCCGTCCCATAAACCTATGGGTCAAAAAAATTGCCCATATGAGAAAAGCATGTTTCTCGATATGTCGGGTGCATTTTTCGAGGCCAAAAAATTTTACGCCTAATTTTTTTTTTTTTTTTTCGGGGCTATGTCCTCGAACCCCCCTGCTCTGGGGGCTACACCCCTGAGACCCGCAGGGCACGTGCCCAACCCCGAACCCGGAAAGGATACGGGAAAAGTGTACAAGTACTCTAATGTACGGTCTTCAACACTTTCACACATGAAAATAGGCTCCACAACCTAACACTTTCAGCCAAATTTTCTTGGATTTAAGCCTCTAAAAATTTTCTTCCCTACTACAGACTATATGTAGCTCAGATAAAATATTTTTTTCCGTTAACTGATCCTCCAATGACATGCCCTTTACAATTATTTGAGATTCCAACTCATGTAGTTTTTTATTTAATTCCTTTTTCCTTTCAAATATATTTATGAAAAATTCTTTATTCCAAATTTTAACTTGCTTTTTAACATTTTTTTATTTGTGAATTAATCTGTATTGAGCATTTCCTCCTCCATCCCAATTCCACCATTCTTTAATCCAATCAGAGATGTCATCATGCTCCATCCACATCTTTTCAAATTTAAATGAACACCATGTTATTTTATCCTAGTTGAAAATATTTCAAATAATCGGATTATGATCAGATCCAATTCTTGGTAAAGAGGATAGATGAAAGTCTTGATGCAAAATCCAATTGGCAGAGATAAATGCTCTATCTAGTCTAACCTAAATCATGTCACTACCCACTCTTCTATTTGTCCAAGTGAATTGATTACCATGAAGTTCCACATCCATGAGATTTGAGTCAGAGACAAAATCAAAAATTCATCCATGCCATTGGAATATCTAGAATTTCCCCCTTGCTTTTATCAAGGATTTAAAGGGGAGTTGAAGTCTCCCATAAAAATCTAATTTCCATTTTTATGATGAATTCTAAAGAGCTTTAAATCATTCCAAAGCTTCCTTCTTCCATTTACAATATTAGGTGCATAAATTTTTGAAAGGATCCAAGTAAAATTATTATCAATAGTATGAAACTTAACAAAGTAAGATGGTTGTTGATGTCGAAATAACAATACTAGTAAGAAGCTTTTTATCCCAGAAAATAGCCAAACCACCTGAAGCTCCTTGAGAATCAACAACAACAATTTCCGAGTTATCCCAAAAAAATTTTACAATTTTCAAGGATATTTGATTTCATTTTAGTTTCCTGCAAAATCAAAATATTAGGTCTACTTGAAAGTCTTAACTCTTTAAGTATTCTTTGTTTAGGGATCCCATTCAACCCTCTTATATTCCAAGAGATTATCTTCATCTAAATAATATGGGGGATGAATTTTCGGATGGCTCAATTGACTATGAGTTCCATCTGTAATATCTTTTTTTGAGTTCCTTCTTTGAAGGTCTTCCTTTTTTAGAACTACTTCCAAAATATACTATCCTTCTAGTAGACGATCTAGTTGTTCTGGATGTTGAGGCTCCCCAATTTCCTATTTTTATTATTATATAGTGTATCTAGGATCTCCTCAAATCCTTTCATTCTTTTTTTATTTAACCTCTATAAACCTATTATTGAATCAATATCACCATCGAAAGTGTCTTTTCTAGGAATGGTGTAACTTTGGATTCTAATATTTCCTATATTTTTAGCTTCTCATACTAGAATAAGTCCATATTTAGTTAAATAATCGTAATATATATTGTATAAAGTAGAATAAAATGGGTCGGGTATGGCCAAGTTAACCACGCCATTTTGAATTATTTAATAAATGATATAATACATTAAGTAAATCTATATTTAATATGATTATTTTATTTTATAAAAAATTTCTATAATATTTTTGCATTGTATAACTATAATTCTATAAAATATATTAGCATACTATATTATTATATATTATTTATTTTATAAATAATTCTATACAATATAATAACATACAATATTATGAGAGCTTATATTATTTTATAAAATTTTCTATTATTTATATGTATATTATATATTCAATATCCTATTGTTAATCTCTAAGAAAAATAATAGAACATGGATGATTCCATCCCCCATATAGTTATTAGAATCCATAATGACAAGGGAAAAGGGGAAATGGATGCTCTGATTAACATGAACCTCACACCAACAATGACATAGTTATAGCTTCTCGAGTTTTCTCTTTATGAGGGAAGAGATGAAAAACATCACACAAGGAAACAAGAATAACTATATCCACAACGAGATGGAACTTCATAAATATGTGATCAAGTGGATGATATAATACCCCAGAGTAGTGAAGGATAAAATTTAAGGTCTTAAGGGTATAAAAAATTTGGAAATAATTCGAGGACTAAATAGGGGTAATATTTTAATGATTAAATTAGAAAACTTGAATAGGTGTGTAATTCTCTCTCTCATATGGTCTATGATATCTTATTTATTATTATTTTCATGGAAAGAAACTCCATTCAATCCAACATGATATAAATTATCCTATCATCTTTTCAGGAAGTATCTAACCAAAAACATGTGATAGTTAGAAATTAGGGGATCAAAATGATAAAATTTTGCAGGATATGATCAAAGAAATGGATAAAGTCAAGGAGGCCTCTAACAACCTTATGAATTAGAATGTTGGTTGTTCTGATATTTACTACTATTTTTTTTGTTATTGTGATGCTTCCGAGATGATCTTAGGTTTTTTTTTCTATAGCCTTATTTTTTACTATTTTGATATGAACTTTATTGATGTATTTTGTGTTCGAGAACATTTTTTGTTGTAACGGGGTAGGGTCCCTGCCAAAAACCCCATTCTTTACTAACATCATTTTTTGGTATATTCTATATAGATTTAAATATGTTAGATATTACACCCCAATTAGCTCATATGGTTGTATATTCATTTTAAAATACCATTAACACACATATGAAGTTATAACTATATTTAAAATATTAGTCAAATTAAGAAGAGATAAATACGTAATTGTAGTTTTAACCACGTACTTCTTCATAAAACTCATGTTTAAGAACCCTAACCTGGTGTTTGATTGAGGAAATATGCTACAAATTTCTTGGATTTTTTTATCATACCCCACTTTTGTAAATACATCATTTGTATAACAATTGTATGCTCCTTGTTTTCAAGTTAACATTAATCTTGAGCATGTGTATTTAAAACCTTCGTCGAAGGTTATGCAAGTTAAATCACGGGTTTTTGGCCAAGCACCATGAATTAATTTTTTAATGAGTCATGAAACCAATGAAACGTGTTTAATTATTTTAAATATATATAATAATATTACTATTCGTGAATCCTATTGAGTGTTGTTACTTTTTCTCTAGATCGACACCCCTGTTTTCACATCTTGATTGTGTTATAGTCCGAGTTCAAAATAAAATAGTGAATGATTAAAACAATTAAGAATAAGATTTTAAAATAATAATCAAATAAAAAGGAAAATTTAAGAGATAAATGGTTTAAAATATTGGAAAGGCATTTAGGTTTTTCCTTTGGAATAGTTTTATTTTGGTTATTATTTTTGAGGCTTATGTTAGAGAGGGAAGGAGTTTGGTGGACAACTACCAATGAGAGCAAGGTTTGGACATCCTTCAAAGGGTAAGGGGAGCTTGTTGGGCTGTTTCACCATATGAAACCAAAATCATTCCTCATGATCAGTTTTCCTTTGTTAGCACTCACACACTATGTGAAAATAAGATCTTTGGAATAGGTTATGTACGTATCTTAGATAAAATAGAAGGTATTGTAGCAGATGTTGTAGGGTGTAGTTTTCATGGTAAGTATGTAGGCATATGTGGGTGCAAGGAATAAACCTAACCCATGGAAGCTTAATTTTTACTATCCTACTTCCATACAAGCTCAATGGATGTGAGTTGTAAATTTCTCTTCGATTGTCATAGATGCATAAATTATCTTGAAGAAACTATAAACTTCATAATTAATGTTCCAATGAAACATGTGGTGGTTATGTGGATTTTTTTCTGGTGCTTTATCTGTGGTGGAATGCATGGATGTGTTTTCTAGACACTTGAGAGTACATGGAAATTACCGCACCCTATTTTCTTCTATTAAACATCTATATAGAGTGCATACACATAGAGAAGAAACATGAGTATTTTGGAAAAAAATAAAACGTATAAAAATACTCATATAGATGTTATCTCATGAAATTCTATGGCTACAATAAATACATATAATGGTTTTGTTTAAAACTATGGTCAATCATTAAAGTAAATGCAATTTGAACGTGAAAATCTATCCTTCACAACTATTTCTAGCATCCTCTTTGCTAGAGTTAATATGGGAGCTTTGGTGTAGGATATTGGATGTCTAATAGAGCATTGAAAAGGGTTACTTTCAAAAAAATGTATTTTTAAGTATTTTGTGGTATATGTGTATGCAAATGAGGGATCATAGATTAGGCATGTTGAATGTTTGACATAATTCCTCAAGGAAATGGGGTCTCATATAATGCAATGATTTCATAATATGTACACAATGGGTTTGTTGAGAAGGCCTTGGAAACTTGTAAGTAAACTAGTATTGGCAGAATTAAAGTTATATTTCATAAGATAATTCCTTAAAGAGGTATGTCTTCATGGACCACAAAGGTTGCAAGATATGCACAAATAAGTGTCATGAAAATTATTTTATAACCTCGAAAGTAAATGTAATTTGCATGTGTGTTGTCAATCTCGTCAACTATTTCTCACCGACAAGTTTCGAGGCATAAATTCTTCCTCTCCCTTCTTAACTCATTTTTAAATTTTATACTTTTAATTTAAGGAAAGAAATGTTAAAATGTGTATAGTATTGGCTACAAATGTTAGTTTGACACTTTTTCTATAACAAATACATTAAAAGGACCAACCATGAGAATAATTGTTATGGGTGGAATGATAAAATAGAAAACCTTGAAATCACAAAAATGAAATAAAAATATATTTATCATGGTTTATGTTTGGTAAGTAAACAACATGAGTGCACAATGTGTTTTTAAAGACAAATTGGTAGCTTTAAATAACCCTCTATTTGTGTCAAATGTCTCTCAAATATGACGTGAAGAAGCTCCTCTAAACGTCAATTTCACTTGTACACTATTGTTCACCTTATTTGTTATATGGTGACCCCATTATACCCTAGAAAAGTTTCCAAAATGATTAACAATAGTGTTTTTCAAGTGGGCTTTCAGCTACTTTGCAAAATAGTTTATTGGGAGAAACTATTTTCCTATGACCAAACCATCCAAAAATCACATCGTATTTTATGCCTACGGATCCTAGAACAAACTTTTGACCCTACAAACATATTTTTTTTATATAAATAATAGTGTAGAATATTTTTATTTTCCTGGCATCCTTGAAAAGCACATTTTTCACCCATTTTGGATCCCACTTGGCTTAGTTTTCTAGAGGGAAAACAACCATTTTCAACAAATGAAATTTGAAAACCTATTGCAATTTGTGCCTCGATGATGGGTTTTAGATTCTATATATTTATTGTGATTTTATGTATAGTAGGGAATAGGGTAGATTAAATAATCATTCCATTTAGGGATCCCATGTCATTTTTGCAAGCCCATTCCATGGCCACTTGGTCTAGATTATACATTAACGCAACAAAGAGTCATGAAATGCATTAAAACACTAAGGTTAAATAAAAGCTTTAAAATATTGTGATGTTTAGAAATACGTATGAGTAGAAATATGTTATTTTGTACACTTAAATAAGATTACTAATGGAAAGTTGGAATCACTAAATATGAAACATTTATCTAGTACCCTATAGTGACAATAGGAAATGAAAACTTTGTTAGAGTTCATTGAACTTGGTGTTTTTGTTATCTCTCACCCTTTTATCATCATTAAAATGTACTACTTTACTTTCTTAAAAGAAGCGAGTGTTTTCTCTCTCTAAATCATGAAAAATTGTCTTCATTTGATAAGTATGGAATGCGATTTTTTAATCTCTCTTTCACTATAAATCAACTTGGGAGTTTTATTAGTGTGTTAGATGAGAGGGTGGATCCATGATAACATGGGTCACCGAGACATGACTACATGGTTTTATAGGTTATATGTAGTGCGGTGGAATAAAATAATTGATTAAATTAAGTGTTAAAGATGTATATGGCTTCCTAACATATTCTTTCTACTTAAATGGAAAAGTGTGTTATTATCATATTTCAATGCACTTTTTTGAAGTAAGAGAAGTTGAATTAATTGTATATATAATTGTGATTTGATGTATGGGAACTCTATTATTAGTTCTTGAATCATTATAGAAGAATGCATTTGAAAATTTGTTAACAAACTAATGTAATTGTTAAAGGTTTTGAAGGAAAATAGCAAAATTAGTTTATAACATGTTTGGTATTGTATTCAATCTGAATTCATATATGTATCTCTTAAACATTTATTATGGCAATTGAGAAGGATCAAGTACCGCAGTTCCATTAAAAATAGATATGTAACTTTGATTGTGAATAATAATTGTGCATGATTATTATTGTGGTATTATTTGTGTGTGTTGTACATTGGTTGGTAGTAAGCTTAAACACTTAAAATCTTGGAAAAATTAATGATTTCTCTCAACCTAATTTATTCCCTATAACTTTAGTGGGTAAATAAATGCTTATAGAACTAAATTGCAAGGATGAAACTTATGATAAACCCTCTTTATCCAATTTATACAACACATTTGGGTTTAGATTTCCTTGTAATATTTTATCACCCTAATATTACGAGTGGATCTATGGAAGAATTTTGGATAAGGGTTTATTTTTCATAATTAAGGAAACCTTAGGGTTTTATTACATTTATGTTTGCCTCTCTTTGGACATGATTTCTCAATGTACCTTTGTTTTCCCAAAACAGGCCCTTTGGAATAATAGGACCTAATGACATATGTTCCCTTACAAAACAGGCTTGTCCACCAAGTATTTCAACACCATGTGGTCTGTATAGAATATAAAGGGTGTTTCCAATAGGTACAAATCTCGAACTTATGCAACATGTAGATCATTGACGGTGCCTCGCGCTCGTATTTGTGTAATTTTTTTCTACCATTATCAACTTCCTGCTTGTAAAACACAATGGGTGATCAACACTCCCCTCACCAAAGTTGTGCTTATTACTTCTCCCATGGTTGTTCTTGAGGCATCAACATACACATGGAAAGGCTTATCCCAAGAAGGAAAGCATAGTATGGGTGTAGTGATAATTTTATCCTTCAAAGTGTCAAATTCCTTTGTTGTGCCTCTCCCCAATGAAAGGCACTCTTGTGTTTTATAAATTCCTCCAAGGGCATGGTGATCTTGGCATACCCCTTGATGAATTTCTTGTAGTACCCTATATGTCCAAAGGAATCTACACACTACACTTTGACTAGTAGGCTCCCCCAATCCCACAATAACTATAACTTTGGCGGGATCCACTAGTAAGCCTTCCTTACATATAATATGTCCTAACATGGTTCCAAATGGATTAGAAAATACACATTTCTTAATGTTGAGGGATATCATCAACTTCCAACATCTCTCAAACACTAGCCTTAAATTATCACAATGGTATTTTATCAGCCTATACATAGTCCAATCATCTAGTTAAACCTAAAGAAATCTATGGATGAAGTCACTGAAATTCTTGTACTATGATGCACGAGAACATAGAAGGCACATTCTTCAATCCAAAAGGCATAAATGTATAGGAAAAAATTCCCCATTTAGTGGAGAAATTTTTATTTCTCTAGTATTCCCTTGCAATCCTAACTTAGTGATCCCCGATGACTCATTTTTGAAAGAGTAGACCTCACGCCTAGCTACTCCCTCCAAAATTTCTTCATTAAAGAGGGTTAGGAAAGGATTGATGACACATACTAAATTTAAGTCCATGTATTCCACACATATCCTTATTCTTCCATTCTTCTTGATGCTGATGATCATTGAGATTATCCATTCTAATTCCTCCATGGCTTCAATGATACTAGATGTTATCATCTTGTCTATTTCTTCCTTGACCTGTATGCACAAATTGATTCATCCGAAAAGGCCTCTTTTGAATCAGGTGCACACCTTCCTTCAACTTAATATTAATCTCCCCAAGGAATGGTGGACACTTTTTAGTTCATGATACCTATGAGGGAACAAATCCACGGAACTTGTGCAACAAATCAATGACCTTTGAAACTTATTTTTCGATAAACAGTCCCCAATGATAAATTCCTTAG
Source organism: Taxus wallichiana var. yunnanensis (assembly GCA_018340775.1). Lineage (NCBI taxonomy): Eukaryota > Viridiplantae > Streptophyta > Pinopsida > Cupressales > Taxaceae > Taxus > Taxus wallichiana. The sequence goes on from CM031240.1 coordinate 570,410,936, forward strand.
GTTTTGTCTCTGTCTAATGTAAACCTTCTTTGTTTTTAAGGGATCATGGTATGTGTGTGCTCGCTCATCAATCCTATCTATGACTTCATGTATACCTTCAAAATCGGTACCATCCAAACATTCCATTTCCTCACCATCTACTACATAGACCATTTTTCCTTTTTCTTTTTCCATGCATGTGCACTCAAGCTATACTTTCTCTAATTCCTCTTCATAAAAACTTATCTCTAAACTAGGTTCTCCTAGTAGCTCTTGTATTCTATCTTCTACCATAGCACTATCTCCCATTGTAAGGCACTTGACTACTTGTAATGCCTTATCCACTAATGGCTTTATACTCCTATACTCAAAATCTTGAATGAGATCAGCCACTAACTCCGCCAATTACCTATTTGATGGCGCATCTCTCGAATGAATATACCATGTGCATGCACAACCTTGTAAGGTGGAATACAACTTATGCACCCATAATGAAGGTGATAAGACTTCTGCATTTCTCATCTAGGCCTGCTCACATGCTTGAACATGAAATGAGGCATTCTCTTTACCATGGTAGTCTTTGATGATAGTGGGTGTGTTACTCCTTGAGAACCTTACATAAAATTTGAATCTTACCTCCCTCCATTATAGGAGGTTCTTGAGATGTGTAGCCCACCGATTCCTATAGTTTCGAATAGGTTATAATTGAGCATTACCCTTCTCTCATCCTCATTCTTCTAGTGAGCATCCATTTCTCATAATAAAACTTCATTGTATGCTCCTCTAGAGTTACTCAAAAACTTCTTCCCTCCAAGGAACTTGACTAAATGTGCCTTCATTAGCCTTGTTAGATATCCTCTCAACTATCACCCAATCAACTCATAAGTCCCATGCACTCAATTATCACATTCCATGCTAGTGGTATCACTCAAGGACTGAGCATATTGAAATTGCATAACTCCCTCTGTGCGATGAATTATATCAGGAGCTATAATGGAGTGCACATAGATTCTGTCAAGGAATTCCTCTCCTAAGGGATCAGTATAGGGCACTGATTTCCCATCTTTTAAAGGGATAATCACCCTTTCTTTCTTGTTCTTGAAACTAATATACCCCTTGTTAAACAACAGGTCAACATTGTTCTTATAACACCAAGGGTGCCCAAGTAATCTTTGGGAAATTATCCACCTCGGCAAGCACCAAGAATTCAAAGTCCCTAGTGAACTTGTCCCCTTGAATAGTGATAACCACATATTTCAAGACTACAATGGGCATTGACTTTGTCTTGTTTTCCATATATAAAACATTCGAATATGGCAAGTAATGTGGGCCTTCCCATTTGATGATAGAAATCCAAGTTAAAAACATTGACCTCCACTCCCGTGTCAATGAGGATATTACTTAGAAGCCAGCCATCAACAACTGTATTCAAAGTAATCTCCTTATCATAGTCAAGGTTATGAGGAGGAAGGTTTACATGAAAAACCTACCTTTCACACTATGCTACATCACGTGTTACCTTGTCATGTAGCCATTCTCCTAGCAAGGGAATAATATTATCTTGCCTTAACATCCTACATACTTATTTGACTTCATCTAGGTCCTCCTTCGGAGCCTCGACATTCTTCCTTTTCTCTAAATCCTTTAGCTGCTCCTTTAGACATTGGATCTCCCCTTGCAAACTTCAAATCAAATTCATAATATTTTTATACACTTCCTTTTGATGAGTAGGGTCTAGATACTTCCCATGTAGTACTTCTTCCCTAACAACAAGTTTATTTCTCGTCATCTCCCTTTCGCACATAGCCTCTACTCATATTGTTACCAAAGACAAGTTCTAATCTTGACTCACACGCCACACTTGGAATCCACCGTGGCTCGGCCTCCTTTAAAATCACCATCCTAACGCCTTTTTATTTCCGGTGATGTTAGCTTATGTGCTCAAAAACTTGGGGCACTTCCCATACTTATGTTTTTTTTTGCACCATGAGAACTATAATAGGTTAGAACACTCACGCTTATAATGCTCTATAGACACATAGTTATAACAAGTTCCTCATGGGAAGCCACTTGTTCCTCCACAATGGTTTCTTGTAACCACAAAATCCTCCATGATACAATCTTCCATGTGCTCCTCCATTTGTGTGCCCTTCATAGCGATGATCATCATCCTTAGAACTACTTGTAAGGCTAGTCTAGTGCACACCAAGATCAATAACATCATGAATATATTCAATCAGCCTATAATTCTTAGTATCATGGGTCGTAGAGGTATAGATATTGCAATAACAAGAAACATTCTTGTAGATTGTGCATTGTAGTAGAGGACATATATTTGCATCATGATCCCCATGGAAAATATCATAGTCTATTGTCATTGTATGTACCATCTTTCGAGGGAAAATATCCTTTGCATGCCCTTCTACTTCATAGTATGTACACCAAATCCCACTACGAAGCTTAGGTGCGAGTTTGCAGATAGCTTCTCCAATTGCTTGGCCATTGCAGAAATTTGAGCCTCTAGAAAAGGGTTAACACTAGTATCAACTCTCACAAACAGCCTTAGCATGCGGGGTAACTTCCAAGGCCTTACACGGGTCTATGAAAGTCTTGTGTGATAGTGCCCTTTTGAATGGTGTTATCAATCCTCCAACAAACCATTGAGAATGTTGAGAAGGGTGAATGTCATAGGATAGTTTTGAAAAAAGAGTCTTGAATCGTGCGTCATACTCCCGCACAATCTTTTCCATTCCTTGTTGGATCTCCTTTTTGGTGTTGATGCTCTTTTGTTCAAATTCAGGGATATGAAATTTTGCTACAAAGGCATTCTCTAATGTAGTTTATTCTACCACCATTTGATGGGGGTCATACTTCTGATACCAACTATGTGTGCACCCTTACAACGTCATTACAAACTGACTTCCTTTTACTCTGGGGTAGTGATCCCTTTTACATGCCATAGTAATTCACATTTGTGTGAATGCTCTATAGCATCCTCAATACCGTTGTAGTCTGGTAAATGCAAAGATATCTCAAAAAATAATTGTGGAGGTGGCTGAGGCCCTTGTCCTCCTAATCCAAAGCCTTGGTTTTCTTTGGTGTTTCCTCCTCAACTAGATCCACTTTGGATCCACCAATTCATATTCCCCCGACCCACCGAGATCATCCAAATCTACTAGGTCCACAAGATCCTCTAGTGCATATACCACAAGATCCACCTCTTGTAGCCAAAAAAAAAAACCTAAAGTGGTCATGCATAGTGTCCCTAATGTCCCTCTAAACTATGTACCGATGGTTTTTGATATTGTCCCATTTCCCATTGTGTGTCCCATGCCACTTCCATACACGATACCCAAAACATGTGTATTTACACCTTGTCCAAAAATTGCTCCAAATATGGGAATGGTTTGTGTACACATAGATGTCCCAAATGAGAAATTATATCTCCTATGCATAGATTGGTTACTTATGATGATACCAATTGGATTACCAATAGTCCCTCCTTGATCTAGAAAACCAAATGCTAGGGGTTAGTCACTAGGTGGGTTCGGATGTGCGTCGATGGTTCTCATTTCTCCATTCAAAAACTCTCATCGAAAGTGAAGGATTCTCTCCTGAACTTGCCAAGATGGGGTAGTACAAAATTCTCGGGTTCCACGTTCTCTCGCATGAACCTCAACTCCTTCCCGCAAAATTTGCCTCCATAGATCCATCACACATGTAACCTCACGTTGTCTAACCATCTCCCTTTCACAAGCTTCACTATACTTGAGTCATCTTTCTTCCCTTTCCTTTTCAACCATAATGTCTTCCATATTCCTCCCCTTAGCTTCCTCACCCAACACTCATAATCTTATCGACCATAGGGAATGCATCTAAACTTAGGGTAATGATCAAGATATTCATAGCCAAAGGGATAACACGTAAAAATGACTCAAAAACTTGAACTCAAAGGCGATGGGAAAGAATATGTAGAAATGATGTATTCCAAAGTATAACTAGTCAGGACTCCTTTCAAACAATGATCAACAACACACGTCTAAGTTAGATCTGCATCTTACTGACCTTTGGTAATCATCTTGGGTCCATACACACAATCTATAGTACCAGATCAATATGGATGTATATGCTGAAATCCACTCATATAGTTCTACCGAGAAAGTAGAAGAACGTCTCATACAACTCATGGTATAAGTTCTCTTCTACCCATCTACATGTATCAAACTTAGGTCTAGTGCTGGATCTTTAAGAAAACTCATCCTTCGTGCTCTTGAACCATGCTTTAAAACTTTCCAAGGTCATACGTTTGGTCATCATGCATCACAGGGACCAAAATGTATGTCATTTTTCACAACTTCAAAAATAAGTCCCAAAAATGGAACCAAGATGTAGTCATTTTTATACCCCTAGAACAACAGTCTAATCCCATACGTGTCGGCCTATCACCTAGCGGGCACTAGGATCTCGGTCAAGGAACACACAGGCATTGAGCCCCTCTATATTATTCTTGTGAGAATACATCATTAATGACAAATTTAGATGTAGGAAAGAAAAGAACCATGCATTCATTCTAAGAGCTTAGGATGAGTTATCATATCAATGCATCCATTTAGATAACAAAAGAGAAGTATCAAACAAAATACAAAATTGATTCATAACACAAAGGAAATGCACTAGGGTTTATGCTCATGAACAACATATATTCTTTAGAACATAACCTTATATTCATGTTAACAAGTTCAATAACCACATTACATTCATTAAGGCCATAACAAACCAATATAACAATGCAAATCAGATTCATGCATTAGGAACCTAAGCTATGCTTTCCACATTACAAAAATAGTTACAGACCCATCCCTCTAAATATTCCATCACTCCTACAGTTCTCCTAATCCCAACCCAAAGGATCCTTCATTATTCTGTAGAGCTTCACCTATCCAACACTATATGATGCCACTCTTGGTGTGTGTCCCCTTTCTTCTACCCGAGCATCTCTATATATAGCTTTAGTCTCCACCACCATGCCTTCCTAAGATAACAGATTAGTTTCCAAGTGTCCATGTGGTCCTCCAATGGAGCATGATTCCTTTGATCCGAGCTCTCCACTCTTTGTAATGATGTATTTCTAGATCCTTCCATCACATGCATGGAATATTCCATTCTTGACCATACAACTTCAGGATGGCACCTTATCCACTCCACATGCTAGATGGGTCACGCTTTTCTCATGTGCTTCCTAGAATTTTGAATATGTCTAAGTCCCAAAACATCTCTTGTCTTACACATGCATGTTGTGTGTTCAACTAAACCCTTCTATAACCTTTCCCTATGTGAATTCACCCTGCTTGACCTTCTTGTACTTAGCCAATATTTTGGGGCCCAAAAATACAAGTATGGGACATGTGGTGATGTTAGGATAGGGAGATGTATGAATGCTATGCCCCCAAGCATGAAATATGAAGAATCAATCATATAATATCATTTAAGAGATTGTTAGTTTCAGGGTCAAATTCATATGAATAAGCATTAGAAACTTGAAGCAATAATGCTCAGTTGATCATTTAATGAGCCATTGAGGTGTAAATTATACATATCCATGTCATATTACTCATTAAGGAATGGATAACGTGGAAAACCGATGCGCATACCAATGAGTGATATTTTGTGAATAGCCAAGAAAATAACTATTACAAATAAAGACATGACCAAAGGGCATGGGAAAATATATGTCTGTATGATCAAGATCTAGAGTGCCCCTAATGTAATCAAGCCATGATTTCCCTAATGTGATTTGATAAGAGTGAGTAATGCACATCGAGATAGACTATAAGATGGAATACACACAAGCCATAAGAAGCATTATAAGTGATAAAGTCATAATATAGATAAGGAGCATGAGAAGGAGGATAGAGGCCCTCAAAAGTGAAATCAAGTTGAGCTAGACCATCGTGTGAGAAAATGGTGTCCTCACAAGTAGTATCAAATGGAATATGTTCCCAATATGAATCATTCATGAAAAGTGTGCAAGTAAATGTTGGACATGCTAGCAAAGGTGGTACATGTTAAACTAATATAAATAACAACAATAAATAATAGATAATTACATAAATATAATGACCCAAGTAATCTAAGCTATGAAAATATAAATTCCTAAAGTGCAAGAAGGGTTGGATAAATATTAGTTGATTTGATGAAGGTGTTGGGTGTTGTGTCACTGGTGTAGATTAGATGAATAGAGTTTCAAAAAAACCAAACATAAGCTCCAAAAAAAAATAGATCTTGAATAATAGGCTGGATTGGGACACTGTGGGTGCCTTGGTTTTAGAACTAGGTTCCCTTATATGTGGAAATGACGTAAAACCCTCATATAAGGTGTCACTAAGTTATCTCCTATGTGCACTTCCTATCACACTAGTGTTATTGAACTTGGTTGTATATCACTAAAAATCCATGATGAAGACGAGACCTGCAAAACCCCAAGAAAAACATCAAACCCTTGAAAAATAAATATTCATATGAAGGGGTTAGGACTATCCTCAATGGCCACAATGGTGGAATTACCAACAAAGAATTGAACTATATGTCATACGATGTAGTTACGTGTGTGTGTGTGTGTAATCATGTCCTAGGTACTCTTGTGTCATTCATACTTTGTGAAAGTAGTGATTAATAAATATGTGTATAAAATTAATAAAATGGTGGATGGAATAGAATAAATTTCCCTCATATGCAGTGTGATGCATATGAATCAACATTGTGCTTTGTGATGGAGCTAGATGGATGTAAATGGAGCCTTTGATGGATGCAACCTTAGGTAATGATAGTAGTGCTTATTTTTGGTCCCTCACTATGGCCTCATAACTTATAATTATATGGTTCTCTTATTCTAATTACGTAATTAAGGCTGAAATGCTGACCACTAAAAGATAGAAAGCTCAAGCGGCTAGAAAGTGCCCAAAATGTGGCGGGAATGCGTAAAAGTATCGGGGTTCCATAAATGGGACCATAGCACCTAGGATACCCTCTAGGTCCTGGGTACCCCAGTTAAATATAAAAAAACACCAAATGTCAGAATTGACTGGTTGAGTAGATGCGGGAGGTCGGTAGTGAAGACAATAAGCAAAGTAAAATGGCCAAAGGACACAAGTTAATTAGTACTTTCTCCACTCAAAAACCTTATGAATAGTAGTATGATAGGGACTAAATAATGTATAAAGTACATGATTTTTTTACTACAATAGTTACATATTATCACAATCCATGTGAATGTTTTAGATATAAGAGAGAAAAGTATTTAAATAGTTTCAAGAGCACTCATCCTACATTCTAACAAAATGCACATCAAATATACTTATGGTGTAACCATCAAAACCATATGTTGATTCATTTATCATATATTTCAAAACAAAAATTCATTTCCTTATTCTCGAGATGAGTATGAAGAATAAAAAGAAGAATAATACAGAGAGAGAGAGAGAGAGATTTATATTTTATGTCTATATTCATTTCTAGAAAACTCCTTTTTAAAAGTTTTCCTTTCAAACCCATTTTCAAACATACACCAATGTAGAAGTAATTTATTTATTTCAAACAAATAATGAAAGGAAATTCCCTCTACATGTATAATAAAAATCCTCTTTTTTATGTCATTATCGGATCACCACTTCTATTAGATTCCATTTAGGAAGGATGTCATACATTTAACAAGTGTTTGAAATATATCATTGTTAAGGATTACCAGATTAGGGTCTTCATGTTGAATTTTTGGATATCATCCTAATGGGGTTTAACCATTTATAATCCCAACAAGAGGTTTTTAATTTTGTTTATTAGTTAGTTAACATTCACAAATGTATACTCTTCATTGCATTTTTTCTCCATGATAGTTGATTCTAAAAAGTACTAATACATATAGGATCATTCTTACAACATTTTTCTCTACACTAGAAAGGGGATTATATGTAATGGAATTACACACAAGAAAAATTATTCTTAGATCATTCTTTTAAATTAGACTCTCTACTTTCATGTACTCTAGAAAATAGTAAATCACACAATGAACAAAATGATCATTTCCACACTTGAGCATGCTATAGAATGACATTTCAATTTCAGTTAATAGATACATCTACCCCTTCATTTACATATAACCCTCAATTAAAATTTTACCCATGTAATAATACCCATATAAAAATATACCAATACATAACATTTTCATTTTCTTCATAGTATCATTAATTACTTTTCCATCAATGATTTTTTTATAATTATTTTTGAATACATTACATTCAAATATTACATGCTACTACAAAACCACAAAATAACACTAATGAATCCTTTTTCTAGGGTACCTACAACCAAAAGCATGATTATCCCGAGAAGTTGGCATGGTAATCTCATATAATCCAATAAGTTCCAAATTTACATATTTTCCATTCACATCTATATTAGACTCATTACATGTAGTTATAGAGGGTAATAAACACATCTCGTACTTTAATTACAATTTTTAACTTTATAGAGAGAGAAGGAGAGAGATAAAAAGAAATATTTACATAATCAAATTTCTTAATTCAAGTATCAAGTAAAGGCTCCATACATTCATGCAAAGGTGTACTAAATTCACCCAACAATTATTAGGCTTAAAGGTGGTTTGTTAGTGAAATAATTTTTTGTGTTGCAATTTATGTGTTTCTATAGTTTCACAAACAGGGATGAAGCCTGTATATTTTATTAATGTGAAATCAATCAAATAAAATAGTGCAAGATACAATATTTATACATATTGGATAGCCTGGATACAAACAAATATGGAGTTGCAACTATGCAACAACAAACTAAAATACAGTAGCTTCCAAAATACATCTCGAAGCACAAATGAATAATGACATAATTGTTATAACAACATAACAATTATACCCATGAATATAATAAGACAAATATGGTTAATAAAACCATATAACATTATACAACTAATTAATATAATGTAATAATGTTATAAAACTATATAACAATAATTAATTATACAATGCATAATTAATTATCCTAACATCCCCCTTAATTTTACATTGTCTCAAGGGATGAGGAGAGGAACTCTCTGAACAACTCAAAATTTTCATATGAAAGTGACGTCATGATGATATCTTCTCTTTATTTAGCTATTGGACAAAACTAAAGTTGTATATTGTGCTTCATGTATGAAATGAACATGTACCTCAATGTGTTTTGTTCTTTCATGAAAAATTGGATTGCGAACAAGTTTGAGAACACCTTCATTGTCAACATACATGGTGGTCAGTTTATCCTATGGTATTCCAATTCCTTCAAGTATGCGACATAGCTAAATCTCTTGATAGACATATTCTCATGTAGAGCGATACTCAAATTTTGTAGAAGAACGAGAAACAAAGTGTTGTTTCTTACTTCCCCATGATATATGTCAAGATCCCATAAAGAATACAAATACTAAAGGGAATTTTTTTTCATCAATATTTCCTACATTATCTAAATCTGAATATCCCAATAAGAATAAGTTGGCATTCTTCTTGTATTCTAGACCAAGATCCATTGATCCTTTGAGATATCTCAAGATGCACCTTGTTGCTTTCCAATGACACACTTTGGGTTCCTACATGAACCTGGATAGATTGCTTACTACAAAGCTGATATTTGGTCTAGTGTAGGTTAGGTAAATGAGACTCTCAATTAACTTTCGTCTGAGACTTGCACTTACCTCGGAGATGGATCTGAAGTACATAACTACAATCTATTCTCAATAGGTGTAGAAATCAAAGTGTCCAATCCATAATTGTGAATTTCTCAAGTGTTGTCTTGTTATATTTCATCTCAAAAACAAATATGTGATTCTCTTTCTATCATACTTCAAATCCAAGAAAATAGTATATTATCCCAAGATCTGTCATGTCAAACAATCGATTAACATCTTTCTTCATTGCATCAATCATCCTCATTGAAGCGCAAAGGATGATGACTAGATTGTTGACATAGACAACGAAAATCACAATCTCCCCCCTTGATTTTTAAGGTAAAGATTGGGATCATATGGATTTCTAACAAATACATGTTGTATGGTATGCTCATCAATTTTGATGTACCATGCCTAAGGTGCCTGTTTGAGGCCATACAGAGATTTCCTAAGTCTGGCATACCTTTTCTTCTTGACCAGTACAACATGTCCCTCAGGTTGAGTCATATAGACTTCTTCTTATAAATATTCATTCAGGAACGCACTTTTACGTCCATCTGATGGAATTTACAACCAAAATGTGCCGCATTAGACCAAAGATCACCCCGATCATTTTGATCTTAGCTATGGGAGAAAATGTATCCTTGTAGTTAATGCATTATTTTTGTACATACCGATTTTCTACTAGTCTCATTTTATAGTTGTCCATTATCCCATATACTTTGTACTTAATTTTGAATATCCATTTACATCTAATGGGTTTCTTCCCTGGTAGAAGATCAACAAGCTACCAAGTGATACTTTTCATTATTGACTGATATTCAAAGTCCATGGCATCTTTCCAAGCTTTTGACTGTAGGTCTTCCTAGAGGTCGTAGATGGATCATCGATTAAATAAATATACTCATCAAAGAAAAGTTAAATTCTTCTCTTACTTTATTGTGAGTCCATGGTCGAGGGTGGATGTATCTAGTGGAGCATCCATTATTGCATCTTGTAATGTGCTAGTACACAACTTGGGCATATATTGAATTGTTACCATGGGTCTTGGTTCTCTCAGATCATCACCATCATCCCCATCATCACTTTCATCATCTGTGGGAACATCAACCTCAGTTTTTATAATTGGTGAAGAATCTACATTAGGTGAGTCTAGAGGAGGAGACTCTTCTTCCTTCTTCTCAAAAAAATCAACATCTCTGCTGGTGTAGACTTTTTTGGTCTTTGGATCCATCAATATGTACCCAAGAGTCTCTTCATTGTACCCAATGAAGATGAGTTTATGTGACTTTATGTCCAATTTATTTCTATTTTTCTTGGGTATGTGCATACTTACTTTGCACCTGAATACTCTAAGGTGTGCAATAGATGGTTTTCGATTTGACCATGATTTTTGTGGTGTTACTTCATCAAGAGCAATGTGGGCACTCACTGTTCAACAAATACACTATTTTCTTTGTTACTTCTTCCCGAATTTCTTTGGAAGCCCATAATCATTGATCACGCATCACACCATTTCCATGATAGTATAATTTCTTCTCTCAATGACACCATTTTGTTGTGGTGTGTGTGGAGGAGGCATTTGTCAATCAATCTTGTGAGTTTGTAGGTATTATTTGAAAACATTATTGGTGAGTTCCCCCTTGATATTAGCGGAGATTTCTGATGTGACAACCAATTTCATTCTCAACATGATTACTTTAAATTTCTTGAAGGTTTCAAAAGATTCACTTTTCTTGTGAGGACAAAAAAATCCACATTTTTCTTGAATAGTCATCAACACGAAGCATGAAGTACTTAAATCCAAAATGAATTGGTTGCATTAGACTGAAAAGATTAGTATGAACCAGATCAAGCTTACCATGAGATTGATATGTAATCTTCTAGAATGAAGCTATGTGTTGTTTTCCTCCTAGGAAGTGAGGATAGTTGTTTGTATCCTTCTAAAGAGATGGTAGCCCATGTACCATATTGCCTTTGGTAAAGTGTCTCAAGATACTTAAAACTAACATGACCAAGTCTTCAATGCCATAACTGTGGTGAGATAGAGTTTCTTAGCCACAAGTTCCGATCATCTTAGTGAACAAAATCAAGTTGGAACATGTGTCCCACATTAGTGGCTTTTGCAACTATTTTTGAGCCTCGTGATTTATCTTGAATTAAACACATTTTCTTTCTGGAATGACTATCAAAATCAATTTTTAAGTTGTGATCTAGGAGCTCACTAAATAAAATTAGATTATTTGTCAACCCAAGGACATATACGACATATGATAGTCTGCAGTTGTGTGAACCAAGGGGTAGAGAAATGTTCCTAATCACCTGAACTATATATGAAGAATCATCACCCAATGAAACATGGTTTTTCAAAAGCGTGTCCCTCATTGAGGTAAACCAGTCTCTATGGATGGTCATATGTCAAGTGGATCCCAAATAAACATACAATACATCACTAGATGATGTGGATGCTTCACTTGATTGAGCAGTGTACAAGAAGTCTTCATTATCTAAATGTTCTTCTTGTTCAATAATATTTACTTACTGATGGGGTCTTATTTTCCAATTCCCATTTTTCTTCCCTTGATTGTATTTTTTATGTCCCTTGTGATATTGTTGGTGTTGAGGTCTAGAATTAATTGATGAATCTTTTTTGTATTTATTATACTAACAATCTTTCAACTCATGTCCTCTTTTGCAGATTGGACATTATTTCTATTGTTGTTTTCCCCTTGATGTTGATATTGATTCTGATGTTGGAACTTTTGATAGGAATTAGGTTTTCCTTTACCTTTTCCTTTCCATTTTTGATGTGAAGAAATTTCTTGCTCCTCTTCATCATCCTTGTTATGCATGGCTTCCTCTTGTTGCAGTAGGTTTACTAGCTTGTCAAAACTAACTGTCGTATTTGACACGTTTAGTGTTGTTACAAAAATGTGGTAAGAAGAGGGAGTGATCTCAGAACAATGGGAATGAGAGCATCATTTGTGACTACTTCTCCTAGGGCTAGAAGTGAAGCCCTCAACTTTGCAACTCTTCTTAAGAAAGCTTTAATTTTCTCATTCTGCTTGAACTTCAGTGTGTGTAACTAACTCTATAAATTCAGTATGACATTCTTGTTTTTGGCCTCATATATTGTGCTCAACTTATCCCACACTTCTTTGGCCATTTTGGCATCTAGAATTTGGGGTTGCACATCGTCGAACACTCCAAACAAGATGATGAGTTTGACCTTTTGATCTGATTTATCAAACTATCATTGTGTTATATTAGTTGTTGATATGGTCAAAGTACCATCACAACGCAGTACATATCTCTTGAAACTCAAGTTGTGTCTTTATTTTTGTCTGCGAGATAACATAGTTGTTTCCTTTGAGTAGTTGTGAATCTAGAAGAAATTTTTGGGGGTAGTGGTTCCCATATTGCAGAAGTCACTGACAAGGTTAGACTCTTATCACTCTAGGTATAAGGTCTCCCAATCTATATACCATCGATCCGATATACCAAGACTTTCTATATACGTGTCCTTCCGATTTAATTAGTGGTACATGGAAGAAGATATCCCTTTCTATATACCCAAAGGTACATGAAAGAGGCATTAACTTATGTGAATGAGTTCAATACGTGGTACCAAAAATAGTCTTGAAAAAAGTGCGTGTGATTATTGACACCGGCTCAAATAAATATCCTCATACGCACGGATAACTTAGCTATATACTTGGATAATTTCTTAGTCCGGATTTATGTTGTGCAATCGTTCACATTAATGGGATGGCTCATAGTGTGTGCATTTTGACATTATTACTCCCCATCGATTTAAAGGGTCGATGCCAGAGTACATTGTCGCCATTATATTAGGCATTAAGTGCGGTATTAGTCATGACAAATTTACTCGTAAGTGCATCCCGGAGGAATTATATATACCGAATCTTTGTGAAAGAAATCTAGGATCTCATGAGTGATTTTGAACAAAATTTTATTGTTTTTAAGTACAATATTATGCCATTTTCTAAGCAATTACAAATTTTGTGGTTGACTATGACAACCTGTAAATTATTACAATATATTGAAGCATGCAATTACATTCAAAAATTTGGAAAAATTGAATGGAAGGGAAATGTTTATTATTTTTTGGTCCCTGGTGGCCTCAGAGCCCAAAACAACCCTCTATTGCAAAAATTACAAAAAAAACTGAAAATGCAATTTTTGGTGTACCTCCTTTAGCAAGAGTTTCTTGGAATCAAAGAATAGGCCTATTAGGAGAATTTTATTTTCCCGTATTAGGTTTTTCTCGTTAAAATTTTAGTGACCTATTTAGTTATGACTAAACTTTTTGGTGGAGGTTTTTCTACTAAATACCCCTCCACAATTGCTGATTTCTCCAAATTTTCTCGCTAAACTTCAAAACTCAAAATTTTTGTGTTGGGGTGGGGTTTGAACCCTAAACCTTCTATCCCCAAGTTGATCACACTAACCACCTCACCGCTTATGCTTTTTGATAACAAACTTAAGTAAATTGTATTTAAATTAAATAAAAATGGTAACCTTTTAGAAAAATGCAACCTGGATGAGCAGGATCCATGTGGAATGCAACTTGCTTTAAGTTTTCCACGTGAAAAAGGATTTGGGACTATTTTATTGATCGCTTTTGATCTCTTCTCTTCTTATCTGTTGTATTGATTGTTTCCTTTGTAAATTTTTGGCTTTCATTCATGCCTTTTTATTATTTCTCTCCACCATTCATTCTTAAAACACCTTTGTGTTTTGTTTGCATTTATTGTTTTGTTTGCTTATGTAATGTTTGACCAAATTTTAGTGCCTTTGTTTAATATGTGTAGGTTCATGGTGAGTAGTGAAGGGGTCATTGTTCGGAAAGAGGCTTGACACGCTTCAAACCATTTACTCAAACTTATTTGAACGCTAAGGCAGATTTTGTAATGTGTTTCCACCATTTGACATGCCTATGTAATTTTTGACCACCATTTTTATTATTGAAATGTATTTACAATGTAATGGCCACAGCTAGTTTGTGTTACTGAGTTCCTATAATGAGATGTGGAGATCGCTATTCGGTGGGTCGGTGACGGGGAGTGTGGATGGCTCTAATACAATGTGCCTTGGTCAATGCCAATACAAATCATCGCTTTAACAAACAACCCCTGCCGCTTATTACTTCTACATGTTTTGAATGGTAAAGTAGGGCTCGGTGGAGTCCCTTCCAACTCATCCCAAACAATAACTCGATTCAATATAGATAAAACTCTAGAGGTAGCCAACTGTGGTCTGCAGAGATACAAATGTAGCGAAGAGCTAAAAGCTCCTCTAATATTAGAGGTAAAACCCTGGATGGGGAACTTTTTTAAATATCATCCAAGGAGAAAAAAATTTCTTGGTGCAGGAGGAACCAAGGTAAAAAAAAATTCCTTACAAACACCTAGAGAATGGTAGGAGGTTGTGGAGATGCAAAGTATTCTAGGAAGTTATTGGAGGTAACACAGGCTCTCCTAGAGTGCAGAATATCCTCCAAAACTTTTTATTTCCTCTCTCCAACCTTCTCTTCTTCACAGGTCTAGATTATCGTTCTAGTACCAAATGTAGTTTCACAAATAGGGATGGAAGCTTGTATATTTTATTAATGTGAAATCAATCAAATACAATAGTGCAGGCTACAATATTTATACATATTAGATAGCCTGGATACAAATAAATATGGAGTTGTAATTATGTAACAACAAACTAAAATACAGTAGCTTCCAAAATACATCCGGGAAGCACAAATGAATAATGACATAATTGTTATAACAACATAAAAATTATACCCGTGAATATAATAAGACAAATATGGTTAATAAAACCATATAACATTATACAACTAATTAATATAATGTAATAAGGTTATAAAACTATATAAAAATAACTAATTAAATAATTAATTATACAACTCATAATTAATTATCCTAAGAGTTTCAACTAATGTTCATGAGGCTACGCCTCTCCTTCTTGTATATGGGGAGGCTCCCATTATTTAATGTAAAACTATCATATTTCTATCTAAATGCTATGTGCTAGAAAAATAGGTGGGGATCACACATTCACACTTCATTGAACTTGTGGAAAATTTATTGTATGGTGTATAAGGGAGTAACTTGCATCAATGAGGGATAAAAGAGATAATTTAGGAAAGAGAAGGTTATAGCTATAAGTATACACTAGAAAATTTAACACACAATAAGTAGAGAATGTTCACATTCAATTAGTAGAAAACAACAATGTAGGAAATTAGAAAGCATAAAAACCATAGATATTTAGGTCTTTTGATTCATCAATCAAGGAAACCAAATTTCTTCTTGGTTATTTAAGATCACTATGCTTTCAAAGTTGCAAAAGTAATGAGAATATAGGAAAACATGAGAAAAGGAAATGGAATACATGCAACATTTATTTTTTGAGTAGTGGTGATACAAATCTTCAAAATTTACAACAACTCACAATATCTAAAAAAGAATAATTTTCAAGATCCTTTGGAATAGAGAAGCCATCCTAGTTTATAATATTTTAAATTGACCTCTCATCTACCCCCACATGACTCTTCATGTTATCATTCAACTTGTGACTTTACATCTTCCCAGGAAATGAGAAATAAGTTTCCTTTTTATAAATTAAAAAGGACTTATACAATTAAGATCCTCTCTTTATGTTGATAAAATTGGAAGGAACAATAAGAATATTGTTCCAAGCCATGATCTCAGATGATAATAGGACACCACATTAGCCTTGAAAAATATAAGAGCTAAAATACCATATATGGAAATCCATCATAATCCATAATTCTCAATACATTACAATACAATGACTTGAATTATTCAATAAGAAATATGTACATATAGGAGGAGGGAAGTGTAACTACTACCTAAATCAGTGGTGAAGAACTCCCACTAACTGATATTGGTAGTTAAGTTAACTCCAAAAGACTAGTAAGCTAACTCCACATAATTGAGAAGCTAACTCAACACAACTAGTAAGCTAACTCCACACAACTAGTACACCTAAGCAAGCTAACCCAACAAGTGTAGGGCTAACACAAGTGTAATAATTATCCTAATAAATAAATAAAAGGATAAATAATAACCTACACTAACACCCTCCCATAAGCATAGCTTAGGTGGGTGAAAAAGAAGGTGGGTCTCAAAAACAAGGCTTGATGAGGTACCCATGTACAATAACTAGGAAAAATGGACACTACAAGGTACCTAAAACTAGTAATAACAAAGTAGAGAGAAACATCTCACTACAAAATATCCTCAAAAGCTTGTCTCTAAAAAGTCATACAATGTTGAAGAAATGTGGTGCACACTATGGTCTAAATCCATTGCTCGATCATATAACTTAAAAAAAACTGACACTAGGCTTCACTAGAATAGCTCCATGTAAGGAGGCTATTAATGGACTGATGTCAAAAATACAAAAAAACACCAAACATAATTTGATAAAATACTACAAATAGGTGTGTCACGATCTAAGAACAACCAAGACAACAAGGTAAGGACACGAGATCCAAATAAATAGGAGTGCCACGATCCAAGAAAAGCCAAGGTAACAAGGCAAGGACACGAAACTTGAAGAAGCAATATCAACACCACACCCTCCCATACTGTTGAATGAGTAGAGTGATACCGCAAATCTGTATGATTTGCCTAAATTAACTACTCAAACACTTTGAAAAACTAACATTGGGCTTCACGAATAGCTCCCCACAAGAGATATTATCAACATGCCAAAAAAGTGGAGAAAATACAGATCCATAATATCTAAACAAAAGAGAGATATAAATGCATACACCCATAGATACAAGAATGCAACACCTAAAATTTGAGGACGTCAGGCTCAACCAAAATTACATCCACAAGTGATTATAACACCCTCCCAAATTTGGCACTTTATAATTGAGTGCATGTAAATATTTACACGATTAAAAGAACCTTTTACATTTGAAATATGTGTTTAAAAATGTCAACAATGCGTATATCTCAAGAAAATACATAAATTTAAAAAAATATCACCTTAATGAGCTATGGATAAAAAATTATGAGCTCTACAAGATTTTGCTATTAAAATAATATTTTAATGTTGATTTTTTTTTAAAAGGTACACGTGAGACCAAAATTTCCAAAGGGTAAAAGAGTGCATCCACACGATACAAGATTATGACCAAAGGATAAAATCTTGTACCTAGAACCTAAATGTTCAAAGAGTAAATCATCGCATTTAGAGGGTACATGTCAATATCCAACGGATAAAACAATGCACCCAAAGGGTGCAGATATGTGTCCAAGTGGATAAAAATCGCATCTAAAATAGAAATATCTAGAGGGTACAAGAATGCATCCAAAAGGTACACGTTTATATTCAATGGATAAAATAATGCACCTAGAGGATATAGATCTACGTCCGGTGGATAAAATACCGCATCCAAAACTGAATTATCTAGAGGGTATGCACTTATATCCAATGGATAAAAGAATGCATCCAGAGGTTACAAATCTGCATCTAGTGGATAAAAGAATGCATCCAAAATAGAAATATCTAGGACGGTAAAAGAATGCATCCGAAAGGTACACACTTATATCTAACGAATAAAAGAATGTACCTAGAAGGAACATATATCGTGTCCAAAGTGGATCTCATATGATAATAGCACACCACATTAGATTTGCAAAAATAAGATCTAAAATACCATATAAGAAAATCCATCATAATCAATAATCCTCAATACATTAAAATACAATTGACTTGAATTATTCAATAAAAATGATGTACATATAGGAGGAGGGAAGTGCAACTACTACCTAAATTAGTGGTGAATAACTCCCACTAACTGATAATGGTAGTTAATTTTACTTTAAAAGACTAGTAAGCTAACTCCACATAGCTAAGAAGCTAACCGAACACAACTAGTAAGCTAACTCCACACAACTAGTACACCTAAGCAAGTTGACCCAACAAGTGTAGGGCTAACACAAGTGTAAGAATTATCCTATAAATAAATAAAAGGATAAATAATAACCTACACTAACACCCTCCCGTAAGCATAGCTTAGGTGGGTGAAAAATAAGGTGGGTCCCGGCAACAAGGCCTAATGAGGTACCCACGTACAATAACTGGGAAAATTGGACACTGCAAGGTACCCAAAACCAATAATAACAAAGTAGAGAGAGAAAATACTGTTACAAGATATCGTCAGAAGCTCGGCTCTAAAAACTTGTACAATGTTGAAGAAGTGGTGTGTGGAATGTGGTCAGAATCCATTGCACGGTCATATAACTCAAAAAAAATGACACTAGGATTCACCAGAATAGCTCCATGTAAGGAGACTATCAATAGAGTGATGTCAAAAATGTAAAAAAACAAACCAATCATAATTTGATCAACTGCTAAAAATAGGTGTGCCACGATCCAAGAACAAACAAGGCAACAAGGCAAGGAAACAAGATCCAAATAAATAGGAGTGCCACGATCCAAGAAAAGCCAAGGTAACAAGGCAAGGACACAAAACCCAAAGAAGTAGTATCAACACCACACCCTCCCATATTGTTGAATGAGAAGAGTGATACCACATATACATGTATGAGTTTCCAAAATCAACTACTTGAACATTAAAACCTAACACTAGGCTTCACCGAATAGCTCCCTAAAAGAGAGATTGTTAACATGCCAAAAAAGTGTCAAAAATATAGATCCAAAATATCTAAAAAAATAAGAGAGATATAAATATATACACTCATAGATAAAATAATGCAACACCCAAAACTTTAGGACATCAGGCTCAACCGAAATTGCATCCACAAGTGATTACAACACCCTCCAAAATTTGGCACTTTATAATTGAGTGCATGTAAATATTACAATGAGTAATAAAATATTTTTCATTTGAAATATGTGTATATAAATGTCACCAATAAATAGATCTCAAAAAAATACACAATTTCAAAAAAAAAATCACCTTAATCCGAACTACGGATCAAAAATTATGATCTCTAGAAGGTTTTGCTATTAAAATAATATTTTAATGCTGATTTTTTTAAAGGTACACATGACACCCAAATGTCTAAAGGGTAAAAGAGTGCATCCACATGATACAAGCTTGCGACCAAAGGATAAAATCTTGTTCCCAAAACCTAAATGTCCAGAGGGTAAATCATTGCATTCGGAGGGTGCATGTCAATATCCAATGGATAAAAGAATGCACCAAGAGGGTGCAAATCTGCATCATGTGGATAAAAGACTCGAATCCAAAACAGAAATATCCAAAGGGTAAAAGAATGCATCTAGAAGGTACACACTTATATCAATGGATAAAAGAATGCACCCAGAGAGTACATCTTTGTGTCAGTGGATTAAAGATTGCATCCCAAACCGAAATATGTAGAGGGTAAAAGAATGCATCAGGAAGGTACACCCTTATATCCAACGGATAAAAATGCACCAGAGGATATAGATCTACATTCATATTTTACTATCTCAAAACATGGTCAAGTTTACATTCGATTCTAGGGTTTTGGAACCTTCCAAATCTAGTGCCACACTTTGTTTTTCATAAAAATTCATGCCGCATAAAATTGCTAACAAATTCCAAATACATGAAAAAATAAAACCTTTCTTGTAAATAAAAACTTATATATGAATGTCTACATCATCTATAGCTTTGATACCATGAAAGGAACGATAAAACTATTGTTCCAAGCCATGATATCGGATGTTAATAACACACCACATTAGATTTGTAAAATAGAAGAGCTAAAATACCATTTATGGAAATCCATCATAATCCATAATGCTCAATACATTACAATACAATGACTTGAATTATTAAATATGAAATATGTGTAGATAGGATTGAAGTGTAGCTACTACCTAAATCAGTGGTGAAGAAATCCACCTAATTGACAATGGTAGTTAAGTTAACTCCAAAAGACTAGTAAGCTAACTCCACACAACTAGTATACCTAAGAAAGCTAACCCAACAAGTGTAGGGCTAACACAAGTGTAAGAATTATCCTAATAAATAAATAAAACGATAAATAATAACCAACACTAAAAAAATAGGTTCCCTTAAGCTAGCTATTTGGAAGGTTATGCCAAGACTGATGATTCAGACTCGGATGAAGAGGACTCCAGTGATGACTCGAGATACACAGGAAGATGAAGTGTCGGGGGAGGACAAGGATGCCACTAAAATTTATGTGGCTCAGAATATTCATGAGCTTAAATCCAAGCAGGATCCTATTCATTCGGTCAAACCCAAAGGGAATCAAGTAAATAGAAAAATCGAGCTCGTGTTAATGTTTAACTTCAATAATGAGTTTGAGGCTATGAGACATGTGGGACAGTGAAAACCATCTGGCTAAGATGGCTTTGGATATCAAAGAGCTAAAGGGTGATATGAGGAATACCAAAATCTTTGTGGAGTTTTAATTTAATGATTAACATAATATACAAATGCGGAGTTGAAGATTTGGCTAAAAATGGAGGGGAGATTGAGTTGTTGAAAGCCAACGGTAGTTACCTCACTAACGAGGTTGATCACATTAGAGCTATTTTAAATAGCTACATGGAATGGAGTGTGGTCATATTAAAATATACTTTGCAACATCTCCAAACCTTGGGTCATTAGGAAAATGCATACAAGATGGTGGATGATCAGGGAAACTCCAAGAAGAGAAAGACGGAAGCTGAAGGGTGTGATATGGCATCATTGGGAACCAACATTGAATCTCTGGCTAAAGAATGGGTGAAAGTACTTGATGGGCTTGAAAAATCCAAAAAGTAATCTCTGTGGGGGTGGTTGTTATTACTATGTTTTACTTTATTATGTTATTAGTTTTGTCGGTAGTCTTATATAGTTACTATTTCTTCTATGTTTTTTACTTGTTTTAATGCTTGGTTTGGGGCCTAAATGTTTTTATCATTTTATATGTTATATTTTTTGGACTACTTTGTATTGAATCATATGCTCATATGGAGCTTTGAATTGTAAGGGGTAGGGTCCCCTCAACCCTGTTTTACCTTTAATAGAAAATAGGAATTATACAATTCAACATTAGGGAGTCAATTAAGTGAATGAAATAAAATACCATGATTGCATCAATACAATGAAGAATTAGAAGAAGGGGAAAGAAGGGGAGAAGGGAAAGAGATTGAATGATTCGCTATTGATGAAGAAAATTTTTATTCGAAGCATGGTGATTTCAATTGACTCCTCTTGAAAGATGTATAGACACATCGGGCTATCAAATGAGTGTTTAGAAACACTATTTTTAGACCTTTTATGTGCACTTGAGATGAAAATGGGCATCACTTATAAAGTATCCTCATTAATCCATAGTGAGAGTGAGGATAACTCTCCTAATCCTTAGATTTTGAAAATTTACATCGATGATCACAAAATAGCTCCATGATGTTTAAATGAGTGTTTAAGAACAATGTTATGAGAATGTTATCAACTAAATCCAAGATGGTTTCTCGTAGTATAGGAAAGGGTGAGCTCTTGATCCTTAATGCGCAGAATGGATTGAATTCTTAGATGCTTTGACTGGTTCAATCAACTCACTTAGATCACTTATCTCACCTGATCTCACTCTAACTAGATCCTCTAGCTCACACAACCCACTTGACTAACCTCAACCATCTCACTTGGCTCACTTAAACCACCTCAATCTACCAGATGAACAAGCTTAACTCAACCAACTCTTGAGTTTAACTAAATCAAATAACTAGAGAGATAATGGTGGATACAAATTGGATGATTCATTTTCTTATATTTCAATGGATTTCTTATCTCCGTCCAAATCCTTTTAGACTACACAATATCCCTGACCTTCACCTGTTGCACCTTGTTATGTTCTTCCTTACTTCTAGGAACAATTGTGAATAGAATGATG
Source organism: Taxus wallichiana var. yunnanensis (assembly GCA_018340775.1). NCBI lineage: Eukaryota > Viridiplantae > Streptophyta > Pinopsida > Cupressales > Taxaceae > Taxus > Taxus wallichiana. Next base: position 570,433,559 of record CM031240.1, read on the forward strand.
ATTTATGATCTCCGTGTAGGGTGAATTTAATTTTTGAGATATGAAACCACCTTACCTTATGAAGATGTCAAAAATAAATGAGGTGAGTGAAATTGAATTCAACTGTAACTTTCTACATAAAAATGAGACTTTATATTATTGGGAAGTTATACAGGAGATGCTATTTTAGGAAATATCACCTTTTTCTCAAATTTTATCTTATGAAGCCTCTTTGACACTCAATTTTCTTCCTTTGAGGATGCTACATAATTTTTATCAACTTCTATTTTTAGCAAGTTTTTTTTCCAGACTTGTTATTTTGGGAAAATTACAAATTTTGCCATGCTTGTTCTTTTACATGGTTTCTAGATGAGATGAGTGATCGAGCTTCAAATTTTAGGGAATTTTTATTTTTATCACATGAAGGGGTATGGGATATGATACTTTTAGTAACTAGTAAAAATGGTGTCATTTTGGATCGAAACATCAATTTTGGATTCATCTCCTTGTAATCTTGTGCTCTATTTTTCATGGTATTCCACCCTCTGAAACTCTTGGAAATAAAAAAATCTATTTTTGGAGGTATTTTTTCAATTATTAACGTATCATGACATATATTAAATGATTCTTGGTTGAAATACGTGAGTAGACATGAATGACATTTATTTTTTCATGTTTTAAACTTTCCCCGATAGTCAAATTTACTCATGGATGGGGTAGTAGTAGAATTTTCAAAGTTTTGGTTTGCAATGAATTTGAATGGGGAAAATTTTATATCCCCATTTACCCTTTGGAATGGTTACAATAGGTTTAATAAAATGTTCCTCATTGTGGTGATGACATGTGGCACTGCAATGTTGAATGAGAGGGAGAGATGAGAACACTCCATAACACCTAGTAGCTGTAAATGAGGTCATATGAAAAACCTTGAAGGGGAGATATAAAGGGGTAAAATTGTGTTTCCTCTATGTCCCCTTGTGAATGGAGAGTACATGTGCACAAAAAATCACCTCAAGGAGATGATGTCATGTGTCACACTATGGATTCGAGATGGGGAAGATGAGAAAACTTATTTCAAGCACATGGGAGCTGTTTATCATATGGGGAACTAGGAAGGGGATGATAAAGGGAAAATTTTGTTTTCCCTTATATACCCTTGGGTTTGGAAAAATAGGTGCACAAAAACTTTGATCAAGGATATTTTTCTAGTTTCAAGGAGGGATGGCACTTTGAGGGCTAGTTTTTCATCACATGAGGTTCCATGAAAGAGAGATAAGAAGGGGAGAATTTTTGTCACTTATATACCCTTTGGAAATGGAAAATAGGGACAAAAATTTTCTCCATGCACTAGGAGGTGACATGTGCCCACCCAAATTTTGGTTAATTGCGAGAATAATACCTACAAGAGAGACAAATTGTCGATGAAGTTCCTAGAGCTTGGTGTTATTTTTTATGAAAAATTATTTTATTTTTATTCCCGGAGAATTATATGAACATTGGGATGGTTTTTAACCTTCAATTCGGCTTGAATCATCAACAATTTTCCCCTTTATCTTTGGGACAACATGGTGTATCTTCCAAAACCGAATGTCATGAGAAGCCATCAAGTGTTGTAATAAGTGTTATTATTCTATCATGTAGAGAAAGATTTAATGTTTCAATGGATATTATTTTTATTTCAATAAATTTTGGAACTCCAAAAATTCTCTTTCAAAGTTTAGGTACCAATTTTGACTGCATAATCCTTGCACTGAAAAACACAATGTTTAAGCATCATCCCTAAACCTTAAAAACTTCCCTAAATATTCATTAAAAAGTTCCAAAATTTGTATATATATTCAATACCAATTATGGATGAGGTTGGGATTTCATATCCTTTTTAGAGATTGCACATTTTACTTGAATTCTAGAATCATCCTTTCTAGGCCTACTAAGAAACTAGCATTTGGAAGCTTCTAAGCTGAATGAGGTGAATGACCTTGATACCTTAATTCAAAAAACTACAAAATATTATTCAAAATTATTGGAGTAATTTTAACGTTAGGGTTACCATGAAACAATAAAAATTAATAAGGAGAGGATTTCAAGAAGATTTAGGAGATTTTTTTGAACTTGGCTTATTTTTCATGCTTGAAATTTTGAATTTTTATGCTACACATTTGCATGAAAACATCTAGCTCTAACTTGGGAATCATTCTAGATTAAGTGTAATGTGGATAGGATAAGTAGGAATTCCAAATTATCAAGGCATCATGTTGACCAATTCCTTATCCATTTGGATATACGTAGTCACCACAAAGATACACATACAACTTACTTTATCGAACAAATAGACACGATAAACACACAACAAGAAAAGAAAGCACAAAATTAGAAGAGAAACACACAACATAAGGTAAATATGAAATGATAAGGGAAACATACTAAATCACTTAGGGAAAAACCACATTCATTTACATTCTTACATGTAAATGGGCATCACCAAATGTAATTCTTCCATAAACCCATTGATAGGCTCATGGAAACATGAACCTTTCCTCATCTTCTTGATAATTCCAACATGATTGTTATTACAATTGATGACCCACTTATTTAATTTATTGCCTCTATTTCTTTGACCTACTATTTCCATATTTTTTTTGACTCTCATTTTTGTTCCAATTGTATATCTTCCTTTGTTGTTGTGAAGAAGAGTCTTGATCACAGTTGAATTATTATTTTCATACCAACACATTTATTCTTCATTATCTATCTACTTCATGACCACTATTTCCTTGGGTTTATTCTCAAACTATGTTTTGAAAAAGTTAACATTATTTCTAGCATATTTATTTCATTTATTTCTCAATTGGACCAAGAAATCATCTTCCTCATACTATAAATATTTCTCAACATGTTTCCCTCTACAAATGTGGCATGTAAATTACATCATCATCTTGGAAAGAGAATGAGCTCAAGGTTTGGGTATACAATATGGAGACTTTCATCTTCTTCATATTGTTCATTTTTGGATTTGTCATCCATTAATATGTTGAGAGCATCCTTATCTTAAGTAAAGTGAACACCAAAAGTTTCTATCCCATTGAGAATGTTTCCATCCTCATAAAAATGGAATGAGCACAACATTGGAGATGAAATATGTATACTCTAATTTTCCCAATCTTGATCACCTAAAACTAGGTAGTCTACTTTTGTGATGAAATCATTATATTCTTGAGTGGATTAGAATTAAAAGGTCTAAAATATCTCACCAATATTGTATTCCTTGTCTTCCCATCCCAAAAAGAAGGAGAATTCTTCATATTCACAAGCATATTCATGGAATGGAACTTCATGTTAAACATTGAGAACATGTTTTGAAACATTTGAATCAATTAACAAGAAGTTACTGGGAATAAATCCTTCTTGATTTGAATTTATTATTACCTCAAGAGTGCTTGGTTGCAAGTCAAGAACCTCATGTCCATCATCGATATTCGGTCAAAATTTGCATTCATGCTTAAATAAAATTGGAAGTACACAATCTCAAAATATGACTTCATCAAGTTATCATGTTTTTATTTGATCATATCTGTGATGATTGAAAATTATTCCACTAACATGGGCATCTCAAGATCATTGTCAAAATTTACAATATTTTTAATTTTGACGTAGAATATCCTTGGTTGGTTCATCCGGTATTTCAATAGTATACTTCATTTTCCTGATGGGAAGAAGTTTATTTTCTTTACCATTGACCAGGATCATGGCATGTGACCAATTCAGCTAAATATCCCTACCTACATCTCGATATAAGCTTAAACCCATCAACATACCATATTAGGAAGGCATGTCTATTAAAATTATTCTTATTGTGATTTTCTTGTCAAGGAATTCGCCAATGCTACATGAGTATCCTTTATTTGGCCCACAAGAGACACTTATTTCATTTCCATGGAGAGGAAATGGACATATATAGGAGAGAGGGAGAGGGTAAGATATTTATCAAATTTTGTATGAATGGTGTTGTTTGAAGCAACAGATTCAATGATGTAATTATTCGGTTTGTCTTAGGTTAGTTAATGACGAGGAAATGTAGAAAGGTTCTACCTTTATACATGTGGAGGTTTTGGAATCACGATAGTTCATATATGGAGTGCACGAGGTAGTAATTTCATAGTGACATCTTTAGAACATGAAACTAAACTACTTTTTATAATATTTTGAACAAGCCTCTCAATTTTCTTCGGATGAGTTCTAAAGTACTCACATTCATAAATTTGAATTTTTGATTTTTTGAAACGGTCAATGATATCAAAGGATGATGGAGTGGTATATGTATTAGGGGTTATGGAATCCTTAAAATGGATGTTCTTAGGCTAAATATAAATTTATTTTTCAAGTGGAGTTATAGGAGACTTATTTGAAGAGGCATAAGGATCCTTGGTTGAAGTGGTCTCATGCTTCTTCTCAATTGACCTTATGGAAGTGGACTTTGGTGATCCTCCTTTTGTTGTTTTTTTCATGGAGTTGTCATTTACTGATTAAATATATTATCTTAGATAGTAGAATAAGATCCTAATTTCTCGTTTAGGGATAGAGTGAATAGTTCATAAGAGTATATCTCTATAGGTTCTTCGATCTCTTCATCAATTTTTCATTCACAAAATCCTATACAAGCACATTCTTCTTCTCCTTAGTTTTAAAATTTTAATTCGAAAACTTCTTCTTCATCTTAGTTTACCTCACATACTACATTGATTGGTGGAGCTTCCAAGGAAATCCTTTGGGGTTCTCCTACAATTTTATTCCCATTCCATTTTAGATGAGATGCTCGTTGAGAAACTTCTTTATTATTGTCAGGTCATTAGAAAATTTTACAACAATTGATCGAGATCTCTCATCTTTGGAACTCTGGGCCTTATCCTTCATTGAATTATTCTTGATCTCTAGATAAGATGAGGTCATCTTCAACCTCATTAAATATTTCTTGAGAATTGTCCAAAAATATTTGTTGAAATTCCATATAAATAATCTCACTTAGGGAAAACTAACCATTCACGAAGAACATTTGTAGATTATATGCAATAGGATGGGAAATGATGGGAATTTTGTTGATCATCTTATTGAATTTTTCCACGAATTCTCTCATAGACTCTTATGGTTCTTTCTTCATGATCAAGGAGGGCATGAGAATATTGGTGGTATTTAACCTTTATTCAAACTTATTTTTCATACCACCCCAATCAACGATTGAGCATGAAAGTAAATAGTAAAACAATTCTTCCAATATATCTTACAATATTTCTACAAATAAGCGCACTTTGCAACATCTTCATGTTGTACTCCAAGAATGCCGCAAGATATGATTAAGGTTGTGATATTATTATCAAGACATTGATTACTATCTCCATACAATTTTGGGAAGTTATTTCTTGATTATTTTGGAAGTTCATGAAGCAGATGGGTCAAAGCCAATGGACTAGGGTTATGTCCCCATGGAACAAGTACTTATGCTTCCATATCAATTTATTATCTTTCTTCTTATAGTTCTTCCTCTCTTTCTTCCTATTTTTCTTCTCTGGGAATTCAAAATTCAATGGCTATTGAAAGATAGGATAATCAAGAAGGTTTTAAATGGGAGTATCCATAAGAGTTTCAATAGTATTTCTATGGGTACCACTTGACGAGTCATATGGATATGAAACTTGAGATAAGTAATATGGATTATCTCTGACTCACTCTTGTTGATTTTTCAAAGCTTCAAAAGTAGGTTCAATAATTCCTCTTAATATATTCAATCTGGTATATCTTATTTCGGATAAGATTTCTCAAGTACTTAGGAAGGAAAGAAACTTGAAAAGTACATGTTACTCAATAAGATTGAAAAAAATTTAATCTACGATAATTCAAATCGTATATTTTTGGTATTTTCAATTTTATAAATAAATTCATATTTTTAGAGATCTTTATGGGTGCATAAGGGTAGTTATCTCCTTATTAGAGTCACTAAAAATGTTGTTGAAATAGTTTTCATAGTGAAAATTATGTGTTTCCACCAACTTTCATGGGGATATACCTCTCCTTCTTTTGTATGGGGAGGATCCCATTATTGAATGTAAAAATATCCTAATTCTATTTAAATGGTGTAGGGTGGATAAAAGTATTGGGGTTCACATAGGAAAAATTCAATGAACTGTGGAAAAGTTCTTGTAGGGTGTACTGAGGAGCAACTTATAGTGATGAGGGGTAAAGACAAGAAATTAGGAAAGAGAAGGTTTTTCTATGAGTAGACACTGGAAAATTTCACATACAATTTGGAGTAGGTTCACATTCGGTTAGAGGAAAGAAACAATGTAAGAAATTAACAAGACTAAAAACCACAAACACATTTTATTTGCTTCTTGAATCTAGGACACCAAGTTCCTTCTTGGTTATGTGATATCACTATGATTTTAAAGTTGAAAAAAGTAAAAATAATGGAGGAAAACATGAGTAAGGGAAATGGAAGAAATGCAAATTTAATTTTTTTGTAGTGGTGATACAAAACTTCACTATCTATAACAATCCACAATTTCTATAAATAGAATAATTTTGAAGATCATTTGGAATGGATAAGCCATCCAAATTTATAGCATTACAAATTGACCTCTCATCTACCCCCCACATGCATCTTCATGTTTTCATTTAGCTTATGACTTTACTTCTTCCTAAGAAATGAGAAATAAGTTCCTTTTTATAAATTAAAGGGAATTTTACAATTGAACATTAAGGAGTCACTTAAGTGAATGAGAAAAAATACCATGATTGCATATAATGAAAAATTTGAAGAAGGGAAAAAATAGGAAAAGGAAAAGAAATTCATTGATCCACTTTTTGCTAATGAATACGTTACTAATTTGAGGAATGGTGAGCTCGGTTTCCTTCTCCTTCCAAATACATAGACACCTTGCATTGTCGAATGAGTTTTTATAAACACTATTGTGAGACCTTCGATGTGAGATTGAGAAAAACAAAATAATTGCTTATGATGGTTCCTCCTTGATCCCAAGTGAGAGTGAGGATAAATCTCTTATTATTTAGGTTTTCACAATTGACATCAATGATCACTAACTTACTCCACAATATTTGAATGAGTGTTTAAGAACACTATTATGTGAATGTTTGCAATTAAAGCTAGGATAATTTATCCTCGTATAGGAAAAGGTTATCTCTTGATCCTTCACATAGAATGGATTGAAATATTCAATGCTTTGACTGGTTCAATCAACTCATTCCAACTGGTTCCTCTAGCTCACACATCCAACTTGCCTCACCTCAACTAGATCACTTGGATCACTTTAACTATCTCACTTAGGAAATGCAACAAGATCAAATCAGCCATCTCACTGAGCTCAACTCAACTATATCTCCAAGCTAAAATCAACCAACTCATCAATCTCAACTTAACTAACTAGATGTATAGATAATGGTGGATAAAAAGTTAATGATTCCTTGTCTTGTATTTCAATGGACTTCTTGGATCCTTCCAAATCCTTTCATACTACACAATATATGTGACCTTCACCTATTGTTCTTCCTCCTTAATTCTAAGAACAATTTTGAAAATAATGGTGCTTGAGTATCTTTATGAAGGGTGAATTTCCTTGTTTGAGATATGAAAAAACCACACAATGTCTTAGGATGTTAAAAAGTAGTGATATGAGTGAAATTGGAGCCACATGTATGTTGGAAGCATAATGAATTGAGATGGGGGTGAAACAACCTTTTAAAAAAATTATACAATTTCAAAGTTACTTTCTTAAATCATAAACAATTCAACCATTTATGTGTGCTCAACATCATACAACATACATTTAAATAACCATAGCCATGAGAGAGACAAATATAACACAAGATATAATTGGGAAATACTCAAGGGGAAGAAAATACCCTAAAACAAGACTTTATTATAGCTATTTTTAAAATTATGTTGAGTAAAAACTCAAAAATGAATACCAACCCTTTATTTAGTGACGCACCAACCCCACAAGGAACACTAACCCCTAGTTTAGTAGAGCACCAGCCCTACAAGGAGCACCATCCCTAGTTTAGTGAAGCACCCGGTCCACAAAAGAGGCTATAACCCCATAATATGATCAAGTACTAACTCAACCACATTTATATGAAGTTGTTTGCTGCCACAAATGATGGAGATCACTAATTCACTAATTCAGCTCACACACTATCTTCAAACCCTCATTCTTTCAACTCGCTCTTTCTTTTTCTTTCACAAACTTTTCTTACCTTTAACCCTTGTACACATACTATATAAAATTTCTCTATTTTTTCCACCATCCTCAACTCTTAAATCATACATTATAATCCCCTTCACACTTTCAAACATTTCATATTTTTCCTTCTCAAATAACTTGTTTGAAAATCAACTAAACAAGCACTTGAATCTGCTTTTCTTCTTTCAAAAAATTAATAGTTAACTCCTCCTTCATTATATTAACCATAAAAACATAAATATATATGAAATATTATCAACATTCACCAAATGGACCCATGTAGGTCAGTCATGCCTAAATTCACTAAACAAGCTAAAAATAACTCAAAACCCTATCACTGGATGAACAAAAACCATAAACACAATAAATGATTATTCAAGATCTAAAATTCACCACACATGTAAAATATGACATAAAAATACTATCTACGTGGTTGTTAATTATCTTGCACAAATCAAATTTATTATAACTCACTCGGGAAGGTTCATATCCTTAACCAAACAATTGTTTTGGAACACTCACTTCACCTTTGAGCCTCAAAACCACCCAAGAACATTTCAAATATAGAATGTAACCACTAATTGGCATGCCATTGAGATCTATATCACATCTATGCATGGTATATCTCATGAAACATCCATATGTGTAAACCACACCAACTTTCCTCTTCACCAAAACTGAGGTGCCCATAAATCAATTTTAGAAACATGAATAATTTACATCCTTTTTCAACTTTGAAGACCTCCAAAGTCCTTCAATAGGAAAACAATTCATGCCTATTTACTTTTAAATGATATCAATCATCATCTAATCCAAAACATGCCTCATCTACCTCAATATTTCAGCCTCAACAATCTTGTCCTAAAAACAACAAACCTTCTTCTTCACAAAATGAGATGGATGACCTATCAAAACATCTCATAATGATATAAACCTTATACCAATTGAAATCCCTCTAAATCCCTTTTCCATAACATATTACATTTTCTTCCAAATATAAGTGGAAGGCCTTGACAGTCGATCTCTGAAAACTTCTTGAAGTTGCCCCAAAAGCGGCTTAAGACCGGTCTTCATAAATGGGCCCACTTTTCCCTCTAAAATGTCAAATATGATCTAAAACCATAGATTAAAAGTACCACACTAAAAAAGTCCATTTATTTTACAAAACCTTTGGGCAACCTTGTCCAATACTAAACTTCTTCATAAAATTACATTTTCAGGTGAGGTCCACTCATCATCACATGATATATCTTACATTTCTAGAAATCGGAGGAGTCCTCTACATTAAAAGTTCATCATACCAGCACAACCAATAATTTCTAGGTATTTACCAATAAAATATCTCTCGACAAAATTTGAGCTAGGGTTTTGAACTCACAAAAGATTGTTTATCTTCTTAACATTCATTCATAAAAACTTACAAATGAAATGACCAAATTATTTTTTCAAACCTTCTTAACTCAATTAAAAATAATCCTTAAAAGCAAAAAGGTCTCATGTAAAGTGCATAATTCATGGTGAACATTAGAAGGTACAATTGGAGCTAGAAATCACCTTCTTCTTGACCATGTTTCACCAAAAACAACATAACCTACAAAATCTTCTTCATAATTACTTGAAATTTTTCTCACAACTCTAGGTCACCCCTATCCACCATATCCAATCATTATTATGGACAAAGCAGATCTCAATATTCTCAACCCATCTCATTTTCATGATCATATCTTGAGTTTTCGCATGTTTTTGTTTAGGATCAAGTGAACCAACACTGTAACTCATCATGAAGCCTCTCCAAAAGGTGTTAACATACCTCAAAAAACATGTATGACATCCCTACATACCTTCATGAGATCTCATGGCTCTGCAACTCATCCTCATGCCACCAAACACCTATACTTGGTCTAGATAAACACCTTAATTGGGTCTTTAACATATAACTACACCATGAAACTCATGTTATTTTCTAAACACTCTCCTAACATGATCTACATACTTCTACCAAAATCCTAAAGATACCAAACAACTCAAACCACCATATACCTTTACCTATGATAGATAGGTAACATGACTAGGCTTGTTAGACTAAGGAAATATCATTGAATCACCTCATGTCATCATGAAACCACCTAATACTCCATGTCATCAACCTACATAGCATGCTCTGACACATCTCCATCATCATATTTTTTATTAATGAGGTTTTACATTAATGAAAACACCTAGAACTCAACATACCAACAATATCCCCATTTTTCATTAATGGAAAACTAGCTAATTTTCTCCTTCTTTTTACAACAATGATGAAGCATACATGTGTCTGTATGTTCTTCATATTTCTCAGTTTCATAGGGCCACCTCTTAGTTGGAAATATCAACCATAATCATCAAATTTAGCTCACAAACTTGTTATTCTCACTAAACTTTGTTTCTACCTCTTTTAAAATATTTAAGAATGTACTCCCCTTAGGAAAAATAATACACAACATATATACACACCAGCAATCATGGTTTAGATCCAAAAACACAATTCTTACCTTCTTTATTAACCTATATCATCCAATTTTGTTTACCAACTTGCTTGTTTCTTGTATACAAAGGTTTGACATCATATTTAGGTTTAATTTCGCTAAAGAAAATCTTGAGTGCTATTTAGAATAACTTTCACATGTTCTAGAGATTGATACACAACATAAAAAAAACCTTTATAGATCCACCTAGACCTATGTCATCCTTATCTAACCAAAAACCTAAATATTTAGCTATTTACCTTGTATAGTTGCCTTGAATAAGGATAAAACACTTCAACTCTACCCTAAAGTTCCTCCTCAATATTTTCAACCTTATTTCATGCTAACATAGCCTATTTCATTCAACAGTTTTTTGCAAAATCTATTATAACTATGATCATTCTTCATTTTTCTATACAAGCTACTTAAAATTTTCTTGAAATTTTCCATACCTGATTCAAGGTGGGTACAAGATCTTTCCTTCCTTAGAATCTTTCTACAGATTTGTAAGAACCTACTTAGGTTCCATGATACTGAGTGTGCATGTTATGAATAATTATTACCTTATGACACCTCTTAGATTCTGTATAGAGCCTTATGTACTCAAACCAGAAAAAGAGTAGCTTGTAAACCCCTTTCATATTTACACATCTCTATTAAAGACACATTTTATAACCCAAATATTTATCTATAGTCCTTAAGCTCACCATGATTGAGACCTAATACACAAAAAAATTCCATGTTCATGCCTATATAATATTTGACTACAAACCATTACCTTACTAAAGTTCTTGACACTTGAAGTACCTAGATCGGGGTCATTGATGATTCCCCATGCATCTAGTATTTTGTAGATGAGTAGAAACCTATTGCTTTAATTTATATATACTGAGCATTATCAACCAAAACTTATAACTTTATTACCTTCATAACTGATTCTTTCAAGAATTTATAACACCATGCACTTACCTTAGAAGATGAAAGTCTTTCTTCCCCTATTTTTGTGATTATCCACGTACTCTTGATTCACCAATTTATTGCTCTAATAAACCAAAATACCTCACTAAAGGGAAAAATTCAATGATAAAGAATATAATCAAATATTAAACATATTATAACTTATCTCATACCTTTTCTCAAAGTCAAGACACACGGTATGCTTCAAATAGATCATTTGGCTCAAGAGATCATCATATACTGTGTGATGCTTTTCTAAGAATACCATAATTTTCTAAATTGTTAGCACAAACCCTACCTTCTTTCTACCCTAAACGCGTCAACCTATCACTAAACATTCATTTGGTGCTCACTGAGCTGCGTGTAAGAAGTGAGCTCCTCCTTTATGTGAGCTTCATATGAATAGTCTTCCATTGATTGGATAATGACTTGCATAAATGGAAGCATAGACATTAACTCAAAAACAAAAGATACAAATAATAGATCCGTGCACAAATGCATCATAAATGGAAATGAACATTATAAATAAGCATAATGAAACTAGATCTGACTCAGAATAATATGAAGAATATAAGGGTTTACACTTTTGAGCATGGATAACCAAAATCACACACCATATATTGATTTATAAACATTTGTAATGGATTCATTATGTCATGAGGTTTATATAGACCGAATACATCAACGGATGTTATCTTAAACCTTACAAAGATACTCTAGAGAGAGAGAGTTCTTAGCTATTTTACCCATTACAACCCTTGTTCATAACTATATCCATGCCTAATATGCTTAAAAACCCATCTTGCAAGCATTTCTGCAACACCTTGTCACTACCTAAAAGCCTCCTTAACCATTCATTTTCCCATCTCTTCATTTTCACACTCTTCTCTCTTTATTTCAGACCTAAACACCGATTTAAATAGGATCCAATACCCTACCTTGGTTTCCCTTCATGAGAAGATCCCATGTCAAGTGGAAGTGTGGTCCTACACGGTCAAATTCTTATGCCATCTTGAAAATGCCTCCACTACTTGTAATGATCATCCTAGGAATATCCCTTACATGGGATATTATTTTGTTGACCTCGAGGCTTCAGGCTTGCACTTATCCATTTAACATACCTACTTGGGATTTTCATGTGTTTCTCCTATGAAAAATCCTTCAAAATATGGTTAAGACCCTAAAAATTTCTTCTCTCACGTGCACCAACCTCTTCTATTGTGTGCCTTTCCCTTGCATGATTTTTCTGAGAGCCTTCCTTATTTATTGCCTCCCATGAGTGCTGAATTTTTCCTTGGGACTTAGTCAATTTCAGGGCCCAACATTACCCTACACTACGTGTGTTATCCATCCTCTGAAACAATCTTCCCTTCCACCAAATAATAAATAATAGGGAAAATGGAAGAATTTATGATTGAATAAAGAATGGAAGAATGGAAGAATTGAATAAACACATTCTTGATGCATTAGAAGTCGAAAATATTTATTCATGTGGGCTTCAATATTACTCCAAGAATCCACCACACTCTATGCCTACTAAATTAAGTCACCCACCATCATGCTAACTTTGTCAAAACTCATCTCATACCCCTTAGCCCTCAATGTATCTTCAATTATTTCCATATGCTTGCTAAGTTCTCCCACCGCATCATTCTTGCGAGTGACTTAGGGGTACAACTCTTTCAGTTTAAATTTAATAAAAACCATTAAGGTTTTGATCACCTCTGATTTCTTCTCTACCTTGGCCAAGATTCGAGTCCTTCTTTCCCTATTGCCCTTATTTTTCTCTTGAAATTATTTCAAATCCGCTTCATGGTGACAACTAATATGCTTTCTACTTTGTCACTATTGCCAAAGTTGTCATATATAACTTCTGCCATTTGTGTCATGGTCTTTAATAAGGAAAGGAACTCAAAAATCTTGAGTTAGTATCTCCCTAGTATTCAACTTTTATTCCTTCTTATGGCATGCCATTACTTCTTCCATGATTCTAATGCAAGTGGCTACCTCTCCATGGTGAGTATGCATGTTAAGTCTTCCAAGAAATGCATGGTTGACTTGTATTTATTCTCAGGAGGGGCTAGGTCCAGGTGCTTTAAGATAATGACATCAAAATGGCCTCTATCTTCTTATGGACTTCGTGTACCTTCACCTTTTCATCCCTCAATTCATGCCTTAATCTGCTGACCGATCAATTTCTTTAGTTTTATCTCCTTATCCCTCCCAATGATCTGCTCATTATTTTTCTAAAGCTCTTCCTCCAAGAATCTTATTCTATAATTTATTCTGAAGAGTATTTCTTCCACCTCCATTAATAATTTGTTGAGCACATTGTAAACAAGCTCATTTGACAACTGTTGGGCATTTATAACGGGGTTTATCCCCTTTTTGTGCGGTGTCTTCATTAATGCATCATGATTTACCTCAAACTCAAGCTCATCAATGTGGGACTCAAAATCCAAGGATAACATTTTCTTCATGCACGGGTATGCACCCTCTTCATCAAAAGAATACCATGAGAGGAGTTGGTTGGTAGGTATGGAACTTTAGAAGCATGTGCAAAGTACCTTTCTTGGATCATTAATATAAGTCATAATGTGTTCCTACACCGCTAATATGCCCTTCCCACTTATGTGCACTTATGTTGGGAAGATTACTCGAGATGGGGTTTCCACCCATGCTCCTATACTCCTTTCCTACACTTTCACTCTCCTTAATTTCCTTCAACACTTCTTTATCACTTTTCTCTACTTTTTCTCCAACAACTGTTGGATAATACTCGCTACCTCCTCTATAGTGTTATCTATCTTCTCATTGGTCGTGGTCGAGATCTTATTTTCACACATGTTTACCTCCTCACTTCCTCCTTTGGTATGGGATCCCTCCTCATACTTCATATCCTATTCATCCCCTTTTTTTCCAGACTTGTGTACATTTTTCTGAGAGGAGGATTCTAAGCTTCCTCACCCTCTTCATCGTATTCTTCATTTTCCTCCTCAGAATCATCATCCTTGATTCTCTCTGTCATGTCCGAGTCTAAAACTAGTGCCACCCTTTTCTTTTTCTTTACCGATGACTCAGGACATAGGGGACTCCTCCTTGGGAAACTCTTCTCTCCTAGGAGACTCTTCTTTATCTGGTGACTCCTTAATTAGGAGAGAATTCTTCCATTAAACATAGGTGCTTGTACCCACACTTGACTCTAGTGCCCCTATGATTTGCACTGTATGCACACTTGGAACCTTATGTGTAGGAGTATCTTCCCATTCTCTCTTCTTAATTACTACCTTCTTCTTCCTCCTGATGAGGTCCTCAGGATTGAGATTTCATTCGCAACATAAGTGCCCTTATCAAACTTGAGCCTTAGCCACACATACATCCTTGCTAGCATCCTACCTATAATAGGAAATGTCACCATCATGAGATAAGTACTTTTCTACAAAGGCACGCTTTTTGGGATACACTAAGGTCGACACATTTCACATTGATCTTGATCTATAACACTTAGATAAAATATCATCTTCTTCACCTTCTTAAACCTGTTTACCACACCTTTAAAATAAAATATTGTAAAGGAAAAGGGTAACTTACACTAAGGACCCTTGATGCCATTTGTCAAGGTAATCCTGTCAATACAAAAGTGCTAGTATACAACGAGTTCAACTTCTTCATCCACTAGTTGAGGTAGTTGTTTTGGTATCCTCCATTCAGCTCCAAATGCATCATGCATCTGTTTATACCATTTCAAAAAGTGCACCTTGTGAGCATTTATCATGGTGTCAAAAGTGTAAGCTTCAAACCTCGTGTGGGAGAGTGGTTCTCATCTAGGTACTCCTAAACAAACTTATCAGGCCCATCGGATAATTTAATTTATGAAAAAAAAGGTAAGAATAATATTCTTGAACATGATCTTCTCCCCGTTGCATGTGCCATCAATAATATCATTCGTAATGAAATCTAATAGGTTATAAATGGTGTTTTCCAAGATCTTGTGGAAAACATTCAACCAATTTCTTTTTATTTGCATCCATCTGCCATGCCCGTTCAACTTTTTCACCAAGCATGTGGCCATCCTCATAATAAGGTCGACGATTGTAGTGACGTAAATCTACTGTGAACCCTTCTTATAATCATATTCCTCAACCATTTTCTTGATGGCCTCATTTTCAAATTATTCCTCATCTGGTTGATCTCCCTTGTAGATTAGACCGGTCCAACATAGAAATCAACTGTGTGGGGTTATACGAATCTAACTTCTTACAAAATATAAATATTCCTCATGTATGCACAACATTAACCAATGGTATAATCACTCCATTTTTCCAAAATAGGAGACTCATAAAGTTGAAAAAGCCTAGCCTTTTCTAACTTTACTTTTACTTCATCATTATAGATAGGTTTCCCATCCGATGTCCTCTTTTCTTTAGGGTGAACCACCTCCGGGTTCATAATATTTTCTATGGTGCTCGTGTGATGATTTAAATATCTCACGGCCATCTTCTCGTGATGAGAGTAACAAAGGTACACTCAGTCAAGTGTCTAGGATCAAAATAGTTTCTAAGTTACACTAGGGGATCCAACCTTGATGTTTTCCTATGAGCAATGGAGACCCAATGGAGATGTGAGATTGAAAGGATAAGTATGCTTAGTTATACTTTTCTTAGGACCATAACACATTGGTGGGTTACCCATCGTGATAACCATCTAGAGTGGTGCAAGGTGAGAATCATTTTCTCTATTATGTTTCTCTAAAGCAATGCACCTACTACTATATAATACTATCATGGGAAGGATCCCACCTCATTTCACGTAAAGGCATGTGATATGGCTTGGATGGAGGGCATGAAGCCTTTCCTCCATATTTATGGGTGCATAAGCTATGCTACACCTTACAAGGTTACATGCACGCATGGTACATTCATTCGGACCTACGTCATCGGACATGAAATCTGGTAGAATTTAACAACCGATCTCTTTCAATATTTCGAGTATCAGTACTAAACCATCAATAGATGAGGCACTACTTTTATTTATCTGTGTCCATCTCTCCTACCCATTCAACTTTTTCACCAAGTGCACAGACATCGTCATAACATGGTCGGTGATTATAGTGATGTCAAATTACCTCGAATCCTTCTTGTCATCATATGCTTCAACCATTTTCTTGATGGCCTCCTTATTGGAAACATCCTCATCCAATGGTTCTCGCTCATAGATCAAATTAGTGAACTTAGAAATCAACTATGGGGTTATTCACATCTCGCCTTCACGAAAAATAGAAATATTCCTCATATATACCCAACGTTAACCACTTTGGTATAGTCACTATGGGTTTCCAAAATAGGACAACTCATAAAGTTCTGAGAATCATAGCCTTCTCTAACTTCTCTTTTACTTCATCATCATAGATGGGTTTCCCATCTGACGTCCTCTTTTTTCATAGGGAGAGCCAACTCTAGGGTCATCTCCTTTTCTTTGGTGCTCATGTGATGATTGTAATCACTCACGACCATCTTCCTTATATGTAACACCCACTCTTTCCCTAGCAGCACACCATCCAGTCGCATCTATGCATACCATTCTTCATTGAAAATTTTGGAAATCGTCATTTTTCTTTTTCCCTCGCCCTTTCCCTTCTTCGGTGAAGTGGTCTCTCCTTTCCTTGGTGTCATTTTTGTCTTCCTCGAGTCCTCTATAGTTTCTCCCTTGTGTCAAGTTCTATTACTACTCAAATCCTTGGCTCTACTTCGTGAAACTTCCATGGAAGCTCGTGCAAGCTTATAAATCCTAACATGGAGAACTTCCTTTCCAAAAGACAATGTATCCACCAATAGGAATCCACAAAAACTCTTCCGCATACTCCTATGTACTTTTCCTCGACACTAGTTCATAAGTCCTTTGATTTCTTCAACTCGCACACTACTCTTCGCAACTTCTTTGCAAGAATCAACTTAAAATGCAAGAACTTATTTTATAACATAGTGAAATGTGAAATAATGAACTTCTATTTATTACTTTTTTTGTTTTCCACACAATCCACGATGCCACCTACCAGCATAAAAATGCATTAAACTCAGATTTTTCCAATGACATCCTTCTATGTGTTCTATCCATCGCTTTTCCTCATCCCGCAAACCTACGTGAACACTTTCATAACCTTATGGTGTGAAAATTCCTTAACCAAATAATTCTTCTCACCTTCACCCTTTCCGAAGTCAATTCTTCATATATGTCTTGGACCAAGTTCTTTCCATTGCCTACCTCATGTTGCTCTTGCACTTTTTACCCTTGTACATGGTTTCTCAAAGTCTTTTGACACCAGTCTCCTCTAATTATCACCTCTGTTACACACATTCATTTTACTCCATGCAACTTTAAATTCATAACCCGAGTCACCACATCAACATTTCTATAGAAACTTCTTCCAACTCTTACCATGTCCTACTTGCTTCCCCTTTATGTTCCACCCCACACTAAAAAGATGTGCGGTCCTCTGCGCATAACACCTTGATGATGTAATTATCCACCGACATACACATGCACCCAAATTAAACCAAAAGGAACAAAACAACAAGAAATGGAAACATAAAGAAAAGAGAATGCATTAAGGGAAATCCTAAGCTAATTGAAAATACTGCCTTATTTACAAACACCGAGAAGCCTTATTTAGAGTAGGGCTTCAGCCTACTTCCATTAAAATACCTAGGAAGTTGTGTTCCATCTAGCACATATAGCTAGAAAGTTCCTAAATCAAGTACATGGGTAATATAATATAGTCCCAATCAATGGAAATTGAGCTTCCCATAATGGCACGGGAACTTAGAAGCATAAAGTAAAACAATCTACCTAACCTCAAATTATTTATTCTTTATTTGATGATCATGTCGACCTTTTGTCTCACATTCTTAGTGTTTTGATTCCATCTAGCAAGGGATCATATTTCATCCAACTGCATCAACTTTTTAATGATATCTTGAAAAACTTGTTCATCACCAATCCTCGTCTGCGTGCAATACATAGAGAGGGTAGCATGAACTCTACAAGTAAAATAACTTTGGTGCTAAACACCATTTAGAACATTTTGGATTTGTTTAATCTCTTATAAGTTGTTCTATAAGCCCATAGAATGGTTGAGACTTTATGATCCCAATCATTCCTCCCAACATCACAAATATTGGTAAGTGTATGACTCGATATCTTGTTAAATGCCTTAGTAGTCCCATTAGCCTAAGGGTGATAAAGGGTAGTCTTGTGATGAGCCACCATGAATTCTACCAAAGCAAAATCCTGATTGTCTCATTCAAAAATGAGTACCCTGGTCACTAGTCAAACTCAGAGCACACCCATACCTATTGATTATATTTTCCCACAGGAATATTTTTGTTGTGGCCACCGTGCAATCCCTCGTAGGCACTGCCTCCACCCACCATGTTAGATAATCAGTGCAAGTAATGATATAACACAAACTTTTCCTTCACACGGTAGGTGAAATAGGGCCTACAAAGTTAATTACCTATTTCTTGAATGGTTCAACACTAGCTATTGGTCTCAATGAAATTTCATCCCTTTTTCTTGGCTTACCAAGGCACTAGAAATGATCACAGGCCTTACAATATTCAATACAATCCTTATAAATTGTCTCCCACCATAGGTCAACTAAGAGGATCGTTTGTTGTGTTTGTATTCCCATACAAAGTGTCCCCCGAAATTCCACCATGAGCCTCTTCTATGATTATGATTGTGTGCTCATGCTCAAGCACACATCTATGTAAATCCTTGTCGTGGCATAACTTGTATGAGTCTCCGCTAATTAACATGTAGGGTGCAACATGTATGGTTAATCTGCTTCCTTTCCAAAGTCTTCACTCCCCTCGGTACCACACCCATTTTTAGAAACACATCAATATCTTCAAAGTCGAGGGCACACACTGCTGCAGTCTAAACAATTGTGCATCTAGCATTGTATCCTCAATGCTCTGTGCATCCTCTCTTGAGTCAATCCTTGATAAATGGTCAGGCCCCAAATTACTTTTACCTAGTTTTACAACAATTGTAAACTCAAAATATTGAGGCAATATGAACCACATACATATGTGCCCCTTCAAGATGGGCTTGTTCACAAAGTACTTTAATGTCATGTGGTTTGTGTAAAAGATAAAATGCATTGCTATCAAATACTACATGAATTTTTGTAGCATGTAGATCATCGATACTACCTCGTGCTCCATGGTAGTCTAATTTGGTTCTATTGGGGTTATCTTCCTACTAGCAAAACATAGGGGATGGTTAACAATTTCCTCTCTAGTTTGTGATAATATTTGTCCATTTTCCATCCATGAAGCATCAATATGTATATGGAATGGGTTATCCCAAGATGCAAAGTGTAATATGTGAGTGGTGATAAGCCTATTATTTAATGTGTCAAATTCCATCTGATGTGCCTCTCCCAAATGAAATGTACTTTTGTGCTTCAACAACTCCTCCAACAAAGTGTGGTGATCTTGGAATACCCCTTAGTAAATTTCCGGTAATACCCAATATGCCCATGGAATCCACACACCATGATTTGGCATGAGCTCCCCAATCCCACAATAACGGAAACTTTGGTAGGATCCACCAACAAACCTTCTTTATATATGATATGTCCCAACAAGGTGCCAAATGGAGTAGCAAAAACACATTTCTTAATGTTGAGAGATATATTCAACTACCAATATCTTTCAAACATTAGCCTTAGATTGTCATAATGGTCACTCACTAATCCATATATTTTCTAGTCATCCGTAGACTTGTAGAAATTTATGGATGAAATCCTCAAACGGCTTAGCCACAATGTGTGAAAACACAACAAGCACATTCTTCAGTCCAAAAGGCATGACCGTATAGGAAAAACTTCCCGCTCAATGAAAAAGGTTATATTTTCTTGGTCCTCCTTTGCAATTATAACCTGATGATATCCTAAGAATCCATCTGTGAAAGAATAGATCTCACACCTGGCTACTCCTTCTAGGATCTCTTCAGTGAAGGGGGTTGGAAAAGGATCAATGACACACACCACATTTAAATCCCTGTAATCAATGTAAATCCTTATGCTTCCATCCTTCTTAATGTTGATGATCATCGAATTATTCATTTTGATTCCTTAAAAACCTTAATTATGTTTGATGCAATCATCTTGTCAATCTCATCGTTGACCTTGAATCGCAGATTTGATTCATTTAATAAGGTCTCTTTCAAATTGGGCATGCACCTTCCTTTAGCTTGATCTTCATTTCTCCCAAGAAGTGGTGATATCCTTTAAGCTCATGGTACCCACGCGAGAATAAATCTTGGAATTTTTGCAATAGAACAATAATATTTGAAACCTCCCTATTTATCTAGTAATTTCCAATAGTATCTTCATTAGGGTCTACCTCGAACCAATGTTAACCTTCTCGGTTTTAAAGGTTTATCTTGGTAGGCGTGCGCTTGCTCATCAACACTATCTTTAACCTCATGCATTCTAATAGTAGGGTTAACATCAAATTTTTCCACCTCTTCACAATATATAACATAGACCAATTTTCTTTTCTCATTTTCCATACATGCATGCTCAAGTTGTACCTCCTCCGATTCTTCCTCATCAAATCATTCTTCCACACCAAAGTTAACCCAACAACTCCCGTACTCTATCCTTTTTCATGGCACTATCTCCCATAGTTAGGTTCTTAACAACTTGTAGTGCCTCATCCAATGATGTTTTAGTACTTTGATACTCAAAGGGTAAAAGAGATCAACCGTCAACTCCTTCTAGTTTCTTATCTAATGGAACAACTCTAAATGAATATACCATGTGCATGTATAACCTTGTAAGGTGGAGTAAAGCTTATGCACCCATAAAGATGGAGGAAACACTTTCATGCCCTCCATCCAGGTCATCTCACATGCTTGGATGTGAAATGAGGCGAGTTCTTTCCCATGATAGTAATGTATATTAGTAGGTGCATTACTTTGGAGAAACCTAATCAGAGAATTTTATTCTCACCTTGTGCCACTCTAGAAGGTTATCATGATAGGTCTCCTACTAATGTGCTATGGTACCGAGAAAATTATAGCTAAACATACTTCTCCTTTCGATCGACATCTCCACTTGGTCTCCATTACTCACGGGAAAACATCATGGCTAACCACCCCAAAGTGTAACTTGGAAACTATTTTCCTCCCGGGAAGTGACTAAGTGTGCCTTTGTTACTTATGTCACATATCCTCTTAACTACCTTCTCAATAACTCATATGTCATGTGCGCCCAATTGTCACATGCCACACTAGTTTTATCACTTATAGATTGAGCATATTCCCACTAAATAACACATTATTTTGTTGGTTGCACAACCTCAGGGTCCCTGATAGTGCACACATATATTCTGTCTAGGTCTTCTTCTCCCAAGGGATCAAAATAGGGTGCTGAATTTCCATCTCACAAAGGAATGATACAACATTCCTCCTTGTTTTCAACACTTATATACCCCTTATTGAAATTAAAGTTAAAATTTTTCTTATAGCACCAAGAGTGCTAAATTAATGATAAAAAAATTTTCCTCCTCAACAAGCACCAAGACTTGAAGTCTCCAATGAATTTCACCCCTTGGATAGTGATAACAACATCCTTTAAAACACCAATGGGCATTGCCTTTGTCTTATTATCCATATACAACACATTTGAAGACGTATGTAATGGAGGTCTTCCCATTTGATTTTATGCATCCAGGGTGACAACACTACCTTATGTTCCCATGTCAGTCAAAATATTATGTAGGATCCATCCATCAACAACTGAATTCAAGGTATAATCCTTATCATATTAAAGGCTGTGAGGAGGTAGATTAGCATGCAAAATCTACCTCTCGCGTTCTCCTCTGTCACTTGGTACTTTCCTCTACAAATCTCCTAATAGAGAGATGATATTCTCATGTCTCAGCATCTTACATACTTCCCTAACTTCATCTATATCCTTCTGTGGAGCCTCAACACTCTTCTTCTACTCTAACTGTTGCAATTTATCCTTCAGGCACTAGATCTCTCCTTGTAGGCTTTGAATAACATCCATGGTTTCTTGATACACTTCCTTTTGGTGCATAGGGTCCGGATACTTACCATGTACCACTTCTTCTCTTCTAATCAATGGTCTCTACTTTGGTATCTCCATGATGCCTGCAACCTCATCTTACGTTGTCACAAGTATAGGTTCTAACTCATACTCACGTGCCACCATTGGCATTCATTATCGATCAACATGGTTTATGCTCACCATCCCAGTACCCTTATCCTTTCACTTCTTCTAGATCACATGTTCAAAAATTTTGGGTATTCCTCATGCTTCTGTTTTTTCCCACACCAAGAGCATTACAACAAATCAATACACTCGTGCTTGTAATTGTTGTATATATCTTTCCCCCAGGTAGATATAGACAAGCAGGAGAATGGAGAAATAAAAGAAGTTCAAATCCCTGACATGCCCAAGGTGCACAGAAGTGGCGCACGACAATGGATGTCGACAGGGAAAATGGTGCGCCCAAGGCGCACAGAACTGGCGCACAACAATGGATGTCGATAGGGAAAACGGTGCGCCCAAGGCAAACAGAAGAGGCACATAACAATGGATGTCGACAGGGAAAAATGTGCCAAGGCGCATGAAGTGGTGCACGACAATGGATGTTGACAAGGAAAATGGTGCACCCAAGGCACACGTGAAGTGGCGCACGAAAATGGATGTCGATAGGGAAAATGGTGTGCCTAAGGCACACAGAAGTGGCACACGAAAATGGGTGTCGATAGGGAAAAGCGGTGCACCCAAGGTACATAGAAGTGGCGCACGACAATGGATGTCAACAGGAAAATGGTGTGCCCAAGGCGCACGAAGTGGCGCATGACAATGGATGTCTACAGGAAAATGGTGCGCTAAGGTGTACAAAAGTGGTGCATGAGAATGGATGTCGACGGGGGAAAATGGTGTGCCCAAGGCACACGTAGTGGCACAGGACAATGGAAGTCGACATGGCAGCAGTGCGCCCAAGGTGCATAGAAGTAGCGCCACGACAATGGATGTCGACACGGAAAATGGTGTGCCCAAGGTGCACAGAAGTGGCACATGACAATGGATGTCGATAGGGCAAATGGTGCACCCAAGGTGCACAGAAGTGGTGCACACGACAATGGATGTCGACAGGGCAAACGGTGTGCCCAAGGCGCATAGAAGTGGCACACGACAATGGATGTCGATAGGGTAAACGGTGTGCCCAAGGTGCAAAGAAGTGCCACACGACAATGGATGTCGATAGGGAAAATGGTGTGCCCAAGGCGCAAATAAGTGGCACACAAAAATGGATGTCAATAGGGCAAACGGTGTGCCCAAGGCGCGAAGTGGTGCACGATAATGGATGTCAACAGGGAAAATAGTGCGCCCAAGGCGCGCAAGAAGTGGCACACGACAATGGATGTCGACAGGGAAAATGGTGTGCCCAAGGCACACAGAAGTGGCACATGACAATGGATGTCGACACACACATGGATGCGCCAAGGCACACCTTCAGGAGGCGCAACATTTTGAGTGCTGATAGGAAGCAGACACAGCGCGAGATATTCGAGATGACCATTTTTTTGACTGGGATCTCGGATTCATTCAAGGTTGGACTTTTGGAAAGCTTACAAGGTTCTCTGTCCAAATACAACTAGATATATTTAATTGGGTGAGAACAAATTCTTAAACATGCAAAATACAGTTCGTCACTTTTGGGTTCACTGGGGTTCTCACCTACCACCATAATGAGATAATTAAGTGCATTCTGGAGGTGGTTGGGGCAGATTTCGATTTCCTCTCTTCTCCCTCTCTTTTTCCTCCTATAAATTGTAAGGAGGGGCTTCTTTCTAAAGGTTAGACATTCTTGATTTTCCCCTTCCTTCTTCTCTTTGGCAGGTGAACTTTTGGAGTTAAAACCTCCCATTTGGAACTGTAATGCAACCTTGCCTCTTGGCATTTTCCAGTGTGTTGTATCAATATTTGGAGCAAATTAATGCATGTCTGTGGATGATTCTTAACCCTCTCTGTATTCATTTGCATCCCCTTGATCTTTCACTGTGAATCTGGCTATCTCTGTACATGATCTTGCATTGCATTTTAATGGTCTTTGTTTATTGGAAAGACAGATGTTCTTCATTCCTCGAGTGCATCACCTTTGTAGTTTAGGTTTTATTTTATGCATTTTCTTACCCTGTCTCCTTGGCAAGTTAGATTAGGTTTTAGAAAACCCTATGAATTGTTTGTGTGCATCGAATAGAGGAATAGGAACCAACCTTCTCGGAGAATCTTTTCTCATCTTTACAAGTCCCACGCTTGGAGAAAGGATTCCATGTTGTGCAATCACACCTGGATGCCCGAACATTAACCTAGAAGCCTGATCTACATCCGGGGTGCTTGTGAGTCTGCAATAATAGTTTTGGCATGCAGTGGGACCTTAGAGGTCTTCCACTTCATCTTTTGTAGGTTGGTGTGTTCCTGTGAAGTTTTCAACCTTTGGAGGCACTTACAAACACATCTGGTGACTCCATCTGATCAATAACTCATTCTCTGAGTTGCAGACCTATTTTTCATCCATTCCCACCCATCTTTCTTTCTGTCTCTTTCATTCTTTTCCATTCCATGAAGTTGTGCAATCATGACTTCATTTCCATCATGGAACTCACATTTACAACAGCAGTTTATCACACCTCCAACATGTTTTACAAATCCTCCAAATCAGCATTTTGAACAAATTCAAGATCAGTATGCATACCCATATGAGCAGCAGTGCCAAAGTCAGTTTGGATATGAAGCACATCAAGAGCAAGGGTATGCTGGTAATGAAGACAATCAGATGCAAGATGCTGGTCTATTGGAGAAAATTCAAAAGATGGAGGTAAAGATGGTGCAGTCCAGAGCAACAGCTCAAATGAGAGCTTTCAGAATTGGTTGCAGGACTCCTTGTCCATGGGGAGGCCCTTTTCCAAGACACTTTAGCCCTCAGGAGAAGCTGGACTTCATGATGACAACGCTGCCATTGCTTGCACAGTGGATTGAAGAAATAGAGGTGTATGAGAGGAGTATTGAGCAACCTTGTCAACGGGTAAGCACGCCATCTCATGCTTTTCTTTTCCCTCTTTCCCAATCTATTTTATCTCAGCAGTGTCAAGTTTTAAACTCTCCATCTACTGTCCCAAGTGTTGAATCCATTTCTCCACCCCCTAGTCTTCCACCTCATCTCAATTCTTCTTTCCTTTTTCCTTCCAAACAGTCATCCCCTCCACAAGAACTAATAGAAATACCCCCTCCTCCAAAGAAACAAGAGTTTCTACCTCCACCACCACAAAAAATTGCCAAATCAATCAAGTTACAACCTGTCCCTCCTCTTGCATTCCCAATTCCATGTGGGGAAGAAGAAATTACAAAAAATGGCCATGAAGGACAGCAAGAAGAGGAGCCCAACAGAAAAGGAATGACAGACAACTTAAGGGTTTGGGCTGCCAAATTTGGGATGACAAAGATCCCCTTGATGGTTAAGCCTTCAGAAGAGATGGGAGTTGGAGAACAAATGGTGGTCAGGACTAATTTTGTTGCAGCAGAAGAAGAAGTTCTTGCAGTCCCAACTTGTCCTCTAGAGCAGCAGATTGAAGAGTTTGACTTGACAAACTTCATGCTGGAGGAAGAGTTCAATCAAGAGCAAGATTGTCTTCAAACATTGGAGGAAGGAGAAGCTGCTCAAAATCCAAAAGAAGAGGGGCACATTGTAGTTGTGG
This sequence comes from Taxus wallichiana var. yunnanensis, assembly GCA_018340775.1. Classification (NCBI taxonomy): domain Eukaryota; kingdom Viridiplantae; phylum Streptophyta; class Pinopsida; order Cupressales; family Taxaceae; genus Taxus; species Taxus wallichiana. Next base: position 570,460,062 of record CM031240.1, read on the forward strand.
AAGGGAAAAGTGCAGATGCAAGGGCTTTGAGCACAAAGCAGGCTACAAGAAAACCTTCAATTCTTTCTACTTCACCCCTCTCAAGTTCTAGATCAAGAGGAGTTTGATCTCTCAAAATCAATGTTGGAGAGAGAAATAAACCATGATGGTCAAGTTGTAGATCAAGAGAACACCATGGGAGAGATTGAACGTTTGCAGTAGGAAAGCCATTAGGCAGTTTATCTGTCAGATTTGGAGGACTGTTTTGATGGAGAAGAGCCGGTTGAGTTTCCACCATTTTATCTTTCATCATCCACATTCCGAACACAAGAGTCTATTGTTATGAAGGAGAACATTCATTTGCAGCAGCCTACATCCTATAACAACTCTTTGGGACCAAGATTGGAAGATTTTAGTCTTTCGTGTTCTTCATTAGAGAAAGAGAAAGGACATAGGAACTTCACCATTTCTTCCACACCATCCACCCAAGAAGGTCTACAAGAAGACTCCATTCTTGGGGTTGAAAATCAGAGCTATGGGCATATCAAATGGATCATACCTTGCCCAATCAGGTATTTGGCTTCATTGGAGCCAAAGGAGAAGTCACAACCAGTCATGCTTGCTTCCAAGCATGAGGATGAGCTACAAAGTACCAAGGATCAGCTATCATACCTCTTCAATCCAAATGCAGAGCAACTAAAAGAGGTATTGAATTTTCCTTCAGCTGATACCTTGATGATTTGGGTGGAAGACCAGCTTCTTGTTGATTTTCCACTCATCCTAACAGCCATGATCAGCTCCAAATCAATTGCATGGCTGCCACTTTTGAGAAAGGGAAGCTATTTCTCACAACCAATTGCAGGGTTTGTTTAGCTTGCCTTTGCTCCAGTTAGAATAGAGTAGGTAGGTTTGCTTTCAGTAGAAGAAGTGCTTATGCACACTCTGCATGTTCCATTTGGAGCATGTATGATTTTCAGTTTTGTACATATTTTTTGGTGTTGCTGGGTTTGCTCTTGCACAGTTCATTTCAGTGGCATTTTGGTGAGAACAACTCTAAGTTCAATGGGTTTCAAGTGGCTCAGAAGGGATTTTTCAAAGTTCAGATCAGTTTTCAGGCTTTCTTATGACTCCATGCCCAATGGATTGCTAAAAGGCCACTGATCTTCTACCTAGCAGGCAGGTGACCCCGTTGAGTCACCAAATTGTTGTATATATCTTTCCCTAGGTAGATATAGACAAGTAGGAGAATGGAGAAATCAAAGAAGCTCAAATCCCTGACATGCCCAAGGTGCACAGAAGTGGCACACGACAATGGATGTCGACAGGGAAAACGGTGCGCCCAAGGCGCACAGAAGTGGCGCACGACAATGGATGTCGACAGGGAAAACGGTGTGCCCAAGGCGCACAGAAGTGGCGCACGACAATGGATGTCGACAGGGAAAATGGTGCACCCAAGGTGCACAGAAGTGGCACACGATAATGGATGTCGACAGGGAAAATGGTGTGCCCAAGGTGCACAGAAGTGGCGCACGACAATGGATGTCGACAGGACAAACGGTGCGCCAAGGCGCATGAAGTGGTGCATGACAATAGATGTCGACAGGGAAAATGGTGTGCCCAAGGCACAGTATGACGCATGAAAATGGATGTCATCAGGGAAAACGGTGTGCCCAAGGTGCACAGAAGTGGCGCATGACAATGGATGTCGATAGGGCAAACAGTGCGCCCAAGGCACACAAAAGTGGTGCATGACAATGGATGTTGACAGGGAAAACGGTGCCAAGTCACACAAGAAGTCGCACACGACAATGGATGTTGACAGGTAAGCGGTGTGCCCAAGGCACACAGAAGTGATGCACGACAATGGATGTCGACAGGGGAAAAGCGGTGCGCCAAGGCGCACGAAGTGGCACACAAAAATGGATGTCGACAGGGCAAATGTTGCGCCCAAGGTACATAGAAGTGGCACACGACAATGGATGTCGACAGGGAAAATGGTGTGCCCAAGGCACACAGAAGTGGCACATGACAATGGATGTCAACACACACATGGATGCGCTAAGGTGCACCTTCAGGAGGCGCAACATTTTGAGCGCTGATAGGAAGCAGACCCTGGCGCAGATATTCAGATGGCCATAACTTTTGACTGGGAGCTCGGATTCATGCAAGGTTGGACTTTTTGGAAAGCTTACGAGGTCCTCTGTCCAAATACGACTGGATATATTTAATTGGGTGAGAAAAAATTCTTAAAAATGCAAAATATAGTTCGTCACTTTTGGGTTCGCTGGGGTTCTCACCTACCACCATAATGAGATAATTAAGTGCATTCTGGAGGTGGTTGGGGCAGATTTCAATTTCCTCTCTTCTCCCTCTATTTTTCCTCCTATAAATTGTAAGGAGGGGCTTCTTTCTAAAGGTTGGACATTCTTTTTTTCCCCTCCCTTCTTCTCTTTGGCAGGTGAACTTGTGGAGTTAAAACCTCCCATTTGGAACTATAATGCAACCTTTCCTCTTGGCATTTTACAGTGTGTTGTATCAATCTTTGGAGAAAATTAATGCATGTCTGTGGATGATTCTCAACCCTCTCTGTATTCATTTGCATCCCCTTGATCTTTCACTGTGAATCTAGCTATCTGTGCATGATCTTGCATTGCATTTTAATGGTCTGTGTTTATTGGCAAGACAGGTGTTCTTCATTCCTCGGTGCATCACCTTTGTAGTTTAGGTTTTATTTTATGCATTTTCTTACCCTATCTCCTTGGCAAGTTAGATTAGGTTTTAGCAAACCCTCTGCATTTTTTGTGTGCATCTGAACAGAGGAATAGGAACCAGCCTTCTCTGGAGAATCTTTTCTCATCTTTACAAGTCCCACGCTTGGAGAAAGGATTCCATGTTGTGCAATCACACTGGATGCCTGAACATCAACCTAGAAGCTGATCTACATCCGGGGTGCTTTGTGAGTCTTCAACAACAAGTAATGTTTTGTAGATCCACATTTATAGTAGGTTCCCCAAGGGATTTCACTCCTTCCACCCCCGTGATTTCCATGGCCTCTAAATCCTCTACCTCAACCTCCTCCATCCATGTAACCTTCATAATGACAACCATCATCCTTAGAAATACTAGCAACACTTGGTTTGGCACACACTAGTATCAATGACATCATGTATCGGTTAATCAATCTATAGTACTTTGTGTCATAGTATTAGAGGTGAAAATTTTGTAATAGTAGGAAACATTCTTTTGGATCACGCACTACGGTAGTGGACACCTAATTACATCATGATCGATGTGGAAAATCTCATAGTTCACCGATATGGCATGAGTGACCTTCGTGGTACATTTTCCTTTTTATGACCCTCTACTTCCCAATCTATACACCATAACTTGTTGCGAGTCTCATGAGTTGAGTTCACGAAAATTTCTCCAGCTTCTTTTCCATTATAGTAATTTGGGATTCTAGGAACAAACTAATTCCTATATCAACACTTCTTAGTTCCTTAATGCACAAGGCAGCCTCCAAGGCCTCGCATGGATCTGTGAAAGTTCCCTCCTGAATGGTGTGATCAGTCCTCTAATGAACCACTAAGCATGCTATGAAGGGTGAATGTCATAAGATAACTTGGATAAGATAGTATTGAAACATACATCATAGTCCCACACACTCTCTGTCATTCCTTGTTGAATCTTATTCAAACTCGTTAATGCTTTTCTATCCAAACTCGTGTATGTGGAACTGCGCAAAAATGAATTACGCAATGCAATGTAATCCACCATAGTCTATTGTAGGTCATACTTCCTATACCATCTATGCACGTGTCCTTGCAACGTGGTTACAAATTGAATTTATTTCCACTCTCGGGGTTAGTGATTCCACTCGCATGCCACAGTAACTCACACTTGTGTACATGTTCCGTGGAGTCCTCAATGCCCTTGTAATAAAGTTAGTGGAGTGACATCTAATAAAACACCTATTGATGGTGTTATTGAGCTTGTTCACCAAATACAAGACCTTGATTCCCTCAAGTGTTGCCTCTACCACCAGACCCACTAGATCCACTTGTTCCAACTCCTCCAGATCCACTAGATCCTCCTCCTATCATAGGTAAGGGACCTAATATAGCTACATCTTGTGATCCCACCATCATTCTAAAGTGCATGCCGATAGTTTTTGTTACCGAACCACTCCCATACATGATACTCAAACCTTGTGATCCCACACCTTGCCCAAATTTTGTTCCATAAAAATACCCCCAAACATAGGAAATTATTATGTAGTCATAGATGTACCAAATGAAAAATTATGCCTCTTAGGTTTCTCTCAAATACCATTACTAATACCAACTTGATTATCAAAACTTATCTTGGGAACTAGAAAACTAAGCACAAGGGTTTGGTCATCATGTGGGTTAAGATGAGCACCTTCAGCTCTCCTCCTTTTTCATATGATGAGCTCTCTCCAAAATTTGAGGGGGTTTCTCTTCTACACTTGCCAAGATGGGGTAGCTTAGACTACTCAGGTTTCATGTCCTCTACGTGAACCTCAAATCCTTCCTGTAACATCTTCCTCCATAAATCCATCACTCCTGCTTTATGTTGTCTTGTCAACTCCCTCTCCTAAGCTTCATTATACTTGAGCCACCTCTCCTCTCTCTCCATTTCCACCGTAAGGTTTGCCATCCTCTACCACGCCAGCTTCTATACCCCGCACCTAGCAGGAGTTTAGGTAACCATGGGAAAGGCTTCCAAACTCAAAGTAATGACCATGATCTTGATATATATTGTAATAGAATGCAAGAACAATCCTCTAGGCTCCCTCAAGAACTCAAAATCAATAATCTCTAGGAAAGAATATGTAGAAATAACGTATTCCAAGGTATAACTAGTTAGCACTCTACACCACCAAAGTGATCAATAACATAGGTCCATATCAAATCTACATCCCGTAGCCTTTGATACTCCTCCTAGGTCCATATACGGGGTCTATAGAACCAAATTTTCCTTGATGTATATCTTTGAGAGCAATTCATACAACTCTACTAGAAAACAACATAAGAATCTCTCGTAGAGTTCATGATACATGTTCTCCTCCACCCATTTTCATGCATAAAACTTAGATCTAGTACCAAACCTATAAGAAAACTCATCCTCAATGATTTTAAGAAAGTTATCAACACTTTCCAAGTTCATATGCTCCATCATTACACATCATTCTCACAATAGCTTCGAAAAAGAGATCCCGACAATAGAACCAAAATGTATTCATTTATGCATATACCTTCTTTCTACCCCAATGGTGTTATCCTATCACCCAACATGCATTAGGTGCTCACCTAGGGCACACGTGGGTGCCAAGCCCATCCTTTATGTGAGATTCACAAGAATGGTCCACCATTGATTGGAGAACGAGTTTTGAAATGGAAGCATAAACATTCACTCAAAAACATAAGATACATACAATGAGATCTATGCACGTATGCATCATAAATGGAAATGAACATTGTAAATAAGAAAAAGAAACTATATCGACTCAAAATAATATGAAGAACATAAGGGTTTACACTTTTGAGCATAGGTAACAGAATCACACAACATATATTGATTTATAAACATTTTCAACAACTCCATTACATCATGAGGGTCTTATCGACCAAATACATCAAGGGATGTTATCTTAAACCCTATAGAGATACTCTACACAGAGAGAGAGAGAGAGAGAGTTATTAGCTATTCTACCCATTAAAAACCTTGTTCGTACCTAAATCCATGCCTAATATGCTTAAAAACCCATATTACAAGAATTTCTACAACACCTTGTCACTAAAACCCTCCTTAACCCTTCATTTTCCAAACTCTTTGTTAGGACCCTCTTCTCTCTTTATTTCAGACCTAAACACTTCTTTAAATAGGATCCGGATGTACTATCTTGGTTTCCTTCATGAACAGATCACATGAAAAGTGGAAGTGTGGTTCTCCATGGTCAAATGCCTATGCCATCTTGAAAATGCCTCCACTACCTGTAATGATCATCCTGGGAATATCCTATACATGGATATTATTTTCTTGACCTCTAAGGATCCAAGATGGCACCTTATCTATTTAACACACCTACTCAATATTTTCACGTGTTTCTCTTGTGAGAATTCCTTCAAAATATGGCTAAGTCCCTAAACCTTTCTCGCTCCCGTGAGTGCCAACCTCTTCTACTGCGTGCCTTTCCCTTTCACACTTTTTCTGAGCTTCTTCCTTCTTTAGTTCCTCTCTTGGGCATTAACTTATTTCTTGGGACTTAGTTAATTTCTGGCCCATTACCCTTTTCACTCAAGCAGAAGATTAAAGAGATTCATTTAATGTTTACTTCCTCCTTTTATCAATGTACGTCCTTATCAAACTATCAAGACATCTCAAATCTTGTCTAAGGGAACAATGCAATCCTCTAAAACATCAAAAACATGTGGGAAGACATGGTCATCAAAATATTTAATCTCATTCCTCATAAAAATTTCTCAATTATATCTTCTTGAGGACAATGACATCCAAAATTCTTGTTGGGAGTAATCCATTAATGACCAAGACAAAGTACAACCATATTCAGACATCCTTTTGGCTCTTTGAAGTGTGGGTACAACTCTATGGATCAATTTAGAGGGAAAACCACCTTTCTTTACACGTTTCTCTTCTTAAGCCTTTACCTTCTACTTTCCCTACCGGGTACATTTTCCCACATATATTTTCATGCACGAGGTTTCAAAATACAAAAAACAATATTTGGTCAACCATTTTCATGATTAAGGGATATCTAAAGTTTCAGATTTTGGTATTGAGGATAAAGTCTCTAGATTTCATTTACTTTTCAAACCCTAGGTAGGGGTTCTTGAGAACAGAGAAGCATATTATACATCAAAAATTATAAATTTAATTTTATGGCCTCAAAATACTTAGGGGGTTTATTTCAACATAATACACATGAAATTCTTATCGTGGGGAAGATAATGCACTAACACCCCCAAAAACCTGATTTCTCTTTACCCAATATATAGAAGAAAATGCTACAAGGTTTACCAAATTTTCATAGTATATCTATTTCTTTCATATTTCTAACTATGCATTGTGTTTCTTCATTTCATATTTTATATAAGCTTAAGGATCACATAGATTCTATGATTTTTTACAAAATTTCTAGCATGACCCTGACAAATATCACTTCATATCAACAAATTTTCATACCTCTATATGATATTTTGAGTAATCATCGGGACACCACATCCATCTTTAACATGAAGAGACTATTCAACCTTTCAAAACATATTTCATTATTTTCTTGATATGATAGTATAGGCCTCTATCAAATTCCAAACACCATTATACATCTATAGATTATGTGTTGACTTGATGTACATTGTTTCTCCTTGTATTTGAAGAAGCGTGCTACGGTTCAAACATACCTTGATTTGCATTATATATTTTATTTCTAATCTTTAGAAAGGTTAGACCATATCCTTGATACATGTAGAAGACCCTAATATAAACTAAAAACACAATGTTAGGGACCACTAGACCATGAATAATTCCTATGCAGACATATAATCTCAATTCTTAAATAATCATAGGGCATACCTTGACATTTTTATGACATACATACTCTGATATGACTTGGACATACCATGACCTATTCACCATATGGGGTAGGATGAACCTCTCTTAGAAGAGCAAAAATACTTCATACCCAAGCTAAGATAAGAACCACTCTCTTTAAACTTTAAAGACATATCTTGACAACAACTTAAAGCTATGACATCTTTTATGAACTCTTATACAAATGTATACTATTTTCAACATTAATTATACACAAGAAAGTCATGAATTTATACCTTTTAAGATCTATAGAAATACTAGATGGACATTAACTATAGGACAACATAATTGAACAACATGACAACTTGAATACATACCTTGACATCATGCCAAGATCTGCAAAAAAAAAATTAATCAATAAGAACATATACATAAATGATCAAAGATACGTTTGACCAAATGACAAGTCACAAGGACTCGGAGAAAAAAAAATCTTTTGGTGATGATGCAAACTATAAGACCTTGTACAAATACTAATTAATTTTCAAGACAAAATTATGATTTATAAGATAAGGACATACCTTATAGAGACTAAAATAACCTTATCGAGCATGTGCTTCCTTCATCTGATAAATGTCTTCTAGAAGCCTAGAGAAGACATACACAGTTCATTAAATCACTCAAAAAAAAATAATATAAGCATCAGGTGACCTCAAAGATTCTATCTTCTCCCTTTCTTCCTTTGAGATCTTGGATGATCCTTTTGGAATAGTAATTTCATCTACAAATCCTTCATATTTTGATTGGAGATTGGATATATACTCATTAAGATCTTCATTCACTTCATATTTCTCAATTAGAGATAATAATCCTTCATGGATTGAACTAGGTATGAAAAAACTAATTTCTTCCATCTTTATAATGTCAACATAGCTTGGTAACTTGAAAGGGCTTTATTTTTCTTTAGCTATCATTGTATCCTTCTCCTTCAAATCGTCTACCTTTTTTTTCCTTATCATCCATAGGCACTACTCCACCTTGACTAAAAGATGCATCCAAATTCTTCAAAAAGAACTTTGATCCTTATTCCCCTTGATTTCCTTGATAGATTAGGAGTCTTATTTATTTTCATCAAGCTTATAGATGTCTTTCTTGACCTTAGAATCATCCATAGGACTATTTTTCCTTTTGAAAATTCTTCCATTTTCCCATTAGGAGCTTGAAACCTATTATAGGCTCTTTCATATTTACCTTGGTTACAAAATATAACAACATGTCCTTGTTTGTGACACTTGTAGCACACAAAGATCTTCCATATTATAGGCCCACATATACTAATATTTCAACCATAATCATGTGACTTATGGCCATACTTATAACATGAATAACATTAACACTTGAAGGAGATACAACCATTCCATGAGTACTCATTCTTAGAGGAATTATTTTTTCAAACCCTAGCTCTATGACCAAAACCATTATAGGCATAGCAATAACCATTAAATCAAGGACCATACCTCATAGAATTATGTTTTATAATATATTCTATCCTTTTTGGATCAGCCTTCTTCATCACCTTCATGTTCGCTTGAGAGAGTGGACTAGCTTTATCATCTTTTTTAACATGTTCACCTATGAATCCTAGGCATATTTTGTCACTAATATCTCTTTGCACCTCAAATATCCCCTTAAGGACTTCAGAAATATTCTATACCCTCCCATACATTTTCATCCTGTTAGAAGCATCTTGATATCATATTCCAAAACCTTCAAATTATATCCATACATGTGACAAGTATCTTCTTTTTCCTTTAGTGCTTTAGACATACTTTCAATTTGATATTATAGAATTTTAATGTCTTGTCCATGAGCATTCTCCATGCAACTAATTTTATCTTACAACTTGTGGATTAGAGACATGGAAATATCATACTTCTTCCTTAAGGATTCTTCAACAAATGAATACATTCCCATTGCTTGTGCTTCTAGGAATTCCTTCAAGTGATTAAAATTTCTTCTCAAGGATGAGCTCGATACCAGTTGTTGGAAGAACAAAGGAATGAGAGGGGTTGAATCATTTCTTTAAAAAAATTAAAAAAATTTAGATTTAATTTCTTAAATCATAAACCATTCAACCATTAATGTGTGCACAACATCATACAACATACATTCAAATAACCATAACCATGAGAGAGAACACCATAACACAAGATATAAGTGGGAAACCCTCAAGGGGAAGAAAACCCACTAAAACAAAAATTTATTATAGCTATGTTTCAAATTTAGTTGATGACCAAATCAGCAAGAAGCATCAATCCCTGATTTAGTGAGGAACCAACCCCACAAAGAGATTCAACCCCTAGTTTATTAGAGCACCAACCCTATAAAAACACAAACCCCTAGTTGAGTGAGGAAACCACTACAAAAGGAGGCTGCAACATCATAAGATGATCAAACACTGACTAAAAACCTATATATGAATATCTCTAAAGATTTTTTTGCCACAACTTATGGAGATAACTAATTTAGCTCACACACTATCTTCAAACCCTTATTTTTCAACTCTCTCTTTCTTCTTATTTTATGGACTTCTCTTCCTTTCAACCCTTGAAAAATTATCTCTAACCTTTATCAAATTATCTCCATCATCTGCAGCTCTAAAATCATGCACTATAATCCCCTTTATACATTAAAAAAAAGATCACATTTTTCCTTCTCAAAGAACTAGTTCAAAAATTAAGTAAACACTAACTTAAATATGCTTTTCTTCTTTAAAACACCTCATAGGTCTGTCATACTTGATTATATCAAATAATAAACATATAAATATAACAAAACACTTTAAAAATTCATCAAATTGACCCATTTAGGTCATCCATACCCAAATGCACCAAACAAGCTAAAAATCAACTCAAAACCCATCACTGGATGAGAAAAAACCAAAAACACCATAACCATGATTATTAAAGCTCAAAAATTCACCACACATGTTAAATATCAAATAAAAATACCATAAATGGTAATTAAATATCTTTCATCAATAAATTTCATCGTAACTCACTTAAGAAGACTCACATCATTCACCGAACAACTATTTTCAGAACCTTGTCTTCACCTTCGGGCCTCAATTCTACACAATAACATCTTAAATATGGAATTTAGCCACTAATTCGAATCCCTTGGACATTTATGTAAAATCCATTCATGGTAGAGATCATGAAAAATCCATATGTGCAAACCACACAAATTTTGATCTTCACCAAAATGAGGTTCCTAGAAATATGGTGTAGAAGCATAACTAGTTTGCACCAATTATGCCACTTTACATACCTAAAAATTCCTTAAATATTAAAAAAATATATCTCAATTTATTTTCTAAGTGATATCAAGCATCATCCAATCTAAAACATGCTTCACCTACGTCAATCTTTCAAAGCCTTAGAAATCTTGTCTTGAAAACAATAAACCTTCTTCTAAAAAAATGAGATGGATGAACTATAAAAACATATAATCATGAGATAAAACTTAAACCACTAGAAATCCATTTTAATCCTCTTTCCATAACATCTTAAATATCCTTCCAACTCCAAGTGCAAATTATTCCACCAAGTCCATCCCTAAAAACTACGCAAAACTACGCAAAACTTCCTTAAGACCGGTCTTCATAAATATGGCATGATTTTACCTCTAGAATATAAACACTGATCTTAAAAAATCATGGACATCAACTAAAATTCCCATAATAAAAATAATGTCTATTTATTTTGTAATCTGTTTTGCACAACCTTATCATAAACCATAATTCTTTATAAACTTGCATTTTTAGGTGGGGTCCACTCATCACCACATGATATATCTTACCTTTATGGAAATATGGAGTCCTATACATCATAAAATAATAATACTATCACAACCAATCAATTATGGGTATTAACCAAGAAATTATATCCTAAAACTTTTGAGCTAGGCTTTTAAACTTACAAAAAGTTGTTTACCTTCTTAACATTCGATCATAAACACATAACAATGAAATGACCTCATTATTTTTTTGAAACATTCTTAAATAAATTAAAAATCATCCCTAAAATCCACAATTTACCATGTAAATAACACAATTCATGGTGAGCATCAGAAGGTGCAATTCGAGCTAGAAATCACCTTCTTCTTAACCTGTTTCACCAAAAACAACATAACTTGCAAAATATTCTTTAGAATGACTTGAATTTTTGTTAACACCTCTAATATACCCTTTCTCACAATCTAAAATCATCATCATGGCTCAAATAGTTCTCCATATTCTCAACCCATCTCATTTTCATGACTATCCCTTGGGGTTTTACATGGTTTAGGATAGGGTAAACTAAAACAACACTGTAAATCATCATGAAACCTATCCAAAAGGATATAATATAAATTTAAAACATTTATTACACATATGAATTCCTCCATGAGATATTAGGGCTCTACAATGCATCCTCATGCCTCCAAACACTGTAACTAGGTCTTCAACCTATACAAGCACCCTAAAACTCATTTGAGTGCCTAAAAATCTACCAACATGATATACATACTACTAAAAATATCCTAAAGCTATCATGAATCAAATTTACTCAAAAATGAGGTATGAATACAAGTTTCAAAGTTATGGTTTACAATGGATTGGCATGGGGTGAATTTTTCTATCCCCTTAGGAATGAGGTAATAGGTGTAATAAAATTCACCTTATTATGTTGATGAAAAGTGGCACCACAAGGTTGAATGTGAGAGAGAGAGAGATGAAAAACACTCCATAACACTCGGGAGCTACAAATGAGGTCTTATGAAGAAGCTTAAAGGGGGGATCATTTTTGTTTCCCTTATATCCCCTTAGTAATTAAGATAATAGGTGTACAAAAATTCACCTCAAGGATATGATTCCATTTGCCACATCGTGGATGCAATATGGGGAAGATGAGAAATCTTGTTTCAAGCACCTATGAGCTGGTTTTTGAACATATGAGGAACTAGGAAAGGGGATGAACAGGGGAAATTTTTTTTGTACCATTTTATCCCCTTAGGAATGGGGAAAAAGGTGCACAAATTTTTTCCTCAAGGATATTGTTCCAAGTTTCAAGTAGGGATGCAATCATGGGAGGCATGGTTTAGCTAGTTTAACAATTTGAGGGCTAGTTTTTGGTCACATGAGGGTCCATGAAGTAAGATAACGAGGAGTGAGTTTTTGTGTCCTAACTATCTCCTTGGGAAAGGGAAAATAGGGACATAAATTTTATCCATACACCAGGAGGTGACATGTGTCCACCCAAAATTTGGCTAATTGCGATAATCATACCTACAGGAGAGACAACTTGTCGATGAAGTTCACGGAGATCCTTATAGTATTTTTATGAAGCCTTAGATTATTTTGATTCTCAATATCATTATAATAACAATGGGATTGGTTATAATATTCAATTCTTACCACATCATTAAAAAGTGGCCCCTTTTTTTGTATAAGAGGGTATGTCTGCTATAATCGAGTTGTCATGAGAAGCCATTAGGTGTTATGAGAAATTTTATGATTGCATCATATAAAATACTCTTAAATATTTCTAATTAATTTTTAATTTTACAATTCATTACATAACTCTTGTAATCGTATGTCAAAGTTTAGGTACTTATTTTGAGTGCATGTTCCTTACACTGAAAAACCTTATGTTGCATTGTCATCCCTATACCTTTGAAACTTCCTTAAGTCTTCCTAAATAAGTTCCAACATGTTCATAGCTCTTAAATAACACCTCTAGATGAGTGTGGAATTTCATATCCTTTCGAAGAGTGCACACCTTCCCTGAAATTTCGAAAATTATCCTTTCTACACATACCAAGAAAATATCCTTTAGAAGCTCTTCATTGAATGAGGTGAATAACCTTGATACCATTCTTCAAACACATGAAAATATTATTGAACACAATTAGATCACCTATAAGGTCAATGTGAGCATGAAACAATAGAAAAAATGTCCAAGACAGTTTTCAGAAGACTTAGGATATTTTTTAAAAAATTGTCTTGGTTGTCATGCTTGAGAGTTTTTATTTTTCATTGTACACATTTTCATGACAACATGGGGTTCCATGACAATTTTTTGGTTAATGTTTCGCATTTATAAAAGTTATCAATTTAGCCTGATTGGCTAAGAAAATGAGCTCTAAAACTAATTTCCAAGACTTAAACACACATTTTTTCAATACCCACTCCTTGGATTATATGTAGATAAACCCTTGAATCTACGAAAATCATTTATGGAAACTTGGGTTCAATATACACCTACCTTTCCAAATATGATTATCATAAATGCACCAGTTCATTGTCATTGTAGAAGAACACATACCCTACAAACATCACTTGAAAAATTAGTTCCCAAAGTATTTTTATTAAAATTAAAATTTGATTATGATTTTCATGGTGAAACTCTAGAGGTATGTGGTGGTAGATATTCATTTCCAAACATAGATCCCCAAACCACGAGCCAAAACCAAAATAAATTTCTAACTTTTGAAATATTACCCATGCTTTGAAAAAAAAAACCAATTGCGTTCACAAATTCATGCTACTAAATGATAAAAATATCATCCCAAGTTGGTTTAAAGAATGATACATGACATTCTATTTCAGAGGGAATACATTCAAATATTGACATCATCGTATTATGGGAGTAAGACATGCATTTTGATAGTGGTGATTTTTCTTTCAAATTTTCTCACATAAGTTTTCAATTAACCCTAAGTCACATTCTGTGAGAAAGGTCACATTCCAAAATGGTCGTTTTGGTTGTGTGTAAAATAAATTAACTTTTCCATTTTGAGAAACTACGATTGGTTTTATTTAAGATACACACCCATCATTTGATTTTAATTTAAAAAAAACTATGAATGGAAAAATAAAAAATGAGAATATGATATAGGAGATATAAAATCATTCCTTTTAATTGATTAAAATGTGTTGAAGGTTCTTGGGGTGGTTTTACTCAAAATCAATAAGACCCCAAATCTTCCATTCCTATTTTGAACACTTTTACATGTGATATTTTAATTTTTCTTCTGGAAGAGGTAGATCACACTCATAACCACTTGAGTTCACAAAATTTAGAGAAAACATATTAGGTTGTGGCCACCAAAGAGTCTACCTCTTCTGGGTTACTCATGTGTAATAATAAAATCCATCCCTCATCATATGGTCTTACATTAACAAGGACTAGAGAGATATTGATCTCTTAATTGAATTCATCTATTTCTCCATGAAAATGTGAAAATACATCAATTCACATTCCTCATAGTGCCAAAAATATCTCCCAGCCAATTGAAATTTATGTTAGGAATATAATATCATTGTGGGAGGATTAGATTAAATAAAAAAGTGTATTTATAATTCCAAAGACAAAGATATTTTTCCTTCCATACAACTAAAAGTTTTAGCAACTTCAAAATATTTTAGGGGTATCCAAATCCTAACCAAAATCTCTAATTTTGGCATAGTATATGGTATGCATGTAATTATATGGAAATTAAGATGCACACTCACCATATGGACATCCAAACACAACTATATATAATCTCATGCTTATATTTAATTTCTACACCTAGCACTTTTGAGATAAAAGAAAAACAAAAATATATTTACTAGATAGATCTTTGAGGCATTTTTAGTGAGTACTTGCATTTTTATCCAACCCGGGGTAGATGGGAAGGATACATGCATGGGAATATGAATTTATTATGAGGAAACAAAATGTGTGGGACCTCTTTGAACCCCTTCGCTGACCTCTCACCTTCTTTTAACACTACTTCCATTGCAAACCTATGTTTCAAAAGTAAAGAAGAGATTTGTTCCCTAAACTTGCCTCTTTTTGGGGTTTTATTTTAATTTTTTTATCATGAGAATCCATTTTTTCTTCTCTCTTTTATTATTTAAGGGTATAAGGGAAAATAACCTTATTTTTAAAAGAAGCAATGTGTTATTATTTTATCGATACAACACATGAAGTATAAGTTTACATTTTTATATAGAGTCATTTACTTTCATATAATTTAATCTATATTGTACGCATATAATTCAAGGATGTTTGAGAGTGGTTTTAGAAATCATGGAGTTATAATCTGAAATTTATATTTTGGATGGCTCTCCTAAATTTCAGACTAAACCAATTTCAAGGTTCTCAAATTTCCTACTTGGCCAATTTTAGGTTTTCCCAACTTGTCATTTCAATACATTTTTGCCATAATAATAAATAAGACTATTTTTAGGATAGTAATATCAAGCTCTCCCCACTTTTCCCTTCAACACATCTATTTCCTTAATAATAAATAATACCATTTTTATGATGGTAACTAGGCTAAGTACAACTATCAATGTGCCCCCAAAAAGTCTACAAAAATAATTTCACTCCCAAAAAAGGAATTCTAAATGGCTCCAATTAGGCATACAAGTAATATAGTGAAGTTTAGATTTATTTTAAAAACATTATTTGTTAAAACTTCCAACACATCTCCAAATCTCAAGCGATTTTAATATAATTACAATTATTTTGGTTATCCGCGTTGTAATATAATTCATTAACTCAAAGCAGAAAATCCACATCATAAGACAAGATGAGTACTTAATGAGACATTTTAAAAAGTGGAGGTATAAAACACTCTCTCAAACAATGGATACAAATTACTTGGCATATATATGTCATTTTTCTCATGGGATCTAGTCTTGAGTCACTTAAATTATAGGTCTAAGTCCATTCCAAAAAAACCAAATTAGGGTGTTTGACAAGACAAATCACTTCGCAAAGGGGACCACACCATCATCGACCAAGTGTAATGGGGTGGGGTATAAAATGTCATCAATTCACCTTCATACCAAGAAAAAATAGGAAACCAAAGACACTTTCCACCTAACCATATAATGGGGAATGATTACCTCCCCATTGTCCCACAAGTTCCCTAACTCACAAATGACTCAAAATCCAAAACCAAGTCTTCAAATTAATACAAAAACCTTTTGAAAAACAAAAAAACACATTCATTATTAGTGCACAATAATCAAACAAGTTATTAGGATAACATATGGTATGCCAAACACCCAAAAGAAAACAACACTAAAAATCATACCATTTATATTTTAAGTAGGGGAAAATAATATCACACTACTACTTATGATTTCCACTAGGAGAGGATAAACAACCCTTGGTTCCTCCATAAGAAAAACATGGATGCAAATTTGTATACCTCCATAAACATATACCCCTTATGCCTCTACTAAGGTTAGTTATTCATTTTGGTTCCTCCAAGTAAAAAATAAATAATGATATAACATGTCTCTCACTTTATCACTACTTATTCCTCTAATGATATAAAAATATCCCGATACACACATCAAAACTTACATTCCCCACAATGGGTTCCATGTAAGCCTTTTCACAACATTTATTCAAATGTAATATGTAATCAAATGAGTAATTAAAATCATTATGCTAAAGATAGAATAAATAAGAGACATAAAATTCAACATATGGTAATCAAATAGGTTAAGGAATACCTATTATTCCTATTTCCCAAAAATTTCCTTCTAGGAATGCAAGCCAAAAACACCCTCTAAAAAACCATTCAAGAAATATTCCCAAGCAAAACTATCTAACAACTTAACAAATAAAAAAATCTCAAAATTCTTCCTGAAATATCCAAAGCGCATTCCAACTCAAGATCACAACTCTCCATAATAAATTATAATTATCCCTCAACCAAGATGGATAACCCCTAAATCCATCCAAAATCCTACATAAATAAGAAAACACAAAGTGAAAGTATATAATAAGATCATGGCATGTGGCATGCTCTAACCCTAAAAATAATAAAAATCCACAAATAAGAAATGAATGCAATTACAATCCCACATGGGCTTCCTTAAACACTCGACCCAAAATCCCATAATTTCACTTACAAGATTTGACACAAAGCAATTCCAAAAACCAAGAAATTTAAAACTAAGATTTATAAGAAAATAACAATAAAAAAATCAAAAAGGACTCACATCAATCAATTAACTTACAGAAGTAACCTTAAAATTAAAAATTCACAAATCAAGAAAATAACTACAATGATATTAAAAAAATTAAGTCTCTTAATTTAACTTCTAAGTACTTCAAGCTTTAAAAAGATAATACTAAGGCTCATTATGGGGTCCTTTTGGAGTCTCCAAGTAGCCAAAAATTCAAGAATGTAACCCATGGGTAGGTATAAGGGGAAATTTTTGGAGTGTGGGATAATATTTTACTATCCCACTCACCACCCCAAATTGTCCTTTTAATCTAAATTCTAGTTTTCCATAAATGAAAAAATCCAACCACCAATACAACAAAAAAATCAATCTAAAAATGGAAAATAAACTTATATTACTAACCCAAAATAAACAAACATAAGAAAAAATAACAATATAAGATTAATGTAAGTGTTCCACATGAATGGATCCACTCCACAAAATATCAAAATTATTAAATAAACTAAATTAACCAATTAAGGTCACTAACAATTCTGAGGTCTAATTCCAAGCTCGAGTGACCGATGTTGGCTAGTGAACTCCATGTGAGTTAGTCCACATTCATCATATTTTTTTACATGTTTTTATGATTTGGTGATACCTTGTGTACCAATTAACCACTTGCATGCTCAAACAATGCATCATACACACTTGAAATGATATGAAAATTTAAATCTAAATACGCATGAAACAAACAATCATTCATTTCACGTACAATCAAGTACATACATTTCACAAATTTAACTCAACAATAGAATTTCCAAAACAGGTCATCAATACATTCATCCTCATTTTCATATTTAATTTATATTAACAACAATTTTAATTAACTATGTATCATATTTACCCATGCAATTTCACATATAATCAGTCAAAATTTTCCATTTGGATCACATGCCTATAATTCACTTATCGTTTCATCATTTATACATTATTGATAGTTAAATTTACAAACTTATATTTTTATGATATATAAATTAGTTTCATAATTGTTATCCTAACAAATAAGATGTCGACAATCAATAACTTTCCTTATTTTTGGTACTTAAAACATTATAATGTCAAACAAGTCAATCCATATAACACTCATACCACTAGTACCAATTTTTATAATATTTACTTAGTGTAATGCCTCTACTATGGTTTATATCTATGATGAATTTTGTACTCGAAGTTATAAACGTTGATATGTGATTCTTGTTTGAAGATGGTGTACTCTTGTTAACTAAGAAATCATGTTTAATGTAGATAATATGTTATCTTCTGAAAATAGAAACAATCCCTTCATGTCTATTATAAATTTAAAATGAAGTATTTCATTCTTTCTTATGTTGAATGTTCACTACATGTGGATAGAAGAAATTAATTCATCCTAACTCGTTCATATCCAATATTGTTTTTGGGCCTCAGAATATTGGCTAAGCACAAGAAGGTGCATGGGAAAGTGGGACCTATATGAAGATGGTCATCTTGGGTGAAGGTGCATGGGAAAATGGTTTTAGGATGGTTTAGTAAAACCCACAACATGCTAAACAAAGCAAAGGTTTCAGGACTCAACCATATTTGGCATTCTTAGAATCACATGAGAAAATCATGACTTGGTGAGCATGCAGAGTGGATAAGGTGCCATCCTAGAAACTAAATGGTCAAGGAAGGAATATTGCATGCAATGGAAAGATCCGAGAAAGACATCATTACGAGAGAAAGTGGAGAGCTTAGATGGGAAGAAGCATCCTCCATTGAAATACCACATGGACACTTGACAACCAATCTATTACTTTAGGAAGCCATGATAGTGGATTTTAAAGATGTATGATATGCTCGGGAAGAAGGAAGGGATGGATGATGGAGAGGAGTTTGTGGTCATTGGCATCACATAGTGATTGAAGAGGCGAAGCTCTATAGAAATAGTAATGGGTTCTATGGAATCTCATTAGGAGGGTTATAGGAGAGATGGCATATCTAGAGGGATGGGTCTATGATCATTCTTATAACATGGGAAGCATGGCTAGGATTTCTGATGCATGAGCCTTATCTGCATTAATACATTGGTCTGTTATGGACTTAAGGAATGTAATGTGGTTACTGAACTAAGATTAATGAGGAGTATATGGTTATGTTCTAAATATACATTGTTCATGGGTGTAAAACCTAGTGCATCTTATTTATATAATGAATCAAACTTGTTACTTGATATTTCTCTTATTGTCTAAATGGATGCATTAATATAATGCCTCATCTTAATCTCTTAGAATGAATGCATGTTTCATTACCATTTTTCTAAGTTTTTATCATTAATAAATGTATTCTCACAAGACTCACATAAAGGAGGGGCTTGGCACCCACACATGCCTCAGGTGAGTGCCTAGCACCCACCTTTGGGTGACGAGGATAATGCGCACGGGATTAGAATGTTGGTCTAAGGGCATAAAAATGACTACGTATTAGTTTTGTTTCTGGGACATCTTTTCAAAGTTGTTGTGAGAAATGAATACATCCACATCTTTTTTTCATTGATGTGTGATGACTGAGTGCCTAACCTTGGAGAGTTTTGAAGCATGGTTTAGGAGTACAGATGATGAGTTTGCTCAAAGATTCAATGCGGGACCTGAGTTTGATGCAAGTATATGGGTAGAAGAACACCTGTACCATGAGCTATATGAAACTTTTTTCTGTTGCTTTCGAGTAGAATTGTATGAATGGATCTCAGCATATGCATCTATATTGAGATGGTTCTATAGATCGTACATATGGACCCAAGATGATTACAAGAAGTTGCATGATGCATATCTAATTTGGACGTGTGTTGTCGATCACTAGTGGAAAAGAGTGTTGATAAGTTATACTAAGGAATATGCCATTTCTATGTATTCTTATCCAAAGGTTGCTAAATTTGAATTCCTAAGGGAATCCATGGGATCATTTTACGTGTTTTCCTTTATATATGAATATATTGATCATTACCCTAAGTTTAGAGGCATTTTATATGGAAGGATAAGCTTCTCTAAGCACTCGGAAATGAATCTAGGGTGGATAAAGATAGCAAACATTGCAACTGAAAAGGAGAGGGAAGAGAGATGAATCAAGTATAGTGAATCTTATGAAAAGGATATGGCTAGAAATGTGAGGTTATATGTGTGATGGATATATGGAGGAAGATGTTGCGGGAAGGAGTTGAGGTTCACACAAAGGACATAGAACCTAAGTCTATGCTACCCCATCTTGGCAAGCATGGGAGAGAATACCCTTCACCTTTGATGATATTTTTCACATGAAGAAAGGATAGTCGTTGGAACACATATGAACCCACCTAGTAACCAACACCGACGCTTGGTTTTTTAGATCAAGAAAGAAGTATTGTTAATCCGGTTGGTATCGTGGAAGTAATCGATCTACACCTAGGAGATATAATTTCTCATTTGGGACATCCATGGTTGCACAAACCATTCCTGTATTTGGAGGAATTTTTAGACAAGGTGCAAATACACAAGGTTTGGGTATTGCATTTGGAAGTGGCATGGGACACATAACTAAAGCGGGATAGTATCGCAAACCATCGGTACGGTTTAGTGGGATGTTGGGGACACTAGGCATGACCACTTCAGGCCATTTTCCAACTACATGAGGTGGATCTAGTGGTGTAGGGTCCGGAGGACCTGGTTGACCTAGCAGATTTGGAGGATTCGATGGGTTAGGATGGATAGGACCTAGTGGGTCTAGTTGATCTAGTAATGTGAGAGGAAATATGGGAGGAAACCAAGGTTATGGGTCAGGTGGACAAGGGCATTAGTCACCCCCAAAAGTATTTTTGAGATTTTTACACCTATCGAATATAGAGGTATTGAGGATGTTGTAGATCATGTGCAAAATTTTGAATTAATATGGAAAGGGAAGGGGATCACTACCCAGGAGTGAAAGGTAAGTCAATTTGAAACAATGTTGTAGGGGTGTGCACATAGCTAGTATCTTGTAAGTATTACCCCCATCAGACATTCGTAGATTACACTTCATTAAAGAATTCCTTCCTAACAAAATTCCATATCTATAAGTTTGACAAAAAAAGCATCAAAGCCCTAAAAGAGATCCAATAAGGAATGAAAGAGAGTGTGTGAGAGTATGAAACTCGGTTAAAAACTATCTTATCAAAACTATCCTATGACATACACCCCTCTTAACATGCTCAATGGTTTTTTGGGGGATTGATAACACCATTTAGAAGGGCACTGTCACATAATACTTTCACAGACATGTGCGAGGCCTTGGAAGATGCCTTGCACACCGAGGTTATTGTGAGAATTGATCTTTGGTGTTAGACCTTTCTTAGAGGCTCAAATTTCTACAATGGCCAAGTAGTTGGAGAAGTTGTCTACAAATTCAATGCATGAAGTTTGTAGTGGTCTTTAGTGCACAGAATATGAAGTGGAAGGGCATACAAGTTTCCCTCTAATTCGGTACACACCATGGCAAGTAGATCGTGAGATTTTCTATGGGGATCATGATGTAAATATATGTCCTACGATTGACTAGGTTCATGATGCTATTGATCTTAGTGTGTGCTAGAATAGCTTTGCAAGCAATTATAAGGATGATGATCACCACTATGAAGGGAACATA